>CM077028.1:104751337-105351337 GCA_039090855.1 Macrothele yani
GGTTTTTTTATCCATCCGTCATTTTTTGTAGATTCATGTTTCTTATTTTTTTTTAATTTGCCTTCACTTTGTGTGAGTGTGTGGGTGTGTCCATTTGGTGGTCAAAATTGTCCATGAAACCTTCTGCCAAACTGTGACGTACGCCTGTTTTGTTCTTGTGATTACACTTTCAGGCTAACAATCTGACGCTATTCTTATTTTTTATCTATCTAAACAGCGACCGCAAAATCGGCTTCTTACACGAAAATAAGCCTGTAAAACTGACTGCATATATACACTGAAGTGCCGAAGTCATGGGATGCGTAATTAGTATCGTGTAGGACCTCCTCTATCTCGGCGAAGTGTGGCAACTTGGCGTGGCATCGATTCCACAAGTGGCAGGAAGACTTCTGGAGAGATGTTGAGCAATACCATCTGAACAGCATCCCACAATTCCCCGGTATTTGTAGGTGCACGATCTTCGATGCGAATTAACCTTTCCACCACGTCCCATAAGCGCTTTTTTGGGCGAATGTGGTGTCCACAACTTCCTTCGGAACAGTCCAGAATGCTCCTCAAACCATTTTTGGAGAACTTGGGCCCGATGACATGGTGCATTGTCAGCCTGGGAAATCCCATCGTTTTTGGAGAGCATTAAGTCCATGAAGGGCTGCAAATGGTCATCCAGCAGTGCAATAAAGCGATTACCTGTTAATGACGTGTTTACGAGGACCACAGGACCTAAACCGTGCCTCGTAAAGACACCCCACACATGTATGGAACCACCACGAGCTTGCACAGTGCCTTGTTGACAGCTTGGGTCTATGGCCTCATGGGATCTGCGTCACACCCGAATCCTATCATCAGCTAGTAACAACTGGTAGCGTGACTCATCGGACCACGCCACATGTTGGCAGTCTTCCAGGGTCCAATTACCGTGTTCACGATCCCAAGTGAAGCGCCGTGTCCGATGTCGTGGTGTTTACAAAGGCACTCAGGTGGGTTTTCTGCTCCCATACCCATGGACGCTAAATTACGCTGCATTGACCTGACGGATATGTCTCTGGTACCTCCTGCATTGAATGTGGATGTTCTTTAAGCCAGCGTCGCTTGTCTGTTAGCATGGGCAATCCTGGTCAGACGTCGCTGGTAACGGTCATTCAGCACCGTGGTCGGCCACTGCGCTGTCCACGGGGGTTAGTAATGCCTTCCGTGAGGTATTCTCGGTACACACGTGACACCGTGGATAGAGGAATGTTGAATGTTGGCACAACTTCGGAAATTGAAGGTCCCATCCGTCTGGCTCCCACTACCATGCCTCGTTCAAACTCCGATAATTCACGCCGGTTTGCCATAATGCTACTGGCGGTTGTTCAGCGTGACTCACGAGATTACACCTCGCAATTGATAAAATCGTGGCGTGCGTCGAAGCCTTTATATGACGGCAGCGACAGTTAAAAATTTGCATACTGCTATACCATGATTTTTGGCACTTTAGTGTATATTGCCCTAACATTAATATCTAGCCATCCCTCTGTTAGATATTGAATTAGGCCAAACGCAAGCACCACGACATAGTCCCTAATATAAATATGTTCGTAGGGCTATGATGAGACAATAGCACGAATGTGAATACAATATGTTTCCCTCTATTGATAGTGAATAGATTCGCCGCCCCGGTGGCGCAGTGGTCTGAGCGATGGCTTATGACAATTCGCCCGATTTGGGTCTGGGTTCGAATCTCGGTGAGGCATGGATGTTGTGTTTGTCTTACGGCGCTGGATCTCTCCCTTCCCTGGAACCAGAGGCCCTAAATTACGGACGGGCGGCTGCTTATAGCCCATTGAGTTGCTCACGGTGGTCATTAAACCTCCATTAAAAAAATAGGTACTACGCAAGCACTACGTTACAGACCCAACTATAAATACGTTCGTAGGGCTTTGATGAGACAATAGTATGACTGTTAATACAAGATGCCTCGATCGACAGAGTTATTTTATTCCCAGCGTGAATTGATAACAAGGGACCACAGAAGCAATCGCTTCGTACCTTACATTTCAGCAGCATTACAGATCGTTAGGTCAATAGTTGGGTAAGTTATGTATAAATGGAGGCGGGCTGGGGCTGAATATGAAAACTTCCAAAGCTAACAGAACGTGACAGGAGTGTTCTTCAAAGGACTGCCCACCCAGAGCTTAAACCAACATTGTATCAAATCGCACAAATTGTATATGAGACAATTGGGACTGATCTTAGCACGAGTATAGCGCACAAGATTTTGAATAGCACGGTTATCAAGGTCGAGCAACCATCCAAAAGCCGCTAATCACCTCGATTAATGCCACTCGCTGATTAGCTTGGTATAAGAAACTTTGATCTGACACTGTAGACAAATGGAAAACTGTGCTTTGGACTGACGAGTTATGGTACACACTGCACCGTCTATATAAGTCTGATCGTTGTTCCTGGGTGTATCAGATACCGGAAGAGAGGTATGTTCCGGAACTGTATATTCCCGACAATGAAGTTTGCTGGAAGCAGCGTGATAGTATGGAACTGTTTCTTTAATCTTTTGTTGTGGTTGGACCCATTTGTTGTTGTGGACAAAGTCATAAATTCTGGGCTCTACCTAGACGTTCTGGACAACTATGTGCTACCAACTTTATGGCAGTACTTTTGAAAAGACCCACACATTTATCAGTAGGCCAATGTACCACACCATACCGCTCACGTTTTTACAGATTTGCTGGAGGACATGGGAATCGAAAGGTTAGACAGCCCAGCCCATAGTCATGACTTGAACCCTATAGAAAATTTCTGGGACGAATTGGTTCATTGGGTGCGTGGAAGAAGAGATCGACCAAAAAAGAAAGATGAATTGGTCGCTACTTTGAAGGCCGAACGACAGAACTTATTGGCGAACAGTCCCAATAAACTGGTCGAGAGTATTCCACGAAGACTGGAAGCCTCCTTCCAAGTCTCGTGTATGAGAACAGAACTTCACATTTGTCCTCTCACTTTTCTTCCTTTTTAATTATGTTTGTAATCAGATAAATATTTGAATTTTTTTATTTCCTGTCATTTAAAAATCTTCCTGACAAAACTAAATATTTTTTTCTATCTTAATTACGTATTAACAATCTAGGAAAATTTTTTAATACCATTCCTGAGACGCAACTCTCCTCGCTTGTTGAGACTCAGAGAAAAAAGCGTCTCAAGAAGTTCCAGCCTTATTAAAAAATGTTTTCCGGAAATTCCTGAACGGTATTGGTTTTCATAAGAGCAGGAACGTTTTCTGTTTCATTTAAGCATAATAAAACCAGTCTTTCTTTAAAGAAAGAAAGTGGAAGTAGGAGGAAAAGAAAGGAATTAGATATATCTTTATGCTATGTTGTATGAGGTATAACGTAAGGGTTCTGTGACGTATACTCTAATTTAACTTTCATTTTTAGTTCCATTTTATATGTAAATTTGAGTTTGTTCTCTTTAGCACCTTTCAACCTTAACGTGATATTATCTTCTCTCTCACATGAATACGGTTGGCAACACTTGATATCTGTGAGAGTGACGTATGCCTGTTGGGATAAGAACAAGACGACAGATATGTAATGGCTACGCAGCAGCTGAGTGGGTGTGTTGATGCTGGAAGTCAATGCTGATTGTGGATACGAGATTGTTTAATTGCCGTTCGCGTTATTTAAAGGCTGCGTGTTGTGCTTATATTTATCATTAAGAGTTATAGCAGTTAACGCTGTTTAGTGAAAAGTGTACTACTACTCTGGTACGTTGAGAGTTCGACGATTAAGTGTTCTGTGCATTGAAGTACTAATGATCAAATATTTTTTGACAGCAATAAAAAATTAGCTTAAAGTAACTAGTTCTTGAACTTTATTTGAGTGACTCCTGTTTCCCTGTAGGTGAAGTTCTGAGAATTGATTTATGTAGTGTTCAGTAAGTTAGCCACACATTAACGCTACAGTTCTTGTGGAATTCATACCACTGTGGAGGCATCCAAATCAAAACAATTTAACATCGTTTACAATATGAGTGAAATATTTTCGATAAAACACCCTATAATACGAATAAAAAACTCACATTTTATATTAAGTTTGATTTTATTTATATACTTGTTTTACCTGTAACATGCCTAATGAGATAATTACCCACTATTTTACAATGGCACAGTAAGTTTCATGACTGATGTGACGTATATTCTAAATTAACTTTCCTTTTTAGTTTCTTTCCCTATGTAAATCTTGAGTTTGTTCTTTGTTACACTTCACACTTAACGTGATATCTTTTCTCTCAAATGAATACTGTTGGCAACATAATTGAAGTGAAATGAACGTGACGTATGCTTGTTATTAGATAAGAACCAGAGATATAAACTACGAGTAAACAGTTGCTTGTGGTGCGATTAATGTGGAGCGTTGTGGAACGTAGCGTTGTTGGTGTGTTTAATGTGGAGTGTTGATACCGATTTGTTATGTGAAGTGCTAAACCTGTGTTGGAGAAATAAAAGCATCATTCCTGTTTTAAATGTTTCGTCTGGCCGTTAAGGTTTAATTTAGGAACTCTTTCATCGTATGGTGGTGTTTTAAAATAACGTAGAAGTACGAAAAGACGTTTACGTTATACTGACCAAAAATTACATATCTTGATCTCTTGGCTCTAGTCAGTTACTGCGCCCGTGTGGAGAATATCCCTGAGTGAAACGAAAGAGATGGAAGTACATCGGCAATAAGAGGTGTTGATTAATTACAGCCGAAACCAACAAGCTGGGCTGTAAGATGAGAGTCTGAAATGTGTGGGTTTGTATCGTAAAGGTTGAAATCAATTTCCGTTTTCATTCGTTTGCTTGAGCAACTGATACACGTGTTTTTTTTTTTTTTCTTTTCCGAGAAATGTTTACATAAACAGACTTTTCAGCTGTCAGATGACCGAGTTTCTAGCGCGACTCGTCGCTACAACGCAGAAGAGGATATTATTGTGACCACCACCTACTTTTGACGTCAACAGGGCGCAGCCAATGAAAGAAAGTCGTGAGCTGGCTTAGAGGGTATATAAGGTGTGCTGCAGGCATTCTGAAAACATATAACTCTTTGCTGTCATGGATAAAAGGAGCGATATATCAGATTTGCAAAACCGGATTATTATCGGCTTTCGGACCAAGGGTGGCAGTCTTTCTTGTTTGTGAACTGTTCGCGTGCTGCTGTGGCTAAAGTGCATCGTGATTGGAGAAATGGCACCATTGCGAATTAGCGACGTGGAAACTGCGGAGCACCTTGTGCAATTGATGTGAGAGGTGAACGTCGGCTTCGAAGGTGCGTGAGAGCCGATCGACACGCTACAATGGAGCAACTCACTGGCCGTATGAACCGGGAGGCTACCGGAAGTGTGTCTAAAACGACAGTTCAGCGAACTTTGCCGCGTATGGGGCTCCAATGCAGACGGATGGTCACTGCACCTATGCTAATGAAGATGCATTGGCAGAAAAGGCTTACATTTGCACGACAGTATCGGAATTGGGCCTGCGCTGATTGGCAAAGGATTGCCTTCTCCGATGAGTTCCGTTTTCTGCTTCATCGAACAGATGGACGTTGGCGTTTAAGGCAAGAAACATCGGAAAACAAACACTCTTCAACTATTGCTGCAAGAACACAAGCTGGCGGGGGCAGCGTGTTGGCGTGGGGAATGTTTCCGTGGCATTCCCTGAGCCCACTCATACCTGTGGAAGGCACCATGGACCGAATTCGTTATGAATTCATCCTTGCAGACAACGTACACCCGTACATGCTGATTGTCTTCCCTGGGGAGGGGGGATGGGATCTCCCAGCACGACAGTGAGACGTGTCACACAGCTAGAAATAATCGAAGATGGTTGTTGGAAGAGCACGATGAAGACTTCCAAATGCTTCCCTGGCCCGCTAATTCCCCAGAGGTAAACCCAATCGAGCTTTTGTGGGTCCACCTCGATCGTGTTGTTTGCTCTATGGATCCTCCACCAAGCACCCTCCAGCAGCTGCCAGATGCACTGCAGCCAGCCTGGCTCCACATAACTGTGAACACCTTCCAGCACCTTTTTGAATCACTCCCAGCCTGTATAGCTGCTGTCCGCGCTGCACACGGCGGTAACACTGGATATTAGCTGGTGGTCACAATAATGTGAATCGACAGTGTATTTGTTTTCATGTTTGGGGATCGGGGCTACCTTCTTCATATTTAAGTGTAGAAGAGAAATAAATCTTTACATTTGTAACGGAAGTATGTTGTCATGTCTAAACCTCATCTCTGTGGGAGGAATTCCTACGAGAAATGTCACGTCTATGTGCGTTGCATTCCATTTATTACTGATGTTCTTCAGTTCAGTAGAGCAGATTTGTTTTTCCAGAGGAAGGCTTGCGTTATTTGCAATAAGTGGAAGACAACGCGAGATGAAAGTCTGAAATGGTCCGGCCCGTAAACTGGAAAGTCTGAGCCGGGATGAACCGAGCTTTCAAAATTATGGCTAGTCAGACCCCTATCCTATATTTCGGTGCATGAACATAAACTGTATACACAAGCCGCGGTGGCGCAGTGGTCTGAGCGATGGCTTCTGATCATTCGTCCGAAAGGGGTCCGGGTTCGAATCCCGGTGAGGCATGTGTGTTGTGTTTGTCTTACGGCACTGGCTCTCTCCCTTCCCTGGAACCAGTGGCCATAAATTAGGGACGGGCGACCGCTTATAGCCCATCGAGTTGCTCACGGTGGTCGTTAAACCTCCAATCAAAAAAAAAAAAAAAAAAAAAAAAAAAAAAAAAATAGACAACCGAAGTTCCACGGTGGTCGTTAAACCTCGAGTCAAAAAAAAAAAAAAAAAATAGGCAACCGAAGTTCCATGGTGGCCGTTAAACCTCTAATCAAAAAAAAAAAAAAAAAAAAAAAAAAAAAATAGGCAACCGAAGTTCCTCGGTAGATACACTAAATACGCTAAAATCCATCCTTCCACATGAATTTTGTTTGCTCTGCACTGAAAGTGAATATTAGATGTTCAATAGTAATGTCTGCTCGTAGCTTCGGCGAAGAAAAAACAATGAAAAGGAAGAAAGAACTAGAACAAGAAAGATGACACCGAATTTTCGGGTGTAATAAGCACGTCTTTTGAATCCGTTCTGACGCAAATTAAATTTATCAAAGCTATTTAAAGTCAATGAAACCGGTATGGAAAACGATAGATCTGACGAAAGAAAGATTTTCATCGGTTTTTAATCCCTCAGATATTGCTGTAAACGGAATCGTGAGCTTACGAACTGTTAGAAACAGAGATATCGACAAAAATAAGATGTGACTTTACGTCCCCTGGTGGAAAAACCATGCATTATTTTAGGAAAAAAGTATTCTCAAAAGTTTTATCCATATAAACGGTATCAGTCCAAGAAAAAAAAAATAGCTGAGTTTCAGGAGCCCAGATTTTGTTACAAATACTTCAGAAGCAGAAATTAACACTTATGACACCTGGTGGTCAAACCATTTTTTTACAAAAATTAGAAATTATGTGCAAACGATTTCCCATCAGGAGCTGTATGCAGAAAGAATTTTTCAGATCGGAGATTTAGAAGCAGAGATATAGGGGAAAACGCAATTTACCTTTACGCCCCGTAGCGGAAAGTCTACGAATTACTTGAAAATTTTGAATTTATAGGAAAAACATGTCACACTAGGAACACTATCCAACAAAGAAGGAATTTTTTTAAATCGGACTCTTAGAAGTAGAGATATTGACAAAAATAAGATATACATCTACGCCCCCTGGCGTAGAAACCATGCATTATTTCAAGAAGAAAATTTTCCTAAAAGGTTTGTCGACATGAGTATCATCGGTCAACAAACGACTTTTTTTCAATCGAGATTTTAGAAGCTCATATTTTGCTGCAAATACATCAGAAGCGGAAATTAAGACTTACGCCACCTGGTGGCCAAACCATTTGTTACAAAAATTAGAAATTATGTGCAAACGATTTCCCATCAGGAGCTGTATGCGGTGCAGAAAATGTTTTTCAAATCGGAGATTTAGAAGCAGAGATATAGGGGTAAACGCAATTTACATTCCCTAGCGGAAAGTCTACGAATTACTTGAAAATTTTGAACTTATATGAACCACATGTCACACTAGAAACACTATCCAATAAAGAAGGAATTTTTCAAATCGGACTCCTAGAAGTAGAGATATTGACAAAAATAAGATGTACATCTATGCCCGCTGGCGTATAAACTATGCATTATTTCAAGAAGAAAATGTTCCTAAAAGGTTTATTGACATGAGTAGTCTCGGTCAACAAACGACTTTTTTTTCAGTAGCTCATATTTTGCTGCAAATACATCAGAAGCGGAAATTACGATTTACGCCCCCTGATGGCCAAACCACTTTTTACAAAAATTAGAAATTATGTGTAAACTATTTCCCATCAAGAGCTGTATCCGGTGCAGAAAGAATTTTTCAAATCGGAGATTTAGAAGCAGAGATACAGAGGGGAACGCAATTTACCGCTACGCCCCCTAGCGGAAAGTCTATGAATTACTTGAAAATTTTGAAATTATATGAAAACCATGTCACACGGAAAACACTATCCAACAAAGAAAGAATTTTTCAAATCGGACTCCTAGAAGTAGAGATATTGACAAAAATAAGATGTACATCTACGCCCCCTGGCGGAGAAATTGCGGAATATTTTAGGAAAAAATATTCCAAAAAAATTTATCGATGTGAGTGACATATTAGTCCACGAAAGAATTTTTTCAATCGATATTTTAGAAGCTCAGATTTTATGGCAAATACATCAGAAGCAAAAATTAACACTTACGCCCCTTGGTGGCCAAAGTATTCTTTACCAAAAATTTGAAATTATATGCAAAAGATTTTCCATCAGGAGATGTATCCGCTGAAGAAAAAAAATTTCAAATCGGAGTTTTAGAAAAAGAGTTATCGGGAAAAATATAATTTACTTTAACGCCTTCTAGCGGAAAATCTATGCGTAATTTGAAAAAGTAACTATATCTAAAATACTCTTCAACATAAATGGAATGGAAAGATAAAATAATTTTTTCAATCGGATGTTCAAAAGCAAATATGTGGAATAAAACGTATTATTGAATTCGACATCATCTGCATTTGCGCCCTCTAGCGGCGAAATTGTACATCGTAAAAAAAAAAAAAAAAAGAAATAAAGTATCATCATTCGCATATTTCAAGCTTTCCAATGCAAAAAGAATTTTTCAAATCGGATTAATAGTTGCAGAGATATCGTGGGTACAGACGGACGGATAAACTGATAACATAAGCGCGATCTTCTTTTACAAAAGACGTGCTAAAAATTAACTCCAAGCTTTGTTCCTGAAAAGGTACTTGCAATTAATGAGCCATTTCCAATATTCACCAGACTTCACTGTTGCACGTATCATGATGAATGAATACAATAAAGCAGCATCAACCATTTGTTCTACTACATTTACGTGTAGTTCGAAAGTAAACGTCGAAATGGCAGTAAGAATATCATATCCCAGCAGATCACCAGCTAGGAACGAGTGTTAAGCTCAGTGTCTTGGAGCCAATATTGCCATTCTACTGATTTATCAGTAGATCTGCTGATTTTGACTCCTGTCTACTGACAGATTTTCGTCATCTACTGATTTTTCTGTTTTAAGACCACTTACATACTCAGGGATATACTGTCTAAGAATATCTGCGTTTTTCAGTATTCACCATATACTGATCCAATAGACTAGACTCACCTCAGAACTCGTCTGCATAGAAAATTCTGACAAAGATGAAAGTTATTCACCACCTGCTACCTTTTATGTTTTTTAAATTCACTTGTCATGAAATATTCTTTTATTCTAGGAAGCTTGTTAGTCAGTTATACAAAGATTTCCCCTAGTTTTGTTAAAACGCAGAATATTAGGAAAACGGCTATTGTATGGTATTTGTGTAAATGATACTTTTTTTCTTTCGAGTTTAGCGCTTATTTCACGTACTTTGGGAACAACTGGTTATAGTCTAGTAAGAAGTGTAAGGATATAACTCTTTGCTTTTAGGAAGACAACAAGTGAGACCGATCCAACTGTGACTACATTAAAAGGCAAATACCGTGATTATTTACACCAACATTAATTGTAATGATATGCATTATTTTATAAGGCTAATCATCAGTAATATTTTATAGAAAAGCGTCTCAGGATTGTATTGGTTTGAATTTTATTCTCGTATTTAATAGCAGTTTGTGGAGTACTAGTATTACAGTATTTGAAATACCTAAATATTTAAGTGTCCCTTTGCATTGAGATTACATTCAATACTACATTACATTTGTAAGGCAGTGCATATTTCAAGCAAAAAAAAGATCTTATCCACTGATTTCTTTTGATGTTTTTAGCTCTGGTCTTCTGATTTCAGGTAAAAGTCTCTAGCAACACTGCTTGCAACCCACAAACTCGTTATCAGTTCAGAACACTCCGTTAGCCAGAAGGCAGCTGTCACCAACAAATTTGTTCATTACAGATTCTTGAGATAACATATCTTGTCTCCATACGTAAAAACACATTAAGTTCTTTTCTCCCTGTGTAGGGTTTGTGTGTAGCTGACTTGCTAAAACACTACATAGATCAAATGCTTCACGTACATTGAAATACGAGTCACTCAAATAAAGTTCAATGAGTTGTTACTTACAGCTAATCCTTTATTGCTTTCAATAGTCACTTGATCATTTGCTCTTCAACAAGATGAAATCACGAAACTTGTGTTAATATCATCAACAAGTTAGTAAAATAATGCAATGCATTGATTATGAGACACTTTCCAACATACCAGAAATCATTACTCAAGTTATGAGGATAATGGCTGTGGAATAAATTTCGCTCCTTTGCCCTGACCTTTGTCCCCATTTCGATGATATTAAACAGAAGAAGTTCAGTATACCTCCGGAACAGCATACTAACGTTTTGTCGCAATAGAAGCATTTTTAGTCAAGTTATGAGTATAATAGTTGTGGAATAAATCTTGCTCCTGTGACCTCACCTTTGACCCCATTTCGATGATATTCAAGAGAACCGGTTCAGTATACCTCCGGAACAACATGATATAGTTTGGTCGTAATCGAAGCATTTTTACGTAAGTTATGACGCATAACGGCGAATGAATGGATCCCGCTCCTATGTCTTGACCTTTAACTCCATTTCACCCATTTTCAATAGGGTTCGTTCCCAGTTGTCCCCTACCACATACTAAAATTTCATCGAAATCGAACCATTGTTATGCGAGTTATCGCGCGGACAGACAGACGGACAAAGCTGGAGCATATACGCTTCTTCAAGCTACGGTTGGAAAATTTAAATAACAATTAACACACACTGGGACTTGAGTTAATATCCACAATAACACTCAACTACGAAACACAACACTGGGACTTGAGTTAATATCCACAATAACACTTAACTACGAAACACAAAACTGTCATTAAAGTGGAACACGTAGCCTACAAAAATACTTAAACGACAATTAAGCAGTCTCGTGTCCAAAAGGAGCATTAACATTCACCATCAAAATCCCACTCTCACAGCTTATACACATTCGAGGCACATTATTGTGACACCACCTACTTTTGACGTCAACAGCGCGTAGCCAATGAAAGAATGCATGTGCTGTGAGCTGGCTTGGAGGGTATATAAGGTGTGCTGTAGGCATTCTGAAAACGGGCCGCGGGTGGCCTGGTGATCAACGTTCGTGACTGCCAAGGAGAAGACCTCGGGTTCGATCCCAGGCAGGTACGAACGCTCGAACCACTAAATATCCGCCGTGCGTCGGATGGGCACGTTAAGCCGTCGGGCACCGGGCACCCCGGTAATAAATAAGAGCGTCTTTCTCCCCCTTTTTACCTCGCTTCTGTGTCACTTTCCTATCTGGCACTCTAGCCCAAATCTCCTTTCTTCCTATTTCTAAAAGTTGTTTAAGACCTGGGGTCAGACACTCCCTTCCTAAAATCCTCTATATCTGATCTGATCTGATCTGAAAACATATTACTCATTGCTGTCATGGATGAAATGAGCGATTTATCAGATTTGTCAAAAGGGGTGATTATCGGCGTTCGGACCAAGGGTGGTAGTATTTCTGAAACAGCGCAGTTTGTGAACTGTTCACGTGCTGCTGTGGTTAAAGTGTATCGCGACTGGAGAAATGGAACCTTTGCGAATAAGCGACGTACAAAATGTGGATCACCACGTGCCACTGATGTGAGAGGTGAACGTCGGCTTCGAAGGTGCGCGAGGGCCAATCGACACGCTACAATGGAGCAACTCACTGGACGAATGAACCAGAGAGCTACCGGAAGCGTGTCTAAAACGACAGTTCAGCGAACCCTGCTGCGTGCGGAGCTCGGATGCAGATGGATGGTCACTGCACTTGTGCTAACGAAGGTGCATCGGCAGAAAAGGCTTACATATGCCCGGCAGTATCGGAATTGGGCCTGCGCTGATTGGCAAAGGATTGCCTTTTCTGATGAGTCACGTTTTCTGCTTTATCCAACGGAAGGACATGGACGTATAAGGCGAGAAACATCGGAGAACAAACACTCTTCAACCACTGCTGGAAGAACACAAGCTAGTGGGGCAGCGTGATGGTCTGGGGAATGTTTTCGTGGCATTCTCTGGGTCCACTCATACCTGTGGAAGGCACTATGGACCGGATTCGTTTTGAATCCATCCTTGCAGACCACGTTGTCTTCTCTGGGGCGGATGGGATCTTCCAGAACGACAATGCGACGTGTCACACAGCTAGAAATGTCCGAGAGTGGTTGGAAGAAGTTGGAAGAGAGTACTTCCCTGGCCTCCTAATTCCCCAGACTTAAACCCAATTGGGCATCTGTGGGACCACCTCGATCGTGTTGATCGCTCTATGTATCCTCAATCACGCACCCGCCAGCAGCTGTAAGATGCACTGCAGTCAGCCTGGCTCCACATACCTGTGAACACCTTCCAGAATCTTACTGAGTCACTCCCAGCCTGTCTAGCTGCTGTCCGTGCTGCACACGGCTGTTACTCTGGTATTACCTGGTGGTCACAATAATGTGACTCGACCGTGTATATCTCATCCTGTTCTTGTCACACGCATATGTCACTTACGTACGGACTTAATGGTGTTGCCAAACCTCCATTCAAGTGAGAGAGAAGACATAACGTTAAGTTTGGAAAGTGCAAAAGAGAACAAACTCGAATTTACATAGGAAAAGGAACTAAAAATGAAAGTTAAAATAGAATATACGTCACACCTACGAAAAACTGGTTTTATTCCCACTGTTTTCTTCCTATCTTTTTTTAATTACGTTAACCTTGTCGAGAATACAGTGAAGTATTTTTCATGTCAGAGTTTCATGAAGATGGCGAATTTCTTGAAACTGAAATCTCATTCTTTTTTTTTTATTTTCATATTTTATTTGTCACAGCTTCACCAAATGCAATATTTCTGAAGCTGAGGTGGTATTTATTGTTAGTACTGAAACAAATACAGTGCATTACAGTGCAAAAGAAATAGTAGGGTACTTACGTTTATATAACAGCATGGGACCACTCTTCAGTTCCATGGCCATTTCTGTTGGTAAAGGAAACAAGAATGTTAGACATTCACTTTGATAAAAGTGTTATTTCCGACAGATTCGATAGCAGTTTTAATTTTTGGCTGTTTATAAAAAAACATAGTTAAAAAGTGGGGAAACTCATATTTTTGTGAATTCGTTGCAAGTAATGTTAGCATGCACTTTGTAAAATTTTAAATTCTTCATCCCTCTAAAAAAATAAAAGGATTTAAGAGAAATACCTTGTAGCAAAGATTAAGCTTAAAGAGGTTTAATGCTGATGTGCCTCCGCAAATATCCACAATCACCAATCACCTTAAAGAGGTCTGATAGATGAAAATAGCGTGCGTAGTTGAAAAAGCTGTGCGAGTTGAAGAAGTTATTTTAGTTAGCATTTAGTTTGTTCTAAGAAATATAAAAGTTGATATACATTTGCAAATTAAAGATAGAAAACAGTTTTCCGTTTTCGTTATTGTACTGTTCAAAATGACTTCTGAAACACGAAGGGGTTTTATATGTCTGTGTATAGAATCAGAGAGAGAGAGAGAGAGAGAGAGAGAGAGATTACCATTCTATTTAATAAGGAAAGTCTGTACGACCCAAGTTATAAGTGCAGTCCGTATTCAGAAGTCCTTTTTCGGGAGACCAAAAAATTAACGCACAGTACGGCTGATTCTTGAACGTAATTTATCATAGCGAACAGTGGGGTGTGTACCCAGGAAGCATCTGGCTTTTCACCCGTTTAAACTTTAATTGTGTAAATAAATGACAATGAACGATACTGCGAGACGTTGTGCATTTTGATATTCTGTAAAGACGCTATTAATTATAACGACACATATGTTGAATCGTCAAAGGCAACCGAAAGGGGAATGCGTTTCGTGCTGTTATCAGCAGAAAAGTGTACGGCCTGTTCCCCTTTGATGAGAAAATGATTAGAAAAATAATTTACCTCGATATTTTAGAAATATGGCTGATGCCCAGGATTTTAGAGTCCAAACTGGATTCTATACTCAAACTGGACGGAGGTCAGCCACATCGCCATCAAAATTTTATCGTATTTTTTAAATGAGTATAGCTATCGAATCGGCGATTGGAAACGCAGAACTTCTTTTTGGGCCAACTGAAAGTCGTTTCCAATCTATTCTTGTGGTCTTATGAAAAATTAAGTTTCTCCCAACAAATCCCTGATAGGCTGCGTAATGTATGACGGGAAGAGAAGTACCGTTTTGACGTCAGCAGATCAATAAATCGGGCATCGAACTGCATTAGATCAGAAAAAAGCTTTCAGCTTTTTCTTGGCGAAGTAGGATCTTTGTTACGATTTTAATAGTAAATTTTTTAAAATCGAGAAAATCGTTTGAATCACTTTGAATTTATGCTAGTTTCATCCTTATAATTTATTTTTGTTTTAAGATTCTGTGTACGAACTGAGCATCTCTTTATCCTTACATTCCGTTTTTTTTTTCTCTTTTTTTATAGTCGTTAAGTCTGACACATCCTTTTCTTGCTCAGGCAGTTGTTGCGCACTAAAGACGGGAAAACATACTAACTTGAACCTTCAAGGAACTTCTAAGGTCTAAGAACCTTATTTTCAGCACTTCTGCCAGAACGTTATAAGCCGTGGACGTCTAAGCTTTAGATTTATGACGGCAGAGCAAAATGAAGTGTGGTATAGAACAAAACATTGACAGACACAATCCAGACATACTCTGAATCCCGATAACAAAAACAGGGACAGGAGGGAATGCAGACAAGATAAAACTTCAGATAGATGATACTTAAACATTAATTACTTTTGTCAGCTGCATGCTCATGGTCAAGATTCACCATCAAATATTCATGTTATAACTCCATGAACCTAGTAACTGCTTGATTTAGGGTTGGTGATACCTTATCTGAGATGTTTTCTGTATTTTCTTAACTGAATAGACAAGTTATTATACACACCTACTTAATAACGTGTTTCTCCACCTTTTACTCTCACCACAGCAGCTAGGCCTCTTGGTAACGACTCAATGAGGTGTTAGAAACACGAAGGTGGTATTGTCCCCCATGAAGTGAGCATCACTTGTCGTAGAGCATGCACAGTTGCTCGTGGGAATTGGCGAGTTCGAACAGATATTTTCAATTCGTTCCATAGATCCTCAATGGGATTGAGATCCGGTGATCGAGGTATGGCCATTAGAGTGTGGTAAACTCATTTGTATGCCATATTATACCCTGGTGTGCAAAAATTACGGACGAAGAGGACAAATTAGCATAACAGCGGAACGAGCAGGCAGAACGGTCCGAAAAACCACTCAGGAGATAGACTACGGTCCGGTACGGTAGGGCTTGCGCATATATGCAGCATGACTTACGGTGGGGGAGGGGGGGTCGGAAGTATATAAAGCACACGGGCGGTGTACGCTCAGCAATTTGGTGAAAGCTATTGCACGGTGTACATCGGTTTGAACGACGTCGAGTTGCTGCCACCGTGTGATATGTCCAACAGGCAATCCAGTAGACGACATCTGGATGACTTTACCCGAGGTGGCGTCATTGGGAAGTTCGAAGAAGGTCGAAGTGTGACTAGTGTGGCCGAGGAGTTCGGGATCGCTCACAGCATCGTTTCACGAGCTTGGAGAACATTTCAAACGACAGGAACAGCTGTCCGAGAGTTTAGCAGTGGTCGTCCACGAGCAACCACTGCGGCGGACGACCGGTATATTGTCCTACAGGCGAGAAGAGACAGACGGCAGACAGCGGGAGAAATCACAAGGCACGTGCAACAGACAACTGGACGTCCGTTATCGCGTTTTACCGTGGCCAGGAGGCTGCACAAAGGTGGTCTATTTGCACGACGACCAGTATGGTGTGTGCCATTAACGCCTGCTCATCGGAGACGGTGGTTTCTATGGTGCCAGGAACACAAGAACTGGATACATCAGCAATGGGGTCGAGTTCTCTTTTCGGATGAGAGCCGATTTAGTCTGACGAGCGATTCTGGACGTATACACATCTGGAGAGAGCAGGGAACACGCAATCACACCTCCAACATCATCTAAAGGGACCGGTTTAGAGGTGGCGGAGTTCTCGTTTGGGGGTGGTATCATGCTTGGTAGCCGTACTGACCTCCACATCTTCCAAGGAGGTTCAGTCACTGGTGTCCGCTATTGTACCGAGGTTCTCCTGCCTCACGTGCTTCTGTTTAGAGGTGCTGTGGGTCCTGAGTTCCTCTTCATGGACGACAAGGCGACACCTCATCGTACAGTGCCTGTCGCAGAGCTGTTAGAGAGTAAAAATATTCAACGCATGAAGTGTGACTTGAGCTGTTAGAGAGTAAAAATATTCAACGTTGAAGTGTGGCCCGCAAGGTCGCCGGATCTAAATCCAATCGAACACGTGTGTGACCTACTCGGGAGACGCTTGGAAGCACGTCACCATCAGCCACCAGCAACGATTCCGCAGCTGCGATTGGCGCTACAAGAGGAATGGACCGCGATGCCTCAACACCTTCTGTTCAACCTCGTCTTCAGCATGGACAGACGTTGTAAATCCTGCAACGCAGTCAGGAGTGATCATATCCCCTACTAAAGACCTTGGCTGCCTGTCACATGGACGTTTCTGTCTTCTGTCCAGTTGTCCTCGAAGCTACCTTTTCAATAAAGTGCCTTTGTATCCTTTGGATTCCTTGTTTGGACGGGTTTGCTCACTTGTCCCATATTCTTACATCTTGGGGATCTTATGGTATGATTTGAGTCGATGTGGAGCACTTATGCACGACGTTACATTCGAAAAGCCGTCTCGTCCTTAATTTTTGCACGCCAGTGTAATATCTTAGCATAACTGCAGGAGACAGTTATGCTAAGAATTGAAACACAAGATGTTTGCCCTCAAGCTCGTCACTTCACAGAATTCTAAGCATATTTAATGGACTTCGTTTGATTTCCTGGAGAAAAATGTCTTGTAATGCTGAATTTTTTTTTTTTTTTTTTTGAAGATCCCAGTCTGAAATCATGGCTGCCATTCGCTGGAGATCGAGTTCTTACATTTGTGACGTACTACAGAGGTGAAGAACGTGTCATGACGACAAAATGTCGGTGAAGCTTAGTCGGTTAGAGCAACTCAGTTCGGAGCGAGATGTGGGTTCGATCCCTGTCAGCAAAAAATTCCGGTTTGCACATTGGCGCCCGATTGTGGAAAATGGATCTACTGGCAGTTGGATTCTTCGAAAAATGTGTGATGTTCGTTCCACACATCGTCTAAAATTAATGAAAGGTTCCTCCTGCGCTTCAAAAAAAAAAAAAAAAAAAAAAAAAGAGGGAGATGATGTGACGTACTACAGAGGTAAAGCACGTGTCAAGGCGACAAATATACAGCGATACAGTTCTCGGTGTAGCTTAGTCGGTTAGAGAAACTCACTCCGGAACGAGAATACGCGACTTCGATCACTGTCACCGACAAATCCCTGTTTTCACACATTCTAAAAATATATTAGCTCTGTTGAGATAGCTGATAGCTCAGCTGTTGAAGTAGCTACGAATATTGAAAATCTCACGGAAATATTGGAAGCCAGGAAAAAAATATTTTTTTATAACTGATATTAAAAACAAAATGAAAATGTTTAACTGACGTAAGGGAAATAAGTGAAGCTAAGTATTTTGAAACAGAGAAGCATAGGCGTAGAGGCTGCACATGCCCCCTCCCTCCCCCACAACTTAAAAAGGAAAAAAAAAAAAACTGGTCGTTCGCCTTTTAAATATTATACAGTGTGACATACAGCCAAGGGAACAACGTTACACAATAACGAACATTTTTATGTCTGCAGGAAAGCAGTCATTCCATTCACAATAGCATGCAGTCATCTGATGATGGTTTTCATCATCAGATAACTGCATGAGATGCGTTGAAAGGCATATTTTTTTCATCCTCATTAGGGTGAATCAACGGAAGCCTCGCACACCTTGTAGTTTTGGATATATTAGGCAAATAAAAAGTCTAAGTTATGGAACTATTGACAGTTGAACAGGAGCATTTCCGGAGAAACTATTTCCGATAATCTCGCCCCTCGAAGACAAATATTAGATTTCACTTATTTGTGCCTCCCCCCCAAATTTTTGGTCACGCTACACCTATGCAGAGAAGAATTTTGTAAAACCAGCTTAGAATATTTATAGAAGTGGAAAAGCAGTTTCTTTTTTATTATTATTGAAGGTTTAACGAACACTGTGAGCAACTCAATGGGCTATAAGCAGTCGCCCGTCCCTAATTTAGAGTCACTGGTTCCAGGGAAGGTAGAGAACTAGTGCCGTGGGACAAACACAACATCCATGCCTCACAGGGATTCGAACCCGAACCCCTTTCGGATGAATTATCAGAGGACATCGCCTAGACCACGGTGCCACCGGGGCGGCAAAAAAAAAAAAAAAAAAAAAGCAGTTTGGAAATACTGGGAAATGTGAATGGATTTTCCTTAAAGAAAGTACCTGAGTGAAGGGAAATGCAGGTTAGTGCGCATTCCTTGCACGGGAACGGATGAAACTTGCATGCTTGTTCAGCAAACATTTGTAAATGCAATAGTCATCAGTTAGCTATAGATGAGAAATAAAGGAAACTTTTCTGTATCTACAGAGGGTGAGTCGAAAGATTTGCAATATTTGCATAAACGCATGTGCTGCGGAGGGTATGTCACGTGTTTAAACTAGTTCAAGTCGCGCACTGCAGTCAGTCGAAAGCAGTGGCGAAGCGTTATTTTGTAAGTAAGGGAAATAATGCAGTTAATATGCGATAAATAGATGGCAAAAGTGATATGAATGAAAATTTATAATAATTAAAATCAGCAAGGGGCCCGTAGTTTATATGCTATGTTGACAATATGGCATGGCAGAAAGCATCGTAAGACCCCCCTTCCCTCCCCCAACGCGACCATGCGCGGTACCGCCAAAAAGAAATGTCTATGTAGAAATTCAAAAGCAAAGATTTATAAAAAAAATGTTCAGTGAAAATGTTGAAAGGAAAAAAACTTGTCTACCACACACGAAAAGAATTGGGGGTTGCTTCTATCAGAGCTGAGACGGGCTCGGGCTGTAGAATATTTACTGCGGTTCGAGCTCGGGCTGGCTCGGGCACTTAGAGAGCGAGATTTTTTTTTTATTTATAAATGTGATTTTATATGAGTTATATCTAAAATAACATATGAATTATCATATAGAATCACATTTATATAAATGTGATTTTATATGATTTTTATAAAGAATTTTTTTTATTTATAAATGTGATTTTATATGATTATGAAAATGATCCAAAAGACAGAGAAAGTATTTTTTTCTAGAATGCAGTCTTCGGAGTTTTGGGAGTTCACGTGGCCATGTACTGTAGATGCGCCAGAGTCCATTGCTTCCATGGCGCTTACATTCCTCAAAAGAGTCACAGAAACAAATAGCTACACTAATAAAAGTAACGCTTACTTTTATATTCCTGAAATAATGACATGTCACCGCTAAAGAACGTGCAACATAAAACTACTGAAAGTTCAAACCATAAGCCAACAATGGAACTGAATCAACTACAGTAATTACACTAACACAGAAAACTTTTGATAAATTGCAACTTCAAACTATTGTTACGGAAGTCCTCTGAGTGCTGAGTCTGACTGAACGTTTGGCAAGAGCGTATGCTCAAGTTAGTGGCTTTATCCTTGAAACTGCCTTCAGTGCCGTGGAAGCGTTTGGAAGAATGCTTCCCCACGTTCTATGCTTAGCATAGCATTACTGGCTGTGGGTGGGCATGCCGTGTTACTGAGGTTCAGCTGGATGCATTATCTGCGTTGCTTCCAACGAGCGACTTACGTACGAGACATTTGTTCTTGTTTTCGTAAAAATACAAATATGAATTTGCTTTCTTAAAAATAAAAGATACTGAAACAAATGCCTGCTGCGTTATGTTGGTGTAATATTTTTATTTTACTTTAATGCTACATACAGTAGTTTTAACTCACGCAAAAAAAGCGCATGAACCAAAGGGAAGCAATGCTTCCCTTGCTTCCATTTAAGCTTCGCCACTGGTCGAAAGGGATATAAAGTGGTAGTCGTTGCTGTGAACAGCATTGCATGTCGTCGTTCTGTCTGTGACTAAGACGCCTAAAAGGTGAACAGCCACAACCGGATAATTAGGGAACTTTTGCTTTACGAGCTTGAACACGGCCATCGCTGCTCAAGCAACACGAAACATTTGTCATGCGAAAGGGGAAGGTTCCTTGGACCACAGTACCGCAAGCAGATGATTCAAGAAATTTTGCTCAGGTGACAGAAACCTCGACGATCATCCAAGGTCAGGTAGGCCGTGCGACAGGCCGTAGAGGCAAATCCGACAACCAGCACTCGGAGATTATCAGGCGAGTTGGGACAGACGACCGTGGTTCGTCACCTAAATGACCTCGGAGAGTTCTACAGAAGCTCCCGCATTGTCCCTCACGAACTGACGCCAGCTGAAGCAAACCGCCGAGTGACAGTGCGTGAAACTCCTAGAAAACCCGAGGGATAAACGTTTCATTACGAGAATTGTTACGTGCAACGAAAAGTGGGTCTATTTCGGTAATCCTAACACACAATGGCAGTGGTTGAGCCCGCGACAGCTTCTTGAACCTGTTGCCAAACGTGGGCGCTTCGAGCACAAGGTTCTCTGTGTCTGGGGGAATTTCGAGGGGATAATTCATTACGAATTTGTTCCAGACGGTCGGACCATTGACGCCAACCTCTCCCCTGAGCAGCTGGAGCGGATGTATGCCGTTTTGGAGGAGAAGTATCCTGCACTGGTGAACAGAAAGCGCTCTCTCCTACAGAAGGACAACGCTCGGCTTCATACCACGCGAATGACCCGGGCAAAACTCTAGGAACTTGAGGGCATCGAACTGATGCTACACCCAGCATATAGTCCGGACCTTGCCATGTCGGATTATTACATGTTCTGGTCGATAACCCACTTCCTTTGCGGGCGGCACTTCAACAACCAAGAGGAGGTGGCAGCTGGGGTGAAGGAGTTCTTCGCCTCGAAGGACAAGAACTGGTACCGCCGTGGAATCGAATAACTGGCAGACAGATGGCTAAAGACGGTGCAACACGATGGCCTATACTTTGAATGCTAGTCAACTTTCGTCGTAAAGGTACGTATGAAAACATAAAGTGATACAAATATTGCAAACCTTTCGCCCCACCCTTTGTAACAGACGGATTCAAATGTCTTCAGAAATGGGTGCAAAGTATATAGGATTGTAGGATTTTATTAATACTGTGGAATTAATATTTCCTATATATGTTTAGGTCACTGTTACAGTGCGCTTTGTGTGTAGATTCGCCACTAACCATAATGTGGACCAAAGAGAAATTAAGATGAACTGTTGAAACTTCGAGAACCATGATAGCTATAAGGCAAAATTGTGATTTAGAGTGTAATATAAAATTTTGAATGACCAACATCTCCTAAGTGAAACTGTTTTATCAGCAAAATATTCTTGGCATAAGTGTGCTGATTATATGCGGTCCCCGTCTACGTCGACTTAAAAAAATACATATTTCTCTATGTAATGTGGCATATGATACATTTTTAACTTTCCGTTTATGTTGACTTTTCATTTATGTAAATTTTGGTTGCCTCTCGTTACATTTCCTACTGAACACTCCTTTTGGCTTATTTTGTTTTGTTTCGGTGTTTAACGACCACGGGGATCAAACGTGGTCTTCGCGATGCCATGGCACTTCATTTATGACGTCACGCTTTTGTCATGTTCAGAAATAAATATTTAAAATTTATTTTCCAAAGTAAATAGCGGCAACTACAAAATATTTTTATCTACCTTGATTACCATTTATTTCGAAGAAAAAGAATTAAAAGGTTAAATTATCATGAACTTTTCGTTCTAATATCTTTTAATTCAAAGTGAATAATAATCCAGCAAGTTTAAGACATTGCGTAGTAACTGTTATTTACTTTGAAAAAAAAAAGGGTTGAATACATATTGATAGGAATTGGGGGAAAGCGTGACGTCATAAATGAAGTGACATGGCCTTCTCCATCTCGAAGGCTACGGATCAACTCGGAGGACTATAAGCAATCGCCCATCCCTAAGTTAGAGTCACAGAGCGCACCACCTATGCCTCATCTGGGACTCTAAATCGGGCCTATCTCAGATGAATGATTAAAAACCTGCGACCAGAACACGCGGTCAGCGGGTGGCGTATTAGTTATCGTGTGATTTGTTGAACTCTGAAGCATCATAGTTCCTATAAAAGAAAATTATTATTACCCATTTCTATTTGTTTAGGGTCCTGTAGTTTTTCGGATCTGTTTCCGTAAAATACTGTATAACTCTGCCTCCTCAGTGCAAAGGAGGTTTCTCACAATGGTTTGGACACAAGCACTTACTTTACGGAAACAGATCCAAAGAAACGACATAGCAGATTGCCATCCCGATCAAGATTACTGATGATCAGCCGTAGTAACTGTTATGGTTACTTTTCAAACTCCCGTTGAATTTCATGCATCCTCAGATACTCAAAAATTAAAATATGCGTTTCGGAGCTGAATTAACAATGATTTCAATGCACACAGTCAATATGATGTGTAACGAAAAAAATTCGCAAATCTATTATAACTGTTGATCTTGTCGTTGTTAACTTTGCATTTCTACATGTGATTTGAAAGTGAAATGAAAGAAGCCTCAGAATCCCCATAAGTGCCCAAGTAGCAGTGAATATCGGCTAGATATCGGGCCGATATTGGTTATGTCGGCCGAATGTCATTAATATCAGTCGACATTGAGCCGATATCGGCATTGTCGACATATCCGACATTGTCTTGCCGTTCTTCAGCCGATATCGGAATTGCCGATATATCCGATATCGTCTTGCTGTTGTTCACCCGATAATGGCATTGCCGAAATCATGATGTCGGCAATGCCCATCTTTCCGTTCTTCACCTTTTATGCAGATATTTAAATTAAATAATCTAAAGTACACCGCTACCAGTTTTTATATCATGTAAAATAAAAATAGTATTTCTTATACTGTATAGCCGAGTAGAAATAACAAAATACTATTATGCTTCTCGTATCAGTGCAATGTCGAACTAAGCCAAGAACGGCCGCCCCGGTGGCGCAGTGGTATAAGGCGCTGGCTTATGACTATTCGCCCGAGATGGGTCCGGGTTCGATGTTATATATATATATATATTTTTTTTTTTTTTTTTAGTTGGAGGTTTAACGACCACCGTGAGCAACTCAATGGGCTATAAGCAGTCGCCCGTCCCTAATTTAGGGCCACTGGTTCCAGAGAAGGGAGAGAGCCAGCGCCCTAAGACAAACACAACATCCATGTATCACCGGGATTCGAACCTGAACCTCTCTCGGACGAATGATCAGAGGCCATCGTTTAGACCACTGCGCCACCGGGGCGGCGGATGTTGTGTTTGTCTTACGGCACTGGCTATCTCTCCTTCCCTGGAACCAGTATCTTTAAATTAGGGACGGGCGACTGCTTATAGCCCATCGGGTTGCTCACGGTGATCGTTAAACCTCCAACCAAAAAAAAAAAAAAAAAATCAGCCAAGAACGCAAGCAGAGAGTTCTTGTCACCTGACGCTGAAGCTTTAGCCAATGAATTCTAATCCCAATATCCGTAACCTTTTGATACCAGCACATCGTGGTCGGTGCAAAATCATACACGAGCTTTATTGTTGATTACTGTTTACTGATTGTACTTCGCTTCGGTGACTAATTCCTTTGCAACATTTTTTTTTTATATCAGCTGGTATGTATAAAAGTAAACCTACCAAATCTCGTTTTGGCCGCCCCGGTGGCGCAGTGGTCTAAGCGATGGCCTCTGTTCATTTGTCCGAAGGGGTCCGGGTTCGAATCCCGATGAGGCTAGGGTGTTGTGTTTTTCTTTCGGCACTGGCTCTCTCCCTTCCCTGGAACCAGTGACCCCAAATTAGGGACGGGCGACTGCTTATAGCCCATTGTGTTGCTCACGGTGGTCGTTTAACCTTCAATAAAAAAATCTCGTTTTGTGCAAAAACGTGTCGCAGCTGACATGCTTACGGTTTTTTGTAGTGGAGCATCTGATAATCGCCATAATATTTTGAACGATAACGGAGTTCCTCGTAAAATGCCTAAAATTAATGAAAACTCCCAGCAGCCTTTTCCCATTTTTATAGCAACTAATAATTCTGTTTTTCATGGTGAAACAACTTCACAGAACGCAGTGTTAATTGAGAATGCCGATGAGATATATAACTGTCATCTAACCGATATCGGCTCCATGTCGGGAGGCGATATAACTGATATCGGCTAAATATCAGAGAGGATAACTTTTTGCAATATCGGTCCGATATCGGCGACAGATATCGGACAGATATCGGCTGTAGATATTGGACCGATATCGGCTACAGATATCGGACCGATATTACAAAAAGTTATCCTCCTTGATATTTAGCCGATATCGGTTTTATCGGCTACCGACATGGAGCCGATATGGGACCGACATTAATTGCTACTTGGGTGCTGATTGTGTTATGGTCATTCTGAGGCTCTCAGGGAAAGGGATATGTCATTTAATATTCAGATAGTATTTATGTGTTAATTTCATTTGATATATTATTCAGTTCTGGTTACAGTGATGAATATGTATTTTTCCTATACATGTTACAGTGCGCTTTGTGTGTAGAGGGGCAATTCTGGCCTACTTTTCTTTGCATTTGAAAAACGATTTGCCTCCTACGACAGCAGAGATTAAATGCGACATTATGACATCATATGCGCACGAAAACGCACTGAACTACAAAATCTGTAGGTCTACGGATGAGCTTCCGAAATGGAAACACCCAAGTGAAGTCAAATTTTGCTAGCAGCTTCATGGAGAAACTACAATGGATTCAGAATAAACAGGGCCGTATTTTTCTGAAGCATCCGAATTCGGCATCATTTATCGACGGAAAAGCAATTCATAGTGTCTTTATCTTATTCTATCTTTATCTTACCTTATTCCCGTTTAAGGAAGGTATCACCAGAAAGTATAGCAAAATATTTCATTTGCAACAAAATGTTACAAAAATTCATTTCAGGTCTTTTTTTAATTCTTAAGGGTGAAAAGTATAGTACCAAATTTAACTCCAGGGAATGTCTCTGTTTAAAACTTCATTTGAGAAAAGTATCCGAACAAAAGCCTATTTCGGGGAAAGTATTAGAACACAGATTCACTAAGATAGTCTTACAACAAAATTTTATTAGGAAAAAAAATCTTAGCATCAATTTTATTTCAAATAATGTCTTAAAATAAGCATTTTATTCCAAACACTTTTTTTTTGTTTTAAAATCAACTCTGCGTGATATAAACAATAGCCCTTCTCTAGTTTGGACTGGTTCCTGGGAGGGGCCCAGTGCCATCGGAAAAATGCATCACTTTTGCCTCATTCTGCGGAAAAGAGCAAAAACCTTTTGCCTCATTCCGGAAAAGAGCAAAAACATAGCCCTTTTGCCTCATCTGACGACTAGCCAGAAACCAACGCCTATGACCACTTTGCCATCGAAGCGACGAAATAAATCTTAGCACAAATGTTTGATTTGTTTGATTGGAGGTTTAACGACCACCGTGAGCAACTCAATGGGCTATAAGCAGTCGCCCGTCCCTAATTTAGGGTCACTGGTTCCAGGGAAGGGAGAGAGCCAGTGCCGTAAGACAAACACAACATCCATGCCTGACCGGGATTCGAACCCGGACCCCTTACGGACGAATGATCAGAGGCCAGCGCCTTAGACCACTGCGCCACCGGGGCGGCACAGCACAAATGTCGTTCGAAACAAAACCTTGGCACAAAATTTTTAAGACAAGTTGGCACGTAACAGGACATATCGGATATCACCAGAATATATTTTCAAATTTTATTTATGCGCATACAGTCGAACCCTGTTAACACGAAAATCGAAGGTACTCAACAATTTGTTTGCATTAAAAGTCGCTTCTGTTTTTGTCATGTAATTACCAGGATCTGGATGTTGATGACCTAATATTTCCGAAAAGATACCCTGTGACGTATATTCTACATTAACTTTCCTTTTTTAGTTTCTTTCCCTATGTAAATCTTGAGTTTATTCTCAGTATTCTTCACGCTTAACGAAATATCTTTTCCTTCAAACGAATACGTTTGGCAACACAATTGAGGTTGAATGCATGTGACGTATGCCTGTTATAAGATAAGAAAAATAGATAAAAAGGACGACTGATCGATTGCTTGAGGGGTGTTGAAGGGAGCGAGTGTTGAGAGCGATTATTGAGAGCGTTGTTTTATAAACTGATGATGATTGAAAAAAGTGTTGTGATAATGTGTGGAGAGTGTTGTGATAATATGTGGAGAGTGTTGTGATAATGTGTGGAGAGTGTAGTGCATTCCATCGTGAATAAAGGACATTTTCCATAGGTTGACTTCTGTTTACATGTTTCGTCTGGCCGTTAAGGTTTCTTTCATTTATAGAACTATTTCCTAGTGTATTGACGTGTTAAAACAGCGTAGAAGTTAGACAAGACTTTTTTACGCTACATTTTCCGTAAAAAAAAATTACGAGGGAGATGATGTAACGTATATTCTAGATTAACTTTTCTTTTTTAGTTTCTTTCCCTATGTAAATCTTGAGTTTATTCTCAGTATTCTTCACGCTTAATGAAATATCTTTTCCTTCAAACGAATACGTTTGGCAACACAATAGAGGTTGAATGCATGTGACGTATGCCTGTTATAAGATAAGAACAAGAGATGAAAAGGGCGACTGATCGATTGCTTGAGGGGTGTTGAAGGGAGCGAGTGTTCAGAGCGATTATTGATAGCGTTGTTTTATAATGATTATTGAGAGCGTGTTGTGATAATGTGTGGAGAGTGTAGTGCATTCCATCGTGAATAAAGGACATTTTCCGTAAGTTGACTTCTGTTTACATGTTTCGTATGGCCGTTAAGGTTTCTTTCATTTATGGAACTATTTCCTAGTGTGTTAAACAGCGTAGAAATTAGACAAGACTTATTTTACGCTACAACCCTTAAAATATAAAAAGATTCCCCTAAAACGAAAAAATACCCTTAAAAGATAAAAAGATTTCCTTAAAATTTGAAGGAAGCAGCATTTGTCATTTTCATGTAGGACTTCCGTCCACAGGGAGTAGAGTTTAGGTCCCAGCCACCTACAGCGAGATCGCCTTTTGGGCAGGACACAGAAACGGAAGGAATGAGAGCAAGTCTAGCGACTTTTGGCAGAACAGTTTGTAGTGAGATTAGAGTACAGTAGGTGGCGCCACCGTACAAGTACGATATTGCACATAGATGGGTGAGAGAATTTCAAGGAGGACATAGGAAAGGATACCCATTTAACCAGTGGGTCCAGCCTGGGGGCCGTCACTTAACGTGCTCGTCCGATGCACGGCGGATATTCAGCGATTGTTAGTAAATCACACCATCTCTGAAAGATCAGCCCAGGCTAGAACCTGGGGACCCAGTATCGATAATCTGAAACACTAACCACTAAGCCATCCGCGGCTCTAAAATTTGAAGGAAAATTCCCCTAAAACAGTTTATATTATATTTTTCAAAATTATAAATGTCTTCAATCTGAGACAATTCATAAACTAGATTTTTTTCTTTTCTGTATAAAATGCGCTATAAAACCTCAGAAAAAAGAAAATCAGCAATTAAATACGTGCAGGTAGTAGAGTTTGGAATGTCAGCAACAGTATATGATAAGAAGGTCTGAATTTCAATTCTTTTGTTCACTACCATCTCCCACAGTTCCTTTCAAAGTGGACAATGCGGATTCTCTTTCCCTAAATGGTAATTTTCCATTCTGGCAATTTAGTTCAAGACACTAAACAGTGTCTTGAACCGAATTGCCAGAATGAGCAACTTTTGAAGACTTTTTGCTTTAGTCATCTGGCAATCCTGGTTTTGAGTGTTGCAATTTGAAAACATAATCCTTACGGAAATTAATTTTTTTATTAAAAAAATGACAGAAAATGGAAAAAAATGGCCTGAAAAAATTCTACAAAAATATAAAAGATCTTCCAAACCACGAAAAAATTCTCTAAGGGAGAAAAAGACATAAAAATTCAAAAATGTAAAAAAGTGCAAATTCCACCAAAGTCCCAGCTCTGATAATTACACACATATGAAAATGGTTGAGGAATTAAGAAACAGTTAACGTTAAAAGTAATTCGCGTTATCGAGGTTAAACTGTATAATACAAAACATGGTGGACAGTTTTTAGATTAAACGGTTTTTTTAAGCTCGATATTTTACTAATAGCTGCATTTTTCTAATGTACATCGATCGCGGTGATTCCACACGGGGAGACCTACATACGCATCTCCTACACGTGAGAGTAAAAGTCTTTTCCTTTCGTGTCCTTTTCTAACCTCGTAGAAAGGAATAAAGACACCGTGTAAATCAAGTCTTACGTTTAAATTGCCTTGATATTTAAACAAACACTTAATTCCATAATGCCATGTTCTTTCCTTTCCTTTTTTTTTATTTTATACTGTGATTCACAAAGAACCAGAATTGTTTATCCCCTAGCGAAGTACAAGGCTGCTGGACGTTCATGGTTGCTTGGTAACGGTAACATAGCAGTTTTGTCAAACAGTTTTTAACAAAAGGAGCGCGGAAGTTCTTTGCTCTACTTGGTAAAATAAATCGAAATGGTAATGCTCCCATTACACAAGTTTTGGAAGCAAACATATTTGTTACGATTTAAGTTCTGACCACGGAACAAGTTATTAAGCACGCAATGATGTTGCAGGAATACAGATGCACAGCGGTTTATGTTTTACATTATCTATAGCGTTGTAGGTTTTAAAGCGTACCTATATTTGGGTAACTTAGCTTAACCTAGAGCATTATCTTACGTGAAGATTACTCGTTTAAATATTTGCCTTTGATAGCTTAATAAACGCAGAAAAGTAATTTCAAGAATCTTAAAAGAATTACTACTTAAAGTAACAGAAATTGGCCTTTATTCCACATCAAAGCTCGTCCTTGCCACAAGATATTAATAATCACGAATAGCACTCCACTCAAAACAAACGAAACCACAAAAGCTTTACCGATAACTCCTTTTTTGAATGGGTGGATTTAACGTCCATCGTGAGCAACTCAATGGGCTATAAGCAGTCGCCTGTTCCTAATTTAGGGCTACCCTTTCCAAGGAAGATAGAGAGAGCCAGTGCATAAGACAAACACAACATCCATGCCTCAACGGGATTCCAACCCGTAACAAAACCGGACGTATGGTCACAAGCCAGCGGTTAGAGCAATGCGTCACCGCGGCTTTACGGATAATATTCGTGAAGAAGGTACAACACACAAGACTAAACTGTACTACGTAATCTACGGTCTGTTTACATTGTTCGCTCTACACATTATATACAGCTTTCTTAGCTTGTCAAACATGCAAAAATGTCATTCAACCCCGGCCTCTAGACAGTTGCCAGATAACATTCAGTGAGTGAGAAAATATAACGTTAATATTGAAACGCTAAATGGGAGCGAACTCAAATTTTACATAGGAAAAGAAACTAAAAATAAAAGTTAAGTGAGAATATACGTCATAGTTTATTTACACCATAATATTGCATGGATTCCTTACCGAGAATACTCTCCCATGCGACAAAAAGTGCACGCTCACAATGATTGAAATATTCATCATGAAAATTGCGTCTGAAAAGTGTGAACAATATCTGGCTTAACAAAATCCACATAAAGCACTGAAATCAATTAATCTACTTCTTAAATCACAAAAAAAGTATGAAGGAATATTGCAAGAACACGCAGTGACTGTTCTCGTTTAAGGAAAGCATCGCTAAATTTTGTTAAAAATAAAACTAAATGGCACAGTTGTTGCTTTGGTGAACTCAATCGATGTTCAGATGTGCCTTCATGGGAGCAAGAAGACAAATGCGTAGTAAAATATCGCTCGACGCAAATTTTATTTTTCGTTCAAAATAAAGATTATGGAGGAATTTAATTTGCATAGATAGGTGATTCTATCGGTTGAGAGCAACGATATTATGGCATTGAGTCAACAAATCACGCAACACTATCTTATGCTACACCAAGCCTCCACGAAAATATACAGCAGATTCGTGTCGTCATGATCTGGAACCAAGATCTCGTTTAATATTAGCCGGCTGCACCGCACCGGTGGCGCAGTGGTATAAGCGCTGGCTTCTGACCATTCCTCCGAGATGGATTCGGGTTCGAATCCCGGTGAGGCATGGATGTTGCTGCCCTGGTTCTATCCCTTTCGTAGATTCAGTAGCTCTAAATTTATAGCCATCACATTACTCACGGTGATCGTTACACTCCCAAACAAACAACAACGAAAAAAAGTATTGGTCGACTGTCTGTGACTCAGCACTGAAATTTCAGATGTAAAAATACACCGCGAGATGTCCACCAGAGGCCGTAAAGTCTCGATGTGCCCATGGTGTACCTACAGTAGATAGCCGTGATAAGACCCATTTGTTTTGACGGTACGAGATCACGTAGAGTTAAACAGAGATATGTGACGTATATTCTAAATTAACTTTCCTTTTTGGTTTCTTTCTCTATGTAAATCTTGAGTTTGTTCTCAGTTATATTTCACACTTAACGTGATATCTTTTCTCTCAAATGAATACTGTTGGCAACATAATTGAGGTTGAATGAACGTGACGTATGCCTGTTATTAGATAAGAACCAGAGATAAAAGCTACGAGAAAGGAGTTGCTCGGGTGGCATGGTGTGGTGTGTTTAATGTGGAGTGTTGATACTGATTTGTTGCATAAAATGCGAAGTGCTGTGTTATGTTACGATGTGCAGGAGAAATAAAGCATCATTTCTGTAAGTTTGACTTCTCTTTTTAAATGTTTCGTCTGGCCGTTAAGGTTTAATTTAGGAACTTTTTCATCGTACGGTGATGTTTTAAAATAACGTAGCAGTACAAAAAGACTTTTACGTTATAGATACGAAAGTATTCGGACACCACCAATATTATCAAAAGTATTCGGACACCACCAATATTATCAAAAGTATTCGGGAACTACTAAATATTTGCATAAGTGCAAAGAACGGTTGCGCAGAAAGGTATACTGCCAGTGGGGAGGTACGTATATAAAGCTGAAATGTTCTGTCGTGTTATCAGTAACCTTAAAGTGAATATAAACCCGTGGACGTGGACTTTCCGAGTTCCAGCATGGGCTGGACATAGGATGGTGTTTGAGAAACGTTTCTATGTGGAGCATTGCAGCTATACTAAACATACCAAAATCGTCTGTAAAGTGATGTCGTGAAGAAATGGAAGCAGGACGGTGCAATTACAGCAAAAAAAAAAAAAAAAAAAAAAACAGTTCAGGAAGGCTGCACAAACTGACGGAACGTGATAGAAGAGCCATGATAAGAAATGTTAAGAAATCCAGTTCTTCCTCTGCCATTTTCATTACTTCCGAAGTAGGAAATGCTTGTAATGGCTCGGTTATTACCAGAACTATCAGCAGAGAGTTGCATGGTGTGGGTTATTATGGTAGAGCAGCGGCACTCAAGCCACACATCACTACCGTGAATGCAAAGCGCCATTTCAGGTGTGTTTCCCGTCGTTCCTGGATTGTAGGTGACGGAAAAGCTGTTTTATGGGATGATGAGTGACACTTTTTACTTTTTCAATCTGATGGGCGTGTTTAGATTTGGCGACAGCCCGGTCAACGATTTTCGTCAGACTGTGTTCTTCCAAATGTTCAGTTTCGCGGAGGCTCCATCATGGTATGGAGTTGGTTTTCGTTGGTGGGACTCGGCCTGTTGGTTATTATACCTCAAACCACGAACTCGGAAGTGCACCTCGACGTTCAGGACAATTCTGCCCTACCAACAATGTGGACGTGTTATGGAAATGGCCGTTGTCTCTTCCAACACGATAGAGCTCCTTGCCACACTACACAGCATGTGCAGGACTGGTTTCTTGAAAATGAGGGGAATTGTTAGTCCTAATTTTAATCCCGTAGAACACCTCTGGGATTAACTTGGGCGATAGATACGAAATCGACCACAACAATTGCTCTCCACTCTGGCAGGTACTTTGCATGACAAATAGCGGGCCATTCCTGTCGAGACCTATACCGGAAAATGGTTGATAGTATGCCTCGACGTATTGCCAGTGTCATACAAGCAAAAGGTAGACCGACTAACTACTAATTGCTACAATAAAGCCATTTGCTCCAAAACATTATGGTGTCCGAATACTTTTGATAATGTAGTGTATAAAACATTTTTAACAACGTGCGTGAATTGATGCATATTTTAATGCGCTAATCCATTTGACAACATCTTGCATTCTCCTTAAATTGCAAGCGATTATTTTTCATCAGTGATTTTTAAGCAAATGTGTAAGCTGTGAAGATTAATTAACATCGAAGAAAAAGACGAAAAACTTCTTGAGGCAACACAGCGCTGATCTAATAGGAAATAAGTGATGATAGATGGAGTGAAAAAAATTTAAATCTCCTGAACGTATTAAGAAGGTCAAAGTTTATCAACAAGAACTCAGATAAAGCAGTAAGACTTGGCACCGAAGGATTTCCAATTGCTATTCATTTTCGTGTTCGAGTCCTGCGTGAGGCATGAGTGGTGTGTTTGTCTTACGGCATTGTCCTTTCCTGGAACAAGTTACCCTAAATTAGGTACGGGCGACTACTTATAGCCCTTATAGTTACTCACGACTGTCGTTAAAACCCTAAAAAATTTAAAAGATGATATTTTTGATCATTTCCAACAATTACGCCATTACTGACAAACTGAATGACAAATGTTGCAGCACGTAGGTCTGCATTTTCACAAATATGTCTTTTCACACTGAAAAGTCAATGTGTCCCTTTCCCGAAAATAGGATTTTTTTATAAAATATAATTCCCAAAAACGTTTTTTCATTCATTATGAAAAATAACCTCAAAACATTGCTTTTCAAAAGAAGTCGTCATTGATTAAAAGATTAGTGGAAAAATTCTTTAAATTTCGGTTGCTACTTAAAATTAATTTCCACTTTCAGTTTCTATTAAAAAAATGAAAAAGTAAATTCCGTAACACGACAGGCTAGAAAGGACAAACTATTTAATAATTCATGAATGTAAACATTAGTTGTGGAAGAGATTTGGGGAGACTTTCATCCAGGAGTAATTGGGAATGGTTGATTATGATGAAAATGAATGTAAGGTTTTTTCAAAGACAGTCAAAGTGAAAAATCTTTTAGAAATGATTTAGCATGAAAATGAAGAGACGAATAAAAAAAATATTTTATTACTGGGAAAAACATTAGAACCCCCAGGACAGTTGAGCGCAGAAGAGTTGATACTTCCAGAAGATAAGGATCGCTTATTCCGCATTCAAAATTGTACAAATGATTAACAAACCAGGCACTTAAGATATTTGAAGGAAAATATACACCGATGAGCTATTGCATTATGACCACCCCCAGCCTACAGAAATGAGCGCGCCTGGAGACCAAACGGTGGCACAGGTGAAGTTTACAGAGCAGTATATATATACAACCCGAGGACCGGCTTTCGGTTAGTAGAGTGTTCGGAGTCAGAATGGGAAAACCTGCCGACTTATCGAAGTTTGATAAAGGACAAATTGTGATGGCAATGCGCCTCGGAACTACGATCTCGGAAATGGCTCGACTTGTGGGTTGTTCACGTGCCGCTGTAGTGAGTACGTATCAAAAGTGGTGCACAGATGGCCAAATGACGAATCGTCGTCCAGCCGTGTGTCGTCCTCAGCTCATTGATGCCAGAGGGGGGGGGGCGATGACTGTCGCGCATTGTTCACAGCGACCGCAGGGCCACAGTGCGACAAATCACCCGCAGCTACAACAGTCGTGATTAAGGCAATGTGTCACAGCACACAGTTCATCGCAGACTGTGGCACGTGAACACACAGGTCCATGCAGGCCTATGCGAAGAAGCGCATGGGCCTGCGTAGATGTGCATAGGCCTGCGTCGAAGTGCATGGGCCTGCGTTGAAGCGTATGGGTCTGCGTAGAAGTGCTTGGGCCTGCGTAGCCAAAGACCCAGTCGGGTTCTCAAGCTTACTGCACGTCATCGCCAACAACGCATGAAATGGGCCTTAAGATCATTGAGATTGGACCGTGGATGATTGGAAGAAAATGGCCTGGTCTGACGAATCAAGATTCCTGGTGCATCACGTAGACGGCAGAGTGCGGATATTTCGAGTACCAACGGAGGCTATGTCACCTGGATGCACTGTCAGGTGGAAACAGGCCGGCGGCGGCGGTGTTATGTTGTGGGCGATGCTTTTTTGGGGGGGGGGCACTTTAGGTTCCTTTATCCCATTAGCACAATCCCTGACAGCTGTCAGGTATCTGAACATCGTTGCGGACCAAGTTCACCCATTCATGGCAACTGTGTTCCCTGCTCATGAACATCCAACAAGATAATGCGCCATGATACACTGCCAGAATCATCAAGGAGTGGTTCGAGGAATATGCTGTTGGCTTTGTGTTAATGCCCTGGCCTCCAAATTCACCTGACATGAACCCAATCGAACATTTGTGGTTCGACTTAGAAAATCGGGTTCGCGCTAAATCACCACCTCTCCGAAATGTACAGGAACTAGAGGACCTGGTGTTGACATTATGGTATCAGATACCCCAGAATAACTATCACCATCTCATCAAATCGATGCCTGACCAAGTGGCTGAAGTTTTGAGGGCTAAAGGGAGTTCTGCAACTTATTCGGCAGGTGGTCATAATCTAATGTCAACTCGGTGTAGATTTTTTTACCACTGTCTCAGTGTTATTCATATCCCAAGAACTTGAACGCACAGCTTTAGATGAAGGCTTTTTCTGGATGTTATTTGCTCAGTTTCCGAAAGCACTGCTTCGTTTGTCTTAGAACTTCAGTCTCGCCTTCGGATGCTTACGAACACTCCCCTTATGTAACTCCGAAGTCAAACATGTTCTGCGGGTGAAAAACCTGGGCCGCCCCGGTAGCTCAGTGGTTTAAGCGTTGGCTTTTGATCATTCGTTCGAAAGGGGTCCGTGTTCGAATGCCGGTGAGGCATGGATGTTGTGTTTGTCTTACGGCACAGGCTCTCTCCCTTCCCAGTAACTAGTGGTTCTGAATTAGGGACGGGCGACTGCTTATAGCCCAATGAGTTGCTCACGGTGGTCGTTAAACCTCCAATCAAAAAAAAAAAATCTGGCGAACGTGCATACCATCAAAAAAATGTGATGCGGTTCTCGTTGTGGATAACGTTTGGTTGGTTTATCTGCACATGCTTGTGGCTTTTCAGCAAAAATTATTGTTACTGCCTGACAAAGATACTAAAATCTGTTATTCGTAGCCTGTATGGTTGAAGTACCTCTATAATAAGCAGCTATAACTCTAACTGTAAATAGCGGCGTCTGACACCATATTACTAAGGCGTGTATCGTCGGAAATACAGGCTCTGTATTGCATAAGAATTTTTCCCGTCATGCTACATTTACATTAAAAAAAAAAAAAAAAGACTCATCTCTGTAGATCAGTGGTTCTCAAAGTGTGCTCCGCGACGTCTCCCGTTAAAAACCTCTCGTGACATCATGTTTGACAACGAAAATACACTGGAAAAATCCATATACTTCCCCAATTTCCTTGAATGTACATAATGCTTCCTTCAAAGCATGTGTCAACGGTATACAGCGACTCCTAACCTTGATATTGGAAGACGCACATAGTGCTTCTCTATCACCGGGACCGTGTGGCAACACTTTTGAAACACGCAGGCAAAACAAAGCTGGCCCCGAAGATCTCAATAGAACAGCGCGCCAGTGGACAGGCATGGAACTAAAACGTCAAACCGCAACCATCTGCCTTTCTTTCTTTTTCTTTTTCTTTTCTTTTTGCAAGAGTTTACAACTCCGATCAGATCATATGTAGAGGATTTTAGGAAGGGAGTGTCTGACCCCAGGTCTTAAACAACCCTTTAAAATAGGAAGCTAGGAGATTTGGGCTAGAGTGCCCGATAGGAAAGTGACACGGAAGTGAGGTAGAAAGGGGGAGGAAGACGCCCTTATTTATTACCGGGGCCTGACCGCTTAACGTGCCCATCTGACGCACGGCGGACATTTAGTGGTTCGAGCGTTCATACTTGCTGGGATCGAACTTGAGGTTCCCTCTGTGGCAGTCACGAACGTTGACCAGTAGGCTACCCCCGGCCCTCCGCGGTGCTACTTACATAGCCACTGGTACAGTATCATGTGACAGACGCAATCGTAGATTCATGTCCGACCACTGAGGCGCTGTTATAAACACGAGAGTTGGGCCTCTGTCTCTCTTGCTCTGTGACACAAACTACCATCATCGGCGTTGAAAGTGTGAGGTTAATGCGGCACCCTCGCTACACATATCTTTCTCTCACGCCTGCGTGCTGTCAGACTCGATGATCGAAGTGGATGTTTTGCTGCGAAGCTGCGATAGGACGTGCCTCGAACAAGTTAGTTCTCAGAAGAACGATACCACTCCTGAAACTGCAAACCGGCGCGACGTTTCCTCTCCCTTGCTCTGTTCTTTGTTGCTCGATTCTTGGAATTCGCAATGTACCAGTGCCGTTTCACGAATCAAACTGATGGCCAAAAGCTCCTGCAGCAACCTTTGCATTCTTTATCAGCATACACTTGCTACGAAAAGGATGCTTATAGTTTTGTTAGAACCGTCCTCGATGATGCAGTGAAAATAATCAATTTTATAAAATCCCAACCACTTAACGCACGGTTATCCCAGATTTGGGGCAAATATATGGGAAGTATTCACACATCCTTGTTGTTCCACTCAGAAGTGCGGTGATTGTTTCGAGGAAAAACGTTAGTGCGGCATGTTTGAAGTGAGAGCTGAAGTGAGCGTTTTCTTCATTGGTCACCGTTTTGGCTTGGAAGAACGGCTGAATGGCGATCTGTGGTTCAGAGATATGCATGAGCCGGACTGGGCTAGGCCAAGTCGACCAATTCTTTTTATCGCAATGATAAAGAAAGAAAACAAAACGTGTTTCCTAATTTTCTGGTCTATTTAACTATTTTACTGGCTTTACCTACTTCCATGACATACCCAGGGCGTATAATAACAGAAGCTAGGAGAGGCACTCACAGTGTTTTCGCCCTCTGTAGGTATTTGGATAGTAAAACCACTTTGGAGCTTGTTGACAACAAAAAGATTCGACCCCAAACAAGGGTGTGTGTGTGTGTGTGTGTGTGTGAGAGAGAGAGAGAGAGAGAGAGAGAGAGAGAGAGAGAGAGAGAGAGAGAGAGAGAGAGAATGAGACGACATCGATTGTTTCCCATATCCCTAATCTGTGTAAGGATTGACTTTTGTAGTGTTACCACTTGCCAGTTCACAGAAAGGGAGATTTTGAACGCGCTCCTTCTCTCTCTCTCTCTTTCTCTCTCTGTTTAAAGGTTATATTTTTCAATAATTGCCCAAGTTTAGTTAATATTTCTAGGCTTATATTCAACTAAATATTTTGAATATCTCATTTCAATGTTGGATTTTCACAATTTAATAAAATACAATAGACAGACAAAATAATACAAAATGTCACACCACGGACCGAACCGGGCCTAAATAAAATCTGCAATTGACGGGCACGGGTCTGGCCGGGCCGAGTGTCTAATATTTGAAACGGGCAAGGCCGGGTCGGGGCTTAAACGCATGGGCTTTGGCCGTGTCGGGGCTTAAACACACGGGCTTGGGCCAGGCTGGGGCTCACCAAATAAGGCCCGTGCAGACTGACATATTCACAAAAATTAAAGAAGTTAACCTATGTCTCCAAGGAAAGAATGCTACTGTTTCCACGGCCTCTGACAAAAATTCCTGCTTTGAAGAGAAAAGTGCAGTTCTGGACTGCATGTTTCCGAAACCATGAGGTTGATAGCTTTCCAATACCTAGAGATTTCCCGGAAGAGCTTGAAGGAAGTATCCGTGAATCTGACGAGATTTTTTGGAGAACTCACCCAGCACCTACAGAAATAAGTGACGCCCTTTTTGCAATACTTCCCAAATGTAATTCCCGAGAATTTAGAAAATTATACATGGGTAAAAAGTCCGTTTGCAATTAAAGACAAGCCTCGCAGCATGACCACAATATGAAAATCTTATCGAACTGATATCTGGCACTGCTGAAAAATCAACGTTCGATAAACTACCATTTGGCGAATTTTGGTACAGCGTCAAGAAACAGTATCCGTGTTTCTCACAGAAAGCGGTCAGAATACTTGTGAAAACACAAGTTTGTCCGAGCCGGACATCAAATCCGGGTCCCCTCACTCAGGAGTAAGTTGCTCACACCCAACTGAGCTACGCGGACAGGTTCATTCACTGGTATCTGCCTTTATCTCATGTGCGTCCTGCGGGGCAGGTACGTCTCATCTCCCCCCCCCGAAAGAGGGCAGGGGGCATGGCCCACGGGTGAGCCGAGATCATGTGCCGCTGTAGGCAGTCATCCCATGAAGAACGTGCATTTGAGAAATCCAAGACAATTTGGTGTGTGGAACGTAACATCACGCACATTTATTTTTTTCGAAGCACTGAAGAAGGGATTCTCATTTTTCATGTATTGCTGTGTGGAAAGAACATCACATCATTGTGAGAAATCTAACAGCCGGGTCATCCTGGAAGTTCGAGCGCCAATGTGAAAACACAAGTTTATCCGCACCTGGCATCAAATCCGGGTCCCCTCACGTCGGAGTAAGTCGTTCTCCCAACTGAGCTACGCGGACATTTGCTCTCGCTGCTATCTGCCTTTATCTCGTGTGCGTCCTGCGGGGCAGGCACGTCGCATACTCCTTCTCTTTGTGAGTACGTATCTGTGTGAGTCTGGCTTCTCAACTTATGTTTCCACAAAACCCAAGTGCCTCAACAGAGTGGATGTATAGAGGCGAATATGCGACTGCAACTCTCCTCCATAGAGCCGTATGTGAAAGAACTTTGTAAGGAGAAGAAACAACTGCACTCGTTGCATTGAGATCAGTAATTTAATCATTTTTCTGTTACGAATACTTGCCATGCATTTCTTAAATAGCATTTTCTTTCTTCTTTGATCTCTACTGGTTTTATAAAGAAAGAATACTAGAATATGAGAAACACTAAAAGTGTTGCGTATGCTATTAGCTAAATAAAATCCATTCTTCTCAGATTGCTCAGAAAATAATTTCTTAAATTTGCATTTTTTATATAAACACAATTTTGCTCTAAATATAAACACGGGTATAGAAAAAAATGTTAGAGCTCCGCGACCTCGTCCTTGGGTGAAAAGGGCTTCGCGGTGTTAAAAGTCAGAACCCGTATGTTTCTGAAGATCCTAGTGCGGTAAGGGTTACTTTGAACAACGTCCAATGATTGGTAAGCGTATTCGGTTTACATGGAAAGGTCGCACATGGTTGAAATTTTTATTAGATCACCATGTTTAATAATTTTCCATATGTCTAATAATTGTCTAGGAAGCTGGCTTGATAATCCACTGCTCAGGTTCAATTCTCGGATATGACATGGATGCACTTTTCATTTTGACGTGGATACGTCTTTAAAATCGATACCATGGGTGGTACCCTCTGGGAAAACTTGACGGACATAATTTCTTACGATTGATCAATGCTTATAATTTCTAAATTATAGCAAATAGCTATCTAATAACTGACATAAAAAGAGTAAAAACCAATGATTCTAAAAACATCAATTTCAAGGTCATGCTCATGCGCGGGGAGAGGGGAGGGCGTCCGCCATTTTGGGGTCGAATATGCTGAGTCAAGCGCCTTGAAAACAGTATAACTCGAGATCGCGTAGAGGTACGACCGTGATATTAGTCTCAAACAATTCGTATGGATGAGATCTATCGAAAATCCAATAATTCATAAACATTTAATAAGTACTTTACAAGTTATAAGTGATAAACGACAAAATATTTGTGAGAATATCAAAATGTTTAAATATTTGAAGCAAAATTCCGACTCAAAATGCTACAAACGTATATCAGAAAAAAGAAGGACTCAAAAGGAATCGAATAATCCCAAAACGACTAATGCAGAACGATGCAGAGCTTATAAACAGAAGAAAAAAGCAGAAGCCGCACAACGCGTGAAGCCACAACCAAGCACTTCTACAGCTAGTGCATGTGAACCAATGGACTAGTTGGCCGAGAGTGAAATTTGGTGGATGATTCTAGTTCCATATATTTGCCCGATTTTGAATTGAAGGCGAAAAGAAATAGGGCAATAGCCCAACACAAACCATCCACTTCCAAACATGTTACTTCACCCACAAAACGAACTGCGGGGGACGGGGGGGCATTTGCATAAACATCAATAGTCTAACAGATTGCTAACCCGTAAATGTCGCAGTCAACTACAGATTGAGAATTGAAGATAACTATGTTGGTGACATGTGTCTTGTTGATGTGCCAGTTTCTGCTGAAACTCGCTTCTTACTTGGTTTGGTTTATACATTCATCCCAAAGTTTTACAAACATCACTAGAATTCTTCATGTTCCGGATGATATGCGGTTACTCTGAAAACATCAAGAACAAGAAAGATGACACCGAATTTTCGGATGTAATAAGCACGACTTTTGAATCCGTTCTGACGCAAATTAAATTTATCAAAGCTATTCAAAGTCAATGGAACCGGTATTGAAAACAATAGATCTGACGAAAGAAAGAAGATTTTCATTCGAGTTTTTAATCCCTCAGATATTGCTGTAAACGGAATCGTGAGCTTACGAACTCTTAGAAACAGAGATATCGACAAAAATAAGATGTGACTTTACGTCCCCTGGTGGGGAAACCATGCATTATTTTAGGAAGAAAGTATTCTCAAAAGGTTTATCCATATAAGCGGTATCGGTCCAAGAAAAAAAAAATTAGTCGAGTTTTCAGGAGCCCAGATTTTGCTGCAAATACATCAGAAGCGGAAATTAACATTTATGACTCCTGGTGGCCAAACCATTGTTTACCAAACGTTGGAAATTTTGTGAAAAATATTTTCCATCAGGTCTTGTATGCGATACAGGAAGAATTTTCCAAATCGGAGTTTTAGGAGCAGAAATAACGCAGAAAACGCAATTTACCTTTGTGCCCCCTAGCGAAAAGTCTATAATTTACTTGTAAATTTTGAATTTATAGGGAAAACATTTCGCATCGGAAACACTATCCGACAAAGAAGGAATTTTTCAAATCGGACTCTTAGAAGTAGAGATATTGACAAAAATAAGATATACATCTACGCCCCTGGCGTAGAAACCATGCATTATTTTAAGAAGAAAATATTCCTAAAAGGTTTGTCGACATGAGAAGTATCGGTCAACAAACGACGTTTTTTTCAATCGAGATTTTAGAAGCTCATATTTTGCTGCAAATATATCAGAAGCGGAAATTAAGACTGACGCCACCTGGTGGCCAAACCATTTTTTACAAAAATTAGAAATTATGTGCAAAGGATTTGCCACCAGGAGCTGTATCCAGTGCAGAAAGAATTTTTCATATCGGAGATTTAGAAGCAGAGATATAGGGGTAAACGCAATTTACATTTACGCCCCCTAGCGGAAAGTCTACGAATTACTTGAAAATTTTGAAATTATATGAAACACGTGTCACACTGGAAACACTATCCAACAAAGAAGGAATTTTTCAAATCGGACTCCTTCAAATAGATATATTGACAAAAATAAGATATACATCTACGCCCCTGGCGCAGAAACCATGCACTATTTTAAGAAGAAAATGTTTCTAAAAGGTTTGTCGACATGAGTAGTATCGGTCAACAAACGACGTTTTTTTCAATCGAGCTATTTAGAAGCTCATATTTTGCTATACATCAGAAGCGGAAATTAAGATTTACGCCCCCTAGTGGCCAAACCATTTTTTTATAAAAATTAGAAATTATGTGAAAACGATTTCCCATCAGGAGCTGTATCCGGTGCAGAAAGAATTTTTCAAATCGGAGATTTAGAAGCAGAAATATAGGGGGAAACGCAATTTACCGCTACGCTTCCTAGTGGAAACTATGAATTACTTGAAAATTTTGAAATTATGTGAAAAACATGTCACACGGAAAACACTATCCAACAAAGAAGGAATTATTCAAATCGGACTCCTAGAAGTAGAGATATATGCAAAAATAAGATGTACATCTACGCCCCCTGGCGGAGAAACTGTGGAATATTTTAGGAAAAAAATATTAAAAAAAAAAATTATCGATGTGAGTGGCATCAGTCCACGAAAGAACTTTTTCAATCGATATTTTAGAAGCTCAGATTTTATGGCAAATACATCAGAAGCAAAAATTAACACTTACGGCCCCTGGTGGACAAAGTATTCTTTACCAAAAGTTTAAAATTATATGCAAAATATTTTTCATCAGGAGATGCATACGCTGAAGAATTTTTTTTTCAAATCGGAGTTTTAGAAGAAGAGTTATCGGAAAAATGTAATTTACTTTTACGCCCCCTAGCGGAAAATCTATGCGTAATTTGAAAAAGTAACTACAGTATATCTAAAATATTCTTCGACATAAATGGAATCGAAAGATAAAATAATTTTTTCTATCGGCTGTTTAGAAACAAATATGTGGAATAAAACGTATTTTTGAATTCGACATCATCTGCATTTACGCCCTTTAGCGGCGAAATTGTACATCTTAAAAAAAAATAAAAAATAAAAGATCATCATTCGCATATTTCAAGCTTCCCAATGCAAAAAGATTTTTTTCAAATCGAACTAATACAGTAGTTGCAGAGATATCGTGGGTACAGATAGACGGACGGACTGACAAACAGATAACATAAGCACGATCTTTTTTACAAAAGACGTGCTAAAAACCAACCGTATACCCAAGAGCTTATCATTCTCACTGGTGACTTGAACATTGATGACCAACAAAACATCAACTTTCTCAAGTTCATGAAAGACAATTTCGGCTTGACTTATATAAATTCTCCACCAACTACCTTAGGCAATACTTGTGTCGACTTAACCTTTGAACGAAACATAGATGTGAATTCTATGCCATATGTTTGTTACTTCTCCTATCATCGTCCTTTAATAAATAAAATTATAGTCTGCCTACATTCCTCTTTCATTTATCAACCGGCTCCTACCTCAAACCCCTTACTGTCAAACACGTATCCACGTAAAAAAAACCCTGCGGGTGTGTCACGGACACAGCCTACCCCCCATTTTTTTGCGACACCGGTTCTTTCCCTTCACTGGAACAAGTGTCAGTACATTCAGAATGGAAAATGTATAGACATTAAAGGGAAACAGTTGGAAAAAAAAAACTATAAACCATCATTATAAGCCATATCTCCTAATTTTCAGCTTAAAACTGAGGAGATCCAAGGGTGCGTTGATGCGGAAGGGACGTCAGTTCTGTTTTCAACACAGTCATCAGCTTTCCAGTTTCGGCTCTGAAGGAAGCGCTCGCAGAAACTCCTATTTGAATTCTTCCTAAAAAATATTGTGCTAGTTAATAAGAAACCCTAAACTTCAGAGGTAAACAGCATACGATGTAGCAGTTGGGAACCTAATAAATATGCATTATGGCATTGACTGTCGGGGTTCGTTTTATGTGCCACAATTTAATAATTCTCGGATATTGATTTCAAAACAGCTTTACCGACTTCAATCGTGAACGTACTTGTCGCAAAATGTTTCCGTATAGAGCTTCTCAGGAAACCTAGTCACTGAGGGGTTTATTTTAAGAGACGATACGTGCGTTACTACGCGAAAACCCATTTTTAACATAAGTATCTGAAAGTAACAGTCTCACTTAGATGCGTCCTTCGCTGATCAGATCCTCCATCATAATGCTCTTGTCACAACCATTTTTGGCTTTGAAGCGAATAAACCCGATTACACCTAATGCCGTCCTTAGGTTCCATTGATCTAAATAAAAAACAATTTCTTCGGTTGTTCAGTATACTACAAGTTCCGAAATATGTATATTCATACGTCCCTATATGAACATACATATGCATTTCGATGTTCATACGACCCTGTACTCGGCAGTTTCCTTCTTGTAAACAAAACGACGTTAAGATAATCTATTTCACTGGCTAACCATCTTGTAAAATTTTGTGCTTTAGAACAACTTTACACAGAAGGAAATCTTCAAATGTGTTTTCAGAATGCTTCTCAATCTTTTTCGCTATCAGCGAGTTAACGGGTCGATAATTTCTTGCGGGTCAAACGGGTCGGGTCAAGGTGCTCCTGGCCCGATTTCGACCCGGTTTCATTTCCGTTATATTTTCAAAAAGTAAAAAAAAATTCAAAGAAAAATGCGTACTGTGAAATTTCGTGCACGATACTGCTACTAGCGGAGTGAAAAATTATTTCTCATGCAAAAATGTTGTCGTCTCATGAAGCAAAGATTTCCACCGACCGACGATACGGCGCCGACGATACGGCGCCGACGCTAGACACACCGATATCATATCGTAAATCGATACGTTGCGTTTCTTTTCAGTGTGATTGGCCGGAGCAAGGTACAGGCAAACGCCCGTCGCCTGCTTCTCTGTTGATTCACTTTCTTACACCCCGCGTGTCATATTGAAAGACCGAGAGTTACTTTTCACATCTCTTCTTTTGCATTGAGCATTCAGAGGTTTTAGTTTGACGTGCTATAACATCCCGTTCCTATTGCATGTCGTGTTGGAATTAATGCCGTATTTGTTAATATGGATGAATTTAGTATTATTAATGACACTGGAAAAGACGTCGAGGCCAACAAATACGTGCTTATTGAAAACAAAAAGGTGAGGAATGAATGCCCGAAGTTGTTTCGTCTCAGTAAGGAACCAGAATATGTTTCACAGCAACACCAATTTTCACAAGCTTGTGATAAGTTGAAAGAAAAATGTTACCGCGGAGGGACATTTTGACTCTGGAAGATGTGTTTGAAAACGTGTAAAACAATTAGGTGTGGGCTTGGGGTATGTCGATCCAGGCTGCTTCCACACGTTGCCACAGTTCATCAGGCGTAACCGCGGGTGGTGCTTGCCGGGCCACTCGGTTGCCGATTAGCTACCAGACGTGTTCGATGGGCGACATATCGGGAGAACAGGCGAGACACGGCAGCAGTGACACCTGGTGGGCCGTGAAGATTTGTTGCACGATGCGGGCGCGCATTGTCCTGTTGAAACGTGGCCGCTGGCAGGTCCTGCAGGTAAGAGAGAACTACAGGCTCCAAAACGTCGGAGATGTAGCGGTAGTTGTTGAGTGTACCGGCGATGCGTACCAGAGGGTGCGGGTGTCATATTCAATTGCGCCCCAAACCATAACGCCAGGCGACGGACCGGGATGGCGATGCATAATGCAGGCGTCATACCGTCTCTCGCCGCGGTGCCGCAAAACGCAGATTCGACCATCGTGGTGTTGCAGGCAGAAGCGGGATTCGTCGGGGAAAACAATGCCGTGCCATTTCGTAGTCCAGGTGCGGCGTTCAACTGCCCACTGTCGCCGCACTCGCCGGTGGTGTAACGTCAATGGTAATCGGAGCAATGGGCGCCGTGCGACAAGTCCCCGCTCCTGCAGACGACGTCGAACGGTATGTGCTGACACAGGTTGTTGCGCAACACACCCTAATTCCTTTGCTAACGTTTGTGATGTGGCGGTGCGAGCCGTCAATGCCCGCCGCACAACATGCCGGTCCTCTCGTTGGGTGGGGTGCCGCGGCTGCGACAATCGCTCACGTCGGCCCGTCCGTCCCTCCTGCACCAATTGAATCCATACTCACCTCACTCTGGCTGAATGTCGTCCCACACGGGCGCCGATGTCTCGGTACGATAAAACGCTGTCGCGATAAGCCAGTATTCGTCCTCTGTCGAACTCCGAAACGTGCTGCAATGACTTCCGTATTCTACGACGAGGCATCAGAAAGATTCCCACGCACAGGTCTGGCAGCACAACACACTTCCACTACTTACACCCCGCCTTCTGTGCACCCTTCTTATAGTGTTTCTCGAAGGCGTGCCAGGCGCACATGATTTGCATATGCCCTGCAATGCTAATCGTTTGCATGTCCTCTCGCGGGCGAAGCATGCTGCGACTTTCAGGCCAATCGGAAGCTTCCTTCTTGGTGTTGCATTTTGGGTGGCCAGCAGTGTATATACACTGCTGGACAATTGCTAAGGACAGATCATAAACGGCTATATAGCGCATAAAAAAGTAAGTGTGGTTGGATGCCAAGTGAAATAAAATAATGTCAGAATGCCAGGACATTACAAGAAAGACAATTTATTGTGCTCTGAAATCCAGAAGGCTTTGGAACGTGTTCAAGGAACAAACAGGCCATTTTGTGCAGAATACGTAAACGTGAAAAAAATGCAATTACCGTCCGCAGGCGTTCCGGCGTAAGATGTCAATACGGGATATGGCCACCATGGAGGGTGATGCAAGATTCCACACGTCATGTCATGCTTTGCACAACATTATCAAGCAGCTGTTCGGGTAATTTATCCCATTCCTCTGTCAGTGCACGGATGAGGGTGTCCTTGTTTATTGGAGGGCATTGGCGACCAGCAAGACTCCTCCCCAATGCATCCCACACATTTTCAATGGGATTCAGATCTGGAGAACGTGCTGGCCATACGAGGCGTTGAATATCCTCGCTCTCAAGACACTCCTGGACAGCGACTGTTCGATGACATGTTGCGTTGTCTTCCATGAAAATGAATCTATCACCGACAGCACCACGGAACATGCGAACATGAGGTAGCAGAACATCATTAATGTATCGTTGGCCACTCATAGTCCCAGTTGGAAGCACATAGAGGGACGTACCGCCATTGATCATGATGCCAGCCCATACCATGACACTACATGTCGGATATCGGTCCCTTTCCTGTATGTTTGCTGGACAATATGTAGCACCACTATCACGCCAGATCAGTTGTCGTCGACAATCAGACGGTAGACTGTATCTACTCTCATCTGAGAAGAGGACAGCAGACCAGTCGTTATCAGTCCAATTGCGATGTTGATGGCACCATTGCAAACGGGCATTACGGTGACGTCTGGACAATGGGATGCACACAACAGGACGGCGAGCGTATAGTCCTCCTTCATGCAAACGTCTGGCGACAGTTTTTCGGGAGATCCGCTTGCCAGTAGCAGCCATAAACTGATTTGCTACCTCACTAGCTGTGCTGCGCCGGTGTCTTTTTGTTGATAGCACTATGTACCGATCTTCTGCAGGTGTCGTACTGCGAACATGATCTCCCCCGTGACGTTTGCTACACTCTCCATTTGTTTGAAATGATTTCCAAAGTCTTAAAACAACACTGTGGCTGACGTCGAACTCCCTGGCAACATCTGTTATTTTTCGCCCTTTTTCAATCTTGCCAGTAATACGGCTACGCGTAAAATCATCTAGGTGATGTCGGGAAGACATACTGAAAATTGCAAGTTCGTCAATTTATTCTTTCCCTTTCAACTTTGCGTTTGAACAACAACGGTCAATACGCGTCAAATCCTTTATATCTCTTATCAGCGCTATGACGTCACGAACAAGTTCGACAATCCAAAATTTGCATACGCACAACACGTCTTACTGTATCCCGCACTTATGCTAATTTCCACATTTTCCTGCCTTCCATTTTATGGTTGCTATCGTTGCTATTGTCATCCGTCCTTAGCAATTGTCCGGCAGTGTATATATAGCAAAATCAAAGAAAGGAAAATAAGCAAAAACCAAGAACAAATTTGAAATTCCATAGCGCCAGAGGCTGCATAGAAGAAAGATCAAATAAATATAAATGTGAAACCAATGAGCAAATTTTGAAGGAAAGAAAAAATAAAACAAAAAATTCTGGGAACGAGTAGAAGAACAACAATCACCACTTTCCAACCATCCGAAGCAGGCTAGCTTCAAGCGATGGAAAAATAACGAACAGAAGAATGCAGGAAAGCATATTAATGACTGATTCTCTGTTGGCTTCGTCAAGGGCAAGCTTTAAGAACATCACTCATCAATCTACTGAGACCAGAGAATTCTGGGTTTCTGCTATTTTAGTTTGCTATAAGGACAGTTGACAATTTTATCCCTAAATTTAATCTGTCCTTATAGCAAACTAAAATAGCAGAAGCTCACAATTCGCTGGTCTCAGTAGATTAATGAGTGATTTTCTTAATGCTTGCCCTTTACGAAGCCAACAGAGAATCAGTCATTAATATGCTTTCCTGCATTCTTCTGTTCGTTATTTTTCCATCGCTTGAAGCTAGCCTGCTTAGGATGGTTGGAAAGTGGTGATTGTTGTTCTTCTACTCGTTCCCAGAATTTATTTATTTATTTTTTTTTCCCTTCAAACTTTTCTCATTGGTTTCGCATTTATATATGTATATCATCATCATCATCATCATTGTCAACCATTATCAATCCACTGCTGGACGAAGGTCTCCCCAAGTTTCCTCCACAACGGTCTGTCTTGTGCCAGTCTCCTCCATGTCACTCCCGCATATTTACGAATTTCATCCACCCATCTCCCATGTGGTCTTCTTCTGGGTCTTTTCCCTGTCCCTTGGAATCCAATCTAAAATTTCGGCTGTCCATCTATGGTCTGTCCTTCTGGCAGTATGTCCAGCCCATTGCCATTTCAGGGATTTAACTCTGATCATGATGTCTTCCACTCTCGTCATTTTTCGGATCCACGAGTTCCTCTTCTTATCTCTCCTGGTTATACCAAGCATGCACCTCTCCATACAGCTTTGAGTTGTCTGCAGCCTTTGTATGTCTCTTTTAGTTAAGGTCCACGTCTCTGCACCATACGTAAGCACTGGAAGGATGCATTGATCAAACACTTTTCTTTTAAGACATAATGGCATATTGCTCTTGAAAATTATGCTGTTTCTTCCAAAAGCTCTCCAGGCAAGTTTTGTACGCCGATTAATTTCTTCATCAATGTGACCTTCACTTGATATCTGCTGTCCAAGATAAACATACGTATCTGTTATCTCCAGTTGTTCTCCATCAATCGATAAATCTTCATTTCTTGTGAAAGCATTGAACATCACTTTTGTCTTCTGAAAGTTCATTTTTAATCCCACTTCTTTACTCTTGTCAGCAAGTTCCTGGATCATACTCTGCAGCTCTGATGGGGTAGTTGCAAAATGACTACGTCATCAGCAAAACGAAGGTGGGTTAGATAATCTCCATTAATCTTTATCCCTTTGTTTTCCCAGTTCAGTGATTGAAAGACATTTTCCAATGTGGCATTAAAGAGCTTCGGAGATATGGTGTCACCTTGTCTCACTCCCTTTCCAATTTTTATGTGTGTTGTATTTTCAAACAGCCGAATCTTTGCACTTGCATTTTCATAGATGTTATTAATAATATTAATGTATGCATCTTCAATACCGCAGGATTTCAGAGCCGTGGTAACTGCTGATGGTTTCACCGAATCAAAGGCTTTTTTCATAATCGATAAAAGCCATGCACAATGGAAGTTCATATTCCCTCGCTCTTTCAATTAGTTCTCTCAGTACGTGGATATGATCTATTGTGCTGTAGCCACTCCTGAATCCAGCTTGTTCTCTCGGTTGAGCCATGTCCAGTGTTACCTTCAAGCGGTGTGAAAGAACTTTAGTGAAGATTTTATAAACCACTGATAGGAGGCTGATAGGTCTGTAGTTCCTGAGATCCTCAATGTCACCTTTTTTATGTAGCAGGATCATTGTAGCATTGTTCCAATCCTCAGGAATCTTCCCTTCATTAAGGCATCGAGTGAAAATTTGGGCGAGTACTGTTTCAATTTCTCCACTTGCTTCTTGTATGATGTCTATAGTAATTCCATCTTCTCCTGGAGCTTTCCCCACTTCATGTTCTTGATTGCATGAGCAACTTCTGCTGGGAGGACTGGAAGAACTCTGGTACCTTTCGTGATGTCTGGAGTACATGTATCATCCCTTTCATATAATTTGGAGTAGAAATCTTTCACTCTTGTCAAAATTTCGCCTCTATTTCTTGTTATAGAACCATCTTCTTTTCTCAGAGCCATAATCTGTTTTCTTCCCTTACTGAGATGTCCCTTTGCTATCTTTAGGCTTTGGTTGTTTTCAATTGCTTTCCTCACTAGCTCACAGTTGAATTTCCTTACGTCTTCAGTGATACTTTTTCGTGCTGTCTTGCATAGCTCTATATATTCCACTTTGGAAGTCACATCTTCTTTAGTTGTCCTCATCTCTCTTCTTTTTTGCATCAACATTTTGGTTTTTCCTGATAATTTGTTTACATGCAACTTGTTCTTAGACCCAGCTAATTTTGTTGCTGTTTCCATAAGAGCTTTGGTTACTTTTCTGTTAACTTCCGAAATATCCACTTCTTCCGATGTTAGGCCTTCTAAAGCAGAGAATCTGTTCTTCAGTTCCAACTTGAAAGTATTATGGTGTTTTTTAAGGTTGGTTATGTCAATACATTCTGTTTGTCTTATGAGCTTGCCACGTTCCAGTTTAGTGTTGAGGTGCATCTTACATCTCACCAATCTATGGTCACTACCTGTGTTGAACTTGTTCAGCACACTGCAGTCTTCGATGACGAATTTTTTGTTACACATAATAAAATCAATTTCACTTGTCGTCCCAATTGGATGTCTCCATGTCCATTTCCTGTGTGGTTTTTCTTGAAAAAGGAATTCAAGATGAAAAATCCTTCTGCCTCTGCAAACTCAACGAGAGTATTTCCACGCTGGTTTCTGTTGCCGTGACCGAATTTACCTACTGAAGTTTCATTCTGTTGCCGGTGCCCTATTTTTGCATTGAAATCTCCCATAATTATTTTCAAGTGCTGCTTACCTTTATTATTTAGATGACGAATTTCCTCATAAAATTCTTCAATTTCTTCTTCAGGATGACTTGTGGTGGGTGCATAAGTTTGAATAATCTGAGCCTGGTATCTTCTCGATAGTTGGATAACGAGTCGTGCAGCTCTGTCAGAGGAACTTTCAACTTCTACCACTTTATCCTTCAGTTTCTTGTTTATTATAAATCCAACACCACTAGTTCTGCCAGTATCTGTCCCACGATAATAGAAGAGATGTCCACTTTTCAGTTCAATGAGGTCTTCTCCTTTTCTCCTTACCTCACTTAGCCCGACGATGTCCCACTTGATCCTTTGTAGTTCCTCTTCCAATTCAAGAAGCCTTGAATCAGAAGATAGGGAGCGTCCGTTGTAGGTAGCCAAGGTCAGCATCAAATGGCAGCCTAGTCCGGTCCTCCGGGGATTCTTAGCACCCTCTGCCTTCATGTCGCACTGGCCGCTGCCTTGGCCAGGTACATTCCAGCTGCCGGAGACTGAGGGCCAAGATTTAAGTTGTAGAGTCATTTTGGAGGTGTTTGGCCATAACTCACCACGCTGGCCAAGCGGGTTGGTGAGTGTGGGATAGCATTTCCTCTGATCCCGATGGTATAGTTATACCGCTATTTGCGGTCGTCAGAGCCCCTTTAGTGGGAACAGGATGCACCACGAGAAGGCGGGGGTTGACATTTGTCAAGGAGAGGCTGTGATGTTACGCATCACCTGACCTTACATCCCTATATATGTATATATATACATATATATATACTATATTGACAAAATTCACCGGACACCTAGAAGAGGAACACAACATAGCCTTTATTGGCATACATTAGTAAGGTGCCGGTCCACCTTTCTCCTTAATGCATTCACTGACCCTTCGAGACATTCTTTCGACAAGGTTTTTGAACACAGCGATAGGTTTGCGCTTCCATTCAGTACATAATGCTGCCGCTAACTGTTGCTTAGTGGTAGGCCTTGGTTGCAAACTTCTTATGTAGCTCTCTAATTCATCCCATAGGTGCTCTATGGATTAAGATCAGGGCTCTGTGTTGGCCAGTCCACACACGATACAGAATCATTGTCAAACCACGCCGTAACAGTCCTTGCTTAATGGCTCGGTGCATTATCCTGCTGGTATCAACAAGGCTCAGTTCCATAGTATTGCCACAGAGTTGGTAGGGCAAAATTGTGTAGAATATCGAGGTAGACGTGCTAGTTAACAGGTTTGTCCACGATAACCAACGGGCCGGGACCATACCACGAAAAACGCCCCCACACGAGTACACTGCCAGCTCCAAACTTGACCGTAGGAACAGTACACTGTGGTAAATAGCGTTCCCCCGGCTGCCGCCATACCGACACACTGCCATCAGACTGATGGATCGTGTATCTTGATTCAGCAGTCCATAGGACCCGTTTCCATTGATCTACGGCCCACGATAAATGTCCTTTACAGCATACTAAACGACGAGTAGCATTCCGAGTGGAGATGAAAGGCTTATGAGCAGCCGCGCGACCACGGTAACCCATGGAATGAAGTTCTCTGCGAACGGTACGCATACATATTGAGGTTCCAGCATTTTTACTCACCTGAACACTGAGGTCTTGTGCAGTACTCCGTCGATTACCTGTAACGACTCTCCTGAGGCTTCGGCGTCCTCTATCACAGATTTTCTTTGGTCGGCCGGTACGTTTTGCTGCTTCAGGAACGCCATGTGTCTTCCACTTATTCAGTACATCCAAAACAGTTGACTTGGATATGTTAAAGAGCCTCTCGGTTTCTCTTATGGACAACCCACTAATATAACACCCAACAATCTTTCCTTTCTCACAGTCAGTTCTCTCCGGCCGCGACATTTTCACTCAACCTCACAGTGCGATATGATCGCGGTCTGCTGCAGGCTTGTTTTTATACCGTTTGAGCTGTACCGCGCATCTTAACAACTCAGCGGATCCGTTCATTTGCTTTTGAAGGGTGTCCGGTGACTTTTGTAAATATAGTATATATATATATATATATATATATATATATATGATCATGTATAATAATAAATTGAGTTTCGAATTTATAGTTCAAAGCAGATTTGTCCGGGTCACGGATCAGGGTTGGGATCATCGGGCCCGGGTCCAAAATATTTGACCCGTTTCCAATTCTTATTTGGGGCCACTGGTTCCAGGAACGGTAGAGAGCCACCGTCGTGGGGCTGGCTAACCAACCATGCCTCATCCGGGACTCGAACCCACCTGGGAAAACTAACCATAGAGCTACGCCTCTAACCACTCGGACCGCCTGGGCAGAAGTTCTCAGCTGCAAGTGTTTTTGAATTTGATCAAGTGTGCGTGTGGAGCTGGGGCGACCTCTATACTTCCTAGGACAATCGGTAAATATTTAACCTCAAAGTTCCTTATTGTTTGCGATATGCCAGGAAATGAATACTACGCGAGTAATTTTTCGCTGCTTATCGCGTTTTGTTGCAGTGTCACGATATTACATGAGAAATAAAAGCGAGTGCAGCCGCAAAACCGATAGCTTCATACATACATAATTAAATTCGAGGCGGTAAGAGGTATGTTTCAGACACAATCTATGGATCTGCGTCACCAGGAATTGAATACCTCGGATCAATGCATCGATTTTAGTCAAAGGACTCTTCAGAGAAAAACTGGTGACGTGAATTTGATTACACTCACTGGCAGACACGTACGTGTACGAGTGGAATTTTAATAGGAGACGTAAAAGGCATTCTCAGAACTCACAACTAGTATTACCCTTAATACTATTTTTTGAGAATAAAACAACGTTTTTCCGCCAAGTCAAGAATAAGCACTTACCCATGCAGCAGATATTATTTTCAAGACAAGCCGAAAAACATGCAATATAGGTTTGGCTACAGTAATATAGGTCTTAAGTATGTTTGAAAGCAGGCGACCTAAATGCGAATAAACTATGTCAGTTTAAAGTTGCGAGCTAATAAGAATTTTTTTTTTCTATTTGGGAGTTTAGGGACCTCCGTGAGCAACTTAGTGAGCTATAACGTGCCGCTCGACAAAAATTTAGTTCCACTGGTCCGAGGGAAGAGAGAGCAAGTGCCGTAAGACTAACACACAATCCCTGCCTCACAGGGATTCCATCTTGGACGAACAAACCACCTGAGCGGCGACAGCGATTTATTAGAAGCAGCTATAATGACTGGCTTTATCTTAAATCTGCGCATATTCGTAGTCACCCCAAAGCCGGATATACTGCATTCCCTCGGCTACTTGACTCGTATACTAGCCTACAGCCCGTCCTAGGACAGTTGTTTTTAAACTTTAAATAAATATTAAAATATAGGTGATGTTGCCCGTCCTATGACGGAGTGAAATTTTTGATTGAAGCAGACTGAAAACAAATCAAATAGATGCCGGATTTCTGTAAGGAAATACAGGAAAAACTTTCATAGTAAGAACTGATTCATGTTAGAACTGAAAATTTTATGCTATTTATTTCCGTTTTCTAAAAGACGCGTTAAATGACTTTTTATCCGGCGCATTTGTTATTCCGTTCGCGGCTTTTTTTAGACTGTCCTGTTTGATGGTTAGTTTGAAACTTCATACCGAAGCCTTTTCTACAAAATAATGCGACATCTAGTATTACAAATCGGAACTATCTAAGTTCTTGACATTGTGCTATTAGGGCGACATCTGCTTTTAGATGCAATTTTGCTCACTTTGACATCTCAAGATTTTCAATTTTTATTGCAGGTTAGAGCATTTAGATAGATCGGTATTTTACAAAATGTATAATATAATCAGCACCTAAACTGGGAAAGTTAGTTAAATTAAAAAAGTTAAAACTAACTAGAGCGTACAAATCAATATTCGAATTGTGCTAAATTAAATTAATATACAAACGCACACTGCTGTGATATTAAGATTTTAATTCGAATTTTGTAGATCGGATAAACAGAACTCGAGTCATTGAAAATTCAGTGTTTTTAAATTAGCTCGCGATTACCTTGACATCTCAATGTGATCGCGTGCAAACTCAACTTGTTGGGATTTTAAGAATTCAATTCGAATTTTGTAGATCGGAAAAATAGAACTTGAGTCATTGATAATCCAATGTTTTTAAATTAGCAGGCGATCACCCTGATATCTGAAAGTGATCGCTTGTTATTATACCACGTAATCACTTTGGCATCTCGAGAGGACACACTAACTGATCGATTCGTGATGGCGCAACAATGCAGACGTTGCTGTGTAGTCAAGCGTGCCAGAGAGAGAGAGACATCTGGGTGTTTATATGCATAATATATTTTGCATCTGTATATATGTTACGGAGGTATACTTGTATTTTAGCAAAGCATTTCAGCTTTTTGGTGAATCGTTTTATGACGTAGCATGACGTACGATCATCAGGCAAACCCGTTAACTGACTGAACACACACACACACACACACACACACACACACATTATTCTAAATAATCTCTCCGAAATCAACACACTTCTGACACCAATGCTCCAGCTTATCTGTCTTTCAAATAAAAATCTGACATACATTAGCAGTTTCGGGTCTACTATAGACCCATCTTCAGATTTGAAATAACCGAACTCTGAGATTACATATTCTTCTTCTTCAATTTCTCGTAATCAGGAGTTCAAGAAAATTACAGACTTAGCACGAATTTATGGGTACCCTGAAAACACAGTTCAACGTATAATTGGGAAAGTTGTAAATAGGACACTAACTTCCTTGTCTAAGGAGAATCAGAAGCCAAGATTTGTGGGGTCGGTACAATTTATTCCACTTATTGTTCATGCCCTAAAGAATGCCTACCACAGATATCAAGTCGACTTTGGAATCAAAACCATGAATATCTTATCAACGATCCGTAGCGACCGTGATCCTGTGCCAAGCCTCGACAAATGGGGTGCTTACAGTATTCCGTTGAGATTAAACGACCCAGGAACTAACGATTCTGTATATAACGGCTCAACTTCTAGGAAGTTTCATACTAGACTTATAGAACATATAACGAAGTAAATTTCTCCGTCATTTTTGGTCTACGCCGGGATTAGAACCCGGGTCCCCTCATTCCGGAATAAGTTGCTCTACCAATTGAGCTACGCGGACATTTTATTCTGATTCCTATCTGCCTTTATGTCGTGTGCGTCCTTCTGGCAGGTACGTCACATCTCCTGGTACGTTACAAACACAAATACAATGTTCGGAACAGATCACAAACGACTGCCTTGACAAGAACAGTTAACAGTGGTAAGTTTTTACCAGATTGGGACAATATGTCAATACTGGCATCTCCGTCGTGTAAATCAAATTTGTTATTTACAAAAAGTTTATTTATACTTAAGAACTTTGACTCTTGTTGCAATGATGATTTCCCTAATTACATTCCGGGGGTTTGGAAGAACCTTATTTTGAACAAACAGTACCCCCTCCCACAAGACGTTGACTCTCGTGCACAGGTTTTGTGATTGACTACGTCACATATGTGTTTTGCTTCTCAAATTTTAAGTTGTAATCTGGCATTGTTCTTGATATATAACCATTTGTAATCTCAGAGTTCGATTATTTCAAATCTGAAGATGGGTCCGAAAGTGCTAATGTATTTCAACCTTTTGATTAAAGTTTTATAGTCAAAAATCTAACAGTTGTGCCACGGGTCAACAGTTGATGTGGAAAAAGTGTCAGTCCATGATGAAAATGAATTAAAAAATTTTCTTTGTTGAAACGCTGTCTTAAAGTTCGCCACCCAGATTCTTCTTTTTTTATTTTTTTTATTGGAGGTTTAACGACTACCGTACCGTGAGCAGCTCCATGGGCTATAAACAGTCGCCCGTCCCTAATTTAGGGCTACTGACTCCAAGTAAGGGAGGGAGCCAGTGCCGTAAGACAAAAACACAACATCCATGCCACGCCGGGATTCGAATCCGGAATCATCTCGGACGAATGGTCATAAGCCTGCAGGATGGCCAACCCAGTTTTTCACTGTGGAATAGGAAGGACACTGATCACATAATGTCTCTGACATTTCACTGTAGATTAATTTCGCTATCTTTCCTTTCAAGAACAAGAACTTAATTACCGCTCTACTCTCCTTTGCTGTGAACTGTACTTCAAACGACTCCATCTTTACTTCAGACCTGAAAATGAAATAGTTAAGTTATTCTTGTCACAAAAGAATCAAAATTGGTCGAAAAATATTAATACACATATACTTTCATGTGAGATATGCTTCATTTTTCGAGAAAAAGAGGGACGTGTGAAAGCCAAAGACTTATCAGCATCCCCCTCGTAGAAATTCTGCATTAATTCTGCAGTGAAGGAGGCGAAAGAAATTCTGGGTTACTTCTGCAATGAAAGAGGCGATAAAGTTTCTGTTTTTTTTTTAATTGGAGGTTTAATGACCACCGTAAGCAACTCAATGGGCTATAAGCAGTCCTCCCGTCCCTAATTTAGGGTCACTGGTTCCAGGGAAGGGCAAGAGCCAGCATAGTAACACAAACACACCATCCATACCTCACGGAATTCGAACTCGAACCCATCTCGGACGAATGATCAGAAGCCATCACTCAGACCACTGCGCCACCGGTACAGCTAAAAGTTCTGGTTGCTGCATCTGCTTTGAAAAGTCTTTGAGTCCGAATTGGGTATTAAATGCTGTCAAACTAGATATTCCGATAACGAATAATGTTTGATTGGCGCTCATAAATTTCCAGAATGGCAATAAATAGCTGATAAATATACAGTATGGTAGTAAGTCAATAAATGTTCTCCGCATTAGAGCTGAATTTATTGACAAATTGAGAAGCTTTGTGAATGAACTGAAACAAGCGAAATATTTCCTTCGGAAGGTCGAATGAGACCTTACTGAAATAATTTTATAAAATCATCATTTGAATTATTATTTTGTCCACCAGATGTTGTGATTGTCGGTTTGCTCCATAAATAATTCAGATTCTACCCAGGGAATCTAGGAAAAGGAGATAAACTTTTGAAGGAAGTGGCAAGTTGCAAGCTATGTCATTTCTTGCATCTGTGCTGTTGCTAATGCATCGGTTCGTCTCTTTGGGGGTTTCTTCTGGGTTTTTGGAGTTGCTCCCATCGAGTTCACATTTTCCTATCCACGCAGCACTGGCTGCCATAAATTCACCGCCCGTGCTGCAAGTGACGTCATATCCAGGCAAAAAGCTGTTTTGAAACTACTGAAGCTAATGGAACAAAAGCTTCGAGGCGTAAACACAGATAAAATGAGGGGTTTAATAATCTTTATCATTTATGCAAGCTTACTGTTTTATCGACTGTATAATTTAGTTTTTTCCCTGTATGTGATGTCACGCCAAAGAATAGCTGTGGCCTATGGCGGCAGAGCCAGTAGTTTCTTCACCTAATATAAGCTCGATGGTTGCTCAGTACATTCACTAGGGCAGCAGTGGTCAAAGTTCGTGACTGTCGCGGAGAAGACCTTGGGTTCGATCCCAGGCAGGTACGAACGCTCGAACCACTAAATGTCCGTCGTGCGTCGGATGGGCACGTTAAGCCATCGGACCCCGATATTAAATAAGGGCGTCTTCCTCTCTCTTTCCACCTCGCTTCCGTGTCACTTTCCTATCAGGCACTCTAGCCCGAATCTCCTAGCTTTCTATTTCTAAGGGTTGTTAAAGACCTGGGGTCAGACACTCCCTTCCTAAAATCTTCTACATATGATCTGATCTGATGAGTACATTTACCAGTACTGGAGCAATTGTTGTTCTTTTCTCCCGGAAGTATTGAATTTCAGTTTGTAAATTTCGATGATTCTTTACAGTCATTTCGTGTTCTTTTTTCTACAATATTTTCGTCACCTGAGAGGGCGATATATAGATATAGTATCGTAACTCTTTTATTCAATACAGAAACATCAGATGTACTATCGTCCAATTTTCTACCAGTTTGAATTTTAAAATCCCGTAACATTTTACCTTCGGCATTTTTTACATTTTCTTTTCCAGATTTATGCTGCCACTAGTTTCTTGCAGATGGGAAGAAATACTTTTTTCATAACTTCCAATTTTTGTTTTCGGTTTCGGGGCTTAACTACCACAGTGAAAAACTCAATGGGCTATTATAGCAGTCGCCTGTCCTTAATTTAGGGCCACTGGCTCCAGAGAAGGGAGAGAGCCAGTACCATAAAGCGAACAACTATCCATGCCTCACCTGGTACATGAGTCTGGACCCTTCTTGGACAAATGATCAGAAGCGCTTAGACCACTTCGCCCTCGGATGGCCTTATACAGTATACGTTCCAATGCAGGCAGCACTGTATACACTTTCTTGTGGAGTTTCTTGCATTCAGTTTGAGCTATTCGACTGTAAATGCAAATTATATGACCTGGTGCGGATTGGCCCACCGGGAAATGTCCCGGTGGGCCAATCAGCCCCTGACGCCTCATCTTTTTCTTAGATTGCGCTTATTGCCATTCGTGATCATATCAGTGTTTGCTTTGGTGGCATTATTTTGTGGTGATAGCTCTTGTGCAGCAAAAATCAGAGTTTCTGTTCATTTCTCCCGAGTTCCATTTTCACCTACACTGCTGGCCACCCAAAATGCAACACCAAGAAGGACACGAGATAGCAAAGCCAGATTTACTGATACATAACAACAGATACAAAGATGAAACGATTGAGCTTACAGACCCCTACGACTTGCGGAACACGCAGACATCAATAGTTCGTGTGGCCCCCATGGCTGGAAATAACGGCCGCTACACGCCGCGGCATCGAACGAAAGAGGCTTTGGATGTGAGTTTGGGGTATGTCGGTCCAGTCCGCTTCCACACGTTGCCATAGTTCATCAGGCGTAGCCACGGATGGTACTTGCCGGGCCACTCGGTTGCCGCTCAGCGACTAGACGTGTTCGATGGGCGACATATCGGGAGAACAGGCGGGCCACGGCAGCAGTGACACCTGCTGGGCCGTAAAGAATTGTTGCACGATGCGTGCCACGTGCGGGCGCGCATGATTCTGTTGAAGCGTGGCCGCTGGCAGGTCCTGCAGGTAAGGGAGGACTACAGGTTCCAAAACGTCGGAGATGTAGCGGTGACTGTTGAGTGTCCCGGTGATGCGTACCAGAGGGGTGTGGGTGTCATATCCAATTGCGCCCCAAACCATAACGCCAGGCGACGGACCTGTATGGCGATGCATAATGTAAGTGTCATACAGTCTCTCACCGCGGTGCCGCCACACGCGAATCCGACCATCGTGGTGTTGCAGGCAGAAGCGGGATTCATCGGTGAAGACAATGCCGTGCCATTCCGTAGTCCAGGTGCGGCGTTCAACGGCCCACTGCCGCCACACTCGCCGGTAGTGTAACGTCAATGGTAATGGGAGCAATGGGCGCCGTACGACAAGTCCCCGCTCCTGCAGACGACGTCGAACGGTACGTGCTGACAGAGGTTGTTGCGCAACACACCCTAATCCCTGCGCTAACGTTCGTGATGTGGCGGTGCTAGCCGTCAATGCCCGCCGCACAACATGCCGGACCTCTCGTTCAGTGGTGTGCCGCGGCTGCGGCAATCGCTCACGTCGGTCCGCCGTCCCTCCTGCACCCACCGAATCCATACTCGCCTCACTGTGGCTAGATGTCGTCCCAGACTGGCGCCGATGTCTCGGTACGATTAACCGCTGTCGCGATAAGCCACTATTCGTCCTCTGTCGAACTCCGAAACGTGCTGGAATGACTGCCGTATTCTGGGACGAGGCATCAGGAAGCTTCCCACGCACAGGTCCGGCAGTAGAACACACTTCCACTACTTACACCCCGCCTTCTGTGCACCCTTCTTATAGTGCTTCTCGGTGGCGTGTCGGGTGCACATGATTTGCATATGCCCTAAAATTCTGATCGTTTGCATGTCCTCTCGCGGGCGACGCATGCTGCGAAATTCAGGCCAATCGGATGCTTCCTTCTTGGTGTTGCATTTTGGGTGGCCAGCAGTATATTTCAGTTGTTTTCCTTGATTACTTTACTATCAACATTTTTCATTTATTTCCTATGTGCCGCCCAGGTGGCGCAGTGGTCTAAGCGATGGCCTCTGATCATTCGTCCGAACGGGGTCCGGGTTCGAATCCCGGTGAGGCATGGATGTTGTGTTTGTCTTACGGCACTGGCTCTCTCCCTTCCCTGGAACCAGTGACCCTAAATTAGGGACGGGTGACTGCTTATAGCCCATTGAGTTGCTCACGGTGGTCGTTAAACCTCCAATCAAAAAAAAAAAATTCCTATGTAGTTATTTGTTGTGACGTGTATCAGGTCGTTCGGAGGTTCCACATTTTCTGAGGTGCCACATTCAACTCGCCCACAATGCTTGTAGACCAACCCGCTCGCAGCGCCATTGGTAAGAGTTGAAGGTTGACTCATAAGCCTCATACGCGCCATAATCGATTGAGCTGCGGTCCTTGCTACTCGTGTGAGAGTGACCTGGAGTCATGTTAGGAAGGAGTGAATTGTGTCTGCTTCATGAGTTGAAATTGGGTGATTGGGTGGTAATGCGTCAAAAACCTTCCGTGATGTGGCATGGGGCGAGGAAGCAATATCTGAACGTACTGTTCGTCGGTGGTTTGAAAAGTTTCGTTCCAGTGACACGAGCCTACAAGATGAGGAGGGCCGAAGTCGACATTCGGTTATTGATAACGACGTTCTGAAGGCAAATGTGGAGGAAAATTCTCGCGTCACAGTCAGAGAATTTGCCAAACAGTACAATGTGTCGATGTCAACCATTTCTGATCATATCTACCAAATTGGTAAGGTCAAGAAGCTCGATACGTGGATTACTCACGGAATGACGGAGCATCAGAAACAAACAATGGTTTGAGATGTGAAGTAACCTTCTGCTTCGCCCCTACTTGATCGCATTGTAACCTGTGATGAAAAGTGGGTCCTATACGACAACCGTAAGTGATCTGGACAGTGGCTGAAGCATGGTCAACTACCGAAACAACATCCTAAATCATGGTTGACGCCAAAGAAAGTTTTGTTGAGACTGTGGTGGACTGTTCACGGTGTCATACACTGCAGGCTCTTGAATGCTGGTGAAAGCATTACCGTTGCTTTAGTTCATAAAAACTAGATGACGAGATAGCAGCTATTTCTGTGGACTTTCACAGCTCCTTTTCACAGCCATAGCAAAAGTTCTTATGCACGTATGTTAACAAGAGAATGAGAAAGAAGCATCAGCTCAATGAGTGGAAATTTTTATACCCATAAAAGTAAGGGGTTGTGTATTACCGATGTATGCTGTGAAAACACAAATTTGTCTGTGACGGAGATCGAAGCCCCCCCCCTCACTTCATAGTAAGTAGCTTTCCCAACAGAGTACACGGACCCAATGTATCGCTGCAGATTTGTCGTCTTGACAAGTACTTTACCTCTGTAGTACGTCACATTGCGCATAACTACTCATCCTTCAGAACATAAGAGACCAGAAGGGGTTCTTCCCGAGAACGAAGAAACAGAAAACTGTATCGTTTTCTTATAACAGTCAAGAGTAAAAAACTTGTACTATGTGCAAAAAAATTTTAAGTGTGTTTTCTATATTCAAGAATAAATAATTTAAGCAGTCTTACATGTTTTGTAACACAATTCTTAATTATTACTTATTTATTTACTTACTTATGATCTGACATCTATATAGTAATTCTATAAGGTTTCTTACTGTGAGTCTTATTTTGAGAGAACGGCTGACGTAAAGATGTGGTGGAGGTATCAAAATAAAGGTGTTACCATGTAGATGTGCCAGTCGAAGAGGAAAATGAGATTGGGGCAACGGTTCTGGCGTTGTTTGGCGGCAAAGTTCCCATGTAAAGTCTATATGGGAGAAGCGTGCGGTTGACTCACGCGCTGTTGAAGGCGGAAGCATGGAGGGACTGAGATTGTCCGAAGTCTTCTCTTTTCTGAGTGAACCGTTGCGCAAAGCAACGCTAGCAGGCATTCGTATCAAAGTTCTTCTCATCAGAACAGCGAACACTCTCGCAGACCATATTGCGTTATGCTGTTGGATTGTGTTATGTATATATACTATTTAATATTCATATGTCCAGTTTATTCACGTAGGTAAAGCGTTTCTCATTATGTAAAGATTGGAAAAACTAACCGTCGATTCCGATGGATGAAGACTATTCGCAACGCGAATCTCATTCCAACAACATTTGCAAACGCTGTTGTGACTGAAAATGAGAGTGAAATAGTGCGTTATCCAGTTGAATTTTTGCACACGATCGAGATGAGTGGACTTCCGCCTCACATTTTACGACTGAAAACGGGTGCAGTCGTGATGCTCATCACGAACCTGGCCGCCCTGGTGGCGCAGTGGTCTAATCGCTGGCTTATGATGATTCGTTCGTGACGGGTCCGGGTTCGAATCACGGTGAGGCATGGATGTTTTGTTTGTCTTACGGCACTGGCTCTCTTCTGCCTTTCCTGGAACCAGTGGCCCTAAATTATGGACGGGCGACTGCTTATAGTCCATTGAGTCACGGTGGTCGTTATCATTCAGTCAAAAAAAAAAAAAAAAAATCACGAACCTTGACTGTTGTCTTTACTGAAGTGGTTGAACGAATTTGTCAATCAAATAAAGTTTGCATTTGTTGTTTAATATGAGTTTATTCTTTTCAAAAAAACAAAAAAACTAACCGTCGATTACGGCGGGTTTCGTCTAGCTTCGTGTAAATCGGAAAAGGTCATTAGATACTGCCACATGGCAACAGCATGTTTTCTGTGAGTGTGATCATGAGGAGGCATTTCAAAATTTATTCTCTAAAAGAATAAATTTTGCATGATATGATCAACTTTGGCGTAAGTGTTTTGTAATACTTTGCATCTCTATAAAACTAGGGCTATCATTTTAATTACGATACGCATATTTGTGTTTCATGCAATAAAGTGTAATAATTTTGGCGTTATGAAAAATACTCGCAGATTGCAAAGAATTTGATTTCATTAAAACGCCCATAAAGCTTATTTAACAATACAGAAGCTAAAATTTTCGTTAATTGAAAGCTAATAGATTTTCGGAAAAGGCCCTAGAAAATATTTCTTGCGGTGCGAGTTTTTCCGGTGCATCACTGTTCCACAATATTCAAGCTGCGAAAGGTAAACAAGAGATAGATCTAGGGCGACTTAAATTGTGAAAGTAATGAAGCGCTAAAGAGTGTGTTTTAATTTTCATTTGTGATTGAGGCCAAAAACTGAGTTCTTATTTGAGAAGTGTATCGGTCGTTCTGCGTAGTGGTCTAAGCTCTGGCTTCTGATCATTCGTCCGAGTGGGCCCAGGGTAGAGTCTGAAATGAGGAATGAGTGGTCGGCTCGTTTCACGGCCATGGCTCTCCCTGGAACCAGTAGCTTAAATTTGTATCGGGCGACTACTTATAACCCTTTAAGTTGCTCACAGTGGTTGTTAATCCCCCCGTCCCCATCGCTCCTGAATGACGTGTTTGCCCCACTGCACTGGATCTCCTCTCTCTCTCTCTAGAACTAGCAGCTCTAAATTAGGGATGGGAGACTGCTTACAGCTTTAGATGCTCACGGTGTTGGTTAAATCACCTCCCCAAAATATTTTCAAATCTTTCAAACGTAAGCATCTGGCAAATGTACTGAAATGTCTAAACTTTGAGAAATATTAATACTATATTACCAAAAGTATTCGAACACCATTAGCGCACCCACGGAGGAGGGGCTTTGGGGGCTTCACCCCCTCTAAGGAGATTAAGAGCGACGTACGTCACAAATTAAGCATTCAAAAATATTATTTTACATGCTCAAAAAATTACATAGTGTCTGACATAGTGTCTTTTATTGCATGGTGTCTTTTTACCAAATCCCCAAAGAGATTAAGAGCGACGTACGTCACAAATTAAACATTCAAAAATATTATTTCACGTGTTCAAAAAATTACATAGTGTGTGACATGACTTCTATTACAGGGTGTCTTCTTTCCAAGGAGATTAAGAGCGACGTACGTCACAAATTAAACATTCAAAAATATTATTTTACATGTTCAAAAAAATTACATTGTGTCTGACATAGTGTTTTAAATTACATGGTGTCTTCTTCCCAAATCCCCAAAGAGATTAAGAGCGACGTACGTCACAAATTAAACATTCAAAAATTTAATTTTACATGTTCAAAAAATTACATAGTGTCTGACATAATGTATTCTATTACATGATGTCTTCTTCCCAAATCCCCAAAGAGATTAAGAGCAACGTACGTCACACATTGTGTACATATACTATATATACAATATAAAGCCCCTCCAACTGGAATTCCTGGATGCGCCACTGTCGGACACTACCAAATATTTGCATAAGTGCAAAAAACGGTTGCGCAGGAAGGTGCGCTGTGAGTGTGGAGGTATGTATATAAAGCTGAGATGTTCTGTCGTGTTATCAGTAACTTTGAAGCTGATATGCCGCATGGACGTGAACTTTCTGAGTTCCACGTCGGGCTGATCATACACTAAGAAAAACGTTTTGTTAATTCTGCAAAAAAATAGTTGAATCAACCAAAAAATTTTGTCGATATGCAGTCAACAAAAATGTTTGTTGAATTTACAAATGTATTTTGCTGAAAGTTATTGTTGATTCTACAAAATTTATTGTTATCATTATTTATTTTGTTCAACAAAATGCCTAGGTCGATTTTGGGGGATTTGTTTGATCCAACAATATGTAATGTTATCGTGATAAAACGTTTTGTTGCTGCAGTCAAACATATTGTTATCGTGACACACTAATTTCTTGCTCCAACAAAATTTAGAGTTATGTAGCTGGGTCACTTTGTCCCTAAACTTTTTTTCCGATGGCAATACTTTGCCGGCGTTTTTCTTCCACCGTATTTATTTTCTACAGGTGTTTAAATGAATTTGGGTGGTGTTACGTCACGAGAAAAAATTTTCAGAGCCAACGAAAAATCTCGTACCGAGGGGATTCGAACCTGAGACCTTTAGTTTAGGAACTAGGAGTACTAGCCACTTGGCTATTCCAGTTCTGAGACCTTCAGTTTAGGAACTAGGTGTGCTAACCACTCGGCTATATCGAACCTGAGACCTTTAGTTTAGGAACTAGGCGTACTAACCACTCGGCTGTGCCTGTTCTTAAGTGTAAATTCTTATCTGCGAATCCAGCATTTGAAAGTCGGTTTATTGCTTTCTGGAATGTTCACGGACGATTTATACTTGACATAGCGATGTATTGACACTATTTTGGTGCGTGTGTAACATGTTTCTAAATCCGCTTTCTTTTTAAATGTTTTCCTTAGTTTTTTGATGAAACAAATTATTGACATTTTTAGTTAAACAAAAAAAAAAATCGTAATATTTTTCTTAACGTTCTATATGTTTCAGAGTACTATCACCATGCAATCTTTGGTTGCCACACGAATTTTGAAACACCCTGTATATACTATAGCAAATACATGAAATCAAGCTCTATACATAAATTGCAACTCTTATCATTACCTCATGTGGAAATTTTTATTTGCGATCAGGAACCGCAAGCCATCATAAGAAATGTATTATTGCTTTATCAGAAATCTGGATTTAAATTTAATATATGCGCCTGTGCATCTAATAAGACGCGGATTTTATCGTGTCCATTGTAACTATGAGTCTACAAAGTGAGGCCATATTATCACTGAATCCAACCAATATAACACACAAATAAACACTAGCATAAAAATACGTCCGAATTATTAAGATATATTAGAAATTCTTACTTCTGAATGTCTCTGTCAGAATTAATATCTCCCAGTCTTCTAACAATGCACTCACTTTGCAGTCAGCCATAATTCAAAACGAAATCATAAGCGCAAAACGAGATTTTTCTGGTCAGTTGTAGTCTGGTAGTGCCCGTAGCTAGTAATCACGTGGGCTTTGGCGTAAGGTCGATAGTTGAATTAACAAAATTTAGCCAACGAAATAATTTTGTGTTGCCAGCAAAACAATTCGGATGGAATCATGAAAGAAATACGGGATTACACCATATAATACAAATTTTGAGGATGACAATCCGATTTTTGGCGTAAATGTGACAAGGATGGTAAGTCAGATAATATCCGAAAACTTGAAAATTTTCATCGTCCTGGAACGGGACTCGAATCCGCGTCTCCCAGATAGCACCCGGGTATGCTAACCACTACACCACTAAGAACGACCAAGTTTCAAGTTTCCGATTAATTTGAATAATACAACAATCACAGGAATTTTGCTAAAGCAACAAAATAAATCGACAAAACAGCTCAACAAAACTATTTTGTTGTTTCAAACAAACTTTTTTCTCAGTGTAGGGTGTCATTTGAGTATAATGTTTCGTTACAGAGCACTGCAGCTAAACTAAACATACCAAAATCGACTGTAAGTAATGTCGTGGAGAGATGTAAGCAGGACTGTGCAACTACAGCAAAAAAAACTTCAGGAAGGCGGCACAAACTAACAGAACGTGACAGAAGAGCCATGGTAAGAAATGTTAAGAAATCCAGTTCTTCCTCTGCCGTTTCCATAGCTTCCGAAGTAGGAAATGCTTGTGATGGCTTGGTTAATATCATAACTATCCGCAGAGAGTTGTACAGTGTAAGTTCTTATGGTAGAAAAGCGGCACACAAGGTATAAGCTACTACAGTGAATGCAAAAACCCCTTTGGAGTGGTGTGTCTCCCGTCATTCCTGGACTATGGGAGACTGGAAAGGCCCTTTAAAGAAACAATTTTATCCTTTTGAGTGATGAGATTGTTCTTAGAGATGGTGAGATTATTATTTAGAGTGATGAGTCACGCTTTTCACTCTTCCAATCGGATGGGCATGTTTGGATTTGGTGACAGCTCGGCGAACTATTTTCGTCAGACTGTGTTCTTCCAACTATTAAGTTCGGTGGAGGCTCCATCATGATATGGAGTTGTTTATCGTGGATGGGATTCTGCCCATTGGTTATTACACCACAAACCATGAACTCTGGATTGTACCTCGATGTTCTGAATAACTCTGCCCTACCAACAATATGGCAGTATTATGGAAATGATCGTTGTCTCTTCCAACACGATCGAGCTTCTTGCCACACTGCACGGTGGGTGCGCAGGACTGGTTTCTTGAAAATGAGGGCGAATTGTTAGACTGGCCTGCTCAGAGTCCTGATTTGAATTCCATAGAACACCTCTGGGATAAACTGAAGCGACAGATACGAGTTTATCCCAGAGGTGTTCTATGCTTTGCAGGGCGATGGCGAGCCATTCCTGTCGAGACCTACCGGAAATTGGTTAATAGACGTGTTGCCGGTATCATACAAGAAAAAGGTGGACATACTAACTACTGATTGCGATAACAAAACTATTTGTCCCAAAACATTGTGCTGTCCGAATATATTTGATTATATAGTGCATAATATCTTCGTCCCAAAGATGTCATATTTGAACTGATAGGCTTTAGTCATGTGAAATAAGTAAGTGTACCAGATGGCACAAAAAACGATGACATGATGATGAATTATCTCCTGTAAAATCGATTAAAACTTCCAAGTACTTTTATGTGTACATATACCATTTTTTTATGCTCAGCAGAGAATCTGTTTACTGGAGCTACCTCTTCCTCCTACTCCCACACGGCGTGTAGTCGAAAACATTCAATATATCAGTCGGTTGCAGAAAAGTGATCGATGTTCCACTGAATAAAAAATATTCAGCATCGAACAACAAGTTTACTTAATATGAGATTACACGCTTCATCACAGCATGTCCGATAGATGACTCGAAATCCGTTGGTCATGTGAACCATAACATAAGTAAAACGGAAAGGAAGCTCAATAACACTTAGGAATATTTGCCCTATTATGATAGAATGCAACCGATGTTCGAAGACAGATGACAGCCTAGCAACCATTGAATTTGCGCTGACTAGAACGTAAAATGGTTTCATTGCGTTCCTTCCAACAGTATATAACTGTTAATATCATTCAGTAAATGACAATTTACTATAAAAAGAAAACATTCCGGGTATTTCCTAGGTGCTACTCTTAGAGAAATCTGTATCCATAGGAACTGAAAGCTCTTTTGTTGCTTTTATAAACATATCAATTTACACAATCACACTACCGTAAATTCTGATTCAGAGAATGTTAAATTTTTGTGATGCGCACTTTTCAGATTCGTAGTTTCAGTACTCTGACGCACTAAATTCATTATTTAAATAAAACTATCATCAATTTTTATTCTGGCTGGTTGACGAAACATTTACTAGTAATCTTTTTCCTATACACTTAGGTCGTTCAAAAAGTAACGAGACTGACGTCATAGCGCCAAACCAAACCCACGCAGAAAAATGCAGCTGTCTGTGTCGGAACACCTACAAGATCAATCACGTGACGACGCGTTGTTACAGCGCTCCGCCAGTTCATTCTTGTAATAGACAGCGTAGAGTTCAGACGTGTTTCTGTAACCCAGTATGGATTTAAAACTGAAGCGAAGATCAGCTATAAAATTTGGCTTGCGTTTAACATAAACGCATGAGATGATTAAAACAGCCTATAAGGAAGATGCTTTGTCCCGTGCAAGAGTTTTTGAGTGGCGCAAGAAATTTGTGATAGGGAAGAGTGTCTGGAAGATGCATCATCCTCCGATAGACCTTAGACATCAACTACGGAGGTTAATTTCAATTCCACTGAGGTACTTCTGCTCGAAGACCGACAAATGACCAAGTTACTGGTGCGTATTATTCTGAAGTTCTCAGAGGTCCTCTAACGAAACAAAATTCCCCAAAATGCCCAGAATATGTACAAACTGGTTGGGTTTTCCGCCGAGATAATGCTACTACACATCATGCTGTGCTTACCTATCAGGTTATCCGAGATAGGCATCGAAATGATTACAGACTCTCCGTATTCAACGGACTGTCGCCGTGTGACTTCCACCTATTTCCTGAAGGGAAAAACAACAACTCATGGGCGTCGGTTTTCATCAAATACTGAACTGAACAGTGGTGTGTCTGGTATCCTGAACTACATGTCGAGGAAGGGTTTCGAACACACCTTCCGGAAGTGGATAGAAAGGTGGGACCGGTGCATTCAGGAAGAGGGAGAATACTTCGAAAGTATATAAGTATCAAGTGAGGATCACATTGATGAAGAAATTAATCGGCGTATGAAACTTACCTGGAGAGCTCTTGGAAGAAACAGTACAATTTTTAAGAGCAGTATATCATTATGTCTTAAAAGAAAAGTGTTTAATCAATGCATCCTGCCAGTGCTTACGTATGGAGCAGAGACATGGACCTTAACTAAAAGAAACATACAAGGGCTGCAGACAACTCAAAAAAGCATGGAGAGGTGCATGCTTGGTGCAACCAGGAGAGACAAGAAGAGGAACTTGTGGATCAGGAAAATGACAGGAGTGGACGACATCATGACCAGAGTGAAATCACCGAAATGGCAATGGGCTGGACATGTTGCCAGAAAAACGTACCACCGATGGGCAACCGAAATTTTAGACTGGATTCCAAGGGACAGAAAAAGACCCAGAAGAAAACCACATGGGAGATGAATGGATGAAATTAGAAAGTATGCTGGAGTGACATGGAGGAAACAGGCTCAAGACAGATAATTATGGGAGAAACTTAGGGAGACCTTCATCCAGCAGTGGATTGGTAATTGTTGTTGTTGTTGATGATGATGATGTTTACTGCATTACACTTCTGCCCCATGTAAAATCAGCCTCGTTAGTTTTTGAACGACCCGCTTAAAACTAAACCGAACTTGAATGCCAAAAAGAGAAAAATTGAATCGGATGGATATTAGTTGCTCTGCACCCCACGTTTTACATATTCGGAGCGATAACGAAGTACCACGTGATATCAACGTCACGTGCAGCTACTGTAAATTGTGCACACCTATCCTCTGTACGGAATCAGTAAACGTTAGCCAGTAATTGGGAGACGTGGCGTCTTAAGCCAATTTGACCGCAGCCAGATAGTTGGGGCCCGTAGACTAGGCGTCAAGATTTGGGATACAGCCGCATTTGTCGACTGCTGCCATATCGCTGTATGAAGGGTGTACCAGGACTGGATTAACCATGCACAGACATCCAGCAGAACGGCTCAATTTGGTCAGTCACGTGGGATTGATCCTAGAGGTGAACGTCGAGTGTCACGACTGGTATCTCAGCAATGACGAGCAACACACACCCAGCTCACCCACCAGTCAACAGCGGTGCACAGTTCGATCAATTCCCACATGCATAACGCACCGTACCTTGCTTCTCCTGCGGTTCCACAGCCGAAGACCAGCGAGCGTGCCCATGATGACGCCCAGTCATCGCAAACAATGCCTCGCATGGGCCAAGGAATAATGGACTCTCGACAGATGGTAGAAGGTCGTCTGGGGTGATAAGTCCCATTTCTTGCTGCACCAAGCTGATGGCCGGGTTCGCATATGGAGCTCACAAACTCTGAATGGTGGACGCTACAGGGACCTGTTAGCCGACCATCTCCATCCATAACTGCAGGAGGTTTACCCGGACCACTGTGCCATCTTTCAACAGGACAACGCCCCGTGTCATCGGGCCCGTATCACTACCGAGTGGTTGTAGGAACACGACAACCAATTCGCCACATTGTCTTAGGCCCCGAACTCCCTGACTGTGACCCAATTGAACGTTCGTGGGATGTGCTTGAACGGAATGTTGGAACTGCTCATCCTCCTCCACGGAATGAGCGTGAACTGACAGGGTTGCTCATCCTCCTCCACGGAATGAGCGTGAACTGACGGAGTTGCTCATCCTCCTCCACGGAATGAGCGTGAACTGACGGAGTTGCTCATCCTCCTCCACGGAATGAGCGTGAACTGACGGAGTTGCTCATCCTCCTCCACGGAATGAGCGTGAACTGACAGAGTTGCTCATCCTCCTCCACGGAATGAGCGTGAACTGACGGAGTTGCTCATCCTCCTCCACGGAATGAGCGTGAACTGACGGAGTTGCTCATCCTCCTCCACGGAATGAGCGTGAACTGACGGAGTTGCTCATCCTCCTCCACGGAATGAGCGTGAACTGACAGGGTTGCTCATCCTCCTCCACGGAATGAGCGTGAACTGACGGAGTTGCTCATCCTCCTCCACGGAATGAGCGTGAACTGACGGAGTTGCTCATCCTCCTCCACGGAATGAGCGTGAACTGACGGAGTTGCTCATCCTCCTCCACGGAATGAGCGTGAACTGACGGAGTTGCTCATCCTCCTCCACGGAATGAGCGTGATCCTCCTCCACGGAATGAGCGTGAACTGACAGGGTTGCTCATCCTCCTCCACGGAATGAGCGTGAACTGACGGAGTTGCTCATCCTCCTCCACGGAATGAGCGTGAACTGACGGAGTTGCTCATCCTCCTCCACGGAATGAGCGAACCGACGGGGTTGCCTATCCTCCTCCACGGAAATGAGCGTGAATCTGACGAGGGTTGCTCATCCTCCTCCACGGAAATGAGCGTGCAGAACTGACGGAGTTGCTCATCCTCCCCTCCACGGGAATGAACCTATTGAGCTGACGAAGTGCCCATCATCCTCCACGGGAATGAGCGTGATCCTCCTCCACGGAATAAGCGTGAACTGACAGGGTTGCTCATCCTCCTCCACGGAATGAGCGTGAACTGACGGAGTTGCTCATCCTCCTCCACGGAATGAGCGTGAACTGACGGAGTTGCTCATCCTCCTCCACGGAATGAGCGTGAACTGACGGGGTTGCTCATCCTCCTCCACGGAATGAACTTGAACTGACGGAGTTGCTCATCCTCCTCCACGGAATGAGCGTGAACTGATGGCGTTGCTACAGCTGACATGGGTAGACTTACTCATGCAGGATGTTCGATATCTTGTAGAATCTGTTCCTAAGTGTATCCTGCAGTGATTGCACATTATGTTCGATTTGGGATATACCCGATGAACGTGCAGACCAAGGAAGAAATTGATTTGCCGTGCATGGAAGAGCTCTTGGGTATTATAGGTGACAAGTGGCCGAGTGTTGTCCTGTAGGAATATAGCGCCCGGACAACTCTGAAGGAAGGGGTATCAGCTCTGCCTCTAAAACATCCCTAATGTATCGCTGGCTGTTGAGGGTTTCCCCAATTCGTATCAGGTGAGGTCGCAAATTGAACCCAATGGCGTCCCAAACCATAATGCTGCAAAACGCACGCTGCAAGGTGCTATTCTATAAGATGTATTCGAACACGTATGCGACCATAATGGTGTATCAAATTGAATCCTTACCCGTCAGAAAACACCGCCTGTTGCCAATCAGCACGCCAATGTCTGTGTTTGATACCCCATTGCAGCCCGAGGCGTCTGTGTTTGAGGGTCAAAGTAATGCGCAGGAATGGGCTGCTATAGAGACCAGTCCTCTGTTAAAAAGTCGCCATCGAGTTGAGCTGGAGGACAAAGCCTGAGCTCTGTCAATGCTCCACTATTGCGTTGATATCGCGGATGTCGCTGTGCGATCGGTGGTTGGGTCAAAGAAGGTATCTGTCATCCAGTGCATTCGTGCGATTTTGCGGTCCATTTCCCGGATTTCTGTGCGTCCGAGCTTCATCTGTCCACTGACGCAACGTTCGCATCACTGTACATTTCGTTCCATACGAGTGGAAATTTCGCGGTAGGAAAATCCAGCTTTTCTCATCCCAACAATCCTTCCTTGCTCAAAGTCCATCAGGTGTTCATAATGCGACCTTCTTCGGAGACGGGGCATAGTGAGACACAAGTAACACCCTTTCGACTCAATGTCGGCTCTTCACTGGTTGCAACATCTCGTTTGAGTCAGCTCTTTGTACCCAAGACCGGACAGTTCAGAAGGTACCGCTCCGAAACCGCATGCGCATTTTCACTGACATTTTAATCATTTGCATGTCCCAACCTGCTGTACATATCCTGTAAGTTAATACCAGCAGTCCTTCATGGTATTGCAATTTTTACAAACAGTACTGTATATACAGGGGTCGAAAACTGTTTGTCGCCCATTTAGTTCTGGACTAACTGGAATAAGAATTCACTAGTCACGACTTACTTTAATCTAGTCCCAAGCAAACCAGGACAAAGAAAAGCTCAAATTTGGGAAATGTCGATTATAGGAATTACATATGACATGCAGACAAAATACTCTCCATCTGCTATCCTGATAGAGGCCAGCCATATCCTAATTCACGCGCTGATTTCTTTCAGTTAACCAACATCGGAAAGCATGCATCGTTGGTCCATACATCTTTATCTCCTGAATCCTTGTAATGGAAACGCTAAAAATCAAACCGTACAAGGTTTAACAGCTCTGTGTGTGCACCTTATAAAACAGAGAATGTAAAATATCTGAGAAAATGCACAGGCTTTCAGCGCCACAGCTTTGCAAAAACAAGCTGTTAAATTGTAGTCTCAGGGTAATAAAAAATATTTTGCTGTAGTCCAAACAAAAAACACAAACGACAACAACAAAATGACGATATTTCCAGCCATCGGACTAGCTGATTTTTTGTCTTAGTCCGACTGCATTCGTCCAAATTTTCACTAAATGCCTCAATGAAGGAAATATTCTTGATGACTGGAACAATGCTGCAGTGCGTTGTTCCAGTCATCAAGATTCTAATTGCTTTGCTAGCTACGTAAAAAAGGTATCTTGAGGATCTCAGAAACTACATGCGGCGAAGTGGAATACAACCCGCGTCTAAAAATTAGATTGTGAGATCAGTTTCGAAAAAAGACAAGGATGAGACTCCATGTTTCATAACATGGAGCAAGGAAACTCTTTCAGGAGGCAGGAGAGAAGAAGAAATGCGTGTCTACGAAGCATCCAGCTTGCTCGGGAACGGGACGTCCTGAACGAGGTGGCAATCTCGGGGAGTTATAAGATCCCCGTAGTATGCATTCTGCAGAAAATAAACTAACAGGATTGCCTGATAGTGAGGGAGCTGAGTAAAAAGCGCATTTCAGACCAGGGGCCCAGAAATTTGGCGGACACTCTCTTGGTTTTGCTGCAAAGGGAAGGTTGCTGAAGATATTTCCCTGGTGGCTGCGGTCATCAGGCTATTGATATTTTGAGAGTGGCCGAGGTCATTCATAAAATGTCTTCGTACAAAGTAGAGATCACCCTGTACTGCAGTACAAATAAATACCAGAAGACTGATTCAGTGAAATTGCTTCAACACGGCGCCTGGCACATTAATGCTTAAAAATATTCTTGCGTGAGAGGAACGTTGCTTCATCCTGTGAACTCGCTGATGAACTGACCATCTGTTGGACACTCATGAATTCACTCACTGGGATATATTGAAAGAATTACTGTTACATAGTGGGCACAACCGAAGTGCACTGTTAACAATTTTGTAGTAGGATGCACCAAAAAATGGTGCTGCACCACTTTTTTGGGGGAAACTAATACACCATTGTGTGGTGCAAACAAAACCAAAACAATAGTGCCAGATGTGGTACAACCTTGTTCCATTGCATGGAGAAAAGTTGCATTGTGTTGTTGGGTTTTGTTTGCATCACACAGTAGTGTATTTATTTTTCAGAAAGTGATGCAACTGGTATAGTACCACTTTTGGGGCAACCTACCATAAACTTTTTAACAGTGTGGATCGGATTTTGTGTACATAGTCTGCACCCCTCTGAAATAAGGGGATGTAAATAAAAACCTGTAAATAGAACCAGTGAGTCTGCTTTTGTGGATCTAACATACACAACTAACAAGTGTATGTAAAAGATAAGTATTCTCAGATCTAGATAGAAGTTTGGCTGTTGGCAGCATCTACTAGTGACCAAAATCTGAGATTCCAGTAAATGCCAGATGGCACAGTTACGCACCAAAGCGATATCAAAACAAATAATAACCACAACACACTACAGAACCATCAACCTCCAACCAGTTGTTTACAAAACTCTCACTCGGGTATTCCTTTAATTTGCAAATCATGGTTTTTCAGACTGAAAAAATGGAGAAGAAAGAATTTTTGAAAGAATAATGAAAAAATTAATAATTTTTTCATAATTTTATACTTTAACCGTAACGTAAATGAATTAAAGAAGTAGGTAGATTTTTTTTTTTTTTTTTGTAATTTGCCTGACAAAAGAAATGCACGAAGAAAAGTATACAATGCTAAATCACTAAAAACTCTAAGACAAAATCAAGATATCTTAAGCTTTTAACTCTTGTTCTCGTAAGAACAATGGAAAATACAGAAACCTGATGGAATGAAAACTATGCAGATAATTTACTGAATAACGCACAGCAATTAATTACCACAGATCCAATGCTTATTTTAATGGACTTGATTGATTCTCCTTCATCAGTTCTTTAGCGGCCCACTCAGACGCCTTAGCCATGGGGCCCAGTAAAGCCTTAAAACGGCCATACCATGGCTTCGATGATCAGCCTTTCAATTATGATTAATTTTAAAGATAGCATTCAGAATCATGTAAGTTGAACAACGTAGCCACCAAGAAATACATTAAAAATGTGCTTGGTGGAATAGAAAACACAAAGGATAACCACCACATACTCGGAAGTAATAAATACATCTTTTGATGAAAGTTTTAAACCTCGTACATAAAGACTTTTTAAAGCATTTTGAAATGCCAGTAGGCTCGAATTTATAAGGGGGCGAAAGAGGCAATCGCCCCGGGCCTCCCCAGCCAAACGGGCCCCCTTTACACAAAAACATAATAATTAAAAGATTATTTTATTAAAATAAAAAATAAAAATTGGGATGAACAGTTTTTAACAATGACCTATTTCTTAATTTTCGTTACTAATGTTGCTATTGTATTTGAAATTTGGGGGCTGTTTTCTCTGTGAGCATGCTGGCATTAGTTGTTCAAGAGAAAAGTCATGGAGAAAATTGGTGCTGATAAAGAATTATTTGATAACTACGATGACGCATGAAAGAATAAGTGCTCTGTGCCTACTGGATGTAGAGAGCAGTGTTTTAAAGATGATATAATTTGAGGAATGCATTAAAGGTTTTTCAGATGTCAAATGCAGAAAGAAAGACTTTCTGTGGATATTGTTCTGTTTCTGTCGTATGTACCTTTCTATGTAAGTATAACTTGTCAGTTCCAATTACATGCAGCAAAATGGCTGCAATATGTATACATTTGGTGAATTGTCCTTTTTGCCATGTATTTTAATTTCTGAGTTTGAGGAGCCCACCGAAGTTTCCCATAAGAACCTGCATCCGATACAGGAAGAATTTTTCAAATCGGACTCCTCAAACCATGGCTTAGAAATCGAAGATGATTCGGCTGCTGCGCTAAATAATCAGAATGCTAGTACACAGTCTGTTGCTCACGATACCTCGTCATCCTTCCCGTACGATACAATTAATCCGGCACTGTGGCCAGAAAGAATGAAAATGCTGTGTAATAGATAATGCTGCAATTTCTGGATCACCTGAAATTAAGGATATGAAATTTCCTTCAGATAAGAATAAACATTTTTCAAAATACAGGGTGTCAATAATGAAGTATACAACTTCGGTATGATATTGAAAAAAAAATCCCACGATAAATAACAATTTACTTTTAAGGTCAAAACACATGACAACTGTGAAAGTTTTTTATTTTATTTTTTAAAATGTCAATAGGTCTCTATTGGTTGCTCGCAGTATGTCTGAACGATAGTCCAGTTCCACCCACGTGCGCTGCAGAATGTCAGGTGTGACAAAGAGGAAAGCTGCAGCAATGCGTTCTTTAAGGTCAGTGATAGGTGTAACGTTTTTCTTGTATACAATGTCCTTAATAAAGCCCCAAAGAAAAAAATCACACGGGGCAATATCAAGAGAAGGGGTGGGATGCCGTCGGACTCCCACATCCAATCCAACGTCCTGGAAAATGGTGGCCTAATGATCTGCTTACATCCAAAGACCAGTGTGGAGGCGCTCCATCTTGCTGGTAAATGATGTCTTGAATATCCTGCAGTTGTGGAATTACGAATTGTTCTAATATGTCCAGGTACGTTATGCCAGTAACGGTTGGTTCAGCAAAGAAAAAGGGCCCTACCACTCTGTCTTTCAATTAGGCCAGCCCAGACATTAACAGTCAGTCTGCCTTTCTCGTGAACTACGACCACATGCGATTTTCCGTGCCCAGATTCGGCAGTTATGTTTATTCACTCTGCCAGAAACATGGAATGTCGACTCACCGTTGAAACAGATCCATTAAACAGATAGTTTGTTGCATTCCGTGTTTGACGAGATTTTTCATTACATGAGACACCTGGCGCCATCTATCATCTGACTTAACAAACTTTAACACTTGCTACGTCTCTTGACGTTTAAAGTAAGTTTTTTTTTCTGTCGTATATTTTAATAGCATACTGAAGTTGTATATTTCATTTATAGACACCCTGTACTTTGAGATGAGGGCACTGGAGAAAACGGTAAAGAAATGCAGCGCAGATGGTAGGTTTACTCATAAACTTCTACATATATATATTGTTTTTGCAGTAAACTTTTTCCAATCGAAAAATCGCAAACGTCTGTAGAAAGCAGAAGTTTTCGCGATTGGAGACACGTAAGTGTTTGTTTGAAGAAAAACGAAAAGTTGCCGAATCATGTGACAACGTATTGTGGTTTGGATGGATACAGAAGTAAGACCTGTCTAAAAATGTGTGGACGCTTCACATTAGCAAATAATAAATTAAGAAATTATGTTTTGGAGAGGTTTTCAGAAAGGCTGACGTCAAAAGTTATGCTTTTATCGGAGCACAATATGGCATTTAAGGTCATCATATGACCCCTAAAGCTGTTTACGGCAAATAATGGAAATTTCCTGGGATGAATGCAATTATTTGGAAAGTTTGTGATGGCTCCGAGAACATTTGATACCTGTTTGTACAAAGCAGAATATTAATTTATCTCGTAAAAAACTTACAGATGAAATAATCAATCTCTTAGCAAATCAAGAGCTTAATGATATTATACTTACAATTATTCGTACTAAACAGGAGATAGTTAATTTGATTGTTTTACCCAAATTTCTTCCAATCCAGTATTCCTTAGAAATGAACGCGAAGGTTCTTTACCTGGCAAAAAATCAGGGTGTTCATAATGAAGTGGTAATGTAAATAAAATGCTTGAAGGACTCATTTATTTTCGGTTTTTAAGAATCCTGCAAGGAAAACAAAAAGCATTATTTGAAAAACCGGTTCCAAATTCGTGGCAACGCTGGCGAGACACTATCATTACGGGCTTTACTGTTGGTAATAAAAAAAAATAATACGAGCATAAAAGAGTTGTAACGTACCAGGAGATGTGACGTACCTGCCCGAAGAACGCACACGACATAAAGGCAGATAGGAACAGAATAAAACGTCCGCGTAGCTCAATTGGTAGAGTGACTTATTCCGGAATGAGGGGATCCGGGTTCGAATCCTGGCGTGGACAGAAATGGCGGAGAAATTTACTTCGTTGTATTGGCGCCCGAACTATCCGGATGACCCGACCGTTCAAAATCTCGCATTGGTGTGATGTTATTTCCACACCGCGAGATAGGAAAAATAAGAGAATCCTTTCTCCAGCACTTCGAAAAAAATGAATAAATAAAATAAGGGGGAGATGATGTAACGTACCAGGAGATGTGACGTTCTTGCCCGAAGGACGCACACGACATAAAGGCAGATAGGAATCAGAATAAAACGTCCGCGTAGCTCAATTGGTAGAGTGACTTATTCCGGAATGAGGGGATCCGGGTTCGAATCCTGGCGTGGACAGAAATGACGGAGAAATTTACTTCGTTGTAATGGCGCCCGAACTATCCGGATGACCCGACCGTTCAAAATCTCGCATTGGTGTGATGTTATTTCCACACCGCGAGATAGGAAACATAAGAGAATCCTTTCTCCAGCACTTCGAAAAAAATAAATAAATAAAATAAGGGGGAGATGATGTAACGTACCAGGAGATGTGACGTACTTGCCCGAAGGACGCACACGACATAAAGGCAGATAGGAATCAGAATAAAACGTCCGCGTAGCTCAATTGGTAGAGCAACTTATTCCGGAATGAGGGGATCCGGGTTCGAATCCTGGCGTGGACAGAAATGACGGAGAAATTTACTTCGTTGTAATGGCGCCCGAACTATCCGGATGACCCGACCGTTCAAAATCTCGCATTGGTGTGATGTTATTTCCACACCGCGAGATAGGAAACATAAGAGAATCCTTTCTCCAGCACTTCGAAAAAAATAAATAAATAAAATAAGGGGGAGATGATGTAACGTACCAGGAGATGTGACGTTCTTGCCCGAAGGACGCACACGACATAAAGGCAGATAGGAATCAGAATAAAACGTCCGCGTAGCTCAATTGGTAGAGTGACTTATTCCGGAATGAGGGGATCCGGGTTCGAATCCTGGCGTGGACAGAAATGACGGAGAAATTTACTTCGTTGTAATGGCGCCCGAACTATCCGGATGACCCGACCGTTCAAAATCTCGCATTGGTGTGATGTTATTTCCACACCGCGAGATAGGAAACATAAGAGAATCCTTTCTCCAGCACTTCGAAAAAAATAAATAAATAAATAAATAAAATAAGGGGGAGATGATGTAACGTACCAGGAGATGTGACGTACTTGCCCGAAGGACGCACACGACATAAAGGCAGATAGGAATCAGAATAAAACGTCCGCGTAGCTCAATTGGTAGAGTGACTTATTCCGGAATGAGGGGATCCGGGTTCGAATCCTGGCGTGGACAGAAATGACGGAGAAATTTACTTCGTTATAGAGTTACAATCAACGGTAAAGTAATCACGGCCATGAATTTGGAACCAAATTTTTCAAATAATGCCTTTTGTTTTCCTTCCAGGATACCGCTTGCCCAACCAACATAACGCCACGTGTCTTTGAATGAATAATTACATTCGCATATATTCGTTTATTGTCCAGTCAAGTTACCGCATTCAAACTGTTGAAGCGTTCTATTATTCCGTTCGCTGTTTGCTATATATATTCCTTGAAAAAGCCATCTGGTTGATGTGTGTGAAAGCTTGGAAACTTTGAATTCCGTTTTACGTCATTAACTTCGGATTACTAGTATAGTTTTACTATTTTAATCTATTCTTTATTTTCCACGTACTGGAAGTTCAGGTGGTCAATACAATGTTATAGAAAAGCTGTAATACATCCACTGACACTAAATAGCTCTTGTATCAACATATCAATCTCAATTATACTGTACAACAACATAGCAACAATACGCATTCGTCGATTCACATAGATACCCAACAGTCTTCAATATCTTTCGTTATATCATCTCTCCACAATCTACTAATAATCCCACAGGGCCGCGAAGGACCTAGTGGTTAACGTTTGTGACTGCCACGGAAAAGTCACAGGATCGATCCTAGGCAGGTACGAACGCTCGAACTACTAAATATCCGCCGTGCGTTGGATGGGCAATTTAAGTGGCCGGGCGTCTTCCTCCACCTTTTTTACCTCGCTTTCGCGTGACTTTCCTGTCCGGCACTCTAGCCCAAATCTCCCAGCTTCGTACTTCTAAGGGTAGTTTAAGATCTGGGGAAGTCAGATACTCTCTTCCTAAAATTATCTACATACATCCTTAAATCCAGCTGCTCGGCAAAGTAATGTGCCGTTCAGTGAGAAAATGTTTAACAAGAAGTAACTAAATTTACATAAAAAAAAAAAACAGAATTCAAAAGGAAAGTTAAATAAAAACATACGTAACACAGCGTAAATTTAAAACTGAGTATGGGCCTTTCGATCGAAGTTCAGAAAATGCCTGTGTATGGCAGAAAGGGTTGCAGAAATTGTGAGCTTCACGTTGTCTATAGTACAAAAATGAGTTTACCTTCTTGTATTGAAATACCACTACACTTATTTTCTGTTGAGAGGCTACGTTATTATTTAATCTTTTAAGGAGCTGAGTTTTTTCACAACATTTTACATGGAACGTCGGGAAACATTTCTAGGGAAGAAAAGCATTTGGAAAGGTACAACTGCCATAATAAACTACAGTAGAAAGGATTTGGTAAACAGTGATACAATTGTAATGGTAATTTACAGCTGAGGTTAAGTCACGCAATTTCGAAATTATTAGTTCCTATTAAAAAAAATTCCTTATCCTTTTGAAAAGTCTTAATTTTCGTACTCTCTCATTCTATAGCCTCAGCGATAATTTACTGTGATAACACGAGTTCCGCCTTTGATTTATAAATTCCCTACCAAAGGCAGTAGTGCAAAGCAAACTGGTAAAGCTCACGTAAAAAAGTTAAAACGTTTGTATTCCAAACACCTATTTTTATGTAAAAGAAGTAGTATTTTCGACATAACATAGATGGTAAATCATAAAACCTTTTTGGAAGATTTTTCGACAGTTTTTCACGGTGTCATCTATGATTTCTTCCACGCAACGCCAAAATAAAAAGAACTGCGAACTTTAGTGAAGAAAAATCAATTTCTACTGAATCGATGACTTAACGGAATCTGCTGCTCATAATAATCCCATGCCCTCAATCCACGAGACGCTCACATCAGTTGAAGTAATATTGTTGGGGACAGAATTCTGAAACCTGGAAAGGTAAGGAGGAGCAACTGCTTGCAGGCGTAATACAATCCAACACTTGAATTGCTCTATTTCCCGAGAACAAAATTTCATTTCTGATTTCAGTGTTTCAGTGGGTTAGATTTAAAACTGACAAACACCTCTATTACAGAAATAATATAATTATACAGAGGGAATTTTTCTTTTAACGAAGGACAGAAACAAATGAATATGTAGCATAGTACACTCCAATAAACCACAGAAATTAACGTCTTTTATTTGTTACTTCTCTCAAAATTAATTCATTTTCCTTATGGAATGAACATTACGTATGAATGAACATATCTTATACACGGTCGAGTCACGTTATTGTGACCAGCAGCTAATATCCAGAGTAACTGCCATGTCCAGCGTGGACAGCTGCTAGACGGGCTGGGATTGACTCGATAAGGTGCTGGAAGGTGTTCACAGGTATATGGAGACTTGCTGACTACAGTGCATATATCAGCTGCTATATGGTGCGTGGTGGAGGATCGATAGAGCGAACAACGCGTTCGAGGTGGTCCCACAAACGCTCATTTGGGTTTAAGTCTGGGGAATTAGGGGTATAACGTATACTCTATATTCACTTTCCTTTTGATTTTACTATCTCTGGTTATTTTATTTTACTATGTAAATTATCTTCTTACTGAACGAAATATTATTTCACCCGATGAATGAGATCTGGCAATGAGTGTAAGTCATGACGTGGTGGTAGCTAGTATATAGGCGCGTTCATCGATAGCGGAGAGCGTTGTTGTTTACGGAGAGCGTTGTTGTTTACGGAGAGCGTTTGTTATACGAGGAGAGATTTTGTTGTATGTGATTAGTGATTCTTCATTATTGTAAAACAAGTTGTGTGTGTGCTTTGGATAATCAAGCGTACCGAATAAAAAGCTTGCCGTAAGTTCGTCTTTCTCAATTCATAGTTTTTGTCAGACCTCTGTCTGGCTGTTAGGTTTATATCATTAATTACCATTAACAACCAGCGTTAAGACTTTATTCATGTTCTTAATTAACTAGTAACAACAACCATTTGAATTCAGTATAATATTCGTGCAAGCTATATTCACGATAATATACTTAGCTGGTAGAAAAGAGGTTATTCATTATCATTAGCTTAGCGGAAAGCAAAATAAAGCTAATTCATTATAGGGGGCCAGAGAAGTACTTTGAGGTCTTCATCGTTCTCTTCCAACCACTCTCGGACATTTCTAGCTGTGTGACGCGTCGCATTGTTGTGCTGGAAGATCCCATCGGCTTCAAGGAAGACAATTAGCATGTATGGGTGTACGTGGTCTGCAAGGATGGATTCATAACAAATTTGGTCTGTAGTGCCTTCCACAGGTATGAGTGGACACAGGGAATGCCACGAAAACATTACCCAGGCGATAACGCGGCCGCCACCAGTTTGAGTTTTTCCAGCAGTGGTTGAAGAGTGTTTGTTCTCCGATTTTTTCGCCTTATACGCCAGCGTCCATCTGTGCGATGAAGCAGAAAACGTGACTCATCGGAGAAGGCAATCCTTTGCCAATCAGTGGAGGTCCAATTCCGATACTGAAGTGAAAATATAAGCCTTTTCTGCAGATGCATCTTCGTTAGCATAAGTGCAATGACCATCCGTCTGCATCGGAGCCCCATACACAGCAGGGTTCGTTGAACTGTCGTTTTAGACACACTTCCGGTATCCCCCTGGTTCATTCGGCCAGTGAGTTGCTCCACTGTAGCGTGTCGATCGGCACTCACGCATCTTCGAAGCCAACGTTCACCTCTCACATCAATGGCATGTGGTTATTTCGCGGTTATTTGCAATGGTGCCATTTCTCCTATCATGATACACTTTAAACACAGCAGCACGCGAACAGTTTACAAATTGCACTGTTTCAGAAGGCCCGAATGCCGATAATCATCCCTTTTTGCAAATCTGATGAATCGCTCCTTTTATCCATGATAGCAACAGTGATATGTTTTCAGAATGCTTACAGCACACCTTATACACTGAGTGACCACTTTATTATAACCACCCCCTCAGTACTTCGTTTGGCCACCTTTTGCCTTTAATATTGCGTCGATTCTTCGTGGCATGGATTCCACGAGATGTTGATAGGTGGTTTGTGGAATCTGAGTCCATGCTTGATGTATAGCACTTTCCAGGAGTGTAAGATTGCAGGGTAGTGGATCCAGCTGTCTGATGGTTCGTTCAACTTCATCCCACAATTTCTCAATGGGGTTGAGATCTTGAGATTGTGAGGGCCACCTAAGCAAAGTAATCTCACCGGCATGTTCCTGAAACCAATCCTGTACAATACGAGCACTCTGGCCGGACGCATTATCTTGTTGAAAGTAGCCATCGCCATTGGGATAAACCATCCACATGACAGGATGCACTTGGTCCGCAACGATGTTTAGATATGATGTGCCAGTCAGACGTTAATCAACACGAATTAAAGGGCCCAAAGCATGCCAGGAAAACATTCTCCAAACCATAACGTTGCCGCCACCTGCTTGAAGGGTTGTAGCAATGCATTTGGGTCCATGCTTTCGTGCTGTTTCCGCCAAATTCCCACTCGGCCATCGGCATGGTGCAACTGAAAACGTTATTCATCGGACCACATAATTTGTTTCCAATTATCGACTGTCAAATCCTTGTGATCCCGTGCGAACTGGAGACGTTTTCTCTTGTTAACTGCAGACAGCAAAGGTGTTCGAACAGGCCTTCGGCTGCCATATCCCATCCGATGCAGTGTACGGCGAACAGTGCGAGCGGAGATCATTTGAGGGGATCTTTGATTAAGATGGTCTGTAATTTGCTGCCCTGTTGCCCTTCTGTTGTCTATTACCAGTCTGGACACTGTCCGTTCCGCCCGAGCAGTCGCTAGTCGATGACGACCACACGTTGCACGTAGAGACCCAGTTTTTTGGCTAACAATCCAGTCTTTAAACACTTTAACAACAGCTGATCTGGGACATTTCACGAATGCGGAGGTTTCGGTGATACTCGCTTCATGGCTCCGAGCTCCTACAATCATCCCACGTTGAAAGTCCGTCAAATCGCATTTTTTTACCCATTTCGTCATCCAAAAATCACTCTACTACTGTTGCAAGCACTAAGCTTTCCCTTTTTATACTAGACTCGCCCTCTGGTGGCAACAGCGTGCAGCCATAGCTCATTTGCTTAAAACTGTCAGGTGGTCATAGTAAAGTGGCCACTCAGTGTATACCCTCCAAGCCAGCTCACGACACGTTCCTTCTTTCATTGGCTACGCGCTATTGGCGTCAAAAGTAGGAGGCGGTCACAATAATGTGACTGGACTGTGTATATTCGCATTTAAGCCGATCTTTTTACACCAACACGTAAAATGTGACAAATTCCTCAAATTTTAAGTGTTCGAAAAATACGACATTTATTGAAAGTGGTGGTACTGCATAAGTCATCTTTCTTACGTAAAATGAATTTTCCTGATGTAGTGCATGCTTTCCCGTTTCTTACAGTCTCTTCTCGCTATTTCAGCCAACGCACCAGGCATTTTCTTTGTTTTGAAGGGAAATCAAAACTAAATTGAACTAACTATCTTTGCTTGATGCAGTAATCAAAACTGCCTGAAAACAAACATAAAAAACATGTCCTTCTGGGCATACTTAAAAAAAACATGTAAATTTGTTTTACACTAAAGAGCAATTCAATTAGAGACAGCTGGCGTTAAGCAATTGTGGCGCTGTGGGCGGCCCTGTAAACGGAAACGACATGACGTATGCAGCGATCCGAAAATATAAGGAGTGATGCGACGGGAATCAGTAAGAGTCGGACGCAGTATGGGTAAGACGAAGGATCTAAGCTCATTTGATCGTGGGTAAAGTGTCGAGGCCCGACGAATGGGTCACTCCATCTCGGAAGTCGTGCAGGCACTGGGATTTTCACGAGCCACTGTGTCACGGGTGCACCGTGAGTACATCGAATCCGGTAAAACCATCCCTGTAAGGGCCAACTGCCGTGAACAACAGCGTGTGAATGAACGGGGTCATCGTCGGCTAGCTCGCATTGTAACAGCGGATAGACGGGCCACAGTACAAGAAATCACTCGGCAATTTAACGCTGGTGCACAAAAATGTGTCAGCAGCCACACCATCCAGAACCATCTCCTCGCTATGGGGTACAGAAGCCATCGTCCCACGAGGGTACCGCTGCTGACCGCACATCACAGGATGCAAAGATTAGTATGGGCGCGGGAACATCGCCACTGGACCCTAGACATGTGGACAAATGTTGCCTGGACTGATGAGTCGAGATTCACGTTGGTACATGCAGATGACAGGATACGAGTACGACGCAAACCACATGAAGCGATGAATCCTTCTTGCCAGCATAGTACTCTTCAAGCTGGTGGGGGTGGCATTCTCGTCTGGGGACTGTTTACGTGGCCTGGAATGGGACCCCTGGTACGTGGGACATCGTCCCTCACAGGTCAACGTTACCGGGATATCCTGGACGACCATTTGCTCCCGTTTGTGCGTCATCATTATCCCACTGGGGACCTCATCCTGCAACAAGACAATGCACTGTGCCATCGCTTCCGAATTGTATCCGAATGGTTGGATAAACACTACGCCGACGTGACCTCGCTTCCTTGGCCAGCTAGGTCACCTGACCTCAATCCATCGAGCACATCTGGGATGCCATCGCGAGAGAGGTTCGAGGCTCTGACCACCCTCCATCAAATCTTCGTGAACTGTGGGAGTTTGTTCAAGGGTCGTGGATCCGTATGGCTTCCCAACTCTTCCGGTGTCTTGTCGAGTCCATGCCGAGACGAATCGCCACCGTCATCAGGGCGTTTCGTCTTCAGGTATCTTTAATTCAATTGCTCTTCACTGTACTGATTGTAACACTAACAGCAACGAACGGAACTAAAGAAAAAACTCTTTTACAGAAACATTTTTACGAAAGGAACTGAAAGAAACATAACTAATACACTCTGTAATATCGAAATTTTATTTTAACTAGAACCATGTGTCATCAAAATTCTTATTGGTGTCACCGAAGGACATGAGTTTGTTCTTTTCCCCTTCTTCCATGTTTCTTTGACCAATCCTCGTGGTCATTTTTTACAGTCACAAATCGATTAAGGAACTCTCGGAATGAACAGACTTAATCGATGCCCTACATGTAACGGCAAGCAAAACGATTAATTGGTTGTAATCGTGACTGATACATTTAAATGCCCTACTAAATAAAATTACTTCAAGACAATTATTTTAGAAAGGACGTAGTGAAACATCTGTAACCTGACTAAACACTTGGTCATTAAGCAATTCACAAGTTTCAGGAACCTTATCGTTTTTCAAAGATCAAACGGAACAATGTGAAATCTTTCTATTTGTGACAGATGTAACTCCCGGACACTGACGCAAATATCAATAAGAATAATAATCAGGTGATTCATACAAGGACATTAAGACATGACGAACAAGAATGCTTAGGCAACGTAAGCAAGGACACTATGGCAAAGAAACCAAGGACACGAGGGAAGTGCTACTAGTACCGACACCAAGACATGAATCGCAATGACACGAGGACAGTTACAGCAAGGACACAGAGGCAAGAATAGCAAACGCAACAATACAAATGCATCAAAAAGACACCGAAAGGTACACACACCGGCCACTGAAAGAGAAACCTTTATGCAGATATACGTAAACATCACATATGCAGCGTATACGCAAAATACGTGGTCACGTGTGTCACCACGCAATCTAGACGACTATTTAAGACTTCTTTCTGCTCATCAATCATCATCAGTGGTGTTGATTACATTGGGAAAAACAAAGGATTTATCGGAGTTTAATAAAGGGTTTATTGTGGGTGCCCGTCCGGCTGGAGCGACGATTTTGAAAACAGCAGAGCTGACTGGTTTCTGAAAAGGTGAGATGTCCCGATCTTTAATCGGTGGTAAAATAAACCGCATTACACTTGCAAAAGTGGCGTAACTGTAGCGCGACGACCAGGGGCGTACCGGACAACCTAGCCCCCCCCCCCCCCCCGCACAAAGAATATCTTCGAGGCCCTTTTGCGAAAATCTATTAGCTTTCAGTAACTGAAATTTTTTAAGTTCCATATTATTAACTAGGTTTTATGGGCGTTTTGGTAATTCAAATTCTATGGAACCTACAGGTATTTTTCGTAAAACCAAAATTATTGCACTTTGTTGCATGTAATACAAATGTGTACGTTGTAATTAAAATGATTTTCCTAATACGTATATATCATTACAAAGTACTACAAAACATTTACGCTAAACTTAATCAACCATGCAAATTTCATTGTTTTAGTGAACTAAGGCCAAGCTCTCTGAAATGCCTCACGCTCACATACCCAAAACGCATAACTGTCATGTGACAGTGTCTAGTGACCATATCGGATTTATACAAAAATATAAAACATCAGTAAGCAAATAAATAAAAAAGCAATTAAGAGTTATGGCACACAAAAGGTAAAACTACTTAAATTATTTATCCTCGAATAGGAGAAAAGCTGGAGATAACAGATGCGTACGTTTATCTTGGACAGCAGATATCAAGTGAGTGTCACATTGATGAAGAAATAAATCTGCGTATAAAACTTGCCTGGGGAGCTTTTGGAAGAAACAGCATAATTTTCAAGAGTAATATGCCATTATGTCTTAAAAGAAAAGTGTTTGATCAATGCATCCTTCCAGTGCTTACGTATGGTGCAGAGACGTGGACCTTAACTAAAAGAGACATACTGCAGACAACTCAAAGCAGCATGGAGAGGTGCATGCTTGGTGTAACCAGGAGAGATAAGAAGAGGAACTCGTAGATCAGAAAAATGACAAGAGTGGAAGACATCATGATCAGAGTAAAATCTCTGAAATGGCAATGGGCTGGACATACTGCCAGAAGAACAGACCATCGATGGACAGTCGAAATTTTAGACTGGGTTCCAAGGGACAGGAAAAGACCCAGAAGAAGACCACATGGGAGAAGGGTGGATGAAATTTGAAAGTATGCGGGAGTAACATGGAGGAGACTGGCACAAGACAGACCCTTGTGGAAGAGGCTTGGAGAGACCTTCGTCCAGCAGGGGATAGATAATGGTTGACAATGATGATGATGATGATGATATATAAAGCGCGCTTAACATAATGATACAACGTTTTGCACATAGGATTTGTTTTTTCTTTTTCAGAACATGACTACTCATGACTGTTTTAAAAAAGATGACACAGGTCTCTCTCTGTTTCTTCGTCTCTGCGAGAAACACCTTTCAGTTCATTATACAGTATTTTGAACAATGCGAAGTTATGTGTAAACAACTGTAATACATAGCATATTATCTTCATTGGTATAAAAATTTCAAACCGATATATATTTCACATCCACTTGTTAAAATACATGTACAGGAAATATTGCTGTGGCTGGGAAAAGAGGTCTCAAGAGAGAGAGAGAGAGAGAGAGAGAGTTGCCTGCAATAGCTGCTTTTCCGTCATCCAACTTTTCTAAACTAAAACGTGAATATGATTTCCAAATATTTTGCTGCTTTATAAAAAAAGAAAAAAATCCTTTTGTTTACAATACTTCATTCAAAGCTGCATCAAAAAGTCCTGGCTTTACGAATTTGTTATTTTAACAATAACCAGTTTCATAATTATGCAATTTTCGCAAAAAAAAAAAAATTGTAAAATCTTTGCTGAGGTTAGAGGTCCTCTTAAGCATGAGGCCCTCCCCCAGTGTGGGGATTGCGGGGACTATCAGTACTCCCCTGGCGACGACAACATATCAGGAACGAGATCGTCATCGTCTGAGAAGGCTTGTACGGAGAAAAAGGACTTCCTGTGTGCAGCTTTTGATCGAAGCATTCAATGAAGGCTATTCCCGATCCATATCTCAGCGAACTACGCGCAGGGAATTAAAGAGCATCGTTATTGGCAGTTGCATGCCTATACGAAAACCACTGATTTCTGCGAACAAACGGAAAGTTCATCTAGAATAGTGTCAGGAACACCGCCATTGGACTCTAGAAGACTGGCAGGAAAAATGTCACGTGGTCCCACGAGCCGCGGCACACCTTATTCTGTACCGAAGGTAGGAAGAGAGTTTGGCGGGAAGCACATGAAGGAATGGACTCAACTAGACTTGTAAACACAACTCAAAGTTCTGTAGTTAGTATCATGGTGTAGTGCACGTTCTGTTGGTATGGAACGGGTATCCTGACATTTCTGGAAGGTCGGGTGTCCTCTAAAGATTATCTGGACATTGTTACCGATCGAGTCCACCCTGCAATGTTTACTTTTTATCCAGCACGTGACGGCTGTCTGATGGACGGTAATGCTACGGTGCATCGAGCAAGATGTGTTCAGCAGTGGTTCAGCGAGCACGACAGCGACTTTTAATATCTTCTCTGGCCACCACAAAGTCCGGATCTGAACCCCATTGAGATTGTGTAGGACATGTAAGAAAAACAGATCCGGGAGCAAAGTCCTCTTCCGTTAAATATGATCCGGTTAAATGACTGTCTCGCGATTGCCTGGTATGCTGTAGTCGTAGATGCACTTCAATACCTTGTGGAGTCTATGCTAAACCGCATACGAGCCGTAACTCGAACTAAAAGAGGTCCAGCCCCAAGGGTGGATTGGGAAGACCAAACCAGGCCTGAAATTTTCCACTCACACCTGTGGAAGGCACCATGGACTGAATTCGCTATGAATTCATCCTTGCAGACCACTTACCCATACATGCTGATTGTCTTCCCTGGGGCGGATAGGATCTTCCAGAATGACAATGCGACGTGTCACACAGCTGGAAATGTCCGAGAGTGGTTGGAAGAGCACGATAAATACTTCAAAGTACTTCCCTGGCACCCTAATTCCCCAGACTTGAACCCAATTGATCATCTGTGGGACCACCTTGATCGTGTTGTTCGCTCTATGGATCCTCCACCATGCACCCTCAAGCAGCTGTCAGATGCACTGTAGTCAGTATGTCTCCACATACCTGTGAACACCTCCTACCACCTTATTGAGTCACTTCCAGTCCGTCTAGCTGTTGTCCGCGCTGCACACGGCAGTTACTCTGGATAATAGCCGGTGGTTGCAATAATGCGACTCGACCGTGTATGATTACAATAGAAGAATTTGTTCAAAATGTATTTGAATTATTCCTTATTGAAAAAACCGGACATTTGGGCTATTTCCTGTAATGCCTGGAGAACAGGACATGGTAAGAAAAGGAGGATATGTCCTCCACAATCCGGACGTCTGGTCACCCCGGTCCCGGTGGGCCGATCTGCCCCTACCCAACCTGGTACTGAATGAAAATTTCTATTCCAGTGGCTCGTATGTGCATAAATATGAAAGTAATAAGAATAATGAAGAAAAGAAAAGAAAAAAACTGACTTTGCAACGCACATTTAATTTTGTGTTTCAGAAACACCTTTTCTTTACACGATATGCACAGCTTTCTCGTTTACTTATTTTACTATCATTTTTATTTACTTATTTGGATACAGGTAACGCATTTCTTTTATTTTTCTAATCCTCCAATCGGAGTATCTTAACCAGTTGCTAAATTTTATTTTATTTGAACACAAAAATCTCCAAGATGATAGTAATTTAATAAGAACCTGTCCCTCTACGAAAAATAAATATCAAAAGGCAGAGGCAGATTGCGATGCACCAAAACCAGGCTGGGAAATTTAGTATTGTTGTCCAATATAAAAACGCAAGTACATCTAATCAATTCCCCAGATGAATAAAACTGTGTCAGATCCTGGACGAAAGAAAATTGTTGAAATGCGCATTGTAAAACACATTCAGTCGTTCGTCCCTAATTTAGGGCCACAGGTTCCAGGAAAAGGGCACAGCCAGTTCCCAAAGGCAAACACAACATCCATGCCACCCCTGGATTCGATCCTGGACTTGTCTCGGACGAATATTCAGAAGCTAGCGATTAGCCGCCCCGGTGGCGCAGTGGTCTATTTTTTTTTTTTTTTTTGATTGGAGGTTTAACGACCACCGTGAGCAACTCAATGGGCTATAAGCAGTCGCCCGTCCCTAATTTAGGGTCACTGATTCCAGGGAAGGGAGAGAGCCAGTGCCGTAAGACAAACACAACATCCATGCCTCACCGGGATTCGAACCCGGACCCCGTTCGAACGAATGATCAGAGGCCATCGCCTTAGACCACTGCGCCACCGGGGCGGCGCAGTGGTCTAAGCGATGGCCTCTGATCATTCGTTCGAACGGGGTCCGGGTTCGAATCCCGGTGAGGCATGGATGTTGTGTTTGTCTTACGGCACTGGCTCTCTCCTCCCTGGTTCAGTGATAAATTAGGGACGGGCGACTGCTTACACCCCATTGAGTTGCTCACGGTGGTCGTTAAACCTCCAATCAAAAAAAAAAAAAAAAGAAGCTAGCGATTAGACCACGGCGCTGGCTGCATAAATTCAGTCCTGAAAGAATTTTAACAATTTATTGGTGAAAGCACTTTTTAAAAATCCTCTCCTGATAAAAAAATTAATGATCCGCTCCTTTAAAAATCTGCTCAAAACAGGGTGCTGTACCAGATAATTATTAACCTTAGAAAATTTTGAAGAAAAAAAAAAGTGCGCATCTGCCAAATAGCAATTTTCCTACGCAATGAATTTTTATATTTATTTGGTCACCAATCACCTACTACGTAATGGTATTTTTTTTTTTTTTTTGATTGGAGGTTTAACGACCACCGTGAGCAACTCAATGGGCTATAAGCAGTCGCCCGTCCCTAATTTAGGGTCACTGGTTCCAGGGAAGGGAAAGAGCCAGTGCCGTAAGACAAACACAACATCCATGCCTGACCGGGATTCGAACCCGGACCCCTTACGGACGAATGATCAGAGGCCAACGCCTTAGACCACTGCGCCACCGGGGCGGCCGTAATGGGATTGGTATCTCCTCCTTGAGTAGGCGCCTGTTTTAAAACTACTCATTATTTTGACCCATGAATTAGTACTGGTAGATCGTTGTCTCTTTGGGGGGGGGGAGAAAGAGGGGGTTTAACGACCACACTGAGCAACTCGACGGGCTATAAGATGTCCCCTGTCCCTAATTTAGGGCCACTGGTTCCAGGGAAGGGAGTGAACCAGTGCCGTAAGGTACACATTTGACCCATGAACTAGTATTGGTAGATCGTTGTTTCCTTTTTTCTGGAGAGGGGGGGGTAACGACCACCGTGAACAACTCGATGGACTATCACAAGTCGCCCGTCCCTAATTTAGGGTCACTGGTTCCAGTGAAGGAAGGGAACCAGTGCCGTAAGACACACAACATACTTTTTTTTTTTTTTTTTTGAGATTGAGGATTTTAATGACCACCGTGAGCAACTCAACGGGCTATAAGCAGCCACTCGTCCCTGATTTAGGGCCACTGACTCAAGGGAAGGGAAAGGGACAGTGCCGTAAGACAAACACAACATCCATGCCTCACCGACATTCAAACCCAGATCCATTTCGGACGAATGATCAGAGGCCATCGTTTAGACCACTGCGCCTCCGGGACGGCCACAGGATCCATGCCTCACGGCATTCAAACCCGTACACATCTCGAGCGAACGGTCAGAAGCCATATCTTAGGCCACTGCGCCACTGGGGCGGCGTTGTTCTGTGTGGTGGGACAAGAATTTCGGAATATCTCTGCGTCAGAATGACCTTGTGGCCTCCCCTGTGGCGCAGTGGTCTAAGCGTCGGCTCATGAGCATTCGCCTTAGATGGGTCCGGGTTCGAATTCCGGTGAGGCATGGATGTTGTGTTTTTCTTACGGCACTGGCTCTCTCCCTTCCCTGGAGTCAGTGGCCCTAAATTAGGGACGGGCGACTGCTTATAGCCCAATGAGTTGCTCACGGTGGTCGTTGAATCCCAATAATAAAAAAATGGCTTTGTGTTCTGTGTCAGTTAATGAATAAGTGGTGGGGATCATGAGCCATCATAATTGGTGCTACCATCTCCTTCTAGATTAGAAAAGGAGGGCAGAGCATACGAATGAACCTGGGTTCCAAGTACAATGACCTACGTCTAACTGTGGCTTAGTTAATTTATAACAGCGTGATTGATCCGGTGGCACTTTTCTCACCTAACGGCAGAGAATTCCTTTATGTCATCTCCCAGCAAAAAGCCTAACATATAGATTAGGAAAATTCTCCCTTTTAAGGTGGTTCCACCTAATATTGCCTTATATTTCAAATGATAAAACTTCTTTACATATTTTCTTCGTAATTAATGTATTCCCAAGGATGAAAATTGGCACATCGATATAACTAACTTTAAGTTACGGCATGGTATACTTAATACTTGCTAAAACCTAACCATAATTAAGCAATCCAACATATGTTTGTCTACTGACGTCATCAATGTACAGGTCGCGCCGCCTATTAACAGGTCTGAACATTACTCAAAGAAAAAGATTGATTTTTAATAAATTTATGGTTATATTTTAACAAGTATTTAGTATCCCATGCTATAACTTAAAGTTAGTTTTACCGACGTGAAAATTTTCATCCTTGGGAATACATTAATTGCGAAGAAAATATGTAAAGAAAAGTTTTATCATTGGAAACATAAAGCAGAGATTTTAGGTGGGACTTCCTTAAGAAATAGTAATTTCAGGCAGAAGTAAAGCTCAAATGAAGTTAACGATTATTCTTCGTGAGTATCAAAATAATTATTCGTTCGTTCCTAAATATCCAAACAAAAAGAATACGTGAAAGTGTGTCATTCCTCGAGTTGTTTATAGGAAAATGACCTGGTTTAGCGACCGGAAAAGGGGCCTCCTTCCGCACGTGATCAAGAGTTAAGAGACACTCCTCCGTTTACAATTTAAGAAACGGGTGCATGTTTCACCTGGAACTATAAGCTGCTCTTCATTCAAAATGTTCGCATTCCAACCATTCAAACAACATACAAGTCATTCCGGAGTTAATAAATATAATATGCGGTAGAGTACCTATCATGTAATTAACAAGTTAGTAAAATCGTGCAATGCATTGATTAGGATACGCTTTCCAACATACCAGAAATTATTACTCAAGTTATGACGATAATGGCTGTGGAATAAATCTCGCTCCTGTGTCCTGACCTTTGACCCCATTTCGATTATATTCAACAGAACCAGTTCAGTACACCTCAAGAATAACATACTAAAGTTTTGTTGCAATAGAAGCAGTTTTACGCAAGTTATGAGAATAATGGCTGTGGAATAAATCTTGCTTTTGCGCAATGACCTTTGACCCCATTTCGTTGATATTCAACAGAACCGGTTCACTATACCTCCGGAACAACATGATAACGTTTTGTCGCAATCGAAACTTTTTTGGTAAGTTATGATGCACAAGGGCAATGGAGTGGATCCCACTCCAGTGTCCTGACCGTTGACCCCATTTCGCCCATTTTCAATAGGGTTCGTGCCCAGGTGGTTCCCTACCACATACTAAAATTTCATCATAATCGAGCCATATTTACGCATGTTATGACGCATAAAGGCAATGGAATGGATTCCACCTTTATGCCCTGACCTTTAACCCCATTTCACCTATTTTCAATAGGGCTCGTCCCCAGGTGGTTCCTTACAAATACTAAAATTTCATCGAAATCGAACCATATTTACGCATGTTATGACGCATAAAGGCAATGAAATGGATCCCGCTTTTATGTCCTGACCTTTGATCCCATTCCACCCATTTTCAATAGGTTTCGTTCCCAGGTGGTTCCTTACCACATACCAAAATTTCATCGAAATCGAACCATTTTTACGCAAGTTATGGCGCATAAGGGCAATGGAATAAATCCTGCTCTTATGCCCTGCCTGACCTTTGACCCCAATTTGCCAATTTTCAATAGGGTTCGTGCCCAGGTAGTTTCCTACCACATACTGAAATTCCATCGAAATCGAACCATATTTACGCATATTATGACGCATAAAGGCAATGAAATGGATCCCGCTCTTATGGCGTGACCTTTGACCCCACTTCACCCATTTTCAATGGGGTTCGTCCCCCTGGTGGTCCCCTACCACATAATAAAATTTCATCGAAATCGAACCATATTTAAGCAAGTTATGATGCATAAGGGCAATTGAATGGATCCTGCTCTTATGACGTGACCTTTGACCCCACTTCACCCATTTTCAATAGGGTTCGTCCCCTAGTGGTCCCCTACCACATATTAAAATTTCATCGAAATCGAACCATTTTTACGTGAGTTATCGTGCTGACAGACAAACGGACGGAAAAAGCTGGAGCATATACGCTTCTTCAGTTCAACACAATTTTATTAACAAGGTTGGGTTCAGGAGGCGAACATGGTCGTCCTGATACATATATTGTACGGTAAAATATACAAACTCTAAAATTCTATGTACATTATATACAGCACGATGTATTGATTCACAAAGGAGCCTCGTGGTAAGAGGTACAGGCATTTTGCACAAGAACAATAAGAGAGATTGTCGAAACATTTCGTCTCGAAGCATAAGTATATTATAGTGCTGACAAATAACAGAACGAGAATATTATAATGAAGCACTGTACAAAAGGAGAACTGTAGATGACAAAGTAGACAATGTGAAACCTAAGGCAAACGGAATTACGGTGTCTTAGTACTGGTAGAAAAAATGATAATCAAAGGGAAAACAAGTAAGACTATTATACATTTGTACAGTATGGTGTATATTATATATTTACATTTCTTCTTCAACCTACGGTTGGAAAGCGTAAACAATAGAAATTGAATGTCAGCAGTGACATTTAACATTGTACTTCTTTTTGATAGTGGTGGTAAAAGTTGGAGCTCATTGGGATTTTGATGGTATTTCTCGTGATTATAATTATTGTTCTGAACCATGAAGGAAGGAAATAACAGGAAATTGCCATGAACGCGTATTTGGGATGCCGATCTGTTGTTATATCCTTCCGCGTGCTTGACTACCTACAGAGCGTGTACGACCGTCTTGGTCGTGTCTGCTATGGAAAAGCATTGAAAATGTGTGATTTTTAGAAGCTCGTGTTACATCTTAAGCCAGCCCAGATTTTGTGTGTGTGTGTGTGTGTTTGACAAGGTGTTCACAAAGTATTTATTCAAGGAATGTACATGAGACGAGCAAGAGAAAAACGTCTCAAAAAAACAGTGACACATGAATGCACTATTTACAGGTGACAGTAGATACCTATTTACAATATATACATGACATTTAGATGTAAACAAATCTTGAGGAGATCGTACACACTAGGTTGAGCAAATATAGCAATAGTTCAGGTAGAGCAGCACAGAGTAAAATGTTATAATACAGTCTTATGAGCACCAACTGTACTGTGCAGCGAAGGTGGAGTCCCAGCAACCCCAAGACCTCTGGGGACTATGGAGAGAAGAAACTGGGTTCACTTGAAGACGCAACGGCATCGTTATGAAAACAAGATAAGTACATGTACATGAGACGAGCAAAAGTAGAATGACCCGATAATTGTGACATAGAAATGGGATATGTACAGATGACTGTAGAAACAAAGAGACATTATAGTTGCATGACATTCAGATGGAAATAGATGTTCAGGAATCTCGTGGAGATAAGACATACCTTGATGAGCAGGTGTGACGAAGGTTCGGATAAAGAGTCACTGAATGAAGTGTTAAATAGTCATACAAGCACCAACTGTAAGATGCAATGAAGTCGGTGTCCCAGCGAACCATGGGGCCGCTGGGGACCATGTAGAGAAGAAGCTTGGTTCACTTTGTCGAGCAACGGCGGTGTGGTACTCAAGGCGTAATCGAGAAAGGAGACATTCCCGAAAAAACTGAGCAACGCGGCACTTGCGTGAAGTACCGTAGGAGGCACCTCCCGAGCACGACACTGTTGATGATAGACGTATATAACGTGTTTCACTAGCACAAAAATGTAGGTGCAGACTACAGGGAGTCTGATTGGAGGCACAAGGTTGAGTAACAGCGTTCGGTAAGCACTGAAGGAAAGATCAGTTGTACAGGATCTTTGCGCAATCGAAAAGGCAAGATTCAGCATTGGTAGCAGTATAGTGCAATATTGATAGACATGACTCACATCTGCCTCCCCTGCGCAGAAAGGGCAGAGTGGGGAGGAAAGAAGGGTCATCCGGTGCAAGATTGAGGGTACGGGAAGACGGTTATGTAAGAAGAACCAGTGGGTGTTGATCTCTGGGGGTGTAGATAGAGGAGAGAGGGTGGCAGACCACACAGCAGAGAGAGCGGAAGACGGGATATCAGGGATAGGTGTAGGCGTAGAAGAGCGGGAGAGAGAGAGAAATCTGTAAAGAGCGGATGTGGAGAAGGAGAAAATCGGAAGATCTATGCCGTGAGCCGACAAGAAAAAGGGGAGGGGGAGAGACGCGGATAGAACGGGAACGAGACCGGTGGGGGAAGCAAGATCGGGAAAGAGAGAAATAAGGGATGAGAGTAAGGAGGTGTGAACCTGAAGAGCATGGGGTAGAGCACGAATAGCAGGAGGAAAGTCGGAGAAGGAGCGCCAGAGAAAATCAGGGGTGACAAGGTCTCGGACTGTGACTACTCCGGCGCGGAGCCAGGTGGGGAAAGCAAAACAGGGGAGGTGCGGAGGATGAATGACGGAGGAGAAAAATAGAGGTTCTGAGAGTAGTTCGGAGGTTGTAGCTGGTGGAGAGCGAGACAGAGGGAAAGAGCGAAGCAAGGTGATAGCCTCCCGATAGACAGGAGGTAAGTTGGAAAGGAGGGGGCAGTGATCCATTAATAGATAGGAAAGAAAAGTAAGGTGGGGATTACGCGGGGAGACAGTGACGTCCCGGGTTGTCTCCGCAGGCAGAACAGGTGAAGCAAGAAGGCGAAGAAATGCAGACACTCGGAATGCCTGATAGTATAACCGCACGTCAAGCAGTCCAATACCGCCATTCTGAGGAGACAAGCTGAGAAGTGAAGCGTTAACCCAATGATGACCAGCCCACACGATATTGGTTTGGCACTGGGTGATTGCAAGAAGACGATAGACAGGTTGTTTGGACGCAAGCCAAGAGAACGTGCACATGGATAACAAATATGTTCGAGTGATCTGGGCACGCTGGTACAGAGAAGTGCAGAACTGTGCTTGTCTCCAGTTGGCAGCCGTACGCAGCAGGCGGGGGTGCAGTGCATTCCACGTTATCGTCGAGGCTGTAGGAGGTTTGCCCAGGTGCACTCCTAGAAAACGCTGTGAGGATGTGGACCATTCGGCTCCCCATGGATAGTCGGTTCGACTAGCCCACGACCCACACCACAAGCCAGTGCTTTTTGACTCGTTTAGCGTGGCACTAGAACAAGAGGCATACCGAGCGTAGAGGTGGCGAAGTTCGCAGAATTGTGCATCTTGTCGAACACAAAAAGTCACGTCATCAGCATAGGCAACATAGGTGACAATATGATGGCGAGTGCTGGCGACCACTGGAGGCAGAGAAGCATAGAAGGATCTGTGAACGGAGCGGAGAAAAGGTTCGATCGCAAGAGCAAAGAGCTGTCCGGACAAGGGGCAGCCTTGCCGGACGCCGCGACGGAAAGGAATAGGCGCTGTGAGAAGTGTGGGCAACCTGACGTGGAAAGTGGCGTCCTGATAGAGGGAGAGGAGAACAGAAACAAAAGGAGGTGGAAACCCGAAACTATAAAGTGTAGACGAGAGGTAAGCGTGAGAAATATTATCAAAGGCGGATTGTTGATCGAGAGACAGCAGAGCAAGAGGTTCAGAGCGAGATCGAGCGAGATGGATTAGGTCACTGAGAAGTTGAATGTTATGCGAGATGGAGCGCCCTGGGACAGTGTAGGTCTGGTTAGAGGACAGGATGTGGGGGAGGATTGGATTAATACGGCGCGAGAGTAGTTTAGAATAAAGCTTGTAATCAAGATTCAGAAGTGAGATGGGACGCCAGTTCCCCAAGTCTAGGAGATCACCCTTCTTTGGGAAGAGGACTATATGGGCAATTGTGAAACTCCTCGGAAGGGTGGATAGGTGGAAAGCAGCGGAGAAAGCACTAAGCAGAAAAGGAAGGAGGGCTGGGAGGAAAGCTTTGTAGAAACAGAAAGGAAGTCCATCTGGGCCAGGTGCAGCTTTGGAGTTTAGAGAAGAAAACGTCAAGGTACTTCAGCGTGTTCATATTTAGTTTGAATGGGTTCCTGCGTGACTTTTGGCTGTGCAAATTAATTTAAAATGAAATACCTTGTATCACACATTCCACCGGTATCATTTATTTTTATGTTTACTAGGTTTAAGTTCTTAAGTAACTGGGGAATTTATTGTTCATTACACTTTATTGTGAATAAATACTGCGTAATTGTTATGTTAAAGTACTTCGAGTTCCAATAATTAACACTATACGTACATTAGAACTACCGTATATTCAAAACAAGACAACGATCGGTGCTTTGCTACTGTACATACTTATGTATTCATAATCGACAGCCTTAAGAAATAATAATACTATTACGTTTGAATTATTTTTCTCTAATTATTTATTCCTGAATATTCACACGATGACAAAAACACTAAATTATATTTCACTAGTAACGAAAACAAGAATAGATTAATCATAGGACGAAAGGGTTCTTAATCAACACGGATTGTCTCCATTTATGGCGCATTAATGTTCTTGCAGATCTTTAAACTGTCTTAAACTTACCATGATTTATATCCTTATAGCACAGGTGTCATTTTGGCTTTTACACACTTTGGCACAACACAAAACACACACGAAGAAAACCAATAGATTGCATCTTTGACAGAATTCTTTTAGCATAACACTTAATGTTCCTTTTAGAACAACAACACTCAAAATGTTTCTCCGCCGACGCCATAAAAACATCCGGGGGTCGTCCCAGAATTCCTTGCGGCCAGCTGCTCGGTTTCCATGGCAAAAAGTTTGGAAACGAACAGATGATGCGTGCAGGTGGGAACAACCCCTCCTGCGTCCGCGCTGGTTTATGCCAAACTCTTGTCTCAACCTTTTAAATGGCCGCCCCTGCGGCGCAGTGGTCTAAGCGATTTCCTCTGATCATTCGTCCGAACGGGGTCCGGGTTCGAATCCCGGTGAGGCATGGATGTTGTGTTTGTCTTACGGCACTGGCTCTCTCCCTTCCCTGGAACCAGTGGCCCTAAATTAGGGACGGGCGACTGCTTATAGCCCATTGAGTTGCTCACGGTGGTCGTTAAACCTCCAATAAAAAAAGAACCTTTTAAATGCAGGAAGTGGCAGTGGCTTTGTCATGAGATTTGCAATGTTGTCTTTTTTTTTTTTTTGATTGAAGGTTTAACGACCACCGTGAGCAACTCAATGGACTATAAGCAGTCGCTCGTCCCTAATTTAGGGTCACTGGTTCCAGGGAAGGGAGAGAGCCAGTGCCGTAAGACAAACACAACATCCATGCCTCACCGGGATTCGAATTCGAACCCGAACCCCTGACGGACGAATGATCAGAGGCCAGCGCCTTAGACCACTGCGCCACCGCGGCGGCCAATGTTGTCTTCCGAGGTACAATATTCCAGTTTCAAAAAACCTTTGTTGAACAAATCTTTAATATAGTGGTGTTTGATTATTGAGTGCCTTTTATTAGATTGAACAAATTTAATTACTGACTGGTTGTCTTGTAGCACTTTGATTGCCTACTGATGCTCTAAACCTAAATCTTTCAATAATTCCAGCATTCATGTCAGTTCTTGAGTTTATTTTGCTAACGATATTTATTCCTCTTCTGTGGACCATAAGGCTATACAATTTTCTTTTTGTGGCTTCCAATTTATACAGCTGTTTCACAAGAAAAACAAGTTACCAGAAGTTGACTTTCTGCCTTACTTGTCTGTACTCCAATCTGCATCAGTATAAACTTTTATTTTGGAGGATGTTCTGCAGAAATTTTAAGTTTCATATCTTGTGATCTCTTTAGGTATCTTATTAACAGCTGTTCAGTCTCTTTGCATTGGACTTTGACACCTTCTACTCAGAATATGTACAACAGTGGAGATGTCACGCCTTGTTATAGTAGCGATATATAAAAGAGATCCTATAGCTTGTCTGTATTTGTGGTTGTCTGGTAATACATCTTCTTCACCTTCAAGCTTATAGTACCCAGTTTCCATGGCAGTGTTACTTGGCTTTACTTCTTTTAATCCAAAAGTTTCAATCAGTTCTTGAACTTTGTTTCGTTGGCTTAAATGAAATCAGTTCTTGAACTTTGTTTCGTTGGCTTAAATGAAAACTTCTGTCTTCGTTTCTTTGTACTTCAATTTCTAAGTAGTACTGCACTTCACCTAAGTTTGTCACTCTTCGTACCTTTTCTGCAATTCCTCCACTACACTCCTTATTTGTGCAAGATTTTTAGCGTTGATCAAAATGTCGTCTACGTACAGAATTAAATATACAGGTCTTTCTTTTTCTGTTTGAAAATTAAACAAGAATCAGCCTTGCTTTTACTGAGTCCAATACTTTCCAGCGTGTGTTCTATTGTTCGATTCCACGCTTTTTGTTGCTTGTTTTAAACCATATATATGTAGCTTTATCTAATTTGCAAACTTTGTGTTCTTCGCCTTTCACTTCGAATCCTTCCGGTGTATATACATACATACAGGGTGCATAGAAAAGTCCCTTTAGCCTGGAAAACTTGCGAACGGAAAGAGGTACAGTTATGCAAGTGAGATAACGGTATAGTAAAGCGATTACGCCCAATCGAATGCAACCAATGGCAGCGCCCCTAGTGGCGAAATGCGGAAGTTAGCCATTGCAAATCGAAAACAAAAAGAGATAGAGCAACATTTCCAAATATAAAGTTGTAGAGCATCAATTAATTAGTGCAAAACAACATTTGTTTTACACGGATAAGATAAATTGTTGCTTGAATACCTTAAAATGTCCGAAATCGTTTGCGCGATCTTTTGTGTGAACGTTTGAAGGGAAACAGTATGAGCAAATACACACAATTTATTGCATAAATGCGTACTTATGTCAATACAGTTTGATGACGTCAGACAAAACAAAAACAAAAAAGGAAAACTGGCACAGAGTGATAAAAAGTCAATGTCGAGTATTTTCGAAGAGTTCGCCATTGCCCACGATACACATTTGTATTCGTGAAAGTAACTTTGCATGCACATCCCTCTGCATGAAAGGTGTCACACTATTGCAAGCATCTGTAACACGACGACGTAGATCCAGCAGACTTGTAAGCGCTGTTGCATACACCTAACTTTTTACGTAACCTCAGAAATCCAAGCTCGTCATTCTCACACAGAGTACGCAGACATAAACTTCTGCTCAGGGTACATCCTTCTACTGGTTTTTATATCGTAGGTACGGTACAACGTCACAATCTGCATTTGCGTACGACTACATTTACGAAATGTGAATATGCAGATTCGAATCGTCGCACATCGATTTCAGGCATTTTAGGGTATTCAGGCGACAATTTATCTTATCCGTGTGAAACAAATGTCGTTTTGTACTAATTAATTGATGCTCTACAACTTTGTAATTGGAAATTTTGCTCTATCTCTTTTCGTTTTCGATTTGCAATGGCTAACTTCCGCATTTAGCCACTAGGGGCGCTGCTATTGGTTGCATTCAATCGAGCGTAGTCGCTTTACTCTACCGTTACTTCATTTGCATAACTGTACCTCTCTCCGTTTGCAAGTTATTCCAGGCTAAACGGACTTTCCTATGCACCCTGTATATCCTCTTCTAATTTTGCATTCAAATATGCGGATTTAATATAAATATTATTACGTGCATGTGTTTATATTCCGCTGTAGCAAGAAAATATCTTATTGTGGTATGTTTGATCACTAGAGCAAAAGTTTCTTCGTAGTCGTACCCATATATTTGGTCATATTCTTTTGCTCCTAACCTGGCCTTGTACTTCATTACTTTTTGTTTGTCGTTATATTTCGTCTTGAAGATCCATTTGCTTCCTATCGCTTCCTTTTCATTTGGTAACTCTGTTAGCGACCAAGGGTCATTTGCTTTTAAGGATTTTATTTCTTCTTCCATTGCATTCGATAAACCCATTTTGAAAATGCCTCTTACCAGCTTTGTTTTGCAGTTTGTCAGTTGCCTCAAAATAAGCAGTTAGGGCTTCTTCATCAGACGATAATCGACGTCCACGTAGGGCTTCCTTGGCTATCGGAGACAAGAAGAAGTCACAAGGTGTCAAGTGAGGAGAATAGTCTAGATGAGGCAAAACCCTCACGCCTTCTGTTGCCAAAAATTCAACTGTCTTGACTGCAGTGTGAGACAATGCGTTATCGCTCATTTTTCGATCTCGGGAGTTTTTTTCTTCCCTTTGTGAGTGGTATACCAACTGGAAGCAACAGTTCTTTGATTTCCAAGAACAGTAGTTGTCACATGTCCTGTTTTACAGAAGAAGGACGTTTTCTTTCCTGCACTGCGGATTCGTTGGTTGGAGGTGTTACGCACCTCTGCGGATTACGTACCACTGCGGATTCTTTAGTTGGAGGTGCGTCGTCTTCGAAGCATCACACCCTTGATCGTTCATTTGTTTCCGGATCGTAGTGATGAATCCATGATTCATCACCGGTTACGATGCTGTAGGTGTTTTTACTACGTCCTCATTTAAATTTAGACAGCAAGATTTGGCTCCATTCAACTGGGCTTGTCTTCTGCTGATCCGTGAGTGAATGAAGCACCCATTGGGCACATCGCTTCCTGACATGCAAATGATAATGAATTATTGTTGTGCAGCAGTTGATCAATGCCCAGGGCGGTCTCTATTTCATGATATCTCACGCGAGGGTCTTTTCTGATAAGTTTTCTTACTTCTTACAGTATTGACGTTTCCAGTCGTTACGGCGATATGGTCATCTTCCAAAAAATATTTTGCCCTCTTAAATTCACGACATGTGAGTCTTCTTTATGGCAAGGGAAGGAGAAGACACTGGAAAGATTTAATAGCGATTTAAAACGGGTATCGTTCACTTCATCGAAAGGTCACTTGACCGAAAATCACTTTGCCGAAAATCACTTGATCGAAAGGTCACTTGACCGAAAATCACTTTGCCGAAAATCACTTGATCCAAAGGCACATTTCACCGAAGGATCACTTGACCGAAAAGTTCATTTCATCGAAAGGTCACTTGACCGAAAAGTTCATTTCATAGAAAGGACATTTGATCGAAAAGTCCATTTTACCGAAGGATTACTTTACCTAAAAGTTCATTATATCGAAAGATCATTTCACCGAGCGGTCAGTTTATCGAAAACGTGGAATTTTGTTGGATTGTGGTGTGGGTTTTTGAAAAACTGGCCACCTAAACATTATCGGATTGTATAAAAAATACACTTTTAATTTCTATGAAACCCTCGCCATGAGCAGGTTTTTCGAAACATAACATTAATTATAAGGCCTAGATCTGTGCCTTTTTGTCAAATTTTAATCTTTCGAGCTCATACTCATAAGGGTTACATAGTAAATCACGTAAATAACGTTCCACTTTTACTCAACCACAAAACAATAATTTTTTCACCGTAGGCCTAGATACAGTCCATTTTAACAGATTTTAACCCTACTCATATTCATAAACATTACATAAAATGTAAAGTAACTTTTGTATAAACTTTATTAACGGTTAAAATTTGCTTAAAAGGCCTAAGCCAAGACCTAGGGCCTTAAAATTGATTCTTTTTTCCCGAAAAAATGTGCAACATTATTAACTTAACTTTTTATGTAAGCCTTATGAATATGAACACGCACGTTTAAAATTTACTAAAAAGGCCTAAGCCGAGGCCTAGAGCCCTAAACTTGATTCTTTTTGCTTGAAAAAATGTGCAACATTAAAAAATATTGTAACATCAAGTTTAGGCCTAGAGCCCTAAACTTGATTCTTTTTGCCTGAAAAATGTGCAACATTTGTCAAGTTAATAACTTGACTTTTTATATAAACCTTATGAACATGAGTTCGTACGATTAATATTGGATAAAAAGGCCAAAGGTAAAACCTAGGGATCTAAAATTGATTCTTTTTGCCTTATTAATTTTACTTTTTATGTAAACCTTATGAACATGAGCACTGACCATGACTTTCATGTAACCTTATGAACATGATTAAAATTTGCTAAAAAAGCCTAAGCCGAGGCCTAGGGACTTAAAATTAATTATTTTTGTCATAAACCTAAATCTTTGCGTTCTCTGTGACACGGAGAAATCAAAAGTGCAATTTGAGTATGATCCCCTAACGTTTCGGTGGTCTGTCTGCTGAGCTTGCAGCATGCTTCAACAGATCCTGTAATGAAATCCAAAGTTTTCGATAAACTGACCCTTCGGTGAAATGACCTTTCGATGAAATGAACTTTTAGGTAAAGAGACCTTTCGGTGAAATGAACTTTTCGATCAAGTGACCCTTCGGTGGCTCCATTTTAGCGAGCTGAATGAGGTCAACTATGTTCAATTCTCCTGCCACGTGAGCGAAATCTGGTTTGAGCAAGTGGCCACGGCGCCCGTTATTGGCCAATAAGAGCACGTATTTCCAAACTGGGATGTAAGGTCAGGTGATGCGTAACATCACAGCCTCTCCTTGACAAATGTCAACCCCGCCTTCTCGTGGTGCATCCTGTTCCCACTAAAGGGGCTCTGACGACCGCAAATAGCGGTATAACTATACCATCGGGATCAGAGGAAATGCTATCCCACACTCACCAACCCGCTTGGCCAGCGTGGTGAGTTATGGCCAAACACCTCCAAAATGACTCTACAACTTAAATCTTGGCCCTCAGTCTCCGGCAGCTGGAATGTACCTGGCCAAGGCAGCGGCCAGTGCGACATGAAGGCAGAGGGTGCTAAGAATCCCCGGAGGACCGGACTAGGCTGCCATTTGATGCTGACCTTGGCTACCTACAACGGACGCTCCCTATCTTCTGATTCAAGGCTTCTTGAATTGGAAGAGGAACTACAAAGGATCAAATGGGACATCGTCGGGCTAAGTGAGGTAAGGAGAAAAGGAGAAGATCTCATTGAACTGAAAAGTGGACATATCTTCTATTATCGTGGGACAGATACTGGCAGAACTAGTGGTGTTGGATTTATAATAAACAAGAAACTGAAGGATAAAGTGGTAGAAGTTGAAAGTTCCTCTGACAGAGCTGCACGACTCGTTATCCAACTATCGAGAAGATACCAGGCTCAGATTATTCAAACTTATGCACCCACCACAAGTCATCCTGAAGAAGAAATTGAAGAATTTTATGAGGAAATTCGTCATCTAAATAATAAAGGTAAGCAGCACTTGAAGATAATTATGGGAGATTTCAATGCAAAAATAGGGCACCGGCAACAGAATGAAACTTCAGTAGGTAAATTCGGTCACGGCAACAGAAACCAGCGTGGAAATACTCTCGTTGAGTTTGCAGAGGCAGAAGGATTTTTCATCTTGAATTCCTTTTTCAAGAAAAAGCCACACAGGAAATGGACATGGAGACATCCAATTGGGACGACAAGTGAAATTGATTTTATTATGTGTAACAAAAAATTCGTCATCGAAGACTGCAGTGTGCTGAACAAGTTCAACACAGGTAGTGACCATAGATTGGTGAGATGTAAGATGCACCTCAACACTAAACTTGAACGTGGCAAGCTCATAAGACAAACAAAATCTATTGACATAACCAACCTTAAAAAACACCATAATACTTTCAAGTTGGAACTGAAGAACAGATTCTCTGCTTTAGAAGGCCTAACATCGGAAGAAGTGGATATTTCGGAAGTTAACAGAAAAGTAACCAAAGCTCTTATGGAAACAGCAACAAAATTAGCTGGGTCTAAGAACAAGTTGCATGTAAACAAATTATCAGGAAAAACCAAAATGTTGATGCAAAAAAGAAGAGAGATGAGGACAACTAAAGAAGATGTGACTTCCAAAGTGGAATATATAGAGCTATGCAAGACAGCACGAAAAAGTATCACTGAAGACGTAAGGAAATTCAACTGTGAGCTAGTGAGGAAAGCAATTGAAAACAACCACAGCCTAAAGATAGCAAAGGGACATCTCAGTAAGGGAAGAAAACAGATTATGGCTCTGAGAAAAGAAGATGGTTCTATAACAAGAAATAGAGGCGAAATTTTGACAAGAGTGAAAGATTTCTACTCCAAATTATATGAAAGGGATGATACATGTACTCCAGACATCATGAAAGGTACCAGAGTTCTTCCAGTCCTCCCAGCAGAAGTTGCTCATGCAATCAAGAACATGAAGCGGGGGAAAGCTCCAGGAGAAGATGGAATTACTATAGACATCATACAAGAAGCAAGTGGAGAAATTGAAACAGTACTCGCCCAAATTTTCACTCGATGCCTTAATGAAGGGAAGATTCCTGAGGATTGGAACAATGCTACAATGATCCTGCTACATAAAAAAGGTGACATTGAGGATCTCAGGAACTACAGACCTATCAGCCTCCTATCAGTGGTTTATAAAATCTTCACTAAAGTTCTTTCACACCGCTTGAAGGTAACACTGGACATGGCTCAACCGAGAGAACAAGCTGGATTCAGGAGTGGCTACAGCACAATAGATCATATCCACGTACTGAGAGAACTAATTGAAAGAGCGAGGGAATATGAACTTCCATTGTGCATGGCTTTTATCGATTATGAAAAATCCTTTGATTCGGTGAAACCATCAGCAGTTACCACGGCTCTGAAATCCTGCGGTATTGAAGATGCATACATTAATATTATTAATAACATCTATGAAAATGCAAGTGCAAAGATTCGGCTGTTTGAAAATACAACACACATAAAAATTGGAAAGGGAGTGAGACAAGGTGACACCATATCTCCGAAGCTCTTTAATGCCACATTGGAAAATGTCTTTCAATCACTGAACTGGGAAAACAAAGGGATAAAGATTAATGGAGATTATCTAACCCACCTTCGTTTTGCTGATGATGTAGTCATTTTTGCAACTACCCCATCAGAGCTGCAGAGTATGATCCAGGAACTTGCTGACAAGAGTAAAGAAGTGGGATTAAAAATGAACTTTCAGAAGACAAAAGTGATGTTCAATGCTTTTACAAGAAATGAAGATTTATCGATTGATGGAGAAAAACTGGAGATAACGGATACGTATGTTTATCTTGGACAGCAGATATCAAGTGAGGGTCACATTGATGAAGAAATTAATCGGCGTACAAAACTTGCCTGGAGAGCTTTTGGAAGAAACAGCATAATTTTCAAGAGCAATATGCCATTATGTCTTAAAAGAAAAGTGTTTGATCAATGCATCCTTCCAGTGCTTACGTATGGTGCAGAGACGTGGACCTTAACTAAAAGAGACATACAAAGGCTGCAGACAACTCAAAGCTGTATGGAGAGGTGCATGCTTGGTATAACCAGGAGAGATAAGAAGAGGAACTCGTGGATCCGAAAAATGACGAGAGTGGAAGACATCATGATCAGAGTTAAATCCCTGAAATGGCAATGGGCTGGACATACTGCCAGAAGGACAGACCATAGATGGACAGCCGAAATTTTAGATTGGATTCCAAGGGACAGGAAAAGACCCAGAAAAAGACCACATGGGAGATGGGTGGATGAAATTCGTAAATATGCGGGAGTGACATGGAGGAGACTGGCACAAGACAGACCGTTGTGGAGGAAACTTGGGGAGACCTTCGTCCAGCAGTGGATTGATAATGGTTGACAATGATGATGATGATGATGATTTCCAAACTGCAGCTATTTCATTGTCGGCAGACAACGCGTTCATCAGCAACTAAAAACTTTCGGCACAGCCTCCGCATTTAATTTATGACATATATAGCTGCAATTTGCGGCGTTTCAAAAATTCACACTGGTTCAATAATGATGAAAATTCTTTCGTATCTGATAAATCTTGAAGAACGGAAAATCTTCTTTTGTTGTTTTTGCTCTCAAAGGTACGAAAATTATACATTACGCTTAATATATCTTAGAAATTTATTTCATTGCATGAATTTCCCCGAAGGATGTGCTGAAATTCATGAAAGAACGCAATTTGGTATTGAAAAACGATCAATCTTTTTTTTTTTTTTTTTTCATGTAGACCAAACTTCTGTTACGAGTGAGTAAAAAATGTATAGCTATATCTGAAATTTTGTGGTAGAAGAAATGAAAATCCAAAACTAATTGAACTTTCAATCTTATTTTGTGAGAATTTCAGCTGAAAAAAGATTCTCCTTTCTCAAAGGGTTTTTTTATTTTTTTTTTTTATTTTGATACCACAAATCTCATTTATAAAAATGTTTCACACATTCATTTAAGGGCGAAAATTGAACTTGTTTACTTTAGGAGTTCTCCTGTGCGTGACGTTCCGACATCATTCATGGCCTTTAAAACGTAAAATTATAAAAAAAATGATTAATTAAATGACAAATTGGGTCTGCCGTACTAGAACTTAGAATAGTCATGTCTATATACAAGAGTTATTTTACCCACAGCCTACATCCCTCTTACACGCCAATTCTTCTCTTTAACATCATGATTCATGTATTTACTATAATGAGCTGCTGGCATTTCATGCAAGAAAAGCGCTGAAAAAATTAAATATTTAAAGTATTTTTCTTAAAAATGTTCTCAATATGTCACAATTTCGAAAGTTTTATATTGCTGTTTTCTTATTATTTTTATCCCTTTATTATAATTATGATCAAATTTCTATTTTTTTCAACTATCGAATTGCTCTTTTATCAGCACGGATGGTAAAAGGACGAGTACTGCCACTCAGGGACGTAGCCAAGAGGAGGGTCCTAAAGAGCCCAGACCCCTTCCGAAATTTTTCACCTCCAGTATTTCGATTGCTTTGATACAGTCACTTCAAAATACTTATTTTTACGACATAATTATACAGTTTGTACATTGTTTTAGTCTTCAAGTTTGTAAGATTAATCAGGCTCAAAAAGTAATGTGTCCTTCCAGTTCTTGCTTATGGATGGAGACATGGACTTAAATAAAAAAAGACACACAAACGCTGTGAGGAACTGAAGGAAACGTGGAGAAATGCATGATTGGTGTAACCCGTAAGATAGCAAAAGGAACGCATACATCAGGAAAATGACAAGAGTTGACAACATCGTAATCAATGGAAAAGCCCTGAAATGGCAATGAACTGGACATGTTGCTTGAAGAACTGTCCATCGTTTAACAACTGAAATACTAACTGGATTTCAAGCGACAGGAAAAGACCCAGAAGAAGACCATGTGGGAAATGGGTGAATGAAATTCAAAAGCATGTCGGAGTGATATGGAGAAGATTGGCTCAAGAGAGAAAGTTGTGGAAGAAACTCGAGGAGACTTTCATCCAGCAGTGGACTGAAAGTGGATGCTGCTGCCGATGATAAATTACAACTTATCAATCTTACGAACTATAAGAGAAAATCTGCCGCCCCGGTGGCGCAGTGGTGTAAGCGATGGCTTTTGATAATTCGTCCGAGATGGGTCCGGGTTCGGATCCCGTTGAGGCGTGGATGCTGTGTTTGTCTTGCAACACTGGCTGTATCCCTTCTTTGGAGTCAGTGGCTCTAAATTAGGGACGGGCGACTGCTTATAGCCCATTGAGTTGCTCACGATGGCCGTTAAACCCCCAATCAAAAAAAAAAAAAAAAAAGAAAAATAGAGGGAGAGAGAGAATCTGTCGTATTAAACCTTAAAATGTATTTGTAACATGAACTGACTAAAATAATACCAATCTCTAAATATAAGTTTAAAAAAATTTAGGGGAGTTCTGATCCCTTAGAAACGGCGCGGACTGGGCCGTGGGATACCGGGTGGCCGCTATTTTCTGAGCCGGTAGGGCTTATGTTAACTCAAGGAATAAGGTATATACATGTTTGTCTTTCGCCAATGCTTATAGAAGAAAACCAAGTTATGCTGAAACGGAAAAGTCTGTTTACCAGTTTGATGGCTTTAAAAAAACCCGAAAGAACTTACGTATCAAATGTTCTGTTGTGCTAAATATTCTTTCTGATTCAACCCCTTTCCACTTTCAAACTTGTGCTCCGTTCCTTTCAGATGATTTCTTGTACTGCAACCCGTTTTTTCTAATGACAGTTGAAGTTGAATAATCAATGCAACACGAATTTCGAAGATGACATTCCATTTTTTGGTGAAAATATGACAAGCATATTCGCCAACTTTCCAGAAATCTAATGGGTGCTCAAGCCCATAACAATGACATCGAGTAGGAGCAGAGAAAAGACGGGGGGGGGGGGTTAAAGGTATGGAAATACAATGCAGACTAATTTTTTTTTTTTCAAAAAGTTTCTATTTAACCTAGATTTTGAGGCTGTTAGACAGATATTTGTCCAAAATGCGTCAGCCTGTTGTCGAAGACCATGCGATGACCATAACATTGTCGGTAGTTATTTTGTTTCTTTTCTTTTTTTCCCTGAATTTTGAAAAACCATGGGGTTTTCAAAACACCTGAACATGAAGATCAAAATTTTTTATTTCTTTTTTCTGAATTATTATTTGCGTTTTCCAATCCCAAGGCAGTTTAAATTTTTAAAAATAATGTGAATAAAAAAACTCTTGTAAAAGACGCAAAACTTCTCAATGAGCAAAATTTTCAGTGGGTGTGAGGCACCCATTGAAAACAATCAACGGGCGCGCAGGCCCCGGAGCACCCACACAGTCGGCGCCCCTGATGACAAGGATGGTGAGTCAGATAAGTTTTCGGATATTATCTGATTTACCATCCTTATCATATTTACACCAAAAAACGGATTGTCACCTTCATAATTTGTATTGTATGGTGTAATCCCGTATTATATTCATGACAATGCAATACATATAATCAAATATACTACCAATAATGTGGGATAGAAACCCGAACTTCGTTGGATACTTCAGTGCATTCAGGTTCACCCACAGCAAAAGCTTTCTGTTGCTTTACGTATATGCATAGACATATGCTTTTTTTATATAAAGATAACTTCATCTGATTTACTGCTTACTTTGGCCTTTCAACTTTTTTGGCCTTGAATTCTTGAATACAGTTTTGGAAAGTCTGTTTCAGTTACAGCAAAAATGATGTTTCCATTTGAAAGTAATTGAATAAACACTAACCTTCGCCTTCTTTATTTTCTTTTGCTTCATAAATTTTCAATGAAATTCTTGCAATTCCATAAATTTTCAATTTTTTCAAGATAGTTTTTCGTGTATGTTTTGTTTACGATCGTTAAGTTCTGAAAGAAAAAGCCATTTTGGCACATTTGGATTTCTCTTTTCACTTAATGCGCAGAAACTATTGCAATTCTGAATTCAGCATTCGCAAGGACGGAATAAAATTTTGAACAGTCTCTGTTAGAGGACCTACCTTGTCTGTTGCTTCAGCAACGGAAGCAATTTTTTTCTTACGTTAAATTTAGCTAGGGAATAACTTACGCTGAGGTCCAAAAAAATCGGTAAAATGTTAGTCATTTGCTCAATACAAACTCTGCAATAATTCGTACACTTGTGTTGAAGTGGTAATGCTTATATGTATAGCTTTAATTTTAAGAATGAAGTACTTTGACAATTTTTTTCAAAAGTGGGAAGCAAAACCTCCGCTTCCAGGTCCGCTCATGAATTACTAGCCCGCCACTGCTCTATAGAGTCCCTTCCTTAAATGAGTCTCTGGTTTTGGAATATATCTGAAATTATGGGCTTATATGATGCTTCATTTCAGCTTTCAATATTTTCATTAATGGATAAAGTAACTCATTTTGCAAATGAAGTATGAAATAACATTAGGAGTATCTTCACATATATTTTTAAGGAAGCAAAGTTTCTTTTTCTATTCCTATTCTCAAGTAGTGTTTTTGAAACACCAGATAGTGCGTAGGTTATGTGGTGTGCATCCTGTTTTGTTCCGATCTCAGTATTGTAATTTCTTAGTAAAATACTGTAGCAATTTTTGTTTTCAGAATTTGCTAAAACCATACATAAAACAGAAGAATTCTTGAAGCTTTTCCAACTGCCTCAGCAGAGCATTCAGCAACAACAGAACTTCGTAATTGATATGTGCTTCCTATATCTTAAACGGGAATTTATTAGAGAAGTGAGTGTTTGTGCAAAAGTAATGATTTTTTTTTTCGGTTAGTATCGAACACATCATGTTAATTGTTGAAACACTGCAGACACTTTTTCTTTAGTTTTCGTTTGAGGCTAGCACGACGTCTCCACCCTTGAACGTGCGTGAGAGTTGATATCCACGTCTTGCTTCTCCTGAATGAAAATCACGCTGGCTGCTGTTACACATTTTGATAGTTAAGTAGGCAACTTATGAATTTCCGCGAAGGCCTGACTGTTGCCCAGCTTTAGTTTTCTGATATCCCTCCCACCCTCAACTGTTAAACGACAGATTGCCCAACAGACAGAAACCTAATTAGATCTTTGGCAACGCCCAGTGGTCTCCCGTACACAATCCGGTTGCCCGTAGCAACAACATTGGCTGTTTCTCAAACGTTGGCCACCGTTATCCGTGCTAAATTCACGTGCAGAACATTCGAAACCCACGCAATAGGTGTTTTCCGGTGAACGCTTGAAATGTATACACTTAGAGCGGTTTACATCTCATATCTGTACATGTATTGCCAGAAGGACGAGCACTCAGTCATTTTATAAATTCCATAGTCCTTCAATTCCGAAGGTAAAATCAGAAACTTAATAAACTTCTTTTATATGTTAAAACTTTAAAATAATGTAGTGGATTTTTTTCTGTTTTTTTTGTTGTTGTTGTTGTTGTTTTTTTGCAATGAGCGTTTCAGGGTACAACAACGAAAGGTGCATCTGTATTCTGTTGGTAAGACTTTCTCCGGCAGGTGCTATACTTGTTGTTACATCACTTTAAACCTAGAATTAACAAGAAAGCTGACACCGAATTTTCGGGTGTAATAAGCATGTCTTTTGAATCCGTTCTGACAAAAATTAAATTTATCAAAGCTGTTCAAAGTCAATGAAACCGGTATGGAAAACAATAGTATCTGACGGAAGAAAGAAGTTTTTCAATCGGTTTTTTAATCCCTCAGATATTGCTCTAAACGGAATTGTGAGCTTACGCCCTTAGGTTGCAGACTTGTGCGTTAAAAAAAAACATGAATTTATATGAGAAACATTTCGCACCGGAAACGCTCTCCAACACAAAAATAATTTTTCAAATCGGACTCTTAGAAACAGAGATATCGACAAAACTAAGATGTGACTTTATTTTATTTTTTTATTAGTGGTTTAACGACCACCGTGAGCAACTCAATGGGCTATAAGCAGTCGCCCGTCCCTAATTTTGGGTCACTGGTTCCAGGGAAGGAAGAGAGCCTGTGCCGTAAGACAAACACAACATCCATGCCGCACCAGGATTCGAACCCGGACCTCTTTCGGACGAACGGTCAGAGGCCATCGCTTAGGCCACTGCGCCGCCACCGGGGGGGGGGAAACCATGCATTATTTTAGGAAGAAAGTATTTTTAAAAGGTTTTTCCATATGAGCGGTATCGGTCCAAGAAATTTTTTTTTTTTTTTTTATCGAGTTTTCAGAAGCCCAGATTTTGCTACAAATACATCAGAAGCAGAAATTAAATCTTATGCCTCTGGTGGCCAAACCATTCTTTACCTAACATTAGAAATTATGAGAAAAATATTTTTCATCAGGTCTTGTATGCGATACAGGAAGAATTTTTCAAATCGGAGTTTTAGTAGCAGAAAGAACGCAGAAAACGCAATTTACCTTTGTGTCCCCTAGCGGAAAGTCTATGATTTACTTGAAAATTTTGAATTTATAGGAAAAACATTTCGCATCGGAAACGCTATGTAACAAAGAAGGAATTTTTCAAATCGGACTCCTTGAAGTAGAGATATTGACAAAAGTAAGATATACATCTACGCCCCTGGCGTAGAAAACATGCATTATTTCAAGAAGAAAATATTCCTAAAACGTTTGTCGACATGAGTAGTATCGATGAAAAAAACACTTTTTCTTCAATCGCGATTTTAGAAGCTCATATTTTGCTGCAAATACATCAGAGGCGGAAATTGAGACTAACGCTACCTGGTGGCCAGACCATTTTTTTCAAAAATTAGAAATTATGTGCAAAGGATGTCTCATCAGGAGGTATATCCGATGCAGAAAGAATTTTTCAAATCGGAGATTTAGAAGCAGAGATATAGGGGGAAAGCAATTTACCATTACGCCCACTAGCGGAAAGTCTATGAATTAATTGAAAATTTTGAAATTATATGAAAAACATGTCACACTGGAAACACTATCCAACAAAGAAGGAATTTTTCAAATCGGACTACTCGAAGTAGAGATATTGACAAAAATAAGATATACATCTACGCCCCATGGCGGAGAAACTGTGGAATATTTTAAGAATAAAAAGTTCCGAAAATGTTTATCGATGTGAGTGGCATCAGTCCACGAAAGAATTTTTTCAGTCGATATTTTAGAAGCTCAGATTTTATGGCAAATACGCCAGAAGCAAAAATTAACACTTACGCCCCCTGGTGGCTAAAGTATTCTTTACCAAAAATTTTGAAATTATATGCAAAAGATTTTCCATCAGGAGATGTATCCGCTGAAGAAATATTTTTTCAAATCGGAGTTTTAGGAGAAGAGTTATCGGGGAAAATGTAACTTTTATGCCCCCTAGCGGAAAATCTATGCGTAATTTGAAAAAGTAACTATATCTAAAATACTCTTCGATATAAATGGAATCGAAAGATAAAATAATTTTTTCAATCGGATGTTCAAAAGCAAATATGTGGAATAAAACGTGTTTTTGAATTCGACATCATCTGCATTTACGCCCTCCTAGCGGCGAAATTGTGCATCGTAAAAAATAAACGAAATAGAGGATCACCATTCGCATATTTCAAGCTTTCCAATGCGAAAAGAATTTTTCAAATCGGACTAATAGTTGCAGAGATATTGTGGGTACAGACGGACGGACAAACCGGTAACATAAGCACGATCTTTTTTTACAAAAGACGTGCTAAAAATGGGGAAAGCAAATTTATCAAAGGCTGAAAATCTTTATAGCGAAGTATTAAGCTTTGAACCTAGGATTAAAAATTGGAAAATCTTCAAGAAGTGGAGAACTGTTGAATTTTTTATAGTTAAGAATGGTTAAAACTGGGAACCTTTTATTTGTTTCCCAAAACTGTACGTGGTTATTTCGTCTTTGTACTGTTTTTACATTTTATATCTTATTTCTAAATGCTTTGCCGCCCATGTATAATTTTAATCACCAGTACAACCAGCCACAGCAAAAAGAATTATGTTAAAATTCACCTGTGAGTTTACCATAAAATTCACCTGTTAATTGGAGTCTAGTGGCACCTTGCCATTCCTGGATCATTTACTACATAATCCTGTGTCTCAAAAGCTTTCCTTCTCTATCTATAGAAAACCAACTTATATACCTTCCATCATTCTCAGTGACTCTATAGTGTCTGTCAGTGGCTCATTAATACGTGGCTTTAGAATAACATAAAGCCAAGCATTAATGGTCCGATTTGTTCCTTAGATGAACTATCCGAACGTAAGTTGTTATTCTCAGTGACTCTCATCACCCATTTCATCAAAAAATAGCGGTATTTCATACCTGTATCAGAAAAGACTATATACCCGCACCTCTAATGACATACACTGAAGAGCAATTGAATTAGAGACAGCTGGCGTTATGCAAATGTGGCGCTGTGGGCGGCCCTGTAAACGGAAACGACATGACGTATGCAGCGATCCGACAATATAAGGAGTGATGCGACGGGAATCAGTAAGAGTCGGACGCAGTATGGGTAAGACGAAAGATCTAAGCGCATTTGATAGTGGGGAAATTGTCGAGGCCCGGCGAATGGGTCGCTCCATCTCGGAAGTCGTGCTGGCACTGGGATTTTCATGAGCCACTGTGTCACGGGTGCCCCGTGAGTACATCGAATCCGGTAAAACCATCCCTGCAAGAGCCAACTGCCGTTGACAACAGCGTGTGGATGAGCGGGGTCATCGTGGGCTAGCTCGCATTGTAACAGCGGATAGACGAGCCACAGTGCAAGAAATCACTCGGCAATTTAACGCTGGTGCACAAAAACGTGTCAGCAGCCACACCATCCAGAACCATCTCCTCGCTATGGGGTACAGAAGCCATCGTCCCACGAGGGTATCGCCGCTGACCGCACATCACAGGGTGCAAAGATTAGCATGGGCGCGGGAACATCGCCAGTGGACCCTAGACATGTGGAAAAATGTTGCCTAGACTGATGATTCGAGATTCACGTTGGTACATGCGGATGGCAAGATACGAGTACGGAGTAAACCACATGAAGCGATGGATCCTTCTTGCCAGCAGGGTACTCTTCAAGCTGATGGGGGTGGCATTCTCGTCTGGGGACTGTTTACGTGGACTGAAATGGGACCCCTGGTACATGTGACATCGCCCCTCACAGGTGAATGATACCGGGATACCCTGGACAACCATTTGCTCCCGTTTGTGCTTCTTCAACATCCCACTGGGGACCTCATCTTGCAACAAGACGATGCACCGTGTCATCGCTCCCGAATTGTATCCGAATGGTTGGATGAACACTCCACCGACGTGACCTCGCTTCCTTGGCCAGCTTGGTCACCTGACCTTAGTCCCATCGAGCACATCTGGGATGCCATCGAGAGAGATGTTCGAGGCTCTGACCCCCTCCATCAAATCTTCGTGAACTGTGGGAGCTTGTTCAGGGGTCGTGGATCCGTATGGCTTCCCAACGCTTCCGGCGTCTTGTCGAGTCCATGCCGAGACGAATCGCCGCCGTCATCATGGCGAAAGGTGGTGTTACATGTTACTAGACAGGTATCTCTAATTCATTTGCTCTTAAGTGTGTATCGAGATGAATAAATACAGCGAATTAAGGTCTTGGCACACAGCAAAGGTTATGGTCCCAACTTGGTAGATACTTGTGTGCCAAACACTCCTCAGCTTTCAACACATCTCTAAGTTCTTATAGGGAACCTATAAAATATGTTGGTTTCATACAATATACGTATTCCATCAGTTACCGATTTATTACAACATGGTTGTCAGAGACATTCGCTGAATTACCTTTTCTTGTATCAGAAGAGGTGCGGAACCTCCTAATGTCCTTAACTCCGCAGGTATCTACGTAATACCTTTAGTTACAGGTGTACATCCCATCACAGATGTCGTAAATAGTATGTACATCGGAAGTACAAAAAGATGTTTACGTTTACGTACAAGAATTAATGAGCAACAACGAACTATCACTAACAGTGGTCGCTCAACAGCACTGGCTAGCACCTGTACGGACGAACAATTCCACTCGTTATGAGATGACATGACCCTTTTAACTGGATACACTAATGACTGGTCCTTAAGATATGCCGAAGCCGTTGTAATACATAGGTTTTCAAATACCTGCTGTAATGATGAGCCTCCCATTATTTTACCCTATCCTTGGAGACACCTGGTTAATGAAGAGACTAATTTTCGTGAGTTGTCGACGGGGTCCGGACTGAAACCATGATATTGAACTGTGTTAATTATCTCATCTTCACTAAAAACCGTACCTGCTCTTTTCAGCTGACAACGTCACTAACAGATGTTTTGAGTTACCCAAGATGCCTCAGTGCACCTGCACTCGACATCACGACAGGTGTGTTGTTTGTCGTCTGACATTGGGGGGTCACTTGTGACGTGTGTTTTTTAGACTTTAACTTTTTACAAAACCTGATGAAGAAGCCACTTGAAGGCTTCGAAAGCGCTAGTGTATTTTAATGAATAAATTTTAACGTGCATAGACGGTTCTCAACTCTATTCTTTGGACTTAATCCGGTGCGTAGTTCATCTTACAGAGTGTACGACTTGGTGATATTTAAAGAATTATCTTAATCCAACATCGAGAATCGAGATATAACACCTAATACAAATATACTGTACATTAATGCAGCCTATCCAAGAAATTCAACTCGCAACACAAAAATACATACTGCAGATAATTATCTGTATATTTCCAGCTATCTGATGGAAAAGAATTAGAAGTGCCGTCCTATGGCGCAGTAGTGTAAACGCTGGCTTTTGACCATTTGTCTGAGAAGGATCTGGGTTCAAACCCAGTGAGGCATGGATGTTGTGTTTGTCTTACAGCACTAGCTCTCTTCCTTCCCTGGAACCAGTGATTCTAAATTATAGCACATTGAAACTGCTTATAGCCCACTGAGTAACTCGCGGTAATCGGTAACCCCCAATAAATAAATGCTTTCCTAAACAAGGCAAAGTATGGAAATGTTAACGTAGGTTGCTGAAACAGTAGATAAGGTTGCTTTCATAAATCTTGGGCATGATGAAGTCATTCAGAAGTATATTTGCAAAATCTGTAAGAGACTAACATGAAGATATTCATACATATGTTTTGTGGTTGCAATGACCTAGTTTAAACATGTGTGTTGAGCAAGAAAACATAAAAAAGAAACATTAGATTGTTGCACACATAAATTTAAAATAAAAAAAATATTGCTTTATGGTAGAAGACACTTCAAGGTAAATCGGAGGAATTCGTGCAAATGCTATGTGGAATTAACAGTTGTGCTATACGATAATAAAAAGGACTAATACATAAAAATTTAAATTATATCATCATTATTAATCATTGTCATTCCACAGATGGATAAAGGTCTCCTCCAGTTTCTTCCATAACTTTCTGCCTTGAGCCAGACTCTTTCATGTCACTTCAACGTGCTTTTGAATTTCAATCTCCCACATGGTCTTCTTCTGGGTTTTTTCCTGCGACTTGGAATCCAGCCTAGTATTTCAGTTGTCCAACGGTGGACAGTTTTAGCAATTTGTCCAGCTCAGTGTTGTGACGTAATACAGAGGTGAAAATATGTGTCAAGACGACAAATCTGTAGCAAAACATTCTGTTTGCGTAGCTTGGTTGGGAGAGCAACTCACTCCGGAGTTAGAAGACACGACTTCGATGTCCGTCGAGGACAAACTTCTGTTTTCATAGTGTCAGTTAAGGGTATTTACCGTAATCATGATGTCATCAGTTCTTGTCAATTTCCTGATCCATGATTTCCTTTTCCTGTTTTACGAGTTGCAACAATCATGCACCTCTCCATGCTTCTTTCAGTTGTCCATAGCCTCCGCATGTGTTTTTTTTTTTTTTGTTAAAATCCATGTTTGTATCCATTAGTAAAAACTGGAAAGACGCATTGATTAAACACTTTTCTTTAATGGAAAATTGCTGTTGAAAGTTGCACTGTTTCTTTCAAATGCTCTAGAGCTCAGTTTTGAACGCCAATTAATTTCTTCTTCGATTTGGCTTTTTCTTGATATCTGTTGTCCAAAGTAAACGAGAGCATTCGTTATTCCTAGAATTGCTCAATCAATCGTTAAATCTTCGGTTTTTATAAAAGTATTGTACAGCAGTTTTATTTTCTGTAAGTTCATTTTTAAGCACATTTCTTTATTCTTCTCATTAAGTTCCTGGACTATAACTCCACAGTTCTGAGGGGGTTACTTACCAAAATGACTAGCCCACAAAACTCAGGTGGGTTAAATAATACCCATTAATTTTTATCTCGTTGTCTTCCTAGTTCAATGATTGAAAAACATTCTGCAGTGTGGCATTGAAGAGCTTGGGAGATATGGTGTCACCTTATTATCTCACTCTCTTTCTGTATTTTTTGTAAGTTCTGTGTCCTCGAACTGTCGATCCTTTGCACCTGCATTTTCATAGGTGTTGTTAATAATATTTATGTATGCATCTTCAGTACTGCATGATTTCAAACACATTATAATAACTGAAGGTTTCATGAAATCAAAAATCTTTTTATTAGGTGTACAAATAAGTTTTAAAGCGTTTTAAGACAAAGCAACATGTAATTTGAGAGAAAACAACAATACCTTTACGAATCAAAAAATGCGCCGTCATTATCTATCACCTTCCGCCATCGGTCGGGCAGCTGACGGATTCCAACCATGAAGAATATTTCGTCGTGTGACGCGATGCAGTGGTCAACCCATTTTTGGACTTCGTCACATGTCCGGAACCGTACAGCACACAAACCTTGTTGCATTGATCGGAGCAAATGATAATCTGAAGGGAATATGTCGGGACTACACGCCGGTTGCTCTAAAACTTCCCAGCCAAGCGTCAATAACGTTTCCTTGACCGATTTCGCGACATGCGGCCTAGCGTTGTCATGCAGTAATTTCACGGGACGCAATCCTTTGCCTGTGAATAGACGTTTCCGACAGATTTCCTGTTTCAATCGTAGCAATTGTTGTTTGCAGCGATCAGCAGTAACAGTTTGACCCTGTTTTAATAGTTCATAATAGAGCTCATCCTTCGTATCCCACCAGATTCACAGCATAACTTTCGTGGAGTGAATATTGCGTTTCGGTGTCGAAGTCGCTGCTTCGCCGGGGTATACTCAGTGTTTTTTTGCATTTGGGATTGTCGTACCGAATCCACGTTTCATCACGCGTAACGAGTTTCCACAGGAAAAACATTCTGTGTTGTTTATTCAACAGATTCAAACACTTCATGACACGCTCACCCTTTTTCCTTCCCTCTGAGTCTTTCCCATTGCGCGTAAATTATTGAAAATGGTTTGTTGAGTGACCTCCAGTTGTTCAGCTAGTTCTTTTTGCGTTTGAGACGAATCTTCATCCAGCAATGCTTGTAGTTCCTCCTGTGCAACGTTCTGCGAGGCGCCGCTACGTTCTCGATCGCTAACATCAAAATGACCTGCTTTAAACGGTCTAAACCAAAACTCACACATGCTTTTCAATACAATATTTTCCCTCAGAAAAGAACAGATAGATGCACATGCTTTTGCAGCACTTTTTCCTTGATGAAATTCGTAACGAATGCAGTATCGCTTTCCATCTTTCACCTACCGATATGCAAGTGCGTTTGTCTGTTGGGCAAACTTCTGTGTCGCATTTTATACTCCGGACCAGTTACGTTTACATGACAACAACGCGGGGGAATGTTGGATATGTAAATTAGCAATTACGTCACACAAAAAACGCTTTAAAACTTATTTGCACACCTAATATAATCAATAAAAGCCATACATAATGGGATTTCATACCCATTCGCTCTTTCAATTCGCTGTCTCAGTACATGGTTATGATTGATCTACAGCGCTGTAGCTACTCCTGTATTCAGCTTATTCTCTTAGTTGACCCATGTTCAGTATTTCATACAAGCTACGTGATACCTTATTGAAGATTTTATAAACAACTGAAAGGAGCATGATGATGTACATATCATCATTGTCAACTATTATCAATCCACTGCTGGATGAAGGTCTCCTCAAGTTTCTTCCACAACGGTCTGCCTTGCACCAGCCTCCTCCATGTCACTTCCGTATGCTTTCGAATTTCATCCACCCCATCTCCCACGTGGTCTTTTCCGAGTCTTCTCCTGTTCCTTGGAATCCAGTCTAAAATTTTGGTTGTCCATCGATGGTCTGTTCTGGCAACATGTCCAGCCCATTGTCATTTCAGGAATTTTGCTCTGATCATGATGCCTTCCACTCTTGTCATTTTCCTTATCCACGAGTTCCTCTTCTTATCTTTCCTGGTTACACCAAGCATACATCTCTCCATGTTTCTTTCAGTTGTCGGCAGTCTTTGCATGTCTTTTTTACTTAAGGTCGATGTTTCAGCTCCATATGTAAGCAGTGGAAGGATGCACTGATTAAGAACTGTTATTTCAAAACGTATGCTCTTAAAAATTGTAATGTTCTTTCCAGAAGCTCTCCAACAAAGTTTTATAGACCAATTAATTTCTTCATCAATGTGATCGTCGCTTGATATCTGTTGCCCAAGATAAATGTAGGTATCGGTTGTTTCCAGCTTTTCTCCATCAAACGATAAATCTTCATTTTTTGTAAAAGCATGATATATAATACATATGCACTGTAATCTACTACACACCGTGAGCCCTTGACGTACCACCACCGTTTGTTACATTACATTGTGGCGTTACATCAAGAGCGGTGTTATATCGAATTTGCCAATTATTTTTAAGTAACCGAAACTTAGTTTGAGGTTAATCGAAAATCATAATTAATTGGCATTAAGTTAAGAACATGTTAATTAGAAAAAAATGCTGTTATATGTGGTATATTTAGTGCGTTTTCTGTAGTTCGAAGTGTCCGTTTCCATCTTGGAAGCGTCTGATGTGCACTGAATGCAAAATTTACTCTGCATAGAAGAAAGACAGAGTTAAGTTATAAGGAAATTAATAAAATATCATGTTACGCCACTAAAATTTTATAAAGTGGACGTAAGCATATATATATTTCCACTTCCGATACAGCAGCAGCGGTATCAGCGGTCCTAAAAACTTGACTGGAAAATTCTATTTCGATCAGATACCGTTCACGATGATAGATCTTCACATATCTCCTGCTCATAACCACACGGGCGCTGATGCAAAACTTGGTTTTCACAAAATCTCTGCATCTAACAATCCATTAAAAAAAAAAAAAAAAAAAAAAACTTTTTTGTGGTACAACGTTTCCAGTGCAGAATATTTTGCACATAATTTCTAATTTTCCTTGACGCACAATTGTGCTACTCGAGGGCGTAAGCGTATATTTCTGTTTCAAGCATATTTGCAGCCGTATCTTAGCTTCTAAACTCCCTGTTGAAAAGGTTCCCTTCCGGTCACATACTGCGCTCTACGAAAATATTTCTTGCACATTTCCTACCCAAAATAATGCACAATTGGCCCGCTAGGAGACGGAAATGTATAATCTATTTTTCTCGATTCTCTTTTTGTGAAAGCCAGATTTGAAAACCTCTTTCAAGAACGGGCACCATTCACTTTCTGGAACATTTTGCATATTCTCTTGGATTTCTCATAATGCACAGTTCTGACGCCAGGTGACATTAGTGTGTATTTCTATTGGCAACTCTATCTCCACTTCTAAAAATCCTACTGGGAAAATCATTTCTGAAATGTATACCATTCGCTATGGTAAAGATTGAGAACACCATCCCCTTTAAATAATGCCCAGGTTTCCAGCTACAGAGTGTAGATCCGCGAATGGCTTTGTGGTTAGCGAGTCACTCTGCTGATGGAGGGTCCTCAGGTTCAAGCCTGGGCTGATCTTCTAGAGGTGGTGTGATTTGTTAACAATCGCTGAATATCCGCTGTGCATCGGACGAATGCGTTAAATGACGGCCCCCGGATTCGTTGGGTATCCTTTCCTACTCTCTCTAACCCCTCTATAGCAATATCGTAAAAGTACGGCGGCGCCATCTACTGTGCTCTCTCTCACTTAAAAACTGTTCTGTCAAAGTCGCTAGACTTGCACTCACTACTTCCGTTTCTGTGCCCTGCCCAAAAGGCAGATGCGCTTAGGTGGTTTGGGCCTAAACCTTCTCTGTGGACGGAAGTCCTACATGAAAATGTTTAGCTGAGTCAGCTAGAGAGTGTACTTAAATGCAGGGATGGATCAATATTTACGTTGGTGAGGTGACACGCAAACTTTTATGAAGCCGTTGTTAGGTAATCGTGTTATATTAATCGCGTTGAAAACATCATGGCGCTGGGTTATGACCATTCGTCTGTGAAGGATCCGGGTTCCAATCCCGGTGAGGCATGGATGTTGTGTTTTTCTTACGGCACTGGCTCTCTCCCTTCCCTGGAACCAGTGACCCTAAATTAGGGATGGCGACTGCTTGAAGTCCATTGAGTTGTTCACTGTTTTCGTTAAACCTTCAATAAAAAAAACAACTAAAAAAAAACAGAAAACATCATGGTTATGATTTCTACTAACGCCCAGTATAATTTCTTGCGAGTAGAAAGAGGTTCGCATCTTTTCGTCCAGTTCTTTAACACTAACCTAAGGATGAGAAATAAGTACTTTTTTTCTTGGTGGAATCTTTTCTAGTCGTCCGGTGGCGGAGTGGTACGTAACGCTGGCCTACAACCATCCGCCCCGAGATGTACCCGGGTTCGAATCCTTGACGAGAAATTAATGATGCGTTTGTCCCATGGCACTGGTTCCTCAACTCCCCGCCCCCTCAAAAAGAAAGAAAAGAAAACTTTTACGCTGTTTTCTTTAAGCAAACTGATGAAAATAAATTTATATACAGTAGAGTCACATTATTGTGCCCACCTCCTACTTTTGACGTCAACAGCGCATAGCCAATGAATGAAGGCACGTGTCAGGAGCTGTCTTGGAGGGTATATAAGGTGTGCTGTAGGCATTCTGAAAACATTTCACTCGTTGCTGTCATGGATGAAAGGAACGATTTATCAGATTTGCAAAAAGGGATGATTATCGGTTTTCGGGCCAAGGGTGGCAGTATTTCTGAAACAGCGCAGTTTGTGAACTGTTCGCGTGCTGCTGTGGTTAAAGTGTATCGTGATTGGAGAAATGGCACCACTGCGAATGAGCAACGTGGAAACTGCGGAATCCCACGTGCCATTGATGTGAGAGGTGAACGTCGGTTTCGAAGGTGCGTGACGGCCGATCGACACGCTACAGTGGAGCAACTCACTGGCCGAATGAACCAGAGGACTACCGGAAGTGTGTCTAAAACGACAGTTCAGCGAACCCTGCTGCGTATAGGGCATCGATGAAGATGGATGGACACTACACCTATGCTAACGAAGGTGCATCGGCAGAAAAGGCTTACATTTGCACGGTAGTATTGGAATTGGATCTCCGCTAATCTACAAAGGATTGCCTTCTCCGATGAGTCATGTTTTCTGCTTCATCGAACAGATGAACGTTGACGTATAAGGCGAGAAACATAGGAGAACAAACACACTTCAACAATTGCTGGCAGAACACAAGCTGGTTGGGGCAGCGTTATGGTCTGGAGAATGTTTTCGTGGCATTCCCTGGGTCCACTCATACCTGTGGAAGGCACTATAGACCGAATTCGTTATGAATCCATCCTTGCAGATTACGTACACCCATACATGCTCATTGTCTTCCCTGGGGCTGATGGGAATATCCAAGAGTGGTTGGAGAGAGCACGATGAAGGATTCAAAGTATTTCCCTGGCCCCCTAATTCCCCAGACTGAAACCCAATTGAGCATCTGTGGGACCACCTCGATCGTGTTGTTTGCTCTATGGGTGCTCCACCACGCACCCTCCATCAGCTGTCAAATGCACTGCAGTCAGCGTGGCTCCACATACCTGTGAAGACCTTCCAGCACCTTATTGAGTCACTCCCAGCCCATCTAGCTGCTGTCCGCGCCGCACACGGCGGTTACTATGGATATTAGCTGATGGTCACAATAATGTGACTCGACCGTGTATATGTGTGTTTGAACTCTTTGGTCCGTAAAGAAGTCAGAGTACATGAATACCGTTGTGGCGTATACCTCTAATTTTTATTTCCTTTTGAGAGTCTGTGTTCTCATGTAAATTTGGTTTCTCCTCGTTAAAGATTTTCTCAATAAACGGCACATTACTCCTCTTGACGGGCTTTGCAAAGTTGGCAATCTGAAGTTGGTCGAAGTGCAACCAAATATAAATAAAAGTGGTAGAGCGAGTTGAATATCAAGATCAGAGAAGTACGATACGTAATGAACGGTTTACGATAAGTGTCGTAGATTGTATTTGATTACGGCAAGCGATAATTGTCCAGCGTATATTATTAGGAAATAGTAGCTTGAAGTGCTTTCACCTACAAATGCTACGAATAACGTACTGATGTGACAAATACTTTACGTGCTGGCAGGGCCGGCTGGACCATAGGAGCACCCGGGGCAATCGCCCCAAGCCCCGCACCTTCACAGAAAAAAAATCATATTGGGTAGAGTTTTCCTACATTTATTATTTTTATTTTATTTTTTTAAGTTTTGGAGCGCCAGACCCTTAAAAAAATATTTTTATAAAGGTTTTTTTAGTTTCCAATCTCCCTACTACGAAAATGTTACCTCTCTTCATTGTACAGACTTTGATATTTGTAGATTTCAAAGGAAAAATATTATAACCACCTTAAACTTTTCCTCATTCATGAAATAGAAAATTAAATTTCATCATTTTTTGGTTCCTTATTTATATGCATTGTGTCCCACCCGCTGCGTTACTTAAGTCTTTATCAATAACACCGTGAATAATTACAATAACTGAATTACACTGCTGGCCACCCAAAGTGCAACACCAAGAAGGACATGAGATAGCAAAGCCAGATTTACTGGACACATAACAACAGATACAAAGATGAAACGATTGAGCTTACAGGCCCGTGCGACTTGCGGAACACCCAGACATCAATAATAGTTCGTGTGGCCCCCATGGCTGGCAATAACGGCCGTTGTACGCCGCGGCGTCGAACGAAAGAGGCTTTGGATGTGGGCTTGGGGTATGTCGACCAGGTTGTTTCCACACGTTGCCACAGTTCATCAGGCGTAGCCGCGGGTGGTGCTTGCCGGGCCACTCGGTTGCCGATCAGCGACCAGACGTGTTCGATGGACGACATGTCAAGAGAACAGGCGGGCCACGACAGCAGTGAAACCTGGTGAGCCGTGAAGAATTATTGCACGATACGTGCCACGTGCCAGCGTGCATTGTCTTCTTGAAACGTGGCCGCTGGCAGGTTCTGCAGGTAAGGGAGGACTACAGGCTCCATAACGTCGGAGCTGTAGCGGTGGCTGTTGAGTGTACCGGCGATGCGTACCAGAGGGGTGCGGGTGTCATATGCAATTGCGCCTCAAACCATAACGCCAGGCGACGGACCGGTATGGCGATGCATAATGCAGGCGTCATACAGTCTCTCGCCGCGGTGCCGCCAAACGCGTATCCGACCATCGTGGTGTTGCAGGCAGAAGCGGGATTCGTCGAAGAAGACAATGTCGTACCATTCCGTAGTCCAGGTGCGGCGTTCAACGGCCCACTGCCGCCGCACTCGCCGATGGTGTAACATCAACGGTAATCGGAGCAATGGGCGCCGTGCGACAAGTCTCCGCTTCTGCAGACGACGTCGAACGGTACGTGCTGACACAGGTTGTTGCGCAACATACCTAATTCCTGCGCTAACGTTCGTGATGTGGCGGTGCGAGCCGTCAATGTCCGTCGCACAACATGCGGGTCCTCTCCTTCGGTGGTATGTCGCGGCTGCGGCAATCGCTCACGTCGGTCCGTCCGTCACTCCTGCACCCACCGAATCCATACTCGCCTCACTGTGGCTGGATGTCATCCCACACGGGCGCCGATGTCTCGGTACGATAAACCGCTGTCGCGATAAGCCACTATTCGTCCTCTGTCGAACTCCGAAACGTGCTGGAATGACTGCCGTATTCTGCGACGAGGCATCAGGAAGCTTCTCACGCACAGGTCCGGCAGCACAACACACTTCCACTACTTACACCCCGCCTTCTGTGCACCTTACTCATAGTGCTTCTCGGTGGCGTGCCGGGAGCACATGATTTGCATATGCCCTGCAATGCTAATTGTTTGCATGTCCTCTCGCGGGCGACGCATGCTGCGAATTTCAGGCCAATCGGATGCTTCCTTCTTGGTGTTGCATTTTGGGTGGCTAGCAGTGTATATTCGATAAAAACATACCTTTATCCATGGAAAACAAAACCATATCATAAGAGATGTTGAAAATGTCCGCCCTGTGCATCGAGACAGACTTGAACACGAAACTCCATATTTCGGAAAGTTCGCGTCAGGTGCTCCGGCACAAAAACAAATGTCAGTGGTTTCAGGCATTTGCTGCGGAACGACAGGATATCTTGGACTACACCTTTTTTTTTTTTTTTTCGAAGAAGCGTGGATTCACTTATCGGGATACATAAATGCACAAAACTCGGGTATGTGGGCATCCGCAAATCTTCACGCATTTATCCAGATACCACTTCACGCCCAAAAAGTTGGAGTGTAGTGCGCACGGTCACGTCGGCGGATCATTGGGCTCATCTTCTTTCAGGATAAAGTCACAACAACCGTCTACATGGAAATTTTTCAGGCATTCGGTAACCAATTGCCCCCTAAAGAGCTGACCAATGGATATTTCCAACAAGATGGGGCAACTTGCCATACATCACATGTTAGTATGGCTGAAATTGAGTCATTCTTTGGAGATCGGGTGATTTCTGAAGGAATGTGGCCACCTCAATCTTCTGACCTAACACCCGCTGATTTCTTTCTCGAGGGAGTATCTCAAACCAGTGGTATTTCAAAACAAGCCGACAACCCTTGAGGCATTTAAGAAAAACATCTACGAGGCAGTGGCAACGATTACGCTGGAGCAACTGGCGCGAACTTTCCAAAATATGGAGTCTCGTGTTCAAGCAATTCTCGATGCACAGGGCGGACACTTTCAACATATCTTATAATATGGTTCTGTTTTCCATGGTAGAAGGTGTGTTCTTACCAAATATCATTCAATTACTGTAATTATTCACGATGTTATTAAAAAAAAACTTGTGTAAAGTAGCGAGTGGTGCACCCTGTATAGTGAAGAATTTGTGTGCGAACCAGATACTTAAATTTAAAAAAAGATTAAAAAGAACAATATAAAAGTTGGTATTGGACTATGCAGTATATGGATGTCAATGGTTCAGTGACTTTTAAAACAGTACTGGCAATTTATATAAAAAAAAAAAAAACGAAAATTTCCATATATGCGCCCGTATAAAAGTTAAAAAGGTCACTAATTTGTTAGTTACTCCATCTTGCATCAAAAAACATGTAGCAGGGGAAAAAAACTATTTCAACGAATTTATTTTAGAGGGATCCTTGTTATTCTCCACGCAAAAGTATTCGCTATGCAGATTAGTTGAAGTTATCTTTTTATCATACACTGACGGAAATAAAAATCTCAACACCAAGAAGGGGTTGTGTTAGATAAACGACAGTTGGTAGGCGGTGAGAGTACATCTGTAAGATGACGTCTATGCAAATTTCGCGCTCGGCACATACGCGTGGCGCTAGTAGCGCCCCTCGGAACATGCAAAGCAGGTTTTCTGTAGATACGCGATGTAACGTTCGTGAGCGTTAGTTATCGTTGAGATTCGACGTAGGGTGTTGACGTTAGTCAAGAATGCCTTTAAGAAGACGAAGAAGCCATTATCAACAGCTCACGGAGTTTGAACGAGGTCGTGTAATAGGGCTACGAGAAGGTGGATTTTCTTTCCGCAATATTGCAGAACGACTTGGCAGGAATGTAGCCACTGTGCATGATTGTTGGCAGCGGTGGTCAAGGGAAGGTACTGCCTCAAGAAGACCGGGTTCCATCCGGCCAAGTGGCACTACTGAGAGAGAAGACCGCCGTGTACGGCGTATGGTCGTGGCGCATCATACCGCGTCTGCGGCAGCAATTCGAGCTGCAGTTGCCACCACAGTAACACAACGAACTGTTATAAATCGGTTACTTGAAGGACAGCTCCGAGCCAGACGCCCTGTAGCGTGCATTCCACTTACTCCAAACCACTGCCGTTTGCAACGTCAGTGGTGTCAAGATAGAGCTCATTGGAGGACGGAGTGGAGATCTGTTGTGTTTTCTGATGAAAGCCGGTTCTGCCTCGGTGCCAGTGATGGCCGTGTGTTGGTTAAAAGGAGGCCAGGTGAGCACCTGCAACCAACCTGTCTGCGGCCGAGACACACTGGACCTACACCTGGAGTTATGGTCTGGGGAGCAATTTCCTATGACAGCAGGAGCACTCTCGTGGTTATCCCACGCACCCTGACGGCACAGTTGTACCAAAGAATGTCTAACTGATAAGAAGGTAAGGCTCAGCGAGACGTAACTAGCGCCACTATATTATGCGGCAAAGAATTACTACACAGAAGCCAACATTACAGGCTGATGCCGCAGGATGCCGAGCAGACTGAGTTAGACTGAGCATGCGTGTTTGTGTTCAAAGAATATAAACGCTTGTTTGTGTTGGCGTTTTGTTCAAAGGTTTTGTTCTGCGTTTGTATTACAGCCATGAAATACACCCACTCCATTCCGATGAATAACAATTCATGGAATGGAGTGAATGAATAACAAGAACAAATTTGAAACCGTTTGAAACAAATATCCTGGAAAACCATTAAAACAACGTTTGCTGAAAAAAAAAGCTATCGTTACGTTGAAAAAATTAATTTATCAATTATATGAAACTGACTTTTATGAAAAATACCTCGTAATATTGTAAAATGAAAGAGGGAAGCATTCGATTACACAATGCATACCAAACAGACAGCTTTAAGCATACACTCAATCGTGGTGAGTTAGTCCGGTCGGTAGAGAGCTCAATTTCGAACCTACTCAGATACGAACGGATGTTTTTCCGATCTGTTGAGAAAATTTCTCCAGCGCAGTGCGTTTAATTTACAAACTTCGGAAGGGTAGAAAAAAAATTGTAGCTTTGGGAAACTGCGGTTGTCTTTGCTTTTTTTTTTTTTTTTTATATTATTATGGCTGCTACTGGGAAACCAGCCTCAGCATTTTTGACATTTAAGGTATATTGTAAATATGAAATTCATGCCAAGCAACCTGGTATTACTACGGTGCTTAAAGTGAGAATAAAACTGCTAAAATTTCCTTAAAATAATATTAATTGCTAATGTATATATTTGTTTCACCAAAAGAAGGGACAGGAGGGATACTCAGAAAAGAACAACAAAAAAAAATGCTTTAGTAGACCCAATGAGACCGAAGGAAACAGTCGCAGATCAAAGCTTAGCTTCCTTTCCGTGAAATAGGCTTCCCGTCCCGTGTCTCCTACGCTTTTTGAGCCTGAATGTTAACTTTCCCGCAGAGCATCTGCTGCCGCATTACATGGTGGCGCTGCTGTCGCCTGTTTTACATTATCTCTACGAGAGTTGAGCTTCTTCACGCGAAGCGTTTATATTCTTTGGTTGTACGTCGGTCTGGTGATTCAACCTGTTGTGCTGCCATTCATGAACAGCATTCCAGGGGTGTTTTCCAACAGCATAACGCTCACCCGCATACCGCTGTTGTAACCCAACATGCTCTACAGAGTGTCGACATGTTGCCGTGGCCTGCTAGATCACCAGATCTTTCACCAATCGAGCACGTATGGAACATCATTGGACGACAACTCCAGCGTCACCCCCAACCAGCATTAGCCGTCCCTGTATTGACCGACCAAGTGCAACGGGCATGGAACTCCATCCCACAAACTGACATCCAGCACCTGTACGACACAATGCATGAACGTTTGCGTGCTTGCATTCAGCATTCTGGCGGTTACACCGGTTATTAATGTACCAACATTCGCTTACAATAAGCTGTGATCTTGAAACCTTAATCGATTAAATATGTCACCTATACAAATGTATTGCCGCGATTTCATTCCTCTACAACTATTTTTTCGTGGTGTTGGGATTATTTTTTCCGTCAGTGTATTATGAGGAAGATTTTACAAGTATCACAATGAAACCCCAAATCTTTCTCCCCGGAGAGAAAATCGCAGATTTTGTCATTGACACTTTAGAGAAAATCGCAGAATTTGACATTGACACGTTTTACTCTCTCTCTCTCTCTCTCTCTCTCTCTCTCTCTCTCTCTCTCTCTCTCTCTCTCTCTCTCTCTCTCTCCTTTCTTTCTTTTTCTGTCTCTGAACTTTCCACATATAAGGTGTTCTTAAGCTTAAAGCAAACACTTCTATGAGTTTTATTATGATAGAAAAAAGTTTTCTTAATAGTTTTCCTTAAAAGTTTTTCTTGATGATAGTTTTCGTGCGTGTTCCTTACGGACGACATTTTTCCATGTAGCGAATTTATTAAAATATGAAATGTACAGTATTTTCTAGGGCCCGCAATGAAGTGTTGCTCAGGTCCCCGCTATGAAATTTCGCCCTGGGCTCCGCAGGAGTTCCATCCTGTCCTGCGTGCTAGGAGATACATAACATAGGCGTAGAGTTTTGTAAATCTCAGGGCATGCTCGATAAAAAAAAAGAAGAAGAAAGAAAGAAAGAAAAACGCAGTGGCGTTTATGCACTAATTTTCCTTAAAATGAATAAGAAAATAAATACAAATGTGTTGATTTTAATCGCTATCCAGTAGTAAACTTCTGAAATAGTGCCTGTTTTTTATTCAACACTCATGCTTGTGAGTAAATTTAATATATTACCAGCAAAAATGTTCTTATTTTCCTTCACGTTTTGTTTTAATAATTGTTTCATTTCGCTGTAGATTTGAAAAATGTTTGTCATATTGAATTTAGCATTCAATTATAACTGATATAACATATTACAGAATGTATTTACACTAAAATAATACGCTCAACACACACCATTTCAAAAGTGTTGAATATATCAATTTTGAGTTTTAATTATCTTTGGCTGATATTAACTGATAGAAACATTTTATTCCATAAGTTCTATATAAAAATAGTTGCCGAAAGATAGCTTGATTAAGCAACTGAGCATGCGCGTAGTCTGCGCCTGTGATACATAATAAAGTGGACTTAGGATTTATAGGTATTGTCTCACTCTCATCACTTACCTGTGGACCGTTTATTTGAAAGTGTTTAATATGTCCACGCTTAAATCTGCAGCTTCTACGAAAGAGCGACAGTACGAATTAGAATAATAAAAGTCCTTAAAGTAGCTAAAGTCAGGAAGTTAAGTTTAAGTCCAGTGAAATTTAAGTTGTAGTAAAGCGATAAGTCCACAAACATTTAAACATTGTTTCCCTACGGGTAAGGGCTAAAACGCCCATATAATCCTCCTTCTATATGAGAAAGGTCAACTGCACTGGGAGGGAAAATTCTGTAGAAGAAAGATAGGATTATCTGCACGGGCCAGGTGTTATTAGAAGGAAAGAGCACAGCAGTTTTCTGATTATTTAACGGAGAACTACATAGCTGAAGAATCATGATCATATGTAGAGGATTTTAGGAAGGGAATGTCTGACCCCAGGTCTTAAACAGCCCTTAGAAATAGGAAACTAGGAGATTTGGGCTAGAGCGGTCCATAGGTAAGTGACACGGAAGCGAAGTAGAAAGGGGGAGGAAGACGCCCTTATTTATTACCGGGGGCCAGTACCCAGGTTCCGACGGCTTAACGTGCCCATCCGACGCACGGCGGATATTTAGTGAATCGAACGTTCGTACCTGCCTGGGATCGAACCTGAGGCCCTTTCCGTGGCAGTCACGAACGTTGCCCACTAGGCCACCCGCGGCCATAGCTGAAGAATCAAAGTTTCCACCGTTTTTATGGGCTGACTCTGGTACTGATGCTGAAAGAACAACAAATGCATGTAAATCATTTCATGCACGATTCAACAGTAACTTTTACCATGCTCACCCAAATATGTACGCCTTTGTCGAAATTATAAAGCAAATTCAAGTCGTTGTTTACGCATTAAAAAGTAGTGTTAAAGTGCAGAAAACAATAACCATGTAAAGTTCAAAGAGAGGAAAGAAATTGATGATAGTTTTCTAGAAAATTACAAAAAGAATGAAATGACAAGAATGGACTTTTGAATTAAAATGCGTCTCTTACTATTACAAAAAGCAAAAATGACTACTGGGGGATGTAGAGCCAACCTCCTCGTGGTGCCCCTGAATAAAGCTAAGAGACCCTGAAAGACGTGCAGTTCGGACGAACTCTGATTCCGCCTTTTTTACCTTTCCCGTGAAGTTAGCCTATGTTTGCATTTCTTACCGTGCAGTTGAACAACACCGTTCTCTATCATAGAATCTCAAAAAGAATACTCAAGAAACGCTTATAGCGTAATAAATCCGTTTTTTTATTGGTGTAATACGCATAAAGATTCGCCAACCTTTCGCTCTCCACTGGGAGGCTTTTTCAAAGAAATGGTAGACATAAATGCTCAAAATAGGGACGCGCCAAGCAGGGGTTCAACGGGTGCACTGCACCCGGTCGGCAGCTTCCGAATGGGCGGTAGGAAGGCCCAGTCAAATTTTACGAAAAATAAATTAATATGAAAAACGTGGAAGAAGTTTAAAACAAGTTTTTCTTGAGAAATCGCCATACTTCGTGGTACCTTTATTATTATTTTTTTTAATCATTATATATATATATATACATTTTTTTTTATATATTATCGTGCTTTCATTCCCACGGTGCAACATTTCATCACACTGGGAGTGAACCAACACGTATGGGAGATTCAATTCAGGAAGCTTTATACAAAACCGTTGTGTTTGTGTTCAACACAAATGCACTCCCTCTGACGTGTCGCCCATGCAGTGTTGCATTCAGAGAATTTTTCCATGGCGGGGGGGGGATTTCAAAAGAAGCAATTACAAATTTCGAGAGGGCTAAAACTTGATGCCTGATTACATACATATAATCACAATTTTGTTATCATATATCATCATCATCATTGTCAACCATTATCAATCCACTGGATGCTGGACGAACGTCTCCCCAAGTTTCCTCCATAACGGTCTGTCTTGTGCCAGTCTCCTCCATGTCACTCCCGCATACTTTCGAATTTCATCCACCCATCTCCCATGTGGTCTTCTTCTGGGTCTTTTCCTGTCCCTTGGAATCCAATCTAAAATTTCGGCTGTCCATCGATGGTCTGTTCTTCTGGCAGTATGTACAGCCCATTGCCATTTCAGGGATTTAACTCTGATCATGATGTCTTCCACTCTTGTCATTTTTCGGATCCACGAGTTCCTCTTCTTATCTCTCCTGGTTACACCAAGAATGCACCTCTCCATGCTACTTTGAGTTGTCTGCAGTCTTTGTATGTCTCTTTTAGTTAAGGTCCACGTCTCTGCACCATACGTAAGCACTGGAAGGATGCATTGATCAAACACTTTTCTTTTAAGACATAATGGCATATTGCTCTTGAAAATTATGCTGTTTCTTCCAAAAGCTCTCCAGGGAAGTTTTATACGCCGATTAATTTCTTCATCAATCTGACCCTCACTTGATGTCTGCTGTCCAAGATAAACGTACGTGTCTGTTATCTCCAGCTTTTCTCCATCAAATGATAAATCTTCATTTCGTGTAAAAGCATTGAACATCACTTTTGTCTTCTGAAAGTTCATTTTTAATCCCACTTCTTTACTCTTGTCAGCAATTTCTTGGATCATACTCTGCAGCTCTGATCGGGTAGTTGAAAAATGACTATGTGATCAGCAAAACGAAGGTGGGTTAGATAATCTCCATTAATCTTTATCCCTTTGTTTTCAAAGTTCAGTGATTGAAAGACATTTTCCAATGTGGCGTTAAAGAGCTTCGGAGATATGGTGTCACCATGTCTCACTCCCTTTCCAATTTTTATGTGTGTTGTATTTTCAAACATCCGAATCTTTGCACTTGCATTTTCATAGATGTTATTAATAATATTAATGTATGCATCTTCAATACCGCAGGATTTCAGAGCCATTGTAACTGCTGATGGTTTCACCGAATCAAAGGCTTTTTCATAATCGATAGAAGCCATGCACAATGGAAGTTCATATTCCCTCGCTCTTTCAATTAGTTCTCTCAGTACGTGGATATGATCTATTGTGCTGTAGCCACTCCTGAATCCAGCTTGTTCTCTCGGTTGAGCCATGTCCAGTGTTACCTTCAAGCGGTGTGAAAGAACTTTAGTGAAGATTTTATAAACCACTGACAGGAGGCTGATAGGTCTGTAGTTCTTGAGATCCTCAATGTCACCTTTTTTATGTAGCAGGATCATTGTACCATTGTTCCAATCCTCAGGAATCTTCCCTTCATTAAGACATCGAGTGAAAATTTGGGCGAGTACTGTTTCGATTTCTCCACTTGCTTCTTGTATGATGTCTACAGTAATTCTATCTTCTCCTGGAGCTTTTCCCCGCTTCATGTTCTGGATTGCATGTGTAACTTCTACTAGGAGGATAGGAAAAACTCTGGTACTGGTACCTTTCGTAATGTCTGGAGTACATGTATCATCCCTTTCATATATGATTTGGAGTAGAAATCTTTCACTCTTGTCAAAATTTCGCCTCTATTTCTTGTTACAGAACCATCTTCTTTTCTCCAGTCCCATAATCTGTTTTCTTCCCTTACTGAGTTGTCCCTTTGCTATCTTTAGGCTTTGGTTGTTTTCAATTGCTTTCCTTACTAGTTCACAGTTGAATTTTCTTACGTCTTCAGTGATCCTTTTTAGTACTGTCTTGCATAGCTCTATATATTTCACTTTGGAAGTCACATCTTCTTTAGTTGTCCTCATCTCTCTTCTTTTTTGCATCAACATTTTGGTTTTTCCTGATAATTTGCTCACATGCAACTTGTTCTTAGACCCAGCTAATTTTCTTGCTGTTTCCATAAGAGCTATGGTTACTTTTCTGTTAACTTCAGAAATATCCACTTCTTCCGATGTTAGGCCTTCTAAAGCAGAGAATCTGTTCTTCAGTTCCAACTTGAAGGTATTATGGTGTTTTTAAGGTTGGTTATGTCAATACATTTTGTTTGTCTTATGAGCTTGCCACGTTCAAGTTTAGTGTTGAGGTGCATCTTACATCTCACCAATCTATGGTCACTACCTGTGTTGAACTTGTTTGGCACACTGCAGTCTTCTATGACAAATTTTTTGTTGCACATAATAAAATCAATTTCACTTGTTGTCCCATTTGGATGTCTCCAAGTCCATTTCCTGTGTGGCTTTTTCTTGAAAAAGGAGTTCAAGATAGAAAAACCCTTCTGCCTCTGCAAACTCAACGAGAGTATTTCCACGCTGGTTTCTGTTGCCGTGACCCAATTTACCTACTGAAGTTTCATTCTGTTGCCATGACCCAATTTACCTACTGAAGTTTCATTCTGTTGCCGTTGCCCTATTTTTTACTGAAGTTTCATTCTGTTGCCGTTGCCCTATTTTTGCATTGAAATCTCCTATAATTATTTTCAAGTGCTGCTTACCTTTATTATTTAGATGACGAATTTCCTCATAAAATTCTTCAATTTCTTCTTCAGGATGAATTGTGGTGGGTGCATAAGTTTGAATAATCTGAGCCTGGTATCTTCTCGAGAGTTGGATAACGAGTCGTGCAGCTCTGCTGTTAGAGGAACTTTCAACTTCTACAACTTTATCCTTCAGTTTCTTGTTTATTATAAATCCAACACCACTAGTTCTGCCAGTATCAGTCCCACGATAGTAGAAGAGATGTCCACTTTTCAGTTCAATGAGATCTTCTCCTTTTCTCCTTACCTCACTTAGCCCGACGATGTCCCATTTGATCCTTTGTAGTTCCTCTTCCAATTCAAGAAGCCTTGAATCAGAAGATAGGGAGCGTCCATTATACGTAGCCAAGGTCAGCATCAGATGGCAGCCTAGTTCGGTCCTCCGGGGATTCTTAGCACACTCTGCCTTCATGTCGCACTGGCCGCTGCCTTGGTCAGGTACATTCCAGCTGCCGGAGATTGAGGGCCAAGACTTAAGTTGTGGAATCATTTTGGAGGGGTTTGGCCATAACTCACCACGCTGGCCAAGCGGGTTGGCGACTGTGGGTTAGCATTTCCTCTAATCCAGATGAAATAGTTATACCGCTATTGGTGGTCGTCAGAGCCCCTTTAGTGGGAACAGGATGCACCACGAGAAGGCGGGGTTGACATTTGTCAAGGAGAAGCTATGATGCTACGCATCACCTGACCTTACATATTATATATATATATATATATATATATATATATATATATATATACTTAAGAGCAAAACTGAAGACCAAGGAAAAACTTTAGAATTTAAAATGAAGGTTGCAAAATAACCTGAAAATCAAAACGCGCAACGCAGCAGTTTTGAAAATTCAGAATTCACATTCTATAAAGAAGATACCTAAGCAAAAAAATACATATATAATTTTGACTCACACCTAGTACAACATAGAAAAGGTTATGTATCTACCTGTGTGAGTAAAAGGAGAAAAGATAAAAAAATAAAATAAAACAACTGAATGTAGAAGGTGTCGAGAATACTGAGCCTTGGCTTTATCAAGGACCGGCAAAAACTCTGCATTTTCTCACTTCCACAAAGACCTAGTTGGAAATGGGTTTCTGCAAGGCCATAGATGCAAGTAACATTCCCACCTAAAATAGTTTAACAAATATATATATGTCATGTCCTCCGTAGAGTTGCATGACCTAGCACTAGTTAACAATTTCGCTTGCATCCATTAACCTTCCTGGCCCGACCCATACTCTTCATCTGTTACTATTAAACAGAGAGAAGAAGATTAAAGAGAACTCAAGCTGTGAGAGTGACATAATAATTAGAAATGATTTTCAGCCATAACGAAATTCCAAGTTCGTTTGAGAGAGAATTTAAACCTGAAAAACAATGCAAAAGAAATCCAAATTTTACATTGCAATTAAAAAAGGAAATGTTAATTTATAACGAACAGATTTTTGAAAGAAAACTTGAGTCTAAAACCCCCTACTCTACAACTTATGACAACACAAAAACGAGAATAAGTTAAAGATAATAATTAACTAAAGAAAACTTTGTTAAAGTTATATACCTTAAACAGTTAGTTGCAATATGTACAAAGTATTTCAGCAGTGCTTTAAGTGCATAATTAATTAGTTATTAAGAACTTAACTACTTTGAAAAAACAGCGCATAGACAGCGCATAGAAAAGGAACAAGCTAAGCCATCTTCTGTTCCTAGGTACCCCAAAAGACGCTCAAAGTTACAAAGAAAAGAAAGAGTTAAAACCCGCAAAAATGTTAACAGACAAATCAATGCCTAAAAGTTGAAAAGCTAAAAAACGACAGAGAAAAGGTACATGAAGTACAAACATGAACTTATAAAACCTAGAACCCAAAAACAAGGAAGAGAGCTTACCTCTTGTGTTACAAAACCTTTTCTCCTCACAAGAGAAGAACATGGCTGACCTCTTCTGCCACTCCCTAGACGCTGGGGGGCAGTGAGGGTGGGGCTGATGGCCTCCTCATACAGCAAGAAAACAACGCGCGGAGATTTTAACCAGAGAAGAAAAAAAATATATAAACATAAGACTGTGGATCTGTATGATCAGAAAGAGCAGAATTAACTCTCCAGAATACATGAGAAATATTATAAAATACACGAGCAGTTTATTTAATAATCTTTGCATGTATTAAATCACCTTAGTGAGCTTCTATAGATTAATCAGAATCTTATTAATTTTAATGTTGGTTTTACTATTTTTAGTATAGCTATCCTAGTGATGAATAACTAGTTTTCTTTTTTATTTGTTTTTATTTTCTTTTATAAACGGATTTTTAAGCTTTTTTGTGATTTTGTTTATATTATTTAATTTTTTGTTTTAATAGGACCGTCATATCCATAGCACTAAGGTTCCTTTAGGTAGTTAATAGGCATCCTCTAGCCAACTTCCTTACGGCTTTGATTGGTCAGAATCATATTATTAACTGTGTAGAAAATTAAAGCAGATCTGCCAACCTTACTCTATTATTCAGAATAATTTTTCTTAAAGTTCTTTTGATGAAAGAAGAAGGAATTTCGTTCTCTAGAAAACTTTCTAATAGTATATTAATGTGGTAATTGAAGTCCAAATTGTTGCTGCAAATTCTTGAAATTCTTAGGACCTGAGAAATTAGTACATTCTCAATTACTTTGGTTGAAATGTTATTATTCCAGTGTAGATATTTAATTACTTTGAAAGGAAAATTAACTCTTTTATCATAGAGGCTAATAGATGGGTTACCTCTGTTGAGCTTAATGCTTAAGTCTAGGAACTCAAGTTCCTGATTACTGTGGTTGGTTTTACATAAGTTAAGAGAGCTAGGATAGATATTATCAAAATCACTCTCTATAACTTCTGAATTATTGATACACAGCAGATCATCAATATATCTAAAAGTGTAAAGGTAGTTATCTGAGCAGGTGGGGTGATTTTTAATGAATTTATATTCCTTAAAGAACAGGAATAGATTAGCGATATGCGTGGACGTTGATGTTCCCATTGGAATACCGTTTACTTGCTTATAGAGAGTATTATTATATAAGATATGGTTATTTATTATGCAGCAATTGAGATAAGATTTCCAAGTTCCTACATCAACAAATTGGTTAAGTTTAAATTCTGCATACAGCTCTTTAAAGGTAGTGATTATATCTGATAGAGGCAGATTAGTATACAGGTTTTCAAAATCATAACTATTAATATCTAGGGGACAAACTTTGAGTATAGTAGAAATTACTTCTGCATTATTATTAATTATCCAAAAATCTCTGTACATCAAGTTAGAACAGTTTCTAATGTGTTTCAAAACCTTCTTTAAGACATCTTCAAAAGCAAGATCTATTTTCTTTTTATGACTCCTTACTCCACTAGCTATGAACCTGAACTTCACAGGATCCTTATGAAACTTAACCGTTGCAAAAAGAAATGGAAATTCAGGCTCATATCTTCTAGTTTGTGGAATTTTAAGTTTCTTGAAGAATGCCTTAAACCGATTTTCTAATTGCTTGGTAGAATAACTTACGGGCTCGTATGTTACTCTATTATTGAGTTCCATAGTTAACAATTCAAAATAGAACTTCTTACAGATAATTGCAAAATTATTGCTAGCTTTATCCGTAGTGGTAAAAATAAATTGGTCTTGCAGTTTGGAGAGTGACCTTTTAGCTTCTCCAGAGAAAAAGAGATTTCTGTCGAAACAAAAGTCCAGACCTTCCAACTCACCGGTGAAGCTATTGATTATATTATATTTCCATTCTGCGAAGGCCTCAATAGGCTGATTGTACGTTAAACTGGTTTTTACGATGTATTTATTTACATCTTGAGTGAAGCTCTCAAGAATCCTTTCTTTGGAAATTGTGAAGGAAGGTCTGAATTTAGAGCCATACTCTAATAAATTCCTAAGCTTTTCATTATCAACAAAACTCAAGTTTCCGGTGATAATATGGTTGTAATTCTTATCATAGTGAACTGTTTCTTTATGTTCATCACAAGAACAAGTAGTAATTACAGGAATGTAGCTCGAAGAGTTAAGTTTGTAGTTTTTAACTATTGACCCTAAGGTCTTAACATATTTAAAACTTACAATAGACTGGTGCCTGTGGATGGGAAAAAAAATTGCATTATTGTAGAACAGCTTCCTTACATTGAGATTATCGTAGGCTTTATTTAGGAACCTGATGGTAACAAAATTACTGGAAAATTCTTTAAGAGAAATTTTATCTTTAAGAATATGTTTAAGAATGTCCAGAACCAAAGCAAAAACATGCTTATCAACATGGTCAGCAGTTTCATTCCAGAATTTGAAAAAACATTTAAGGACAGAGTGCTTGAAGGACTTGAGAATTTTGTAAGTATTTTTAACAAAATTAGTGCCAGTTTTAAAGCCTTCCAGAGTTTTTAGCAAGTTAGCAAAATCAACTTTGCTTGATGTGCGAAATAACCTCTGTCCTCTATTACCTCTAGAGCAGCTCTTATTATTAACAAGAAAGAAGAGTTCACGAATTGAAAATTTATGCTGATTATGCTTATTGTCAGATAGAGTGGAATTAAGGCCATAGGGATAAAGAGACTGATGCTGCAAAATTTCAAGGGATTCAGTTTCTAGCCGAGCATAGAGGTCAGGGATAATATGTAGTACCTCTATTTTCACTTTGTCAAAACCATGAGTATGGAAATGCTCTAATTCAAAGGTAGAGTACTGGTTGGCGTTTGTGGAGGGTTCACTCCTGAATTAGAGAACTTGTTTACTAGAGACCTGTGACCATTAATCCTAAGATGAAGAGGATTTTTACTTTGGCCAATATAGCTAAGGTTGCAGACAGTACATGTGAGCTTATAGATGGTGTTGTAGGCTTTGCAAAACTTGTTGGAGCAATTATCCTCAACATAAGAATAGAGGTTAGGATCTGCAGATTTACATGTCAAACAACGTTTGTCATTTCATAACTTTAGATTACCTTTGCCAGCGAGTTCATACACTATGGGAAAGGGTGTTCATCACAAGAACAAGTAGTAATTACAGGAATGACCGAGCGGGAGGACTTAAAATATCTGAGCTGACCTCCAATCCTTTCATCGTCCTTAGAACTCCACTTGGGCCAAAACATACAAATTCTGAGCAAACCAACTAGGAAAAACTTTTTAGAAATAAGCAGTCCAAGAAAAGACCAAACTCGAGTATAAACTACACTCCAAAAAGCTGCATCCAAAACATACTAAAAATAAAAATTAGAAAATGAAAAAAACCTCAAATAAAAAAATAGTAATAAAAAAAAAAAAAAAAAAGTAATAATAAAACATTTCAACTAGAATTTGCGCATGAGCTGCTAAATAATAAATTGAAATTAGTTACTTAAGAGCAAAACTGAAGACCAAGGAAAAACTTTAGAATTTAAAATGAAGGTTGCAAAATAACCTGAAAATCAAAACGCGCAACGCAGCAGTTTTGAAAATTCAGAATTCACATTCTATAAAGAAGATACCTAAGCAAAAAAATACATATATAATTTTGACTCACACCTAGTACAACATAGAAAAGGTTATGTATCTACCTGTGTGAGTAAAAGGAGAAAAGATAAAAAAATAAAATAAAACAACTGAATGTAGAAGGTGTCGAGAATACTGAGCCTTGGCTTTATCAAGGACCGGCAAAAACTCTGCATTTTCTCACTTCCACAAAGACCTAGTTGGAAATGGGTTTCTGCAAGGCCATAGATGCAAGTAACATTCCCACCTAAAATAGTTTAACAAATATATATATGTCATGTCCTCCGTAGAGTTGCATGACCTAGCACTAGTTAACAATTTCGCTTGCATCCATTAACCTTCCTGGCCCGACCCATACTCTTCATCTGTTACTATTAAACAGAGAGAAGAAGATTAAAGAGAACTCAAGCTGTGAGAGTGACATAATAATTAGAAATGATTTTCAGCCATAACGAAATTCCAAGTTCGTTTGAGAGAGAATTTAAACCTGAAAAACAATGCAAAAGAAATCCAAATTTTACATTGCAATTAAAAAAGGAAATGTTAATTTATAACGAACAGATTTTTGAAAGAAAACTTGAGTCTAAAACCCCCTACTCTACAACTTATGACAACACAAAAACGAGAATAAGTTAAAGATAATAATTAACTAAAGAAAACTTTGTTAAAGTTATATACCTTAAACAGTTAGTTGCAATATGTACAAAGTATTTCAGCAGTGCTTTAAGTGCATAATTAATTAGTTATTAAGAACTTAACTACTTTTAAAAAACAGCGCATAGACAGCGCATAGAAAAGGAACAAGCTAAGCCATCTTCTGTTCCTAGGTACCCCAAAAGACGCTCAAAGTTACAAAGAAAAGAAAGAGTTAAAACCCGCAAAAATGTTAACAGACAAATCAATGCCTAAAAGTTGAAAAGCTAAAAAACGACAGAGAAAAGGTACATGAAGTACAAACATGAACTTATAAAACCTAGAACCCAAAAACAAGGAAGAGAGCTTACCTCTTGTGTTACAAAAACTTTTCTCCTCACAAGAGAAGAACATGGCTGACCTCTTCTGCCACTCCCTAGACGCTGGGGGGCAGTGAGGGTGGGGCTGATGGCCTCCTCATACAGCAAGAAAACAACGCGCGGAGATTTTAACCAGAGAAGAAAAAAAAAATATATAAACATAAGACTGTGGATCTGTATGATCAGAAAGAGCAGAATTAACTCTCCAGAATACATGAGAAATATTATAAAATACACGAGCAGTTTATTTAATAATCTTTGCATGTATTAAATCACCTTAGTGAGCTTCTATAGATTAATCAGAATCTTATTAATTTTAATGTTGGTTTTACTATTTTTAGTATAGCTATCCTAGTGATGAATAACTAGTTTTCTTTTTTATTTGTTTTTATTTTCTTTTATAAACGGATTTTTAAGCTTTTTTTGTGATTTTGTTTATATTATTTAATTTTTTGTTTTAATAGGACCGTCATATCCATAGCACTAAGGTTCCTTTAGGTAGTTAATAGGCATCCTCTAGCCAACTTCCTTACGGCTTTGATTGGTCAGAATCATATTATTAACTGTGTAGAAAATTAAAGCAGATCTGCCAACCTTACTCTATTATTCAGAATAATTTTTCTTAAAGTTCTTTTGATGAAAGAAGAAGGAATTTCGTTCTCTAGAAAACTTTCTAATAGTATATTAATGTGGTAATTGAAGTCCAAATTGTTGCTGCAAATTCTTGAAATTCTTAGGACCTGAGAAATTAGTACATTCTCAATTACTTTGGTTGAAATGTTATTATTCCAGTGTAGATATTTAATTACTTTGAAAGGAAAATTAACTCTTTTATCATAGAGGCTAATAGATGGGTTACCTCTGTTGAGCTTAATGCTTAAGTCTAGGAACTCAAGTTCCTGATTACTGTGGTTGGTTTTACATAAGTTAAGAGAGCTAGGATAGATATTATCAAAATCACTCTCTATAACTTCTGAATTATTGATACACAGCAGATCATCAATATATCTAAAAGTGTAAAGGTAGTTATCTGAGCAGGTGGGGTGATTTTTAATGAATTTATATTCCTTAAAGAACAGGAATAGATTAGCGATATGCGTGGACGTTGATGTTCCCATTGGAATACCGTTTACTTGCTTATAGAGAGTATTATTATATAAGATATGGTTATTTATTATGCAGCAATTGAGATAAGATTTCCAAGTTCCTACATCAACAAATTGGTTAAGTTTAAATTCTGCATACAGCTCTTTAAAGGTAGTGATTATATCTGATAGAGGCAGATTAGTATACAGGTTTTCAAAATCATAACTATTAATATCTAGGGGACAAACTTTGAGTATAGTAGAAATTACTTCTGCATTATTATTAATTATCCAAAAATCTCTGTACATCAAGTTAGAACAGTTTCTAATGTGTTTCAAAACCTTCTTTAAGACATCTTCAAAAGCAAGATCTATTTTCTTTTTATGACTCCTTACTCCACTAGCTATGAACCTGAACTTCACAGGATCCTTATGAAACTTAACCGTTGCAAAAAGAAATGGAAATTCAGGCTCATATCTTCTAGTTTGTGGAATTTTAAGTTTCTTGAAGAATGCCTTAAACCGATTTTCTAATTGCTTGGTAGAATAACTTACGGGCTCGTATGTTACTCTATTATTGAGTTCCATAGTTAACAATTCAAAATAGAACTTCTTACAGATAATTGCAAAATTATTGCTAGCTTTATCCGTAGTGGTAAAAATAAATTGGTCTTGCAGTTTGGAGAGTGACCTTTTAGCTTCTCCAGAGAAAAAGAGATTTCTGTCGAAACAAAAGTCCAGACCTTCCAACTCACCGGTGAAGCTATTGATTATATTATATTTCCATTCTGCGAAGGCCTCAATAGGCTGATTGTACGTTAAACTGGTTTTTACGATGTATTTATTTACATCTTGAGTGAAGCTCTCAAGAATCCTTTCTTTGGAAATTGTGAAGGAAGGTCTGAATTTAGAGCCATACTCTAATAAATTCCTAAGCTTTTCATTATCAACAAAACTCAAGTTTCCGGTGATAATATGGTTGTAATTCTTATCATAGTGAACTGTTTCTTTATGTTCATCACAAGAACAAGTAGTAATTACAGGAATGTAGCTCGAAGAGTTAAGTTTGTAGTTTTTAACTATTGACCCTATGGTCTTAACATATTCAAAACTTACAATAGACTGGTGCCTGTGGATGGGAAAAAAAATTGCATTATTGTAGAACAGCTTCCTTACATTGAGATTATCGTAGGCTTTATTTAGGAACCTGATGGTAACAAAATTACTGGAAAATTCTTTAAGAGAAATTTTATCTTTAAGAATATGTTTAAGAATGTCCAGAACCAAAGCAAAAACATGCTTATCAACATGGTCAGCAGTTTCATTCCAGAATTTGAAAAAACATTTAAGGACAGAGTGCTTGAAGGACTTGAGAATTTTGTAAGTATTTTTAACAAAATTAGTGCCAGTTTTAAAGCCTTCCAGAGTTTTTAGCAAGTTAGCAAAATCAACTTTGCTTGATGTGCGAAATAACCTCTGTCCTCTATTACCTCTAGAGCAGCTCTTATTATTAACAAGAAAGAAGAGTTCACGAATTGAAAATTTATGCTGATTATGCTTATTGTCAGATAGAGTGGAATTAAGGCCATAGGGATAAAGAGACTGATGCTGCAAAATTTCAAGGGATTCAGTTTCTAGCCGAGCATAGAGGTCAGGGATAATATGTAGTACCTCTATTTTCACTTTGTCAAAACCATGAGTATGGAAATGCTCTAATTCAAAGGTAGAGTACTGGTTGGCGTTTGTGGAGGGGTTCACTCCTGAATTAGAGAACTTGTTTACTAGAGACCTGTGACCATTAATCCTAAGATGAAGAGGATTTTTACTTTGGCCAATATAGCTAAGGTTGCAGACAGTACATGTGAGCTTATAGATGGTGTTGTAGGCTTTGCAAAACTTGTTGGAGCAATTATCCTCAACATAAGAATAGAGGTTAGGATCTGCAGATTTACATGTCAAACAACGTTTGTCATTTCATAACTTTAGATTACCTTTGCCAGCGAGTTCATACACTATGGGAAAGGGTGCTAGCCTAACCGAGCGGGAGGACTTAAAATATCTGAGCTGACCTCCAATCCTTTCATCGTCCTTAGAACTCCACTTGGGCCCAAAACATACAAATTCTGAGCAAACCAACTAGGAAAAACTTTTTAGAAATAAGCAGTCCAAGAAAAGACCAAACTCGAGTATAAACTACACTCCAAAAAGCTGCATCCAAAACATACTAAAAATAAAAATTAGAAAATGAAAAAAACCTCAAATAAAAAAATAGTAATAAAAAAAAAAAAAAAAAAAGTAATAATAAAACATTTCAACTAGAATTTGCGCATGAGCTGCTAAATAATAAATTGAAATTAGTTACTTAAGAGCAAAACTGAAGACCAAGGAAAAACTTTAGAATTTAAAATGAAGGTTGCAAAATAACCTGAAAATCAAAACGTGCAACGCAGCAGTTTTGAAAATTCAGAATTCACATTCTATAAAGAAGATACCTAAGCAAAAAAATACATATATAATTTTGACTCACACCTAGTACAACATAGAAAAGGTTATGTATCTACCTGTGTGAGTAAAAGGAGAAAAGATAAAAAAATAAAATAAAACAACTGAATGTAGAAGGTGTCGAGAATACTGAGCCTTGGCTTTATCAAGGACCGGCAAAAACTCTGCATTTTCTCACTTCCACAAAGACCTAGTTGGAAATGGGTTTCTGCAAGGCCATAGATGCAAGTAACATTCCCACCTAAAATAGTTTAACAAATATATATATGTCATGTCCTCCGTAGAGTTGCATGACCTAGCACTAGTTAACAATTTCGCTTGCATCCATTAACCTTCCTGGCCCGACCCATACTCTTCATCTGTTACTATTAAACAGAGAGAAGAAGATTAAAGAGAACTCAAGCTGTGAGAGTGACATAATAATTAGAAATGATTTTCAGCCATAACGAAATTCCAAGTTCGTTTGAGAGAGAATTTAAACCTGAAAAACAATGCAAAAGAAATCCAAATTTTACATTGCAATTAAAAAAGGAAATGTTAATTTATAACGAACAGATTTTTGAAAGAAAACTTGAGTCTAAAACCCCCTACTCTACAACTTATGACAACACAAAAACGAGAATAAGTTAAAGATAATAATTAACTAAAGAAAACTTTGTTAAAGTTATATACCTTAAACAGTTAGTTGCAATATGTACAAAGTATTTCAGCAGTGCTTTAAGTGCATAATTAATTAGTTATTAAGAACTTAACTACTTTTAAAAAACAGCGCATAGACAGCGCATAGAAAAGGAACAAGCTAAGCCATCTTCTGTTCCTAGGTACCCCAAAAGACGCTCAAAGTTACAAAGAAAAGAAAGAGTTAAAACCCGCAAAAATGTTAACAGACAAATCAATGCCTAAAAAGTTGAAAAGCTAAAAAACGACAGAGAAAAGGTACATGAAGTACAAACATGAACTTATAAAACCTAGAACCCAAAAACAAGGAAGAGAGCTTACCTCTTGTGTTACAAAAACTTTTCTCCTCACAAGAGAAGAACATGGCTGTCCTCTTCTGCCACTCCCTAGACGCTGGGGGGCAGTGAGGGTGGGGCTGATTGCCTCCTCATACAGCAAGAAAACAACGCGCGGAGATTTTAACCAGAGAAGAAAAAAAATATATAAACATAAGACTGTGGATCTGTATGATCAGAAAGAGCAGAATTAACTCTCCAGAATACATGAGAAATATAAAATACACGAGCAGTTTATTTAATAATCTTTGCATGTATTAAATCACCTTAGTGAGCTTCTATAGATTAATCAGAATCTTATTAATTTTAATGTTGGTTTTACTATTTTTAGTATAGCTATCCTAGTGATGAATAACTAGTTTTCTTTTTTTATTTGTTTTTATTTTCTTTTATAAACGGATTTTTAAGCTTTTTTGTGATTTTGTTTATATTATTTAATTTTTTGTTTTAATAGGACCGTCATATCCATAGCACTAAGGTTCCTTTAGGTAGTTAATAGGCATCCTCTAGCCAACTTCCTTACGGCTTTGATTGGTCAGAATCATATTATTAACTGTGTAGAAAATTAAAGCAGATCTGCCAACCTTACTCTATTATTCAGAATAATTTTTCTTAAAGTTCTTTTGATGAAAGAAGAAGGAATTTCGTTCTCTAGAAAACTTTCTAATAGTATATTAATGTGGTAATTGAAGTCCAAATTGTTGCTGCAAATTCTTGAAATTCTTAGGACCTGAGAAATTAGTACATTCTCAATTACTTTGGTTGAAATGTTATTATTCCAGTGTAGATATTTAATTACTTTGAAAGGAAAATTAACTCTTTTATCATAGAGGCTAATAGATGGGTTACCTCTGTTGAGCTTAATGCTTAAGTCTAGGAACTCATGTTCCTGATTACTGTGGTTGGTTTTACATAAGTTAAGAGAGCTAGGATAGATATTATCAAAATCACTCTCTATAACTTCTGAATTATTGATACACAGCAGATCATCAATATATCTAAAAGTGTAAAGGTAGTTATCTGAGCAGGTGGGGTGATTTTTAATGAATTTATATTCCTTAAAGAACAGGAATAGATTAGCGATATGCGTGGACGTTGATGTTCCCATTGGAATACCGTTTACTTGCTTATAGAGAGTATTATTATATAAGATATGGTTATTTATTATGCAGCAATTGAGATAAGATTTCCAAGTTCCTACATCAACAAATTGGTTAAGTTTAAATTCTGCATACAGCTCTTTAAAGGTAGTGATTATATCTGATAGAGGCAGATTAGTATACAGGTTTTCAAAATCATAACTATTAATATCTAGGGGACAAACTTTGAGTATAGTAGAAATTACTTCTGCATTATTATTAATTATCCAAAAATCTCTGTACATCAAGTTAAAACAGTTTCTAATGTGTTTCAAAACCTTCTTTAAGACATCTTCAAAAGCAAGATCTATTTTCTTTTTATGACTCCTTACTCCACTAGCTATGAACCTGAACTTCACAGGATCCTTATGAAACTTAACCGTTGCAAAAAGAAATGGAAATTCAGGCTCATATCTTCTAGTTTGTGGAATTTTAAGTTTCTTGAAGAATGCCTTAAACCGATTTTCTAATTGCTTGGTAGAATAACTTACGGGCTCGTATGTTACTCTATTATTGAGTTCCATAGTTAACAATTCAAAATAGAACTTCTTACAGATAATTGCAAAATTATTGCTAGCTTTATCCGTAGTGGTAAAAATAAATTGGTCTTGCAGTTTGGAGAGTGACTTTTTAGCTTCTCCAGAGAAAAAGAGATTTCTGTCGAAACAAAAGTCCAGACCTTCCAACTCACCGGTGAAGCTATTGATTATATTATATTTCCATTCTGCGAAGGCCTCAATAGGCTGATTGTACGTTAAACTGGTTTTTACGATGTATTTATTTACATCTTGAGTGAAGCTCTCAAGAATCCTTTCTTTGGAAATTGTGAAGGAAGGTCTGAATTTAGAGCCATACTCTAATAAATTCCTAAGCTTTTCATTATCAACAAAACTCAAGTTTCCGGTGATAATATGGTTGTAATTCTTATCATAGTGAACTGTTTCTTTATGTTCATCACAAGAACAAGTAGTAATTACAGGAATGTAGCTCGAAGAGTTAAGTTTGTAGTTTTTAACTATTGACCCTAAGGTCTTAACATATTTAAAACTTACAATAGACTGGTGCCTGTGGATGGGAAAAAAAATTGCATTATTGTAGAACAGCTTCCTTACATTGAGATTATCGTAGGCTTTATTTAGGAACCTGATGGTAACAAAATTACTGGAAAATTCTTTAAGAGAAATTTTATCTTTAAGAATATGTTTAAGAATGTCCAGAACCAAAGCAAAAACATGCTTATCAACATGGTCAGCAGTTTCATTCCAGAATTTGAAAAAACATTTAAGGACAGAGTGCTTGAAGGACTTGAGAATTTTGTAAGTATTTTTAACAAAATTAGTGCCAGTTTTAAAGCCTTCCAGAGTTTTTAGCAAGTTAGCAAAATCAACTTTGCTTGATGTGCGAAATAACCTCTGTCCTCTATTACCTCTAGAGCAGCTCTTATTATTAACAAGAAAGAAGAGTTCACGAATTGAAAATTTATGCTGATTATGCTTATTGTCAGATAGAGTGGAATTAAGGCCATAGGGATAAAGAGACTGATGCTGCAAAATTTCAAGGGATTCAGTTTCTAGCCGAGCATAGAGGTCAGGGATAATATGTAGTACCTCTATTTTCACTTTGTCAAAACCATGAGTATGGAAATGCTCTAATTCAAAGGTAGAGTACTGGTTGGCGTTTGTGGAGGGGTTCACTCCTGAATTAGAGAACTTGTTTACTAGAGACCTGTGACCATTAATCCTAAGATGAAGAGGATTTTTACTTTGGCCAATATAGCTAAGGTTGCAGACAGTACATGTGAGCTTATAGATGGTGTTGTAGGCTTTGCAAAACTTGTTGGAGCAATTATCCTCAACATAAGAATAGAGGTTAGGATCTGCAGATTTACATGTCAAACAACGTTTGTCATTTCATAACTTTAGATTACCTTTGCCAGCGAGTTCATACACTATGGGAAAGGGTGCTAGCCTAACCGAGCGGGAGGACTTAAAATATCTGAGCTGACCTCCAATCCTTTCATCGTCCTTAGAACTCCACTTGGGCCAAAACATACAAATTCTGAGCAAACCAACTAGGAAAAACTTTTTAGAAATAAGCAGTCCAAGAAAAGACCAAACTCGAGTATAAACTACACTCCAAAAAGCTGCATCCAAAACATACTAAAAATAAAAATTAGAAAATGAAAAAAAAACTCAAATAAAAAAATAGTAATAAAAAAAAAAAAAAGTAATAATAAAACATTTCAACTAGAATTTGCGCATGAGCTGCTAAATAATAAATTGAAATTAGTTACTTAAGAGCAAAACTGAAGACCAAGGAAAAACTTTAGAATTTAAAATGAAGGTTGCAAAATAACCTGAAAATCAAAACGCGCAACGCAGCAGTTTTGAAAATTCAGAATTCACATTCTATAAAGAAGATACCTAAGCAAAAAAATACATATATAATTTTGACTCACACCTAGTACAACATAGAAAAGGTTATGTATCTACCTGTGTGAGTAAAAGGAGAAAAGATAAAAAAATAAAATAAAACAACTGAATGTAGAAGGTGTCGAGAATACTGAGCCTTGGCTTTATCAAGGACCGGCAAAAACTCTGCATTTTCTCACTTCCACAAAGACCTAGTTGGAAATGGGTTTCTGCAAGGCCATAGATGCAAGTAACATTCCCACCTAAAATAGTTTAACAAATATATATATGTCATGTCCTCCGTAGAGTTGCATGACCTAGCACTAGTTAACAATTTCGCTTGCATCCATTAACCTTCCTGGCCCGACCCATACTCTTCATCTGTTACTATTAAACAGAGAGAAGAAGATTAAAGAGAACTCAAGCTGTGAGAGTGACATAATAATTAGAAATGATTTTCAGCCATAACGAAATTCCAAGTTCGTTTGAGAGAGAATTTAAACCTGAAAAACAATGCAAAAGAAATCCAAATTTTACATTGCAATTAAAAAAGGAAATGTTAATTTATAACGAACAGATTTTTGAAAAAAAACTTGAGTCTAAAACCCCCTACTCTACAACTTATGACAACACAAAAACGAGAATAAGTTAAAGATAATAATTAACTAAAGAAAACTTTGTTAAAGTTATATACCTTAAACAGTTAGTTGCAATATGTACAAAGTATTTCAGCAGTGCTTTAAGTGCATAATTAATTAGTTATTAAGAACTTAACTACTTTGAAAAAACAGCGCATAGACAGCGCATAGAAAAGGAACAAGCTAAGCCATCTTCTGTTCCTAGGTACCCCAAAAGACGCTCAAAGTTACAAAGAAAAGAAAGAGTTAAAACCCGCAAAAATGTTAACAGACAAATCAATGCCTAAAAGCTGAAAAGCTAAAAAACGACAGAGAAAAGGTACATGAAGTACAAACATGAACTTATAAAACCTAGAACCCAAAAACAAGGAAGAGAGCTTACCTCTTGTGTTACAAAAACTTTTCTCCTCACAAGAGAAGAACATGGCTGACCTCTTCTGCCACTCCCTAGACGCTGGGGGGCAGTGAGGGTGGGGCTGATGGCCTCCTCATACAGCAAGAAAACAACGCGCGGAGATTTTAACCAGAGAAGAAAAAAAATATATAAACATAAGACTGTGGATCTGTATGATCAGAAAGAGCAGAATTAACTCTCCAGAATACATGAGAAATATTATAAAATACACGAGCAGTTTATTTAATAATCTTTGCATGTATCAAATCACCTTAGTGAGCTTCTATAGATTAATCAGAATCTTATTAATTTTAATGTTGGTTTTACTATTTTTAGTATAGCTATCCTAGTGATGAATAACTAGTTTTCTTTTTTTATTTGTTTTTATTTTCTTTTATAAACGGATTTTTAAGCTTTTTTTGTGATTTTGTTTATATTATTTAATTTTTTGTTTTAATAGGACCGTCATATCCATAGCACTAAGTTTCCTTTAGGTAGTTAATAGGCATCCTCTAGCCAACTTCCTTACGGCTTTGATTGGTCAGAATCATATTATTAACTGTGTAGAAAATTAAAGCAGATCTGCCAACCTTACTCTATTATTCAGAATAATTTTTCTTAAAGTTCTTTTGATGAAAGAAGAAGGAATTTCGTTCTCTAGAAAACTTTCTAATAGTATATTAATGTGGTAATTGAAGTCCAAATTGTTGCTGCAAATTCTTGAAATTCTTAGGACCTGAGAAATTAGTACATTCTCAATTACTTTGGTTGAAATGTTATTATTCCAGTGTAGATATTTAATTACTTTGAAAGGAAAATTAACTCTTTTATCATAGAGGCTAATAGATGGGTTACCTCTGTTGAGCTTAATGCTTAAGTCTAGGAACTCAAGTTCCTGATTACTGTGGTTGGTTTTACATAAGTTAAGAGAGCTAGGATAGATATTATCAAAATCACTCTCTATAACTTCTGAATTATTGATACACAGCAGATCATCAATATATCTAAAAGTGTAAAGGTAGTTATCTGAGCAGGTGGGGTGATTTTTAATGAATTTATATTCCTTAAAGAACAGGAATAGATTAGCGATATGCGTGGACGTTGATGTTCCCATTGGAATACCGTTTACTTGCTTATAGAGAGTATTATTATATAAGATATGGTTATTTATTATGCAGCAATTGAGATAAGATTTCCAAGTTCCTACATCAACAAATTGGTTAAGTTTAAATTCTGCATACAGCTCTTTAAAGGTAGTGATTATATCTGATAGAGGCAGATTAGTATACAGGTTTTCAAAATCATAACTATTAATATCTAGGGGACAAACTTTGAGTATAGTAGAAATTACTTCTGCATTATTATTAATTATCCAAAAATCTCTGTACATCAAGTTAGAACAGTTTCTAATGTGTTTCAAAACCTTCTTTAAGACATCTTCAAAAGCAAGATCTATTTTCTTTTTATGACTCCTTACTCCACTAGCTATGAACCTGAACTTCACAGGATCCTTATGAAACTTAACCGTTGCAAAAAGAAATGGAAATTCAGGCTCATATCTTCTAGTTTGTGGAATTTTAAGTTTCTTGAAGAATGCCTTAAACCGATTTTCTAATTGCTTGGTAGAATAACTTACGGGCTCGTATGTTACTCTATTATTGAGTTCCATAGTTAACAATTCAAAATAGAACTTCTTACAGATAATTGCAAAATTATTGCTAGCTTTATCCGTAGTGGTAAAAATAAATTGGTCTTGCAGTTTGGAGAGTGACCTTTTAGCTTCTCCAGAGAAAAAGAGATTTCTGTCGAAACAAAAGTCCAGACCTTCCAACTCACCGGTGAAGCTATTGATTATATTATATTTCCATTCTGCGAAGGCCTCAATAGGCTGATTGTACGTTAAACTGGTTTTTACGATGTATTTATTTACATCTTGAGTGAAGCTCTCAAGAATCCTTTCTTTGGAAATTGTGAAGGAAGGTCTGAATTTAGAGCCATACTCTAATAAATTCCTAAGCTTTTCATTATCAACAAAACTCAAGTTTCCGGTGATAATATGGTTGTAATTCTTATCATAGTGAACTGTTTCTTTATGTTCATCACAAGAACAAGTAGTAATTACAGGAATGTAGCTCGAAGAGTTAAGTTTGTAGTTTTTAACTATTGACCCTAAGGTCTTAACATATTTAAAACTTACATTAGACTGGTGCCTGTGGATGGGAAAAAAAATTGCATTATTGTAGAACAGCTTCCTTACATTGAGATTATCGTAGGCTTTATTTAGGAACCTGATGGTAACAAAATTACTGGAAAATTCTTTAAGAGAAATTTTATCTTTAAGAATATGTTTAAGAATGTCCAGAACCAAAGCAAAAACATGCTTATCAACATGGTCAGCAGTTTCATTCCAGAATTTGAAAAAACATTTAAGGACAGAGTGCTTGAAGGACTTGAGAATTTTGTAAGTATTTTTAACAAAATTAGTGCCAGTTTTAAAGCCTTCCAGAGTTTTTAGCAAGTTAGCAAAATCAACTTTGCTTGATGTGCGAAATAACCTCTGTCCTCTATTACCTCTAGAGCAGCTCTTATTATTAACAAGAAAGAAAGAGTTCACGAATTGAAAATTTATGCTGTTAAACCTGAAAAACAATGCAAAAGAAATCCAAATTTTACATTGCAATTAAAAAAGGAAATATTAATTTATAACGAACAGATTTTTGAAAGAAAACTTGAGTCTAAAACCCCCTACTCTACAACTTATGACAGCACGAAAACGAGAATAAGTTAAAGATAATAATTAACTAAAGAAAACTTTGTGAAAGTTATATACCTTAAACAGTTAGTTGCAATATGTACAAAGTATTTCAGCAGTGCTTTAAGTGCATAATTAATTAGTTATTAAGAACTTAACTACTTTGAAAAAACAGCGCATAGACAGCGCATAGAAAAGGAACAAGCCCCACCCTCACTGCCCCCCAGCGTCTAGGGAGTGGCGGAAGAGGTCAGCCATGTTCTTCTCTTGTGAGGAGAAAAGTTTTTGTCACACAAGAGGTAAGCTCTCTTCCTTGTTTTTGGGTTCTAGGTTTTATAAGTTCAATGTTTGTACTTCATGTACCTTTTCTCTGTCGTTTTTTAGCTTTTCAGCTTTTAAGCATTAGTTTGTCTGTTAACATTTTTGCGGGTTTTAACTCTTACTTTTCTTTGTAACTTTGAGCGTCTTTTTGGGGTACCTAGGAACAGAAGATGGCTAAGCTTGTTCCTTTTCTATGCGCTGTCTATGCGCTGTTTTTTCAAAGTAGTTAAGTTCTTAATAACTAATGAATTATGCACTTAAAGCACTGCTGAAATACTTTGTACATATTGCAACTAACTGTTTAAGGTATATAACTTTCACAAAGTTTTCTTTAGTTAATTATTATCTTTAACTTATTCTCGTTTTCGTGCTGTCATAAGTTGTAGAGTAGGGGGTTTTAGACTCAAGTTTTCTTTCAAAAATCTGTTCGTTATAAATTAATATTTCCTTTTTTAATTGCAATGTAAAATTTGGATTTCTTTTGCATTGTTTTTCAGGTTTAAATTCTCTCTCAAACGAACTTGGAATTTCGTTATAGCTGAAAATCATTTCTAATTATTATGTCACTCTCACAGCTTGAGTTCTCTTTAATCTTCTTCTCTCTGTTTAATAGTAACAGATGAAGAGCATGGGTCGGGCCATGAAGGTTAATGGATGCAAGCGAAATTGTTAACTAGTGCTAGGTCATGCTACTCTACGGAGAACATGACTTATATATATATTTTTTAAACTATTTTAGGTGGGAATGTTACTTGCATCTATGGCCTTGCAGAAACCCATTTCCAACTAGGTCTTTGTGGAAGTGAGAAAATGCAGAGTTTTTGCTGGTCCTTGATAAAGCCAAGGCTCAGTATTCTCGACACCTTCTACATTCAGTTGTTTTATTTTATTTTTTTATCTTTTCTCCTTTTACTCACACAGGTAGATACATAACCTTTTCTATGTTGTACTAGGTGTGAGTCAAAATTATATATGTATTTTTTTGCTTAGGTATCTTCTTTATAGAATGCAGTGGCGGCTCGTATTGTAAAATGCTGGTGAGGCGAACGGTCTTGATGTAAATGTAAAACAGTAACACATATGTTATTGAAAAATATATAAATTCGTATAACGTTATAGGAACATATATATATATCAGTGGCGTAGCCGGGGGTTCGTGGTTTGCACCCCCTAAGTAGGCGAGACAGTTAGCTTTTTCTAAGCACGTTTTATAGATAATTTCCCTATTTAAATTCATTGATTTTTACATAACTTACAATGTAATACAAATAAATTACATTGATACATAATATCAATGCAATTTCTTGATAATAGAACAGAAAGTAAAGCAAAGCAGCCAAAGAAGTTGCTTTATTAACTTTTTTATTAAAACAACTATAATTTATTGCATTTTCTTCATTTTATTAAATTAGCTTCGTTTTGTATTAATGTCCAAGATGTGCGTACGTACCAATAGAAAAATATTTGTCGAAGCGCCCCCCCCCCCAAATTGTTACATGTACTTATACACAGTTATACAGCATAAATGCAGAACCCCCCCCTCAAAAAGTTTCATGTCAAAGGCAGTATCACCCATCGGATATCTTTGAAGTCCTGGGTTCGAGTCGGCTGAATCATTAAAATCCACTGAGATTCGGAAGTCTCGTTAATCCATTGGTCTCGGTTAGGCGCCTTGTTATAAACAGCTGTAAACCCCATCACTTAGGGCTCCATCCCATGCCATTTTAGCCCTTATATACAAATATTATTCAACAGTAATGGAATAAAATTATAGAAATATATGAAACACGGCGTGGGGAGTCTTTCTTCACGAAAAAATCCAAAAATTTTAGAGGAAAAATGTGCATATATATATATATATGTGTGGGATGTAAGGTCAGGTGATGCGTAACATCACAGCCTCTCCTTGACAAATGTCAACCCCGCCTTCTCGTGGTGCATCCTGTTCCCACTAAAGGGGCTCTGACGACCGCAAATAGCGGTATAACTATACCATCGGGATCAGAGGAAATGCTATCCCACACTCACCAACCCGCTTGGCCAGCGTGGTGAGTTATGGCCAAACACCTCCAAAATGACTCTACAACTTAAATCTTGGCCCTCAGTCTCCGGCAGCTGGAATGTACCTGGCCAAGGCAGCAGCCAGTGCGACATGAAGGCAGAGGGTGCTAAGAATCCCCGGAGGACCGGACTAGGCTGCCATTTGATGCTGACCTTGGCTACCTACAACGCACGCTCCCTATCTTCTGATTCAAGGCTTCTTGAATTGGAAGAGGAACTACAAAGGATCAAGTGGGACATCGTCGGGCTAAGTGAGGTAAGGAGAAAAGGAGAAGATCTCATTGAACTGAAAAGTGGACATCTCTTCTATTATCGTGGGACAGATACTGGCAGAACTAGTGGTGTTGGATTTATAATAAACAAGAAACTGAAGGATAAAGTGGTAGAAGTTGAAAGTTCCTCGGACAGAGCTGCACGACTCGTTATCCAACTATCGAGAAGATACCAGGCTCAGATTATTCAAACTTATGCACCCACCACAAGTCATCCTGAAGAAGAAATTGAAGAATTTTATGAGGAAATTCGTCATCTAAATAATAAAGGTAAGCAGCACTTGAAGATAATTATGGGAGATTTCAATGCAAAAATAGGGCACCGGCAACAGAATGAAACTTCAGTAGGTAAATTCGGTCACGGCAACAGAAACCAGCGTGGAAATACTCTCGTTGAGTTTGCAGAGGCAGAAGGATTTTTCATCTTGAATTCCTTTTTTCAAGAAAAAGCCACACAGGAAATGGACATGGAGACATCCAATTGGGACGACAAGTGAAATTGATTTTATTATGTGTAACAAAAAATTCGTCATCGAAGACTGCAGTGTGCTAAACAAGTTCAACACAGGTAGTGACCATAGATTGGTGAGATGTAAGATGCACCTCAACACTAAACTGGAACGTGGCAAGCTCATAAGACAAACAAAATGTATTGACATAACCAACCTTAAAAAACACCATAATACTTTCAAGTTGGAACTGAAGAACAGATTCTCTACTTTAGAAGGCCTAACATCGGAAGAAGTGGATATTTCGGAAGTTAACAGAAAAGTAACCAAAGCTCTTATGGAAACAGCAACAAAATTAGCTGGGTCTAAGAACAAGTTGCATGTAAACAAATTATCAGGAAAAACCAAAATGTTGATGCAAAAAAGAAGAGAGATGAGGACAACTAAAGAAGATGTGACTTCCAAAGTGGAATATATAGAGCTATGCAAGACAGTAAGAAAAAGTATCACTGAAGACGTAAGGAAATTCAACTGTGAGCTAGTGAGGAAAGCAATTGAAAACAACCAAAGCCTAAAGATAGCAAAGGGACATCTCAGTAAGGGAAGAAAACAGATTATGGCTCTGAGAAAAGAAGATGGTTCTATAACAAGAAATAGAGGTGAAATTTTGACAAGAGTGAAAGATTTCTACTCCAAATTATATGAAAGGGATGATACATGTACTCCAGACATCATGAAAGGTACCAGAGTTCTTCCAGTCCTCCCAGCAGAAGTTGCACATGCAATCAAGAACATGAAGCGGGGGAAAGCTCCAGGAGAAGATGGAATTACTATAGACATCATACAAGAAGCAAGTGGAGAAATTGAAACAGTACTCGCCCAAATTTTCACTCGATGCCTTAATGAAGGGAAGATTCCTGAGGATTGGAACAATGCTACAATGATCCTGCTACATAAAAAAGGTGACATTGAGGATCTCAGGAACTACAGACCTATCAGCCTCCTATCAGTGGTTTATAAAATCTTCACTAAAGTTCTTTCACACCGCTTGAAGGTAACACTGGACATGGCTCAACCGAGAGAACAAGCTGGATTCAGGAGTGGCTACAGCACAATAGATCATATCCACGTACTGAGAGAACTAATTGAAAGAGCGAGGGAATATGAACTTCCATTGTGCATGGCTTTTATCGATTATGAAAAAGCCTTTGATTCGGTGAAACCATCAGCAGTTACCACGGCTCTGAAATCCTGCGGTATTGAAGATGCATACATTAATATTATTAATAACATCTATGAAAATGCAAGTGCAAAGATTCGGCTGTTTGAAAATACAACACACATAAAAATTGGAAAGGGAGTGAGACAAGGTGACACCATATCTCCGAAGCTCTTTAATGCCACATTGGAAAATGTCTTTCAATCACTGAACTGGGAAAACAAAGGGATAAAGATTAATGGAGATTATCTAACCCACCTTCGTTTTGCTGATGACGTAGTCATTTTTGCAACTACCCCATCAGAGCTGCAGAGTATGATCCAGGAACTTGCTGACAAGAGTAAAGAAGTGGGATTAAAAATGAACTTTCAGAAGACAAAAGTGATGTTCAATGCTTTTACAAGAAATGAAGATTTATCGATTGATGGAGAAAAACTGGAGATAACAGATACGTATGTTTATCTTGGACAGCAGATATCAAGTGAGGGTCACATTGATGAAGAAATTAATCGGCGTACAAAACTTGCCTGGAGAGCTTTTGGAAGAAACAGCATAATTTTCAAGAGCAATATGCCATTATGTCTTAAAAGAAAAGTGTTTGATCAATGCATCCTTCCAGTGCTTACGTATGGTGCAGAGACGTGGACCTTAACTAAAAGAGACATACAAAGGCTGCAGACAACTCAAAGCAGCATGGAGAGGTGCATGCTTGGTATAACCAGGAGAGATAAGAAGAGGAACTCGTGGATCCGAAAAATGACAAGAGTGGAAGACATCATGATCAGAGTTAAATCCCTGAAATGGCAATGGGCTGTACATACTGCCAGAAGGACAGACCATAGATGGACAGCCGAAATTTTAGATTGGATTCCAAGGGACAGGAAAAGACCCAGAAAAAGACCACATGGGAGATGGGTGGATGAAATTCGTAAATATGCGGGAGTGACATGGAGGAGACTGGCACAAGACAGACCGTTGTGGAGGAAACTTGGGGAGACCTTCGTCCAGCAGTGGATTGATAATGGTTGACAATGATGATGATGATGATATGTGTGTGTGTGTGTGTGTGTGTGTGTGTGTGTGTGTGTGTGTGTGTGTGTGTGTGTAATATACGCTACTTTTGCAACAATATTTTTATGAAAACAATTATTCAATAATTTTACAACAAAGAAAGAAATATTTCACCTGTATTCTTTTATGTAATACACTTGAGCGAAAATACGCAATTTGTGCGGTTTCTTTAGCTAGTCAATGCGTCACTCACATCCCAACGCCAGTCGGAGATCCACTTCTTAAAAAATTCAAAGTAAATCATTTGAATAGAAATTGTTTTCTTACGAAATGTTTCTTGAGCTTGAATAAAAGTCACAGTTCGATTGGCATATTAGTGAAGGTGCATTTAGCACGGGTCATAAACTGAAGTCCAGGCTCGTGATAATTATTAGCTTCGTTTTGTATTAATGTCCAGGAGAAGTCAAGGAAGCACATTTCTATATAAAAAAAAGTATTAGGTAATTTAAACCTGGAATTAAAAACAGAGGAATGCGATATTAATTTGCTTTGGTCTCGAACAGAATGCTTTCAGTTTATGTTTTTATAAATAAGTTCAATTCTGCGATCCTTTTTGGCTGCAAATTTGTCTATGATCAGATCATAAAATGGTTGAGTGGACATTAGATGGTTCAGCAATTCTTTCTCGATTGAAATTTTAGCGAGTGAAGACAAACGATCTTGTGCCGTTGTATTACGGAGGTAAGTCTTAATTCTCTTCAAACAAGAAAAACTCCTTTCAGCAGAAGAACTTGTTGATGCCAGTGTCAATACAAGAGAAAATAATTTGTAGGCTTCTGGTAACACATCTTTCAGCTCGTTTTCTTTCATTGTTTTCAAGGTTTTCTGAACACCGAGTTCCCTGAAGTTGTGATCATTATATAAAAAATCTAATTCGTTTTTTAGTCGTTGTGTGTCTGTAAAAATGTTTGGATAAATTTTTTTGAGAGTGTTATGGGCACTGGATGGAAATGACTCTGAATAACTATGGTATTTTGAGCTGTCAACTAGCTGCAGAAACTCGAGCTTTCCCATATCTTCAAATCTGGTATTTATTTGGACTATTATGCTGTCAACGATTTCGTAAAACAAAATTTTGTAATAGTTTTCCACTTCTTCTTCAGTCAAATGTTTCTTTTGGCGACATTTAGGACCTCCACTCAAACTAATTGCTTCACTGAAATGTTTCAAGTAAGTGGTTACATTCCTTTTCTTATTTATTCGTTCGCAACATTGTTTAATTTGTCTTTGGCAATAACTGATATCTAAAGTCTTTTTTTGTAAAACATCAAATAATACATCCGTAATTCCAAAAATGTCATCAATCAGTGATAAAAAGCAAATTCAAAATTAGTGAAATTTTTCAAATATCCTATGGCTCCGTTGATTGATTCTGCCGTTGATTCCGGGTCATTCATTATGTTTTCAAACACATTCTTTAGTTTGCCCCATTCGCTTACAATTAAACGCAAAATGTGTGAAAGTGATGCCCAACGTGTTTCCGCTATTTGAGGAATCCGTTTCCCAACAACTGAATCTGCTACGTGGGTTCTCTTGGCAGATTTATGAAAAAATGAGAGCATGCTGGATACAGTTGCGAAATATATGCGACAATTTACAATACTTTTGCACCCCTGTTGTAGGACAAGGTTAAGGCGGTGGGCGAAACAGTGGGTAAACAAAGCTTGCGGGGCTTCTACCTTGACTCATTTCTGCAGACCGCTCAACTCTCCAGCCATAACGCTTGCACCATCATAACACTGGCCTACTAACTTTGATTTAAAATCAAACTCCTCCAAAACCGATGCTAGCAGATCATACAGTGCCACAGCAGTCCTGTCAGTGCTGATATCATAAAAACCAAGGAAGCGCTCAACTACTTCACAATTTGAGTCCAATATGTATCTGACAATTATTGAACACTGTGATTTTTGAGTAATATCAGTTGTATCATCAACTTGCACTGAAAAAAATTTTGACTCATTAATTTCGCTTTTAACACATTCGTTTATATATTCATGAATACACTCCAGTAAATCATTCTGTATCGTTTTAGATTGTCCAGAAAATAAGCTTCGTATTTCTTCAAAATGTGCTTTTAATTCTGGGGTGCTCCTACGAAGTAACAAATGGAACATCTCCTTGAAATTACCTTTATTTAATGAGGAAATAGATTCATCATGTCCTCGAAAAGGCAGTTCTTGCTTGCTTAGAACGACAACTAAATCGATTATATGTTCCATAAAAAGCCTATTTAGTCTGACCTTTTCATTAAACTTAGCTTTATGAAGCATATCAGAAATAGTGTTTATATTTTTTTCCATCCGTTTCAGACCTACGTGATTAGTTATATGCTCTTTAGAGCTTTCGTGCAATTTTGCACTACGAGAAAAGTTTTTCAGATCAAAATAACCCGTTGTATTCCACACATTTTTCTTATTGCTCAAAAGTAAACATGGCCAGCAAAAGAGAGTTTGCTTGTAATAGCTACCAGAAATCTCGTACCATGATTTATTGAAAGACCTAAGAAACGATTTGCCGCACTTATCTTTAGATATTGAACTTATTACAGGTGTCGGTCTTCCAGATATGAGAACATCCCTTTTATTATAATCTTTCCAATGTTTAAAAGGAATTTCTTCCAGAACACAAATCACGTCGTTTATTGGGCCATTCATATTTTCCAACCCAAATCAAAATATGCTGTTTAGTAACAATAACAAAATAAAAAAGAAGAAAAACTCAACATTACTATGAACTAGCCAACACCCGCAAAAGAGAGGATTGAAAACACACTACAAAAAGTTAGACTCAAATATACTCTGACGAATAGTTAAAGCTACGTAGAAATCATCCTACTTCAAAGCATATAGAGGCGAACGGCGTCATCGCCTGTAAAACCACTTTTTACCAAGGTCATCTGCTCATTTTCCCGCGCCCATTGGATACACAATCCTTGGGTTCTCCAATAACAGCAGAGATGCGATTCCAGTTTAAGCGAAATGGAGGGTCGCCTCAGAAATTTCCTTTCTCTTACTGGAAGTCCGGCACCTCCTTAGGTAGACTTCGGACCGTGGGGGTGGGGGGTTCACTCTGTAGGGCTCTTCTCTGATCCCCAGTTCCCAAAACCGGCTTCTCATCGAGACGATTCAGCCGGTCGCCTCTAAGCGCTTAAAACATGCAGCTGCTTTGCAAAAATAATGATTCATTCCTCTTCTTGAAAGCCTTTTTTTAACCTAATTCATGAATCACAATGTAAATTTCAGTGTTTCATTTATCCTGCAAAGTTCTTATATCTTCGTTACTGACCGAAGTTTGTTTTTTTTTTCACTTCTCATTCTGCGGAATTTCAGGTGAGGCGGCGCCTCACTTGCCTCATCTGACGGGCCGCCACTGATAGAATGTGAATTCTGAATTTTCAAAACTGCTGCGTTGCGCGTTTTGATTTTCAGGTTATTTTGCACCCTTCGTTTTAAATTCTAAAATTTTTTCCTTAGTCTTCAGTTTTGCTCTTAAGTATATATATATATATATATATATCAACATCATCATCAACCATTATCAATCCACTGCTGGATGAAGGTCTTCCCAAATTTCTTCCACAATTGTCTGTCTTGGGACTGTCTCCTCCACATCACTCCAGCATACTTTCGAATTTCATCCATCCATCTCCCATGGGGGTCTTCTTCTGGGTATTTTCCTATCCCTCGGAATTTAGCCTAAAATTTCGGTTGTCCTTCGGTGGACCGTTCTTCTGGCAACATGTCCAGCCCATTGCCATTTCAGTGATTTCACTCTGGTCATGACGTCGTCCACTCCTGTCATTTTCCTTATCCACTAGTTCCTCTTCTTATCTTTCCTTGTTACACCAAGCATGCATCTCTCCATGCCTCTTTGAGTTGTCTGAAGTCTCTGTATGTCTTTTTTAGTTATGGTCCATGTCTCTGCGCTCCATACGTAAGCACTGGCAGGATGCTTTGATTAAACACTTTTCTTTTGAGACATACTGGCATACTGCTCTTAAAAAGTGTACTGTTTCTTCCAAAAGCTCTCCATTGAAGTTTTATACGCCGATTAATTTCTTCATTAATGTTACTCTCACTCGATATCTGCTGCCCAAGATAAATGTAGGAATCGGTTGTCTCAAGCTTTTCTCCATCAATCGATAAATCTTCGCTTCTTGTAAAAGCATTGTACATCACTTTTGTCTTCTGAAAGTTCATTTTTAATCCCACTTCTTTACTCTTGTCAGCAAGTTCCTGGATCATACTCTGCAGCTCTGAAAGGTTGGTTGCAAATATGACTACTTCATCAGCAAAACGAAGGTGAGTTAAGTAATCTCCATTAATATTTATCTTTTTGTTTTCCCAGTTCAATGATTGAAGGACATTTTCCAAAGTGGCATTAAAGAGCTTGGGAGTTATGGTGTCACCTTGTCTCACTCCCTTTCCAATTCTTTTTTGTGCTGTATCCTCAAATATCCGAACCTTTGCACTTGCATTTTCATAGATGTTATTAATAATGCTAATGTATGCATCTTCAATACCGCAGGATTTCAAAGCCATTGTTACTGCTGATGGTTTCACGGAATCGAAGGCCTTTTTATAGTCAACAAAAGCCATGCATAATGGGAGTTCATATTCTCTTGTTCTTTCAATAAGTTCTCTTTGTACATGGATATGATCTATAGTGCTGTAGCCACTCCTGAATCCAGCTTGTTCTCTTGGTTGGGCCATGTCTAGTGTTACCTTCAAGCGATGTGAAAGAACCTTAGTGAAGACTTTATAAACCACTGAAAGGAGGCTGATGGGCCTGTAGTTCCTGAGATCCTGAGAAAAGAAGATGGCACTGTAACAAGAAATGGAAGCAAAATTTTGACAAGGGTGAAAGATTTCTTTTCAAAACTATATGAAAGGGATGATACATCTATTCCAGACATTACGACAGGTACCAGAGCCAAAGTCCCTCCAATCCTCCCTGCAGAAGTTACAATTGCAATAGTTTGAGCGGTATGGAACTTATCGGGTTCTGCTCTTCCTTATCGTGCTCTGATGTCACTAGGCGTGTGAATCTTTACCCTCAGCTTCGTACAAGATTTATTTATTTCTTAAGTACATGTACAACTCATGATGAACGCTGCAGAGATGCATTTTTGTTTTTAAGATGCAGTCTTTGAACACAATTTTCGGGAGTTAATTAGAAAAGGAATTGAGATAGCCTCGCCATAAATGTATGCACATTCAGAAATTGTTTTATATTTTCCGTAGTATTTTCACAAACATTAAAATCAGCCTTAATATAATATGAAACTATAACAAAGCGTGTAAAAAAAAAATCCTAGTCAGTTGTTCTGATTAGATGATGCATAAACTATTCAGTAGGACCATGTAAAAGAGACTTCCTTATTAGTATGATTAAAAAGCATGAGAGGCGCCGAAAAACGGGAGGGGGGAGGTAGGTGAATCTTGTCCATTTAATAGTTTTAAGTGTGATTGGTGTCGTCTATCCAATATTTTACGTCCTGTTTAATTAAATAATTTCTTGTACGAGTGCATGCTATTTTCGAAATGCGTGAATTAAAATATTCCGCAAAAACAAACCCCTATGAAATAAAGGCTATGGAGGGATTTTTTTCTCTCAGTTGTTTACAATTACATTCCTGCCGACTTCCCGAACTGAAGCTGATCGGAATTTCTTTCCTCCGAATTTTCTACACTTTGGTTAGCTTTTTGTTTGAGTAAACGTGCTAATTTTTCATTTTCTACAAACATTTGGAAATAAAATATTTCTGGATATTTTATGAAACCAAGAGGTGCATATTTAGAAATAATATTCGGTTGTTGTTTTTTTCACTTTTATTTGCCTATTATGAACAAGTACAATTGCGTTTTCAAGTTTAAAACACACGTCGAATCCTGCATTTTGCCTTTTTCGCACTGTTTTTAATTTTTCATCTGACAACGGAATAAACAGAAGTGTGTTAGCTTCCTCCCAGATCTGATATGTAAGTCTGCGCTCCCCTCTCCTAATAATTTGGCTAATTCAGCGCCCCCGAGAAGCACTCTGTTGTGTGTCGTTCGATAGTATCAAGCACAGTACGAGCCGTGGTAGCTCGATTCTTTGCTTCCCCACGACTTAAGCGTCACAGAACATATGCACAAGTTGGAAAGTTGGAACAAATACCATTTTGCCAAGAGAAATGGCATATTTTTTTTCAATATTTTCCTTTTCTTGAGATTTTGCTCTGACCAGAGTGTCACCCCATCACTTTTATTGGGGGGGGGGGGGACAAATAGCAAAGCCTCCAGTTTTTGTGCCCTTGCATCAGCAACTAATGCAACCACCTAGCTGATGACTGTTCGGAGAGGAAAATTACATTCTTAGAAAATTTGTCACATACATAAAAATTATTTTCGTTTGACGCAAAAAAAAAAAAAAAAAAGTACATAAAATAAGCATTTTATACAACCGAAATTTTGTACAGCGAATGATCGTATAATGAAGGATTTCTGTACAAGCGGTTTAGGAAAACTGAGCACACATATTTCAGGAGGTACTGCAAAAATTGCACTGCACATTCTTGGCCAATTTTTATATAGCCATTTCTCCTGCACAAGAAGAGCAACACTTTTTTTTTTTTTTTTTTTTTTTTTGTAAATCTGACTTGTGTGAGCGCGACAGACATCAATGACAAATGAACTGAGAACTCCATCAAAATAAACACCGTATTCTTGTACCAATGGAAACACGCGCAGAAACGGAGGGGTACATGGGACCCGAGCTTCCCCTGTTATCTTTATACAAATTTTAAGTTTGTGCCTAAACAACTGTTCTTAGTAAAGAAAAATGTCCCCCAACATTTAAAAAAAAAAGTTGAAAGTTTTTCTGGCATACGGTGTATGAATATTTATTCAGTTACAAAGTATGATCGGAACACTGTGCCCTTTAGCTCACTATTTTAAGGTTGTCCAGATGGTAATCGGAAAAGTCCCCCACATTCAGAAAATTCCTCCCGTAAGAAAACTCTCCAACAGGAAAAGTTCCCCCACCTTTTTCAGTCGGGGACCGTGCACAAATTGCAGTTTATACAAAATATCGAGTGTGGGGGAGATTTCCGGGGTCACCATTTCCATCGTCACGCTTTTAAAACAAGAGTTAGCCGTACAACGAGCACAAAAATGTGGGGCAAATTTCGGTAGTCGTCATTTCAACTTTTTGCCGCTGTTTATAGTAAAAATCAGTCTTACAATTAGCTGGACGGGGGTGGGGGAAATTTCAGGGTTCGGCATTTCGACTTTTACGCACTTTATAGTAAAAAAAAAAACAAAAAAAAAAAACGGTCTTACAAGTAGCTGGATGGAGTCGGGAAAATTTACGGGTTAGTATTTCGACTGTTAGCACGGTTTTTAGTGAAAAACACCGCAGTTCACAGTAAAAAAATAGTCTTACGATTAGCAGGATGCGGTGGGGGAAATTTCCGAGGTCAGGGTTGCCAGTTTTACGCAGTTTAAAACAAGATGAAGCCGTACAAAGTAGCACAAATATGGGGGGGTCGGTAGTTTTAATTCCATCGTGCTCATGTTCGTAAATAACGTTAACGTAACTCGAATTTTTAATATTGCGATATTACTCAGGCAGAAAATATTCATGGGATATACCAGTGGTGTACCCACTGCGCTGGGTACACCACTGGTATATCACAATTCTCCTCCCTCTCTCCGGTAGAGGCAGCTGTGATATATTCAGATCATCTGACACGTTCTGAAGTTTTTGCCCGCAAAGCGGACATCTGTAAATTGACAGAATGGAAGATTTTACGGTCGCGTTTATTAAACCAAAGTTTCGAAGATTTTTTTTTTTTTTTTTTAGATATTTATATGAGGCATTCGTATTTTATAGAAACTGTAAATTTGAGGGTAACAGAAAATTATGTTCTTAAAGGTATTTACTTCTTGCACTTTTTAAAATGAAGAATAAAAATTTCAAATTTTTTCACTCATTAGGGGACGCGGCGGCAAATCTGGGCTCGCACCCGGGCGGCAAGTACCCTCTGGCGCGCCCCTGGCTCAAAATTACGTTATTTAAAAAATAATTTTCTTTTGTCCCAGTTCACCAAACATGTGAAACAGCGTCGAAATATTTATTAATCCAGCTCTTTTATGTAGAAATAAATTAGAAAGCAAAAACATGTTTTAGGTACTCACTAGAAACTTGTATAGCATCGTCACCGCAGCAAGACATTTTAAAATCCTTAGGTGAGTCGGTGCATATATTATTCACTGGTCAGCTCGGCACTTTCGCACTGGATTAGCAGCGAGATTAGCGTGCGGATTTGAGCTTCTCATTGAATATCCGCAGGTAGATCACTGCTTAAATTAAACGGCGGTAACCCTGAAGTGTTTGAACATACTTTTTCGTCCTGAGGCCAAAGTGGCACTTCCGTGCGACGAATATTTGAGACAATCTAGAAGAGCGACTTCCGCGGTTTCCGTACATGCCTCGCGAACAGTCTGTCGCGGCCATTGATCATCGTGCTTCTGCGCTGTCCCAATTCATAATCGGAAAGGTGACGTGAAAGAAAAAAAAGAAAAATCAAAAATCTTCTTGAAGTGATCCTGCCATCTAGTGCCAAATGGAATAATACAGTTTCCTAGGTCCAACCAAAATTAGATTCATATTGTTCAACATTTTCCCTCATGCGCAAGCAATTTATTTCACAAATCTTTCTTTTTTTTTTTTTTTTTTTTTTCAACCACGCAAAGCAAGATTTTTTTCTCGTCAGTTTTAAGAACGTATTCTGATTATTTAGAGATGTGCAAATGTATACGTACTAGTATAAAATATGTGAAATCTGAAAAATCTATTAAATGACATCTGCGAAAAATTGTTTTAATAAACATATACGGTTTGAAGAAAATCAAAATTTGCTAATTACATTTTCTTCAAGTGGAGTATTTCTAAATATGAAATTCAAGATATAAATTTATTTTCAGCTTCAATGGGATTGAGCAAACTGTTTACATGAAAAATCCACAATTATTATATCTCAGAAAAAAATAATCTGAGGTGTGAAAATAGGAGACGGGATCACAACTCACTCGTTAACAACGATGATTCTAAGAAAATCCGAATTTCAAAAAAAAAAAAAAAAAAAAAGAAATCTCAGGTTTAATAATATAGGAAGAGATAACAACTCCCATTTACAACAAATATTTTAAGAATGTTAGCAAAAAAACTGACTGCGGTTTAACAATGTGAAAAGCGAATATGAGTGACTCATTTACAACAAATATTATGAGAATGTTTGTAAATTTTGTAACTAAAAACGATCTGAAGTTCAATTATATATGAGGTATCATGACCCTCCTTTGAAGCATCGATTTTATGATTGTATGCAAATTTTGTATATCAGAAATTGATCATCACTTTTGGACTAAGTGAACCCGTTTTCGCTTAATCAGTCTGCCTCTATTTTGGTAAGTGCATGGACATGGTATCTCCTCTTTTAACGATTAAAGTCAGAGCTCATTTAAGAGGGGCTGCAGCCCCAGGCCCCGTATTTCCAAGGGTCCCCAAAATTATGCACGATGCTTGAAGAATTGACAGATTTCTACAGGGTTTTTTTTTTTTTGTTGTTGTTGTTGTTTTCTGACGCACAGCAAAAACTATAAGAAACTGCCTTGTAAAAAAATTGTCCTATATCTTTCTCTTTTATTAAGAGTAGTCTACAAAAGAAGCAAAGTCGCCCCCAGTCCATCCTCAAATCTTCAGAAAGTATTACAAACGATTTTTTTTATACGCATCTGTAATTGGGGTAAAATTTCATACATTAAGAATTCGCTTGAATCATGATATTTAAATCACATTATTTTGCCCACTACTTTGATATAATTTCAACAAGCTGAACCCTAGAGGAAGGGAGGTGTGTAAAGCAAAACTGAACCGGTGTCCATTTTTCAACCATACATTTTTACGTTTTCTTGGTAAGACTGATTCTTCTATGAATCATGGGATACACACTTCAATATGTCGGGGATATTTTTATGACTGCCTCATCATATTTTGGGAATGTTTCGTCCTGGGTGTTTTTATTCGGCCACCTATAGTAAAAATCCTAGAATAGTGGAGACCCAAAATACTGTCCAGCCCCGGGCCCCCATGTCTCCTTAAATGGGCTCTGCGTTTTCTTGGTCACACTAATTCGTCCATGAATCATGAGATAAAACACTTGAATATGCCGGGGATATTTTTATGACTGCCTCATCATATTTTGGGAATGTTTCCTCCTGGGTGTTTTTATTCGGCCACCTACAGTAAAAATCCTAGAAGTGTCACTGATACTGGAGTCCCAAAATACTGTCCAGCCCCGGGCCCCCATGTCTCCTTAAATGGGCTCTGCGTTTTCTTACTAACACTAATTCGATTCGTCCATGAATCATAGGATAAAACACTTCAATATGCCAGGGATATTTTTATGACTGCCTCATCATATTTTGGGAATGTTTCCTCCTGGGTGTTTTTATTCGGCCACCTACAGTAAAAATCCTAGAAGTGTCACTGATACTGGAGTCCCAAAATACTGTCCAGCCCCGGGCCCCCATGTCTCCTTAAATGGGCTCTGCGTTTTCTTACTAACACTAATTCGATTCGTCCATGAATCATAGGATAAAACACTTCAATATGCCGGGGATATTTTTATGACTGCCTCATCATATTTTGGGAATGTTTCGCCCTGGGTGTTTTTATTCGGCCACCTATAGTAAAAATCCTAGAAGTGTCACTGATACTGTAGTCCCAAAATACTGTCCAGCACCGGGCCCTCTGTCTCCTTAAATGGGCTCTGATTGAAGTTGAAGCACTTAGTGCCCGGGCACGTGTTATCCTTCAAAAAACGGTGTCGATTCCCAGATGTTGGATATTCTAGAAATCGAAGGAAAAAAATTGCTTCGAATGTGGCAAAAAAAAAAAAAAAAAGAAAAAAAAAGAAGCATAATCAGAGATTCGCTAGTCTGTATGTTTGTAAACATAATACTGCATTTCTAGGAAAGGGATCAAAAGTATTTTTTGCATCTCAATAACAACAATTAGTTATTCAGGAATGAAACTCTGCACACTTTCCGAAATTCATGAGCCATTTTCAGTGATTTCTTTCCTAAATTAACGAAGCATATTCCTGATGCAATCTTTTCCTTGAAATCACGGGAAGGGAAACCTCAATTTCACTGAATTTTCCTACGAAAATCCTGAATTTTTAGAAACTTTTCGGCAATTCCTTTCGTACATTAACAAAAAAAAAAAAAAAAATATTATCCTCACTTTTTCTGTATCCATATGATGGAAAATTCTTGGTAATAGGAGAGATTCCTGCAAATCCCGATTATAATTTGTAGTGCTACACCTGTTTTTTTGCTTCCAAACTCAGTATGGTGTGAAACCACCTCGAACAACAACAACAGTCTCCACACGGCGTGGCATTGAATGGAAAAGGTTTTCGATGTCGTCCTGGAGAAACTGCTTTTATGTGAGACCAGAGTTCATTTGAGGTGACTGGTGGAGGTGCTTGATGGGCCAGTCACTTAGTTACCATGTCCCAGATATGTTCGATTGAAGACATATCTGGCGAACGTGCAGAGCCAGGAAAGAAATGGTATCCGCCATGCATGGAAGAGGTCTTGGACATTCCAGGCCACATGTGCCCGAACATTGTTCTGTTGGAATATAGCTCCAGGACAGTTCTGAAGGAAAGTTACCACCTCTGCCTCTTTGATGTATCGCTGGCTGTTGAGGGTTCCCTCAATTCGTATTAGGCAAGGTCGCGAATTGAACCCAATGGCGTCTGACGTTGGGCCGGTATGACGCTGCAAGGTGCCATGCACCACGATGTCTTCAAACACGTATGAAACCATTATGGTGCATAAAGCTGAATCGTGACTCGTCAGAAAACACGACCTGTTGCCAATCAGTGCGCCAATGTCTGTATTTGATACCCCATTGCAGCCTGAGGCGTCTGTGGTTGAGGGTCAAAGGAATGCGCAGCAATGTGCTTCTATAGCGGCCAGTCCTCTGTTAAGAAGACGCCATCGAGTTGAGCTGGAGGACAAAGCCTGAGCTCTGACAATGCTCCACTATTGCGTTGATATCGTGGATGTCGCTGTGCGATCGGTGGTTGGGTCAAAGAAGGTATCTGTCATCCAGTGCATTCGTGCGATTTTGCGGTCCATTTCCCGGATTTCTGTGCGCCCGAGCTTCAACTGTCCACTGACGTAACGTTCGCATCCTTGTACTGGCATTTTGACCCATACGAGTGGCAAATTCACTGTAGGAAAATCCAGATTCTTTATCCCAACGATCCTTTTTCGCTCAAAGTCCGTCAGGTGTTCATAATGCGACCTTCTTCGGCGACGGGGCATAGCGAGACACAAGAAACACCCTTTAGACTCAATTTCGGCTCTTCACTGATTGCAACATCTCGTTTGAGTCAGCTCTTTGTATCCAAGACCGGACAGTTCAGAGGGCACTGCTCCGACAGCGCATGCGCAGTTTCACTGGTATTTTAATCATTTTCATGTCCCAACCTGTTGTACATATCCTGTAGGTTAATACCAGCAGTCCTTCATGGTGTTGCAATTTTCACAAACGGCAGTATAAATTTCAATCGTCCGTCGGGGGTTCTGATTTTGAAGTTCTGAAGCGAAATTGGATATTATAAATAGCATATCGCATGAAGTTTTGGTTATTATGGCACTGGATATTTCCTCCATTTTGTGCACCAGCTATTGTATATTGTGTCATTGTAAGAAACCGGACGCTAAAGTTATTGTACAGCTGATTGTATGATGTCTATGTACCAGTCTGTGGGCCACTGAAGATGAAAGCTATTATAGCAAGAGTAAATTTTATATTTAGCAGTTTTTGTGAAATATGCTACAAAGCAGTACATTTCACCTCTTCTTAAAGATAATTGAAAGTCATTTTCCGTTTAAGAAGATCTCAAGTTCCAAAGCATTCCGTCGCTTCAAAAAACAATGATGAAAAAATACGTAATTTTTAATAAGTCCTCCTATAGAAAAAATAAAATTGTTACAAACCTATTCCGAAAAATAACAAGCTCCAACAGAAAATAAAATGACTAATTCATCCACATTAATAACAAGAAAGTATTTCATCGCGCAATTGGAATTCTACCTTATTCGTGACTGTTCATTACGCGTGTTCCTGGTCAACGGTAGCACGCGCAACTGCCGTTGAAAAGGTGTATGGTTCGAAACTCATCCCAGAGAAAGGACTCGTTAACTTCGTACGCCGAAAAAGAAGAACCTCTCGTAAAAGAGCTGAATGAATCAAATTCTAAGATTTTGCAAAATTTCTGTATAAACACGGAAAAATCCAAAACGGCCTTTTCGGTAATAAAACGGAGTTACTAATTACGGAAATCCTGTCAAAATACTGAATTTAGAAGAAACGGAAATTTCATTGAAAGACGGACACCTACCGGCAACTTTGCTGCATGCAATTTTCATGAATTTTCCGTAAATTCTCACCACTTAGTTTTGGAAAATAGGTTTCACAAAATATAAAAAAATATGTACTTACATTTTTTTTAATATTTGTACACGCGTGCAAAAATTAAGGACGAGACGGTTTTTCGAATGTAACGTCGTGCAGAAGTGCTCCACATCGACTCAAATCATACCATAAAATCGCCAAGATGTAGAATATGGGACAAGTGAGCAAAACCGTCCAAACAAGGAATCCAAAGGATACAAAGGCACTTTATTGAAAAGGTAGCTTCGAAGCACAACTGGACAGAAGACAGAAACGTCCATGTGACAGGAGGCTGCCAAGAAAAATCCAGTCTTTAGTAGAGGATATGATCACCCTTGACTGCGTTGCAGGATTTACAACGTCTGTCCATGCTGAGGACGCGGTTGTCAAGGAGCTGTTGAGGCATCGCGGCCCATTCCTCTTGTAGCGCCAATTGCAGCTGCGTAATCGTTGCTGGCGGCTGGTGACGTGCTTCCAAACGTCTCCCGAGTAGGTCCTACACGTGTTCGATTGGATTTAGGTCCGGCGACCTTGCGGGCCAACCCATGCGTTGAATATTTTCACTCTCCAACAGCTCGGCAACAGCCACTGTACGATGAGGTGTAGTCTTGTAGTCCATGAAGAGGAACTAAGGACACACAGCACCTCTAAACAGACACACGTGAGGTAGGAGAACTTCGGTACAATAGCGGACACCAGTGAATGAACCTCCTTGGAAGATGTGGAGGTCAGTACGGCTACCAAGCATGATACCGCCCCAAACGAGAACTCCGCCACCTCCAAACCGGTCCCTTTCGATGATGTTGGAGGTGTGATTGCGTGTTCCCTGCTCTCTTCAGTTGTTCATACGTCCAGAATCGCTCTTCAGACTAAATCGGCTCTCATCCGTAAAGAGAACTCTACCCCATTGCTGATGTGTCCAGTTCTTGTGTTCCTGGCATCACAGAAACCGCGTCTCCGATGAGCAGGCGTTAATGGCACACACCGTACTGGTCGTCGTGCAAATAGACCACCTTTGTGCAGCCTCCTGGCCAGGGTAAAACGCGATAACGGACGTCCAGTTGCCTGTCCCTTGCGATTTCTCCCGCTGTCTGCCGTCTGTCTCTTCTCGCACGTAGGACAATATACCGGTCGTCCACCGCCGTGGTTGCTCGTGGAAGACCACTGCTAAACTCTTGGACAGCTGTTTCTGTCGTTTGAAATGCTCTCTAAGCTCGTGAAACGATGCTGTGAACGATCCCGAACTCCTCGGCCACACTAGTCACACTTCGACCTTCTTCCAACTTCCCAATGACGCGACCTCGGGTAAAGTCATCCAGATGTCGTCTACTGGATTGCCTGTTGGCCATATCAAATGGTGGCAGCAATTCGACGTCGTTCAAAACGATGTACACCGTGCAATAACTTTCACCGGATTGCTGAGCGTACACGCCCGTGTGCTTTATATCCTTCCGACACCCCTTCCCCACGTCATGCTGCACATATGTGCGCATGCCCTACCTTACCGGACCCTAGTCTATCTCTTGAGTGGTCTTTCGGTTCATTCTGCCTGCTCGTTCCGCTGTTATGCTAATTTCTCCTCTTCGTCCTTAATTTTTGCACACCAGTGTATATATGCACTTTGAAAATCAAACCACTATTATTTGCAAGTTAAAACAGAAGATTCGCTTATCATGAAAGCAGGTTATGCGTATCAAAATTGAGAGTCGCTTTTGTCTTTTACAATATAGTAGTGTTCGCTCAGAAAATTCCGGCGAAATACTGCAAGGCTGAATTCTTGGAAAAATTCAAGTCAAAAAATGTTATATCACATTGTTTTGATTAAAATATTTTTGGAGATTATCCGCTCAGAGTTTTGTGACAACGCCCTCCCCCCCCCCCCTTTTTTTTTTCTTCTACTACCGTGCATCAATTTTGTTTACTGTAAATTCATCTTTAATCCCATTTCTTTACTTTAGTCAGCGAGTTTCTCGATCCTACGCTGGTGTGCAAAACTTAAGGACAAAGTGGAAAAAGTAAAATAACGCCACGAATAGCACTAGCCCCCAAATAGAAATTTACTCAGATGGGAACAGGAGTGTCTGTGAGACATGAGAACAAATTGCGCTCATGAGTCCAATAGCATCAGTTGAACGGACGTAAGTGTTACAGACGTTCGATTGTGTTTGTTGTGCGCTGGTTACTACCAAATGATTTGTCGAGAACATCCTCATGATTTTACTCGTGGTCGAATAATTGGGAGGTTCGAGAAGGCTTAAACTGTGATGAGTGTGGTAAAAGAGTTCGTTATCGTCATAGCATCGTATCGCGAGCGCGGTCAGCTTTCAGGATTACAGGTTGTGACGTGCCTGCATCCCAGGACGCACATGAGATAAAGTCAGATTAGCAGCGAGAGCATACGTCCGCGTAACTCAGTTGGGAGAGCTACTTATTCCGGAATGAGGGGACCCGGGTTCGATGCCCGGCGTGGACAAAAAAATGACGGAGAAATTTACTTCGTTATATTGGCGCCCGAACTTCAAGAATGACCTGGCGGTTAAAATTCTCGCAATGGTGTGATGTTCTTTCCACACCGCGAGACGGGAAGAATAAGAGAATTTCTTCTTCAGAGCTTCGAAAAATAATTGTGTGTGATGCTACGTTCCACACACCAAATTGACTGGGATTTCTCCAATGTACATTCTTCAGTGGATGACTGCCTACAGCGATACATGGTCCAGGCTGACCCGTGGGCCACCATTCCCCCGGCCCTCTTTCTGCGGAGGAAGGGGGGAGATGGGACGTGCCAGCAACGCAGGACGCACATGAGATAAAGGCAGATAGTAGTGAGAGCATACGTCCGTGTAGATCAGTTGGGAGAGCGACTTATTCCGGAATGAGGGGACCCGGGTTCAATGCTCGGCGTGGACAAAAATGACGGAGAAATTTACTTTCTTATAAGGTAGCTACAGCTGTGCGAAAGACCGGTGGTGTTCGTCCACAAAAAACCACCCCCAGTGAGGACCGCTATCTGCTCCTATATAGGCCAAGAGGTATAGATACCAGTAGATACCAGAGAGCGAGTAACCTTGGAAAACAGCTGAACATAAGCACAGGACGCACAACATCACGATTTACATTGGCCAGGCGACTACACAAAGGTGGACTGTTTGCTCTACGATTAGTATGCTATGTTCCAGTAACAACTGCTCACCGGAGACATAATTTACAGTGGTTCAGAGAACATAAGGACTGGACAGCAGAACAGTGAGGTATGGTACTTTTCACAGATGAAAGTAGATTCAGCCTATCTAGGGATTAAGACGTTAACTAATATGGCGTGAGGTAAGCACTCGATATCGCTCCTAAAACATCAATGAAAGGGATAAAAATGGCGGCGGCGGTGTTCTCGTATGGGGAGGCATTGTACTTGATGGACGTAAGGAGCTCCAGATACTGAAAGGATTAACTCGCGCTACTGTAATGACGAAATCCTTCCTCATGTTCGTCTGTTCTAAAGTACCATTAGTCCACAGTCAGGGGCGGATTCACAGGGAAGCCAACAAAGCCCAGGCGCGGGGCCTCGCATCGTGGAGGCCCCGTACTTGGGCTTTAACATGAGGAAGGAGGGCCTCAAAAATAATGGTTCATAATTTTTTCTTAAATTTTGCTTCTAAAAAAAGAAAAAAAGGCATAGAGCGAGGGATAAATTCGCTGTTCCGGGATTGGGAAGATTTGAGGGCGTAATTCAGTCTGATAATACGTCATCCACAAGTATGAATTTGCTAGCTGAAATGCAGGCTATTGTACATTACAACTGAACTTAGAAATTGGGGTGTTATTTATTTCTGGCCATTTTCTTAGAATGTAATGAACATTTAGCTCTTTAGTTCGGTGTTTTGTATGACTCAGCACCCCATCTTTCCCTTAAATTTCCTTTTCCCCCTCATTAAGTTTAGTTAAAGAGGTAATCACAAGGTTGTTTTCGTGCGAGTGAAATGGCATTGGAAAACGGGTTTTACGAGGCACAGAAATAGATTTCATCCATGATCGGACTGTCTGTAAGGGGAAACTAACTGTCAATGGAGTGGAACCCGAAAACAGATCCCACACCTGATGAAACATAAATGTCAATGAAAGCCGTACCATAAACTAACCTTAAGTAAAATGTTAAAGTAGTGTTGTTCAGGTTTTATCATTATGAAAGTTCCTACATTTCTTCCTAATAAAAAGCTTTCCACTTTTAACTTCAGCCATTTTCTCCCCATCAGGGTATCACAAAAGCCCTCAGTATTAAATTTCGTCTTAACTGCTATAATAATTTTTGAATTATGGCGACAACAAACAGCACACACACACACACACACACACACACACACACACACAGTAGGAATAGTCCAATCACGTCCGGGAGAACCCAAAATGGGTATTTCTGTTGAAATCTGGAAGCCATTTTGTTTTTCGATTACAATACCTTTTTAAACATTAGTGGGAGAGAATAAAAATGCGCCGTTTACGCAAATATTTTAAGGATGCCCGGAAAAGTGAGGGGCCCCAAAACCGGTTCTGTGCGCAGGGCACCGGTAACTCTAAATCCGCCACTGCGCACAATTCGTGTTAATGGACCATAACGCCACATCCCATCATACGGAGGCTGTTGATGAATTGTTGGAAGGTGAAGACATTCAGCGGATGGATTGGCTAGTACGTTCCGTACACCTAAATCCCATAGAACACGTGTAGGACACTCTGGAGAGACGCTTTCCGGCACGTCAACACACACCGGAAACTGTCAAAACAACAAAAGGTGGCACTGGCAAAAGAATGGGCGATGTCACTTGAATATACACAATATTGACAAAAGTCATCGGACACCTGGAAGAGAAACACGACATAGCATTTACTGTGCATATCTTAATGGGTCAGTGCATGCACTGACCCTTCGAGACATGTTTTCGACAAGATTTTGGAACACAGCGATAGGTATGCACTCCCATTCAGTACATAATGCTACCGCTAACTGTTGCTTACTAGTAGGCCTTATTTCCAAACTTGTTATGAGGCGCTCTGATTCATCCCATAGGTGCTCTATGGGATTAAGATCAGGGCTCTATACCGGCCAGTCCACACACGATACGGAATTATCGTCAAACCACGCCGTAACAGTCCTTGATTTATGGTTCGTTGCATTATCCTGCTCGTACCAACAAGGCTCGGTTCCACAGTATTGCCACAGAGTTGTAAGGGCATAATTGTGCAGAATATTGAGGTAGACGTGCTGGGTAACAGTTTTGTGCACGATAACCAATGGGCTGGAACCATACCACGAAAAACACCCCCACACGAGTACACTTCCAGCTCCAAACTTGACCGTAGGAACAGTACACTGTGGTAAATAGCGTTCTCCCGGCTGCCGCCATACCCACACACGGCCATCAGACTGATGGATCGTGTATCTGGATTTATCAGTCCATAGGAAACGTTTCCATTGATGTACGGTCCACGATAAATGTTCTTTACAACCATGCTAAAGGACGAGTAGCATTCCGAAAGGAGATGAAAGGCTTATGAGCAGCAGCACGACTACGGTAATCCATGGAATGAAGTTCTCTGCGAATGGTACATGTACATACCGAGGTTCCAGCATTTTTACTCACCTGTACACTGAGGTCTTGCGCAGTACTCCGTTGATTAGTTGTAACGACTCTCCTGAAACTTCGACGTCCTCTATCACTGATTTTCTTTGCTCTGGCGGTACGTTGTGCTGCTTCAGGCACGCCATGTGTCTTCCACTTATTTAGTACATCCAAAACAGTGGACTTGGGTATGTTTAAACGCTTCTCGGTTTCTCTTATGGACAAATCATTAATATAAAACCCAAAAATCTTTCCTCTCTCAAAGTCAGTTCTCTGCCGCTGCGACATTTTCACTCAACCTCACACTGCGATATGATCGCGGTCAGCTGCAGGCTTGTTTTTATACCGTTTGCATCTGTACCACGGATCTTAACAACGCAGCGGATCCGTTCATTTGCTTTTGAAGGAGAGTTCGGTGACTTTTGTCAATATAGTGTGTATCACTTATAACGAAGTAAATTTATCCGTCATTTTTGGTCTACGCCGCGATTCGAACCCGAGCCCGAGGCCGCTTATTCCGGAACAAGTCGCTCTACCAACTGAGCTACGTAGACGTTTATTCTGATTCCTATCTGCCTTTATGTCGTGTGCGTCCTGCTGGCAGGTACGTCACATCTCCCCCCCCCGAAAGAGGGCCGGGGGCATGGCCCACGGGTCAGCCGTGACCATGAATCGTTGCAGGCAGTCATCCACTGTAGAATGTGCACTTGAGAACTTCCAGTCAATCTGCTGTGTGGAATACAACATCACACATTTTTTTATTTTTCGAAGCGCTGGAGAAGGAATTCTCTGATTTTTCCTGTCTCGCGGTGTGGAAATAACATCACACCAATGCGAGATTTTGAACGGCCGGGTCATCCGGATAGTTCGGGCGCCATTATAACGAAGTAAATTTCTCCGTCATTTTTGGTCTACGCCGGGATTCGAACCCGAGGCCGCTTATTCCGGAACAAGTCGCTCTAATAACTGAGCTACGCAGACGTTTATTCTGATTCCTATCTGCCTTTATGTCGTGTGCGTCCTGCTGGCAGGTACGTCACACACTATACCCGCCCATTCGTCTGTGAACAACACCATTTCTTTGCAATTAATTGTCCACTTTTTTGCATTCGAAAGCCTAAGCTGTGAGAACGACGACCTATATGTTTTCCATCTTTTTTCCAATGCATGCTGCTAGAGAGTGTAAATGCACATGTTACTAAATTGAAAATGCATTATATTCTATACAATTGCTTCAAGAACCCCGATTCAAAAAATGTTTTTTACCTTCCAGTACCTTTATAAGCCCGAACGCCATTTTTACGTACAGTCAGTTTCAACTTGAAATAATGCATGGTGTGACAGCTAGGGGCGTAAATTTATAATGTATTTTCCCGAAATCTCTGCTCCTAAAAATTGTATTAAAAAAATTGCGACAGATATAGGTCATGACGATTAATACTTTACATCTATTTTACAATACTTTGTGACAAAATGCTTTACCAGTAGGGCTATTAAGGGTATATTTCTGTTTTTAACGTGTTTGTAATCTTATTTTCGGCTTCTAAAAATCTACCTGAAAAACTATTTTTCAGTCAGACGCCACTCACAGCGGAAAGCATTTACGTGCACTTTTTTTTTTCAAAATAATATTAATGTCCCTTCTGAGGGGCATTTATATAAATTTCTGTGATGATGATATCTCTGCTTCTAAAAGTACGACACCTCGGAGCTTTTTTCACCCAAGGACGAGGTCGCGGAGCACCAACTTTTTTATGCCCGTGTTTATATTCAGCGCAAAATTGCATTTATACAGGCAATAAGGATTTACGAATTTCATTTCTGAAAAATCTGAGAAGTATTGGTTTCATTTCTGAGTAGTATTGAGTTTTATTTAGCTAACAGCATACGTAAAACTTTTAGTGTTTCTGATATTCTAGTATTCTTTCATAATAAAACCAATAGATGATGTGACGTATCCTCTAATTTAACTTTCCTTTTCAGTTTCTTTCTCTATGTAAAATTTAGTTTATTCTCCTTCGGGTTTCTCAAACTTAACGTGATATCTTCTCTCTCGCAAGAGTATGGTTGGCAACACCCTGAGGTCAGTACGTATGACGTGTGTATGTGTCAGAAGAGAACTGACCGATAAATAATGTTTGAGCAGCAGCAGTATGAGGAGATGGTGGAAGTATAATGCTAATTGTGGAAAAGACGTTGTTTAGTTAAAGTGGTCTATAAAAAGGCTGCGTGTAGTGCTGACAAACACTATAGTGACAAAAGTCACAGGACACCTAGAAGAGAAACACAACATAGCATTTATTGACATACATTATTAGTACGGTGTCTGCCCGCCTTAATGCATGCACTGACCCTTCGAGACATGCTTTCGACAAGGTTTTGGAACACAACGATAGGTATGCGCTTCCATTCAGTACATAATGCTGCCGCTAACTGTTACTTAGTAGTAGACCTTAAATCCAAACTTCTTATGCGGCGGTCTAATTCATCCCATAGGTGCTCTATGGGATTAAGAGCAGGGCTCTGTGCTGGCCAGTCCACACACGATACGGAACTATCGTCAAACCATGCCGTAACGGTCCTTGATTTATGGATGAAGGCGCCTATAAGCATCGGTGAAGGAGAAATCAGCAACAAGGTCATGGAGTAGTGCGACGAGATCCGTCCGACGCTCTCGTGACGAAGGAGAGCGATCCAGAGCCGGGTCAAGGGTGCAATTGAAGTCTCCACCCAAGAGCACACGATCCGAAGGTGAGACTTTCGAGAGAGCTTTACGGAGTTTGGTGAACAAGATGGATAAATGAATAGAGGTGCATGGAATATACACATTAAAGATGTGAAATCGAGCTCCGCCAACTGTGAAGGAGACTTGCTGGAGTAAATCTCGGCATAAGTTCTGCACTGAGAGTGCAGTGAGGGTGGATCGGAAATGTTGATGTATTCCGATAGCAAGTCCACCATGAGATGAGTAGCGGAAAGCATGATGGAACACATAATCGCTAGCACGCCAGCGAGTAAACAAAGTGGAGGAATGGCAGTTTGTTTCTTGTAGTAGTAACAGATCGGCCCCGAGGGGCGAGGAGGTCTTCCATTACAAGAGCATTCGCTAGGGGGCTAGCGAACCCTCTGCAATTAAGGGTCGTGACCTTGAATGGACTGGTCAGTCGTTGGTTGGAGGAGTCGCGGAGCAACTTTCAGGAGTTGTTGTAATCGGTTTACGCAGCCAATGGTCCATGAGTGGTGCAGGGGGTCATGAACAAACCCACGAAGGTACTTAGCAATGCATCCGGCTTGCAGGAGCAGCGCGGGAAGAATGTCTTCGCGCTCTCGGAGGTAGTCATACGTCGACTTCAGGTTCGTGGTGTGGGTGCAAAACTGATAGTAATCTCCAAGATTGAGAGGTTCTGAAGGAGCACCACATTTGGAGAGAACACTTGAAAAGACCTCAAACGAAGGCGGAGACCCATCATCATCAGTGTCCCTTTCAATTTCTGTTGGCGCAGGAGAGGGGGAGATATCTCCTGAAGATTTGGTAGTACGGAACGGTTGCCCATCCGCAGAGGAAGATTTCTTCTTCTTCCTCTTACGTCGGGTACCTGTACGAGTGCCAGAAATTCGTTTTCCAGGGAGCGACGATGCTCGGGAAGCTGACGCAGAGTCAGAGGAGTTATCGGCACCGCCGTCACACTCGGAGACACCAACAGTGAAGACTGGGTGGGAAACCAGCGGCGAAGTCTCCCGATGTTGCCACGGGATGAGGAGTAATAGGTGAGGTGAGCACTGGAAAATGAAGGTGGGAGGTGAGATCAGCATCAAAAGACGCTCGTGGACGAGAGGCTGTAGATGTACTTTTTGTGTAACTCGGCCCTGGGGCAGTTGGCACATTTGAAGACGGTGCAGGTCGAGAGCGAGATGTAGCAGGAAGCTGCTTAGAGGCGGTAGGCACTGTAGAAGCCGTGGGAGCTGGATACTGGTTGTTGGGGCATCGAGCACGCTGATGCCCAAGTTCTTTGCAATTAGCACAGTGTTCTGATGTTAGCATGTCAATTCTGTAGGAGAGCTGCCCACATCGGACGTTTAGGATCCGTGGGAACTTACGGAGATGCTCCTCTGATGGAAAGATGAGACGAACACTCCTGCGAAAACTACGAACATTCTTATTTGCAGGATCCTTGGGCGCAGCTGAATGTGTGATAACAGGACCAACAATCTTACCACACTTACTAAGTGCAGTACATATCATCGCATCCGAGATTTCGGGGGGCACCGGATGCAAGGAGACCTGAACAGGGCGCCTGGAAATCAGTTCAGCTTCCAGGTGGTGGTCTCCCAGGTCAAGACCAAAGTTTAGAAGCGTGTCTGCATGCTCTTTGGATGTGAAATAAACAATCACCGTCCGCGGCCGGCGGGTGAGGTGAGTAATGGCTCCGGCTGGAAGAAAAGCAAGGAGCGTATCACAATAGACTTTCAGCGGTGTATTCGGAAGAGCATCTAGGCACACTCCCAACTCGCGGGTGGAGTGAAGTTCCTGCGCAGCGGGTGAGAAGTGCGGAACGTCCAATTGAAGTGAGTCACCATGTATCTGGACATGGGCATCTGCAAGGGGAAGGCGAGTCGATTGCGTCGGTAGGGACGCACCTGAGGTAACGCTAGAATGTTGATTCCTCAGACCACTGCACGGTCACCCTCACAGTGTTTGTTGCGGCGTCACTCCCTCGGACTGTACGTCCGTGGACATTTGACTCCAATCTTCTCACTGATCCTGAATTTTGTGCCTCTGTCCGTTCTTTTCTCGCTGCTCGTCACGCAGGGTTGCATTCCGCGCCCTGTACCTTGACGTATTGGCTTCGTGTCAAGCATCAGCTCCTCTTACATATCAAGCAACTTTCCTTCACCATGAAGACTTCTAGTCAGATGCGCCTCGATCACGCCAGGCAGATGCTCACAATGATTGGGTTATCAGATCCGCTTTTTCCAGCATATCAGGCGGAGCTCCAGGCTTTGCTGAAACCTCTTGCGCAGCAAGCACTTTTACGTCTGCGCATTAAACATCTCAATCCGGAGGAATGCACCTATGATTTTCTAACATCAATGGAATCTGCACGTAAGTCTTCTACCTCGCTTCGTCATCTTCGCCTCCCCTCTGGCGAAATCACATCCGATTCGGCAGCGATTTGCTCTCACGTTCGTCAGTTCTATACCACCAAGTTCAGTGAAACTCCTCCCCCTTCTCCCTCTGCTCTCCCCCATCTCCTCAATAACCTACCTCAAGTTCCGTCTCATCTTGCTCACACCCTGTCTCTTGCACCCACATCCACGGAGGTGTCCGACACCTTCTCTTCCCTTAACCCCCATGCCGCTCCGGGTCCGGACGGCCTCTCTTTCCTTTTTACCGTGCCTTCTTGCCTCTTTTGTTGCCTTTTCTCCTCTCCGCTTTTTCTGCTGCATTTAACTGCTCCCCCTCCCGAGGAGTTTCACGGACGCACATGTGGTCCTATTTCCCAAGAAGGTGACCCTCTTGACTTGGGAAATTGGCGCCCCATTTCTCTTCTCAATCAAGATTATAAACTCTATACTAAGCTTCTTTCCCGTCGACTAAACTCTATCCTCCCTCACATCCTTGCTGACTCTCAAACCTATACTGTTCTTGGCCGTTCTCTTTCCTCCAATGTTCAACTTCTTCGCGATCTCATTCATCTTGCCAAGACTCATTCTGAACCTCTTGCTCTCCTTTCCTTAGACCTCCGTTCCGCTTTCGATAATATCTCACACGCCTATTTAACACAAACCCTGCTACACTTTGGCTTTCCTCCACAATTTGTCTCCGTTCTTCTCTCCCTCTACCGGGACGCCGTTTTCCATGTTAAGATGGCATCTTTTCTCACAGCACATGTTCCCTTCAAGCGGGGAGTTCGTCAGGGCTGCCCGCTTTCTGGTCAACTGTTTGCGATTGCCGTCGAGCCTTTTCTACGCTCTCTGCAAACATCTCTTCTAGCACAACTTCCACCACCAGTTGCCAGCTCACGGCATCACTCAGTCATTTACTCTGCTTATGCAGATGACATCACCGTCTGCATTCGTAGTGACTCACAGTTCCAACTGCTTCGTCGTTTGTTCTCCGCATATGCTTCATGTTCTGCAGCTGAACTGAATACGTCTAAGAGCACTGGATTGTGGTGCGGGTCGTGGTCCACTCGCTTGGATGCTCCATGGGGGCCACATGGTCATCCACTACCCAACGCTTCCTGGGTGTGCACTTAGGTGCACCACAAGCTACATCCAGTGCAACTCGCTCGGAACTCCATCCTCGCCTCCTCCGCACAGCTGCATTCTGGTGTCGTGCGCAGTTCTGTACGTCCTACTACCAGCGTGCAAATCTCACCAGGACATACCTTCTGTCCATCTGCAAGCATTCTTGGATTGCATCTACGACCCCGCTTTTCTGTCTCCAGGAGGTTACACGCTGCCTTACTCGAGTAATGTGGGCGGGTCATCACTGGATTAACGTCCACAAGCTCTGTTCTCCTCCCTCCTATGGTGGTGCTGGCCTACCTGATGTCCCGCTGTGCTACAAAGCAAGCCGAGTGATCAACTTTATTCACCTTTTCACGGTTCCACTGGCTTCCGCAGTTCAGGTACGTGACGTTCTTGCCTCCTTGCGTAACCCACATTTCTCCTTTCTTTCTTTAGTTCTCATGGATTGCTGTCCTTTCCCCCTCCAAACTCCCACCTGCATATTCTGAAGCCCTCATTCACCTTCGCTCTCTCCCCCTCATTCGCTCCCCTCCCTCTTCAACTCTAGAGCTTCTTTCTGAACCCCTCTTCTTCAACTCCCTTGTTCATCCCCCCATCTCCCCTGTTTTCATTCCCCTCTTGGCTCCGAGCAGGTGTAGTAACTGTACAAGATCTCACTAACTTGGATCTATCCTGGCGCCCTTTCTCTGGCCTCCCCCCTGCTATTCTCTCATCCCCATCCGCCCATTTGGTCTATGACTCTCTGCTAACTGCACTTCTTTCGCTTTTCCCTGATCTTGTCTCCCCCACCGGTCTCGTCTCTGTTTTTTCTGCCCCTCTTCCGCTGCCGTTTTTCCTCCGACTCACAAACTCGGTTCTTCCTCTCTCCTCTCTCTCCTCTAAATCTCTTTATCGTTTTCTAGTGCACCTTGCCACCCCTTCACCGCTTTCTATTCTGGATGTTCCCCCTGCTTCTCTTCCTCTTGTCTGGGCCGCTGCCCGCTCACCCTTATCTGCCCCTCTTGAAATTAATACCCACTGGCTCTTTTTGCATAATCGCCTCCCTGTTCCGTATTTTTCTCTTTCGCATGTCTCTTCTCTCCTCCCCTCTCTGCTCCTTCTGCGCACAGGAGGCAGACGTTTCTCACGTCTACCTTTACTGTCCCATCCTGATGCCTCTCCTCCACCAGGCTTTCCGGATTGCCAGTCGCTCTTGTTCTCAAGATCTTCCGTTCACTGCCTACAGACATCTTCTTCTGCGGGCTCATCCACCTACAACTCTTCCTTCAGTATGTGCCTATCTTTTCGTGCTGGTTAAACACGTTATTTACGTATACCTTCAACAACTCCGCAGCATTTCCTCGCCGGTCTCTTTACACCAGGCCAGCGCAGCACTTTTGTGCCATTTTCAAGATCGATTGCTTTCTCGACTCCGCCTGGAGTACCAGTCGTCTTCTTCCAGTCGTCGAGAAGCCACCTTCTATGCTACCTGGGCGCCGGCCGCTCCATGGTTTGCGATTGATTCTGGACTGCTACACCTATCAGTACCCTAGGACTTTCTACACCTCCTTTGCTGAGTTCCGTGGCACCCTGGTGGCCCTCCTCCACTCTACGACTCGTGCAATCCACGCTACCGTTGAATTGTGAATGCTAATGCCATCTCAGTGTATTTTCATGCTTACTCGTGTACATTACTTACTTTCACCCCGCCTGTATTATGTTGCTTTGATGCCCTCGTTAAATAACTTGCACAATTGTGCACGCTGTGTTTTTATCTCATGTATGTAATGTTTAACCTTCACGGCGGTGTTTGTGCTGTTCTTTTTCTAATTGTGTACTATTGTTTCGCCTGTGTTATCCTGTAAATCATGCCCAGCCAATGTCATGTGACACGATGTGTTTCTCTTTGTCACTTCTGCAATTTTTATTCAATAAGCTTTGCTTGCAGCATTTGTTATTCATCCCCATTGTCATTGCAGTGTATATACCATCTTGTTTTTAACAGTTTTGTATTATTTCCCAGTGAGACGCCCAATACTGTACGTCTCCCTCTTATGTTTTTCTTATGATAAATTAGAATAAAGCGATTTTGAAACCTTGATTTATGGCTTGGTGCATTATCCTGCTGGTACCAACAAGGCTCGGTTCCACAGTATTGCCACAGAGTTGGTAGGGCATAATTGACCAGAATATCGAGGTAGATGTGCTGGTTAACAGGTTTTTCAACGATAGCCAATGGACCGGGAGCATACCACGAAAAACACCCCCACAAGCGTACGCTGCCAGCTCCAAACTTGACCGTAGGGACAATACATTGTGGTAAATAGCGTTCCCCGGCTGCCGCCATACCCACACACGGCCATCAGACTGATGGATCCTGTATCTGGATTTATCAGACTATAGGAAACGCTTCCATTGATGTACGGTCCACGATAAATGTTCTTTACACCATGCTAAACGACCAGTAGCATTCCGAAAGGAGATGAAAGGCTTATGAGCAGCCGCACGACCACGGTAACCCATGGAATGAAGTTCTCTGCGAATGGTACTTGTACATACCGATGTTCCAGCATTTTTACTCACCTGTACACTGAGGTCTTGCGCAGTACTCCGTCGATTAGTTGTAACGACTCTCCTGAAACTTCGACGTCCTCTATCACTGATTTTCTTTGCTCTGGCGGTACGTTGTGCTGCTTCAGGCACGCCATCCATGTGTCTTCCACTTATTCAGTACATCCAAAAATAGTTGACTTGGGTATGTTAAAGCGCCTCTCGGTTTCTCCTATGGACAATCCACTAATGCAACACCCAACAATTTTTCCTTTCTCAAAGTCAGTTCTCTCCCGCCGCGACATTTTCAGTCAACGTCACAGTGCGATATGATCGTGATCAGTTGCAGATTTGTTTTTATACCGTTTGCAAATGTACCGCGCATCTTAACAACGCAGCAGATCCGTTCATTTGCTTTTGAAGGGGCGTCCGGTGACTTTTTTCAATATAGTGTATATATGACCCCCAAGTTCCCCCCCCTCTAATAGGGGGCCCAGCGAGCTATCTCGTAAACGAAACAAATTAGAAAAAAATTATAATTACAAAGTTGTACAGCGTTCTTTACCTTAGTGTAAATCCACAGAAAAATTTCCAATAACTCTCAAAGTTCGGGCTGTACCCTCTTGAGCTATAACATATTTACAAGGAAGAGTTTTCCTCCACAAATTTTGAAATGTTTCTGCGTTTTCCTGAGCTTCGGAGGAAGAGGCATCTGAGGGAATGATTTTTGTTGGCGATGTTAAGGGTTCGAGAACACCCCTCACTGAAATAAGCTTCACCCCCAACCCCCACCCCAGTCCAACTTTACTCAATTTTCGCCGAGAACCTATAAACTCACCTAAGCTTTGGGCGAAATCCCGCTGAGCAGTAAATTTGGGGTTTCAATTCGTGCATCTAAAACTTTAGAAGGAAATCTTGGAAATTATGACCCTACGCTGTCCCCGAATCCCCGAAATAAATGATTGTCTATCGTTTCCTCTTCAAGAGCTCAACAAATACAAAAATCGACTGACTTTTAATATATCCATATCAACTGTCTGTAGTTTTAAGCAATCATTGGGAGTGCGTTGCCCTTGTTTCAGGGACATATATGTAGATTTTTTTTTCTGGGGGACGACAAAAAATGAAAGTTTTGAAATCCGCCAGAATAAAATAAAGGTTAATGAAAAATAGAAAAAAAATTAAAGCATTTCTTTCGCATGTAAGTTGAGGGGGCTAAGAGGGAGGGCGGGGGATGTATGTAAACTATGTAACAAGACAAGGGGCTAAGAGCGGGCGCCCCTGTCTTGTTACATAGTTCATGATAACTGTAGCATTAGGGCATGCAAAGACTCATGTACCGTTGTGTGCTGTTATTGGCATTTCTTGTCCTTTGACATCAGGAAATATAGATGCTTCAATTAGACATTTATGAAATATGGCGCAGTTAAAATTTACCGTAGCAGGCCATGCTCTTTCATTTACCACGTAACCTTATCGGGAAAAGCTTTTGTACCGAAGTTGAATTATGTCTATCCAGGGCCCGACTTAGGTAAATCGAGGCCCTGTGCACATCTTATGTCTGGGGCCCCCTCGATTAAAATTTTCAGTCAAACAGTCGAAAAGAATATTTACTGGTAAATATTTTTTTGCAAGCAGTTTTTCTAGCAGTAAAAACATTAAAACATATTTCACATCCTAGCCAACTTTGTAGCCAATGTGGCTTGTAATAGACGAGCATTCACACCGCTTGTACTTCCCCGCAGCTTACAGCTGTAACATTAATTACTCTGGAACTCTTTTTTTGTTTTAAAGTATCATTTACAGAAATAGCTATCCTCCCAGAAATATAATTTAAAACACCTAGTTTACCATAAATTTAATGGAAATGATGAACCAATGTCAGTTTAAGCGGTAAGAAGTAATCCCTCGCAAAGTCTTACAGCTGACCACAAACAATGTGGAATAAATTATTGCAACACTCCACGTAAATTATTACAACAGTCTTTAAAGTTACTGTCAATTGAACTTTTTTGTATTTTTATTAATGTAAAAATAAACCCTACATAATTATGAATATTAATTCACAATCTTTGTTCTTATATGACTAATATTAATAATAAAAATATTTTTTAGCAAATTCTACATGTTTGCTGAAATGCTTTTCATGTATAATATATCGTATTACTCTGAATATAGGCTGTTCTCATTACATTTTGATTGTTACAAATAAGAGTGAGATTAAGATGTTACACTGGCCGATCACAGCTCAGCGCAACGCTTAAGCTTTATTATACAAAATAATAATAACTTGGTTTCCAAAATCTCATCCTAAATTTTGAAATCGAACCGTATAATAATTTCGTGCTATAACAGAAAACATATTTTAATTCTGAAAATTTATATAATTTTATTAAGGCAGTTTGGAGACCCCTCCAAATTCTGAGGCCCTGTGCACGTGCAGAAATCAGGACCTGTGTCTATCTCTTATGGCGATTCCTATACCGCGAACAATGGATGCTTTATTCCTGAGCGCGTTCAACGGGCCAAGCACCCACCCTGTATGAGAAACCTCGGAAGTCTTGATGCATAAGGGGTATAAAAAAATCATGTAAATGTACATTTCTCTCGGTAATATTTTCGCGGAATATGTCAACCGGCAAGAAAGGAATGAAAAAACAACAAAAGGAACATTATGTGTTCACTTGCACACATGAATTCCATACTGCAGTTAGTGACATAAGCAACAGTTTTCGAATTTTTCACACTAATATAAACAACTTGTCATTATTTTTTGCTAATGTGCGGATGACAACGGTATCATTAATAACAGAAACAAACCATATTCTTGCAAACTAGTTAAATAAACAGAGTTTGGACTGTAATGAATAAATAATAGTAGCTACAAATTAACGCAAAAATATCGGTGTTACAAACAGGATTGCAGAAACGTTCGGATCTTAAAAAAGATATGCTTATCAGGATAATAACAGACTCGTATGTGCATATTTGTTCAGTTAAACTTTATAAGAACACAGGATCCTGCCAGTGCCGTCGATTTCTCCCAGAACTGGTGTCTTTGTGGACAACGTGTGGCTTACTTATGCACATACTTGTTAATTTGCGCCCACTATATATGACCATCGCAATATGCAAAGTTACTTTTTATTCCGAGAATGAAGTTTGCTGAAGTAAATGTCCATTTCCGAAGTGCCTTAATCAACGAAGCACAATTCATCATTTGATGCCACTCGTATCGTAAGTCTGCAAGCGTTTTAAAAGGTTTCTCCCTTTTGTTAAGAACATTGCCTAGGAACACTCTTTGCTGTGCCGGGCTTATGAAAAGATGAAAGCGTTAGTTAATTCTAAGTTGTATGTGGACAACTCACCCTACTAATGGAAAGGTATACGCTCTCTGAATATTATGAAATGATATTAGATTTGGAGAATGTGGACGAAACGCTCACCTGCTGCAGAATTATAGGCAGAACGTTTCCCTGATTTGCTGTGTCCAAGTTCTTCTATGATAAGATGTGTTGCTCTGCGTTTATAAGCAACAGACGCTGTGAGTCCTCGACCACGCACTGGAAGACCTCAATGATCTAGTGCGCTGCTGGTGCATGATGAAGATGTCGCTTATGTTCTTTTAAAACCCCAGATCAGTACCAGAGAAATGAGCTTTTCTTTCTTTTTTTTTTTTTTTGATTGGAGGTTTAACGACCACCGTGAGCAACTCAATGGGATATAAGCAGTCGCCCGTCCCTAATTTAGGGTCACTGGTTCCAGGGAAGGGAGAGAGCCAATGCCGTAAGACAAACAAAACATCCATGCCTGACCGGGATTCGAACCCGGACCCCTTACGGACGAATGATTAGAGGCCAGCGCCTTAGACCACTGCGCCACCGGGGCGGCAGAAATGAGCTTAGCATGCGGCCTTTCCAATGCCATAATTTAGAAAATTTTGAATCAGCATAGTTTGCAGCCATACCACGTCCATTTACAGCAGGCCTTTTCTGAAAGTGATAGGAAACGACGGCAGGATTGGTGCAATTTCATTATAAAAAAAAACGATGTTCAACTTTTTTCTCTGTATGACATGTTGTGGACTGATGAGGCCAGTTTTTCTCGCGAGGGTGCAAAACAAACACAATTCTCATTTTGGGGCTCTGGATTATCCTCAACAGACAAGAGATGCTCGTCATCAAAGAAAATGGTCTGTTACAGTACAATATAGGATATGGATAAACACAATTATTTGTCCTGTATCTTGAAGGTGCGCTTACTGGAGGACGTTATTTTGTGACCTTCTGAAGGAAGTACTTTCCGATTTTTTGACGATCTTCCGCTTCAAAATCGTCTTGTAGTTTCAACATGGTGGAGCTCCAGCACATAAGGTATTGCCTGTTCAAGGTTTCCTCAAACGAACATTTAAAGAAAGCATTATAGGATATGGCGGGAATGTAGAATGGCAACCCAGTTCACCAGACTTAAAACCAATGGATTTTTATTTTGGGAGCCATTCGAAATACCAAGTTTATGAAATACCACCTCATGATAGCAATGGTGTGAAACAGTGAATTATTGATGCCTTGTAACGTATACTCTATATTCACTTTCCTTTTGATTTTACTATCTCTGGTTATTTTATTTTACTATGTAAATTATCTTCTTACTGAACGAGATGTTATTTCACCCGCTGAATGAGATCTGGCAACGAGTGTAAGTCATGGCGTGGTGGTAGCCAGTATATATAGGCGCGTTCAACGATATCCAAGGAGAGCTTTTGTTGTTATAGGGAGAGCGTTTGTTGTTATACTAGGGGAGCGTTGTTGTTGTGAAGGAGAGAGTTTGTTGTATTGAGAGCTTCGTTCTATGTGATTAGTTTGATTCTTCATTATTGTGAAACGAGTTGTGTGTGTGCTTTGGATGATCAAGAGTTACATAATAAAAGAGCTTTGTTGTAAGTACGTCTTTCTCAATTCATAGTTTTTGTCAGATTTCTGTCTGGCTGTTAGGTTTATGTCATTAGTTTATTACTATTAACAACCAGCGTTAAGACTTTATTCATTCTAATTACTGCTACAACATTACTACCAGTTATAAGTTTGTTCAATACTATTACTACACTACTAGCAGGAGACTTTATTCATGTTCTTAATTAACTAGTAACAACAACCATTTGAATTCAGTATAATATTCGTGCAAGCTATATTCACGATAATATACTTAGCTCAGTAGGAAAGCTTCATTATTGTCATTAGCTTAGCTTAGCGGAAAGCAAATAAAGCTTATTCATTATAGCCTGTAGGAGTCTTTCTTTGCGTAAGTTGCCAGAAACTGTACTTCGTAAAATTCATATACACTGAAGTGCCAGAAAAACTGGTACACCAGTCTAATACTTGGTAGGTCCCCCACGGGAGGGTAGGACTGCAGAAATACGACGAGGCATGGACTCCACTAGCTTCTGGAAATATACTGTAGGCAATGCACACCATACTTCCTGCAGAGCGTTCCACAATTCGGGTGTATTCCGAGGTCTCGGATTCCTGTGTTCGATAGCGCGTTGCATGGCATCCCAAATGTCTTCTATCACGTTCAGATCTGGGGACTTGGGTGGGAATAGTAACACCCCAAACTCAGATGAATGCTCCTCTAACCATAATGTGGCTTCCCGACACTTGTGTGGAGGTGAATTGTCCTGTTGTAACAGGCCCAACCGATCAGCATGAATGCAGGACATGAACGGGTGTACCTCGTCAGAAAGGATGCGCACATAGCTTTGGCCGGTCACGGAAGTTTGTAGACGTATCAGGGGTCCCAGTGAAGTCCAGCTAAACACACCCCATACCATTCCGGAGGCCCCCCCCCCCCACACACACACACACCACCACCAGCCGGTACAGTTCCCTGTTGACAGGCGGGATCCATGGCTTCGTGGGGTTTGCGCCACACACGAATCCTTCCATCTGCCCGCTACAGTTGGAAATGCGATTCGTCACCCCAGGCTACTTGTTTCCAGTCATCAAGTGTCCAGTGGCGGTGTTGCTGTGCCCAAGCGAGGCGCATAGCTCGGGGACGCGCACCCATCAAGGGGACTCGAGGACCCATCAAGGGGGCATCGGCTCCCAAAACCCATATCGTGCTGGGTACGTTGCACAGACCGGACGCTGATGCTTGTTGAGACTCCAGCATTGAATTCCGATTATACCTGCGAGAGTGTTGCATGCCTATCGCGTGAAACGGTTCTTGACAGCCGACGATGGTCACGTTCATCCAATGTCTTTTTACGGCCACACTGGTATCGTAGGTCGGAGGTTTTGCCGGAATTCATGTTGTCACGGTACCCCCTTACAATGGTCGTCCGTGAAAATCCGAACTTCGTTTCTACCTCCGAAATACTATGGCCCATCTCATGAGCGCCAACTATGACACCGCGTTGAAAATCGCTTAAATCGTTATTACTTGTCATTCTCATGCCGAAAACAGCTCTGACAGTTGGCAAGGATGTCTATCGCTTTATATACGCACTGGCGGACGCAACCGAGTACGCGCATGGGCAACGTTGCTATGTATTTTGCATAAGTTCGTCTGTAGCAGTTTTTTTGGCACTTCAGTGTATATGTTGTAGTTGATGGGGGACATTTTGAATTTTGTGAATAATTTACATATGATCTTTTTCTACCATTGCTGCTGGCATTGTTATGAGAATGACTTACTATATTAAGAAGACAAGTTTATGCAGTTCATTGTTATTTTCGACAACAAGCCACTGTGACAAGTGAGGACAGCTGCTTTGTTGGATCCAGTTATCAGGTTGGTGATAAAAAATTTGTTATTTTTTTTTGTTCTGATATATCAGTCACTATTGCCAGGGTCTCTTAGTTTTAGTTGCTTTCCCCCTAAATATCAACTGATTGTTGTAGTTGTAGAGCTCTTGCAGCATATGCAATAATTTTTTCGGGATTCGGGTAGAGCTTAGGGACATAATTTCCAAGATTCCTTTCTAAAGTTCGTGATGCACGAACCGAAACGTTTCCTAAATTTATTGCACAGTAAGATTTTACGCAAAGCTTAGGTGAGTTTACAGACTCTTGGTGAAAACTGGGAAAAGTCGGACGGGTAGGAGGCTTTTTTCAGTGAGGGCTGCTTTCGAACCCTGGACTTCGCCAACGAAAAGCATCCTCTCAGGTATCTTTTCCTCTGAAGCTCAGGAAAAGGCAGAAATATTTCAAGATTTGCGGGAAAACAACGTTTCCTTGTAAATATGTTATAGCTCAAGAGAGCACAGCTCGAACTTTGAGAGTTATTGGAAATTTTTCTGCGGATTTACACTAAGGTAAGAACGCTGTACAACTTTGTAATTGCAATTTGTTTTCTAACTTGTTTCGTTTACAAGATAGCTCGCCGGGCCCCCGAATTAGGGGGGGGCTTGGGGTCATTCACATATCCCTTAAATAGACCATATCATCTTTTATCAATACCCGTTGACTATGTTTTTCTGTTCCAACTCATTTTCGAGTTATTAAACTGGGCCGCGACTTTTGGAAACCCCTGTATATGTTTAACGTTAAGAGTTCTACCGATTAATGTTATTTAGTTCTGAAGTTTACTACTAATATGATACGTTTAACGCTCTAGTTAAAATGTTCTGTTTTGTTGGAATGTTACTGTTCAAGGATCTGTTGACAGAATAAAGGAATCAATCTGTAAGTAACCTTTTCTTGACGTTTTTTTGGAAGATTCCTGTTTCACTGTAGGTGAAGAGTTTGAATACTGATATATGTAGTGTTAGACAGCCATATTTCCACGAACATTACAAGATCAAAGAAGAAAGGAAAGGCTATTACAGATCGCTTTTGAAACAGTAAACCTGCCGCGTCGCGCTGTTTCACTATTTCAGGAGCGGTATCGTTCTTCTGAGAACTAACCCCTTCGAGGCACTTCCGATCGCAACTTCGTAGCAATACAGCCATTTCGATAATCCGGTCTGACAGCACTCAGGCGTGAGAGACAGATATGGGATGCGAGGGCGCCCCGGCGTAATCACATTTTTACGCTGATGACGGTAGGTTGTGCTGGTTTTGCCCGCCTGTTCTTAAACTACTTCCCTGCCGTCCCGAGGATAAAGGACAACTACGTTCAGCTTCCAATATCGGTCGCTATGTACTGCTGGTACATGCTTTGAAGGAAGCATTATGTACATTAATTGTATAATGAAATTAAGGAAGTACGTGAATTTTTTCTAATGTATTTTCGTTGTCGAATAAGACGGTGTCACGAGAGATTTTTCACGGAAGGTGTCGCGGCGCCCCAGGGCTTCGCGGAGCACACTTTCAGAACAGCTGGTTTAGAAAACAAAGCAACGGACCGGGCCTTTTCCAGGACAACTACGGTTCGGCCGGGCCAAATCGACCCGTTTTCTTTACTGCAACGGCCAGGAAGAAAATCTGTAGCAATTTTGTTTTCAATACTAACGATACTTACATTTGAAAGTCGTTCTTGTTTCATATTTAATTAAAAGTAACTATTCATGATTTTAAGTTAGTTTATTTTTTATTGAAGGGTTAACGATCACCGTGAGCAACTCCATGGACTATAAGCAGTCGCCCGTCCTTAATTTAGGATCACTGTCTCCAGAGAAGGGAGAGAGCCAGTGCCGTAAGGCAAACATAACATCCATGCCTCACCGGGATACGAACCCGGACCCTTCACGGAGGAGTGGTCATAAGCCAGCGCTTATACCGCTGATGCTTTAAGTTTCGAAAACGATCTTTTCTCGTAAGCCACTGTTACAGACAGTAAAAATTTGAAAAGATGGTGTTGTGTGCCTTATTATCGCTATCAACTCTATGGAATGGAAAAGGGGCATGGTAATTTTAAAGACCTTTTAGGATTTTAGGCTTAATAGTTAAGAAAAAAAAAGATATTTATTTTTAGGCAGTGTAAAAATCCACAAAATCAAAAAAATTGTTCGCTTAACTTAACATGGGTCATGCCCCCCCCCTCTCCAACCGCATTTTGCTACAGACATGATCAAAAATATTCTTAAAGCTACTGAATTGTTTGGAAAACATATTAATGAACTGTGCCGGATTAAGGATTTAATGGGCCCCTAGGCTAAGTCATCTGAGTGGGGCCCCAAAGAACTTATGACGCGGAAATCATTATGAAGTCCTTTAAAACACGAAGCTGTATAGCAATATGCTTGTGATAATTAATACGTTTTGCTTCTTCAAATTAATAAATTATTTGCAGAGTTTTCATAATGAGCTCATAAGAATATGAGTTAAAAGCTTAAGACTCCTAGATTTTGTCTTGGATTTTCCAATGATTTAGCATTGTATACTTTTCTTAGTGCATCTTTTTGCTATGCAATGTAAAGCCACAGGGGACTTCGACTAGAGATGAGTTCGGGCTCAATTTTAGGAGACCGGGCCCGCCCGGGCCCGGATTCTTGGAAAATTTTGCTTATCAAGGCTTGCATTTATGCATTATGCACTGGCCAAAGATATGGCCCAAGCAAGGGTTAGTTTAAAAAACATTAGTTTAAAAAGTTTAGTTCAGTTAATCCACTTCACAATATTAATATGTTTTTAGAAATACTACGCATAAAGCCAAATGTTCTAATATGTGGATTTGAAAATAAATAAATAATCAACGTGCCCTTCGACGGTATCAGGGGAATCAGTAATTTTGGTAAAAGCTGAAGAAAAGAAAATCGTTTAGAAAAAAAAATTCCATTCTTTATTTCTTTTTGATTTCTAAATTTACTTTTATTTTGAATAAATTGCATTATAAAACGTACAACGCCGTACAGACAGTTGCAAGTGTTTGAAATTTTGACTCTAGAAAACTAATATTTGCAATATAATTTACATATATGCTAATTGGTAAAGGTTGTTTAGAGTGATGTAGTAGAACATAAAAAAAACATGTAGGGAAATTTCCAAAATTAAAAAAAGAAGAACGTAAAAGCATTCCAGACCAGATTATTCTGCATTTTGTAACATTAACAAAGTTTTGCGCTTAATAGTATAATAATCACAATATCATCATATGTGTGTGCAGTTACCAGATCAAGTTCATCATGAAAAGAGAGAGAGAGAGAATTGTATCTAATGCCTCAGCGCTTCAACTTGATCTTCTTTTCTCCAAAATTCGACCTGCTGCACTAAAAACCAACGTCACCCCAAAAATCGCGGGAGTGAGGAAATTTAAAAAATAAATAACAATACTTCTAACTGCACAATTTTGGAAATTAATACATCATTCTGAAGATAATATTCTTGATTTTTAATAAAATACAAAAAAATGGGAATCTGATTTTTTTCAGTTTTTTGATACCAAACCTCCTTAAACTAATAATTGCTTGGGCCATAGCTTTGGACAATGCATAATGCAAGTCTTGCTAAGCAAAATTTGTCTTGAAATGGCAGCTAACTTAGGAAATTAAAAATCCTTCCGCCATGGTAACAAATCCACAATGAAATTCAACACGTGTAATTCAACCGAGCTCGGAATTACACGTGTTGAATTAATTACAGTAATGAAATTCAAGACGTGTAATTCAGAGCCCGGGCCCGGGCCCGGATTTTTCGGTAGTTAATGAATTCTGAGCCAGCCCGGGCCCGAGCTCATCTTTAACTTCAACTACTAACGGTTCCAACTGTGGATTGATGGATTTGGTAGTGAAAAAGCTACAACTGTCTCGCCAACCCCGTTGTACACAGCATGGGCGGCGGAACCTAATATTTTCAGGGGGTCCAACTTCTCCGAGAGCGAAAACAATTTTAAACAAGTTAGTAAAATCATGCAATGCATTGATTATGATACGCTTTCCAATATACTAGAAATCATTACTCAAGCTATTTCTCAAGTTATGAGGAAAATAGCTGTGGTATAAATCTCACCCCTGTGCCCTGACCTTTGATCCATTTGGATGATATTCAACAGAACTGGTTCAGTATATCTCCGAAATAACATGATAAAGTTTTGTCGCAATCGAAGCAATTTTACGTAAGTTATGATGCATAAGCGCTATGGAATACATCCCGCTCCTGTGTCCTAACCTTTCACTCCATTTCGCCCATTTTCAATAGGATTCGTCCCCAGGAAGGTCCCTACAACATACCAGCATTTCATCCAAATCGGAACATTTTAACGTAAGTTATGACTCATAATGGCGATGGAAGTGATTCCGCTCCTGTGTCCTGACCTTTGACCCCCATTTCGCCAATTTTCAATAGGGTTTGTCCCCAGGTGGTCCCCTACCACATACTAAAATTTAATCGAAATCGAACCTTTTTTTACGTTAGTTATGACGCATAAGAGCAGTGGAATGGATCCCGCTCTTATGTCCTGACCTTTGGCCCCATTTCGTTCACTTTCAATAGGGTTCCTTCCCAGGTGTTCCCCTACCACATACTAAAATTTCATCGAAATCGAACGATTTTTACTCAAGTTATCGTGCGGACGCACATGCGCACACAACGCGTGACGTAATGAGACAGATGGGAATCGCGACCATCTGCTAGCAAGGTGTGACGTCATAAAACTTTAATAGGATCCACAAACAACGCGTGACGTAATGAGATAGATGGCATCACCGCGCGCCAATATCTAAAGGGGCGACGCCATGACACCACACTGCAAACTTGGTAATTCGGGGTGGTTATTTAACCCACTAAGCAAATTTTCCTAAAGTCGAGATCAAGCTAAATCGATTTCTAGTACCAGAAAACGGTAGGTTAACTACTTTCATCAAAATCCTCAGAGCCGTTTTCAAAATAAAATTTACATACATACAAGAATTGCTCCTTTAAGGTGAACGTCAAGTAATTTTGCTTCCTGTACTTCGAATGGAAAAATTTCTGTACACATTTTCTTCCCAATTAATGCGCTCCCAAGGATGAAAATTTGAACATCGATTAACATATCTTCCTTTTATAACTTGGAATACTTAATATTTTCTAAAACATAACCATAATTATGCAATCCAACATTATTTTGTCTGCTGACGTCATGAAAATACAGGTCGCGCCATCTTTTTTCTGGACAATTAATGTGTTCACAAGGATGATAATTTGAACATCGATTAAAATAGCTTCATTTTATAACTTGGAATACTTAATATTTTCTAAAACATAACCATAATTATGCAATCCAACATTTATTTGTCTACTGACGTCATCAAAGTACAGGTCGCGCCATCCTTTTTCTGGTTTCAACACCACCAAAGGAAAAGTTATTGATTTTTAATGTAATTATGGTTATGTTTTAGAAAACATTAAGTATTCCAAGTTGTAATAAAGTTATTTTAATCGATGTTCACATTTTCAGGAGGAAATGTGTACAAAAGTTTTTCCATTGGAAGTATAGTAAGCAAAATTACTTGACGTCCACCTTAATAATATGGGATAAGAGCGATGGAATGGATCGCATTCCTATGTCCTGACCTTTGACCCCATTTCGTCCACATTCAATAGGGGCCCCAGGTGGTCCCCTACCACATACTGAAATTTCATCGAAATCGAACCATTTTTACGCACGTTATGACGCATAGGGGCAATGGAATGCATCCCACTCTTATGTCCTAACCTTTGACCCCACTTCACCCATTTTTGATAAGATTCGTCCCATACTAAAATTTAATTGAAATCGAACCATATTTACGCAAGTTATGACGCATAAGGGCAATGGAATGATCCCGCTCCTACGTCGTGACCTTTGACCCCATCTGTCCCATTTTCAATAGGGTTCGTCCCCAGGTGGTCCCCTGCCACATAGTAAACTTTCATTGAAATCGAACCATTTTTACGCAAGTTATGACGCATAAGGGTAATGGAAGGATCCCGCTCCTACGTCGTGACCTTTGACCCCATTTGTCCCATTTTCAATAGGGTTCATCCCATGGTGGTCCCCTACCACATACTAAAATTTCATCGAAATCGAACCGTTTTTACGCCAGTTATCGTGCGGACGGACGGACGGACGGACAAAGCTGGAGCATATACGCTTCTTCAACCTACGGTTGGAAAGCGTAAAAAAGGTAAGGAGAGAGAGAGAGAGAAATAACACAACGTAGGGTAGATGAGTATATACTCATGCATATCATCATCATCATCAACCATTGTCAATATAATGATGGATGAAGATCTCTCGAAGTACCTTCCACAACTTTCTGTCTTGAACATGTCTCTTCCAAGTCACTCTAGCATGCTTTCGAATTTCATCCACCCATCTTTCACGTGATCTTGTTCTGGGTCTTTTCCTGCCCCTTGGTATTATATCTAATATTACAGTTGCTCAAGCCCGGCCAGTTTCTCTAGCTACATGCCCAGCCGATCATTACTTCAGAGTTTTCACTTTGATCATGGCGTCATCAACTTTTTCCTTTCCCTTATCCATGTGTTCCTTTTCCTATCTTTCTTGTTTACATAAAGCATGCACCTTTCCATGTTTTTCTGAGTTGACTTCATCCTCTGTATGTCTTTTTCAGTCAAGGTGAATGTCTCTGTTCCATACGTAAGAACTGGAAGGATGCATTGATTTTAAGACATAATGGTAAAAGGAGGGATGGAGTTTTCTTTTAAGACATAATGGTAAACTGTTCTTGAAAAATGTACTGTTCCTTCCAAATGCTCTCCAACTAAGTTTTGCACACCTATTTACTTGGGCGAATCAAAAGTTCGTCCCATTTTGAGCTCCATATAATGTTGGGCCTCCATTCCTGTGCAAAACGCGCTCCACTGTCGACTGCATACAGCGATGACGTGGAACACAAAAGGCTAATGACGTGCGTTTAGCATGGAGCCCCATTGTGTTATCAGGTGAGCAGAGGATGTAGGTCAATAAACGCACTGTTTGAGTGCCCCTACGCCGTTTTTGGAAAAATGGGTTAAACGCGGCAGCAGCGAGACAAATTTCTGCACTTGAAGGCGAGAAAACAATGGACAGCAGCACTGCATGAAAATGGTTCTGGCGTTTCAATGCTGCGGACATCATCAGTCTCAGACACAAGTCGAGGTCAGGAAGTCCATCGATCACCAACACCGACATCACGACGGAAGCTGTGACAGCGAACCCAGGTACCAATGCACGACAGGTGGTAGCTGAGGTGGTCTCTTCCCAATCCATTTTTGTTCGTCATCTGCGCAAGATTGTTTTCTCCTCCAGGTGCCATCGAATGGTCCCCACGCATTGGCACCCAGAAGGCAAAAAAAGGTGCTGCACTCGGTCGAAGATTGCTGTAAAATCCACAGGACGATAGATTTTGTCGTCCTATTGCCACAGGCGATGAAAAGTGTATAGGGCACCAGTGGCTGAGAACACACTAGGAATCACAGCCAGTGGCACCAGGAAGCACAGCCTCGAGTGGAAAGTCATGCTGTACATTTGGTGGAATTGTGAAGGTCCCTCAACACTGGGAACTTGTGCCAGATATTCATGCTCCGGACGAGATCTCTATGCGAAATATCCGCCGCTACCCAGCCAGCACTCATCAATAAAAGGCGGCCGTGGATAATACCCCCAATGCACACCTACAGAATGATCAGCCTGAAACTACAGGAATTGGCAGAGGTTGGGATACTGACCCATCTTCCGTACAGCTCTGACTTGGCCCCATCCGAATGCCACCTGTTTCGCTCCGTGGACTTTTTCCTACGAGGGAGGCACTTCGCTTCATTGGTGGATGTGGAAATCTTATATCAGATAGTTTCTGTCCCCGAAACTTACCGAGTGGTACCACCGTGGGAATGTGGCTGTGGTGGTGGAACGATGGAAAAGAAGGCAATGGGAGAAGTACCCCTCAGGAAAAGTCCCCCACATTGGAAAAGTTCCCCATAGGAGAACTCCCCCACAGGAAAAATCCTCCATAGGAGAACTCCCATACAGGAAAAGTCCCCCACCTTTTTCAGTCAGGGACCGTGCACAAATTGTAGTTTACACAAAATATAGAATGTGGGGGAGACTTCCGGTGTCACCATTTCCATTTCTATGCTGTCTAAAACAAGATGCAGCCGTACAACGGGCACAGATATGTGGGAGAAATTTCCGGGGTCGTCATTTACACTTTTACCGCGGTTTATAGTAAAAATCAATCTTACAATTAGCTGGATGGGGTGAGGAAAATTTCCGGGGTCAGCATTTCGACTTTTACGAAGTTTATAGTAAAAAGCGGTCTTACGAGAAGCTGGATGGGGTGGGTGAAATTTCCGGGTTAGTATTTCGAATGTCACCACGGTTTTTAGTGAAAAACGGTCTTACAATTAGCGGCATGGAGTGCAGAAAATTTGCGGGGTCGGCACTTCGACTTTTACGCAGTTTAAAACAAGATGAAGCCGTACAAATAGCACAAATATGTGGGAGGAATTTCCAGAGTCGGCATTTTTTATTGCATAACGTTTACGTAAGATTTCAAATTATTAATATTGCGATATTACTCAGGCAGAAAATATTATTAGGTCTAACATCTAGGCCCTTCTAAAAAATTTCATTCTGTCATTCCCATGTTCCTAAAATTTACATAACAAGTAATGCCAATAATATTGCGCTCCTACTTATGCACCATACATTAATTAGCCTAGACCTTTTTAACACTTTTTTCTTCGTCTATGTGATATTCGTAAAGTTTATACAAAACAGTCAAGTTAATATCTTTGCGAGTTTACTTAGACATTCAATATTAATTACTAGGCCCTTTTGAGAGTTTTTATTCTATCGATGTCAGTCAAGATAATAATCTTTGCTTTTATTTAGGCAGTAAATATTAGTTCATAAGCCCTAGGCCTTTTTAACAGTTTTCATTCTAACGATATCATATTCGTAACGTTTATGCACGAACTGAAGTTAAACATATTGAACTCTTACTTAGGCACTAATAATTATTAATTCATTGGTCCTAGGCCTAAGGCCTAGTGATTAATATTGAACGCCTAAGTTAAAGTGCAAAGCTATTAACTTGACTTTTTTGTAAACTTTACGAATATCATTTAGGCGAAGAAAAAAGTGTTCAAAAGCCCTAGGCGTACGGTCTATTAATCAATGTATGGTGCATAAGTAGATGCGCAATATTATTGACATTACTTGTTATGTAAATTTTGGGAATATGGGAATGACAAAATGAAAATTTTTAGAAGGGCGTAAACGTTAGGCTTAATAATATTTTGTGCCTGAGTAATATCGAAATATTATTAATTTGACATGTTACGAAAACGTTATGAGCATGAGAACAGTGGGAAAAAAATGACGACCCCGGAAATTTCCCCCACATATTTGTGCTACTTGTACGGCTTCATCTTGTTTTAAACTGCGTAAAAGTCAAAACGCCGACCTTGGAAATTTCCCCCACTCCATCCTGCTAATTGTAAGACCATATTTTACTATAAACTGCGGTAAAAATCGGAATGCTGACCCTGGAAATTTCCCCCACCCTGTCAGACTGTTAATTTTAAGACCGTTTTTTACTAAAAACCGTGGTACCAGTCAAAATACTAATCCGGTAATTTCCCCCACCCCATCCAGCTACTTGTAAGAACATTTTTTACTATAAACTTCGTAAAAGACGAAATGTTGACCCCGGAAATTTTCTCCACCCTGTCCAGCTAGTTGTAAGACTGATTCTTACTATAAACTGCGTAAAAGTTGAAATGACGACTCCGGAAATTTCCCCCACAATATCTGTGCTCGTTGTACGGCTGCATCTTGTTTTGGACAGCATGAAAATGGAAATGGTGACCCCGGAAATCTCCCTCACATTCGATATTTTGTGTAAACTGCAATTTGTGCACGGTCCCAGACAGAAAAAAGTGGGGGACTTTTTTGAATGTGGGGGACTTTTCCTGTGGGGTACTTTTCCGTCCATCAGAAAAGAACTGTAGGACAACGGCTTGTACTTTGCAGAATGAGGTGAGCATACATGGCTATCCTGCATCATTCAGCTTTTTAGCTGCTGCAAACGAGACGAACTTTTGACACACCTCCGCATTTCTTCTCTATGTAGACCTTGCTTGATATCTGTTTTTCAATGTAAATGTAGGTATCACGCACATCCAGATTTTCCCCATCAACTTCCTGATCTTCAGTTTTTGTAAAAAACACTGCACATGAATTTGTCAAATGTAAGCTCATTTGTAAACCGAATCCAGGTAAAAAGGTCCGAGGGAAAAAAGTCCAGGAAAAAAAGGCCGAGGAAAAAGTCCGAGAAAGAAAGTGGCTGCTGTAAAACGCGGAAAAAAAAGTCCAAGGCAAAAAGGTCCAGGAAATAAAATCCAGAGAAAATAGTCCATAGCTATTAAAGATGTTTTTCTCTGTTTACCTCACTGCTCTCGTATTCAAGAGATATGCATAACGACCAGCGTAATTACAAAACCCGAAAGTTATTTTGTAATTATGCGGTCAAGAGATTATCAATCATAAATATAGTTATCCGTTACAAGGACAGTGGAACCCGGTGTAATCGTGCACAAGCTGTTTCACCCCACTGTATTTATCTATATATATAAAATAGATGACTGTATGTTCTTTATACAATTCTACACCGTTTGACCGATCTGTACCAAATTTTGCATAGATACCCTCTAGGAAACTGCGGGAAATATAGATTATATACAGAATTTTTGTCTGTATGTCCCCTATTAACTCCAAAACCCTTTGGCCGATCTGGTCCAAATTTTTCGAGCTATACTCTCTAGTACACTGTGGAAAAAATAGGCTGTATACAGAATGTCTGTCTTTCTGTATGTATGTATGTATGTATGTATGTATGTATGTATGTATGTATGTAGAAAATGCAAACAAGGTAACAGTTAAAAATGTTTTGAAGTTCTAAAGCGCCAAAAGGCTGCATTACAGAAAAATCAAATTAAATACGGAAAACACCAAGGCTGTAAATTTCTTCAATAATTACTGAATGGCAAGACCAAAACGTTACTGACCACTGGAATAAGAAGAGAGGGATATAGATTAATGGTAAGCTGTTCTCCGTGGCGTTGTCAAGGGTCAGGCACGGACAACACCCAACCAGGCTCTACAGAGTCCTGAAAGTGTGGATTTCTGCGAGAATCTAGTCTGCAAGGTTACGGCAACGAGCCAGCCTGAACCAGCAACAGAAGAAAATAAAAAACCCCACTAAAAAAAGAAAAAAAGAAATGAAATTTAATTAAAAAAGAATAAGAATTAAAACAAAAATAAAAAATACAAATTTTGAAGATGACAATCCGATTTTTGGCGTAAATGTGACAAGGATGGTAAGTCAGATAATATTTGAAAACTTGAAAATTTTCATCGTCCTGGAGCTGGACCCGAACCCGCGTCTCCCAGAAAACGCCTAGGTATGCTAACCACTACACCACCCAGAACGACCAAGTTTCAAGTTTCCGATCAATTTGAATTTAACCATCACAGGATTCGCTAGTCGAAGCAACCGGCATTCATGATAAAAAATACAAATTTAGAACAAACACCCCAGAAAATGGACCAAGCCGTCGTCCGAACCTCTGACGCCCAAAAAACCCCATCAAAAATTAAAAATAAAGAAAATAATTTTATTTAAAAAATGGGAAACCTATTATTGAAAAAACAAAAAACCCTTTCCAAATAATATACACTACCCACAGCAGACTAAATTCCACGAGGCCCGAAATCACAGCTGAACCGAAAAGAAACTGAGCAAAAACTCATAGAGAAGCAAAGATGCCGATTACAAAGGAAATAAATTATAACCACCAAACACGAACCGTAATTATATATAAGCAAAACACGAAACCTAAAGGTAGATAAGGACTAAAAAAAAATTACTTATTTACAAGAAAACTGCCTATTGAGAAAATTAATCGTAGTATGGAAAGAACAGAAGCATGTTAAACGGCGTTCGTATTTCAAATTTCTTGACAGAATCTACTTACAAACCGAGGGTTCCCCCATGGGATCCCCACTTTCCGTAGTTTTAGCAGAAATCCTGCTGCAATACATTGAGAACAAAGTTCTCAATGAATTCTCTTTAGTTCCCAGTTTATACCTTAGGTACGTCGATGACATCCTTGTGTTCTGGCCTCACTCAAAGGATGATTTAAAACAATTCGCCGACGTACTATCGTCAGTATTTCCTACTATCGGGTTCACGACAGAACTCGAATCTAATTTCTCTTTGCCTTTTTTACGCTTTCCGACTGTAGGTTGAAGAAGCGTATATGCTCCAGCTTTGTCCGTCCGTCTGTCCCTCCGTCCTCACGATAACTGGCGTAAAAATAGTTCGATTTCAATGAAATTTTAGTATGAGGTAGGGGACCAACTGGGGACGAACCCTATTGAAAATGGGACAAATGAGGTCAAAGGTTACGACGTAGGAGCGGGATCCATTCCATTGCAGTTATGCGTCATAACTTGCGTAAATACGGTTCGATTTCAATTAAATTTTACTATGTGGTAGGGGACCACCTGGGGACGAACCCTGTTCAAAATGGGTGGATTGGGGTCAAAGGTCAGGACATAAGAGCGGGAGGCATTCCATTGCCCTTATGCGTCATAACGTGCGTAAAAATGGTTCGATTTTGATGAAATTTCAGTATGTGTTAGGGGGACCACCTGGGGACGAACCCTTTTGAAAATGGACGAAATGGGGTCAAAGGTCAGGACAGGATTGCGATCTATTCCATCGCCCTTATCCCATATTACAGTATTAGGGTGGACGTCAAGTAATTTTGCTTCCTATACTTCCAATAGAAAAACTTTTGTACACATTTACTTCACAATTAATGTGTTCCCAAGGATGAAAATTTGAACATCGATTAAAATAGCTTCATATTATAACTTGAAATACTTAATATTTTCTAAAACATAAACATAATTATATTAAAAATCAATAACTTTTCCTTTGGTGGTGTTGAAACCAGAAAAAGATGGCGCGACCTGTACTTTGATGACGTCAGTAGACAAACAAATGTTGGATTGCATAATTATGGTTATGTTTTAGAAAATATTAGGTATTCCAAGTTATAAAATGAAGCTATTTTAATCGATGTTCAAATTTTCATCCTTGTGAACGCATTAATTGTCCAGAAAAAAGATGGCGTGACCTGTATTTTCATGACGTCAGTGGGCAAACAAATGTTAGATTGCATAATTATGGTTATGTTTTAGAAAATATTAAGTATTGCAAGTTATAAAATGAAGATATTTTAATCGATGTTCAAGTTTTCATCCTTGTGAACGCATTAATTGGGAAGAAAATGTGCACAGAAATTTTTCCATTCGAAGTACAGGAAGCAAAATTACTTGACGTTCACCTTAAAGGAGCGATTCTTGTATGAATGTAAATTTTATTTTGAAAACGGCTCTAAGGATTTTGATGAAAGTCGTTTACCTACCGTTTTCTGGTACTATAAATCGATTTAGCTTGACCTCGACTTTAGGAAAGTTCGTTTAGTGGGTTAACTAACCACCCCGAATTACCACGTTATTAGTGTAGTGTTAATGCGTCGTCCCATTAGATGTTGGCGCGTGGTCACGCCATCTGTCTCATTACGTCACGCGTTGTGTGTGGATCCTATTAAAGTTTGATGACGTCACACTCTTGCGAGCAGATGTTCGCGATTCCCATCTGCTTCATTACGTCACGCGTTGTGTGCGTATGTTCGTCCGCACGATAACTCGCGTAAAAATCGTTCGAGTTCGATGAAATTTTAGTGTGTGGTAGGGGAACACCTGGGAAGGAACCCATTTTAAAATTGGCGAAATGGGGGTCAAAGGTCAGGACATAGGGAGGGAATCACTTCCATCGCCATTATGCGTCATAACTTACGTAAAAATGTTTCGATTTGAATGAAATGTTAGTATGTTGTAGGGACCTGCCTGGGGACAATTCCTGTTGAAAATGGGCGAAATGGGGTCAAAGGTTAGGACACAGAAGCGGGATTTATTCCATGGCCCTTATGCATCATAACTTACGTAAAATTGCTTCGATTGCGACAAAACTTTATCACATTGTTTCGGAGGTATACTGAACCAGTTCTATTGAATATTATCGCATTGGGATCAAAGGTCAGGGCACAGGAGTGAGATTTATTCCACGGCCATTTTCCTCATAACTTGAGTAATAACTTAAGTAATGATTTTTAGTATGTTGGAAAGCGTATCATAATCAATGCATTGCATGATTTTACTAACTTGTTTAGATTTTCGTTTATTTCGTGATTCAGATACTAACTCACTGTCCTTTTGTGTCTGTCGAAAGCCTACCGATTGTAACAGCTTTATCCGGTTTAACTCCTCACATCCAACTCCACAAAAATTTTCTGCTATGAATTTTCTTTTTAGATGATCCTTCACGCATTCTTCAAATGATAGTCATTTCCAATCCGAGATACAGTTCATTTTCAAATTAGCGGATAAACATGGATACCCCAGGACGATGGTTAATAGATTATACACTAGAATATCAAGTGAACGAACTATTAATCAGAAGCCAGATACAAGGCCTAATAAACGATTCGTGGGAGCATTGGACCAGCACCCTCATATCATTAACACACTATCTCGTATCTGTTCAAAACATAACATACAATTCGGCACCCGCTCGAAGAACCTCCTATCATCAGTTAAAAAGGATCGAGAAAAAACAGATACACTGCCGGACAATTGCTAAGGACGGATGACAATAGCAACGATAGCAACCATAAAATGGAAGGCAGGAAAATGTGGAAATTAGCATAAGTGCGGGATACAGTAAGACGTGTTGTGCGTATGCAAATTTTGGATTGCCGAACTTGTTCGTGACGTCATAGCGCTGATAAGAGATATGAAGGATTTGATGCGTATTGACCGTTGTTGTTCAAACGCAAAGTTGAAAGGGAAAGAATCAATTGACGAACTTGCAAGTTTCAGTATGTCTTCCCGACATCACCTAGATGATTTTACGCGTGGCCGTATTATTGGCAAGATTGAAGAAGGGCGAAAAATAACAGATGTTGCCAGGGAGTTCGACGTCAGCCACATTGTTGTTTCAAGGCTTTGGAAATCATTTCAAACAAATGGAGAGTGTAGCAAACATCACGGGGGAGGTCGTGTTCGCAGTACGACACCTGCAGAAGATCGGTACATAGTGCTATCAACAAAAAGACACAGGTGCAGCACAGCTAGTGAGGTAGCAAATCAGTTTATGGCTGCTATTGGCAAGCGGATCTCCCGAAAAACTGTCGCCAGACGTTTGCATGAAGGAGGACTATACGCCCGCCGTCCTGTTGTGTGCATCCCATTGTCCAGACGTCACCGTACCGCCCGCTTGCAATGGTGCCATCAACATCGCAATTGGACTGATAACGACTGGTCTGCTGTCCTCTTCTCAGAGGAGAGTAGATACAGTCTATCGTCTGATTGTCGACGGCAACTGATCTGGCGTGATAGTGGTACTGCATATTGTCCAGCAAACATACAGGAAAGGGACCGATATCCGACATGTAGTGTCATGGTATGGGCTGGCATCATGATCAATGGCCGTACGTCCCTCTATGTGCTTCCAACTGGGACTATGAGTGGCCAACGATACATTAATGATGTTCTGCTACCTCATGTTCGCATGTTCCGTGGTGCTGTCGGTGATAGATTCATTTTCATGGACGACAACGCAACATGTCATCAAACAGTCGCTGTCCAGGAGTGTCTTGAGAGCGAGGATATTCAACGCCTCGTATGGCCAGCACGTTCTCCAGATCTAAATCCCATTGATAATGTGTGGGATGCTTTGGGGAGGAGTCTTGCTGGTCGCCAATGCCCTCCAATAAACAAGGACACCCTCATCCGTGCACTGACAGAGGAATGGGATAAATTACCCCAACAGCTGCTTGATAATGTTGTGTAAAGCATGACACAACGTGTGGAATCTTGCATCGCCTTCCATGGTGGCCATATCCCGTATTGACATCTTACGCCGGAACGCCTGCGGACGGTAATTGCATTTTTTTTCACGTTTACGTATTCTGCACAAAATGGCCTGTTTGTCCCTTGAACACGTTCCAAAGCCTTCTGGATTTCAAAGCACAATAAATTGTCTTTCTTGTAATGTCTTGGCATTCTGACATTATTTTATTTCACTTGGCATCCAACCACACTTACTTTTTTATGCGCTATATAGCCGTTTATGATCCGTCCTTAGCAATTGTCCAGCAGTGTATTATGAACAAATGGGGTGTGTATAATATCCCACTGCTGGACCCTTTAACAGGAGAACATGTTAACAACTACGTAGGCTCGACACGAAGAAGTTTGGGTATCCGTGTCCAGGAACACAAATACGATATCCAAACCAACAGCAATAATTCAGCATTATCAAGGAATGTGGTAACCGGAATGATACAACCAGACTGGGAAAACATTAGACTACTGCACACTCCTGCATATACACTGACGAAAAAAAAAATCCCAACACCAAGAAGGGGTTGTGTTAAATAAACGACAGTTGGTAGGCGGTGAGAGTACATCTGCAAGATGACGTCAATGCAAATTTCGCGCTCGGCGCATACGTGTGGCGCTAGTAGCGCCCCTCGGAACATGCAAATCAGGTTTGCTGTAAATACGCGCTGTAACGTTCGTGAGCGTTAGTTATCGTTGAAATTCGACGTAGGGTGTTGATGTTAGTCAAGAATGCCTTCGAGAAGACGAAGAAGCCATTATCAACAGCTCACGGAGTTTGAACGAGGTCGTGTAATAGGGCTACGAGAAGGTGGATTTTCTTTCCGCAATATTGCAGAACGACTTGGCAGGAATGTAGCCACTGTGCATGATTGTTGGCAGCGGTGGTCAAGGGAAGGTACTGCCTCAAGAAGACCGGGTTCCGGCCGGCCACGTGGCACTACTGAGAGGGAAGACCGCCGTGTACGGCGTTTGGCCGTGGCGCATCGTACCGCGTCTGCGGCAGCAATTCGAGTTGCAGTTGCCACCACAGTGACACAACGAACTGTTACAAATCGGTTACTTGAAGGACAGCTCCGAGCCAGACGCCCTGTAGCGTGCATTCCACTTACTCCAAACCACTGCCGTTTGCGACGTCAGTGGTGTCAAGCTAGAGCTCATTGGAGGACGGAGTGGAGATCTGTTGTGTTTTCTGATGAAAGCCGGTTCTGCCTGGGTACCAGTGATGGCCGTGTGTTGGTTAGAAGGAGGCCAGGTGAGCGCCTGCACCCGACCTGTCTGCGGCCGAGACACACTGGACCTACACCTGGAGTTATGGTCTGGGGAGCAATTTCCTATGACAGCAGGAGCACTCTCGTGGTTATCCCACGCACCCTGACTGCACAGTTGTACGTCGGTCTGGTGATTCAACCTGTTGTGCTGCCATTCATGAACAGCATTCCAGGGGGTGTTTTCCAACAGGATAACGCTCGCCCGCATACCGCTGTTGTAACCCAACATGCTCTACAGAGTGTGGACATGTTGCCGTGGCCTGCTAGATCACCAGATCTTTCACCAATCGAGCACGTATGGGACATCATTGGACGACAACTCTAGCGTCACCCTCAACCAGCATTAACTGTCCCTGTATTGACCGACCAAGTGCAACAGGCATGGAACTCCATCCCACAAACTGACATCCAGCACCTGTACGACACAATGCATGAACGTTTGCGTGCTTGCATTCAACATTCTGGCGGTTACACCGGTTATTAATGTACCAGAATTTCACATTTAAAATGGCTCTTCTCGCGCTTACAATAAGCTGTGATCTTGAAACCTTAATCGATTAAATATGTTACCTATACAAATTGTAACGTATACTCTAGATTCACTTTCCTTTTGATTTTTACTATCTCTGGTTATTTTATTTTACTATGTAAATTATCTTCTTACTGAACGAGATGTTATTTCACCCGCTGAATGAGATCTGGCAATGAGTGTAAGTCATGACGTGGTGGTAGCCAGTAAAAATAGGCGCGTTCAACGATACGTAGAGAGAGCGTTTGTTGTTGTATAGAGAGAGCGTTTGTTTATGTGAGAGAGCGTTTGTTTATGTGGAGAGCTTTTTGTTGATGTGCGTAGAGTGAGCTGTTGTTGTACGAAGTGAACTGTGGTTTATGTGTCAGAGAGCTGTTGTTGTATAAAGAGATCTTCGTTTATGTGAGAGCGAGAAGTTTACCAAATAAAAGAGTTTTAAGTAAGTACGTCTTTCTCAGTTCATAGTACTGTCAGACCTTTGTCTGGCTGTTAGGTTTATTTCATTAAGTGTTATTAGTAACAACCAGAATAAGACTTTATTCATCTTAATTACTACTACAACATTACTACCAGTTATAAGCTTGTTCATTATTATTACTACATTACTAGCAGGAAAGTTTATTCATGATATAAATAATTAATAACACAACAAGCATTAGAAGAAGCATTAGCTTAGTGAAAGCAAATTCATTATAAAATGTATTGCCGCCATTTCATTCCTCTACAACTATTTTTTCGTGGTGTTGGGATTTTTTTTTCCGTCAGTGTATATACATTCGCTGCATTTTGTCGAAAGTATGTACATCGAAGCTTTAGGGGACAAATGCTGTAATGACTACTTGCCTGTGGACATATCAAGAATTTGGAAAGAGCGTATTACCAACCTGAACATTAAATTATAGTAATATATATTTACAATTCCAACAATATATAAAATTGATCATTACTTTGTATTTGTAACGAATCCCTGTATTGATATGTTAAACTAATAACTTGTGAAATTATACCCGTTACACTGTTATAATGGCAACGGTCACGACCCATGCGACGTTTGATGGCTCATACCCATAATGCATCGTTGCACTACTATACTGTATAAAGGAGTACTGTATTGCCTCTGTATCACCTGATGATGGGGTAAATGTTACCCCGAAAGTGCTGGTGGGGTATTTTAACTGTAAATATCTTTCGTATTTTATTAAATATCGTACATAGACGGTGAGGTTTTCATTTCATTTGACGTATTGTGCGAAGTCATTCTTTTATCGTCTATTTATTCCATTGTCAGACGGAAAAAATTGCGAAAAAGGCAAAATAAAGGATTCGATGTACACTGAAGAGCAATTGAATTAGAGATACCTGTCTAGTAACGTGTAGCACCACCTTTCGCCCTGATGACGGCGGCGATTCGTCTCGGCATGGACTCCACAAGACACCGGAAGCGTTGGGAAGCCATACGGATCCACGACCCCTGAACAAGCTCCCACAGTTCACGAAGATTTGATGGATGGGGGTCAGAGCCTCGTACATCTTTCTCGATGGCATTCCAGATGTGCTCGATGGGATTGAGGTCAGGTGACCTAGCTGGCCAAGGAAGCGAGGTCACGTCGGTGGAGTGTTTATCCAACCATTCGGATACGATTCGAGAGCGATGGTACGGTGCATTGTCTTGTTGCAGGATGAGGTCCCCAGTGGGATGTTGAAGACGCACAAACGGGAGCAAATGGTCATCCAGGATATCCCGGTAACGTTGACCTGTGAGGGACGATGTCACACGTATCAGGGGTCCTATTTCAGTCCACGTAAGCAGCCCCCAGACCAGAATGCCACCCCCACCAGCTTGAAGAGTGCCCTGCTGGCAAGAAGGATCCATCGCTTCATCTGGTTTGCGCCCTACTCGTATCCTGCTATCCGCATGTACCAACGTGAATCTCGGCTCATCAGTCCAGGCAACATTTTCCCACATGTCTAGGGTCCAGTGGCGATGTTCCCGCGCCCATGCTAATCTTTGCACCTTGTGATGTACGGTCAGAAGCGTGGGACGATGGCTTCTGTACCCCATAGCGAGGAGATGGTTCTGGCTGGTGTGGCTGCTTACGCGTTTTTGAGCACCAGCGTTAAATTGCCGAGTGATTTCTTGCACTGTGGCCCGTCTATCCGCTGTTACAATGCGAGCTAGCCGACGATGACCCCGCTCATCCACACGCTGTTGTCCACGGCAGTTGGCCCTTGCAGGGATGGTTTTACCGGATTCGGTGTGCTCACGGTGCATCCGTGACACAGTGGCTCGTAAAAATCTTAGTGCCTGCACGACTTTCGAGATGGAGTGACCAATTCGTCGGGCCCGATAATTTACCCACGATGAAATGCGCTTAGATCCTTCGTCTTACCCATACCGCGACCGACTCTTACTGATTCCCGTCGCATAACTCCTTATATTGTCGGATCGCTGCATACGTCATGTCGTTTCCGTTTACAGGGCTGACCACAGCGCCACTTTTGCATAACGCCAGCTGTCTCTAATTCAATTGCTCTTCAGTGTATGTTCTAAATCTTGAACACGCAATCCTACTTGGTCATCAAAGGAAATAAAAAAGAAGAAAAAACGAATATTCTTTCTGAACATTAATACTTAAAAAAAGTAAATATGTGCCTCTTGTTTCATAAAATATCCAGAAAGATTTTATTTCGAAATGTTTGTAGAATATGAAAAAAGTACCAAATAAAAAACTAATCGAAGTGTAGAAAACTCGGAGGAGGGAAATTCTGATCGGCTTGACATCGGGAGGTTGGTACAAGTGTAGCTCTGAACAACTGAGAGAAAGAAGCCCACCATAGCCCATATATATTAGGGATTTGTTTTCACACATATTTTAATTCATGCATCTCGAAAAAGTCATACACACGTACAAGAAATTATTTAATTAAACAGGGTGTAAAATATTGAATAAACGACACTGCTCACTCTTAAAACTACTAAATGGACATTATTCACCCCCCCCCCTTCCTCGTTTTCGGCGCTCCAGATGCTTATTAACCATACTGATACGAAAGTCTTATTTTTGGTACACTGATCCAACACTGCTTTGCGGAGAAAAATTAGCACTTTTACATGATCCTATCGTATAACTTATGCATCACCTAATCAGAACATCTGACTAGGAATTTTTTTACATGCTTTGTTATAGTTTCGTATTACATTAAGATAGTTTTAATATTTGTGAAAATACTACGGAAAGTATATAAAAACTTTCTGACTGTATATAACTTTATTGGGGGACGATTTCAACTCGCGAAAATTGTGTTGAAAAAATTGCATTTAAAAAAAATATATCTGTAAAGCGTCCAGAGTGAGTTTTGCATATACTAAAGAAAGAAAGAAATCTTGTACGAAGCTGAGGGTACAGATTCACAAGCCTAGTGACATCACAGCACGATCAGGAAGACCAGGACCTATAACACTTGTAGTTGTAACACCCAGCCCCACCTCCACCCCCTACCACACCACACCGTCACAAATATATTTTCCAATTGGCAGATGTTAGAAAACACGACCTGTTTTTGTCCCCACCAAAAGTTCACGAGAAAAACAACGGGATGGCGGAAGGGTGTAAAAATGCGAAATTGGCTCATGAGGAGGCGGGGGGGGGGGTTGTCGGCGTGATTGCATTGAAGATGATAACGATCCTTGCCAAGACTGAAGGGGGTTGAAACCAAGGAGGTTAGAATAGTTAGAGCAAGTGTCCGCCGTCGTGTTTTACAGAAATCTCTGTATCAAACTGAATCAATTAATATTGTTAGAAATTCAATTCTATGGGCTCTATAAAGTTCCTGTTTACTCGCAAACCTGACGAACCGACTATAAATGACAGCACATTATTTTTACGAGTTCCTCTTGACACAAGTACTTAACATTCTAATTAAAGTGATTTTTTGTGTGTGTGGACAATTTCTTCAAATCATCAGATACGCATAAATTATCCTTGAGAATATTTTTTACGTATCAGTTTATGAGTCCTACAATTGCAAAATCGAACTCTTGTGAAGGTATGAGTTACAGCGCTTAGTATGAAAAATAAGCAGTCGAGTGAAACTTTTTTGCATTTTAAAATTTCCATAATGAAAATTTCGTTTAAACGTTTACTGGAATTCAGTGCGGGTGGCCCAGGGGCCCGGGCCTCCCCATGAGGTATTACTTGATCCTTCGTTCTTTATATTGGCTGCTTATTTTTAAATTTAATTGTATGTATTTTTGAATATATATATTTTGCCAACAAAGGGAATTTTAAATATATTTGTATATGTTTCTGAATATATATTCTCATTTTAATACGGCGAAGATATTTTAATCTCTTCCCAATTACTTTGGGAGATGTTTCCCACAGAGTGTTTTAATTTGCATTTTCAATCATTTGGGCCACCCCATGAAAAAAAATCCTGGGTGCGCTGCTAGAACTTATTAACATTAAGAACACTAAAAGTAAAATCACGAATTTATCGCTTTATTTGAGACATGCGTTCATCGTATTTTATGCACGCATGTCTGAGAAAGCTGCACCGAGAAAATTCAACCTTTATGCGGCGACGCACTCTCCTTTGCCGTCAGTACAGATTTAGATCCCCATACATTAGCATGATTAAGCATATAAATAACACAAATGCGTAAGATATATCAATTATTAGTAAATGAGAACATTACTGTGGACAATTTCTCTAGGGGAAGATTAATCTAAATTCGGATTTGCTTAAAATTTGGTCAGTTTAAGAACCGGCAGTTTCTTAATCAAACTGCAATGACTTGCAAAAAAAAAATAATAATAATTTAGAGAAAAATTAGTATTCTATGCACAATTACCAATGAAAAGTAACACCAACAGGTACTTTACACTGAAGAGCAATTGAATTAGAGATACCTGTCTAGTAACGTGTAGCACCATCTTTCGCCCTTTTCGCGATTCGTCTCGGCATGGACTCGACAAGACACCGGAAGCGTTGGGAAGCCATACGGATCCACGACCCCTGAACAAGCTCCCACAGTTCACGAAACTTTGATGGAGCCTCGAACATCTCTTTCGATGGCATCCCAGATGTGCTCGATGGGATTGAGGTCAGGTGACCTAGCTGGCCAAGGAAGCGAGGTCACGTCGGTAGAGTGTTTATCCAACCATTCGCATACAATTCGAGAGCGATGGCACGGTGCATTGTCTTGTGCAGGATGAGGTCCCCAGTGGGATGTTGCAGACGCACAAACGGGAGCAAATGGTCGTCCAGGATATCCCGGTAACGTTGACCTGTGAGGGACGATGTCACACGTACCAGGGGTCCCATTTCAGTCCACGTAAGCAGTCCCCAGACGAGAATGCCACCCCCACCAGCTTAAAGAGTACCCTGCTGGCAAGAAGGATCCATCGCTTCATGTGTTTTGCGCCGTACTGGTATCCTGCGATCCGCATGTACCAACGTGAATCTCGACTCATCAGTCCAGGCAACATTTTTCCACATATGTAGGGTCCAGTGGCGATGTTCCCGCGCCCATGCCAATCTTTGCACCCTGTGATGTGCCGTCAGCAGCGGTACCCTCGTGGTACGATGGCTTCTGTACCCCATAGCGAGGAGATGGTTTTGGATGGTGTAGCTGCTTACACGTTTTTGTGCACCAGCGTTAAATTGCCGAGTGATTTCTTGTACTGTGGCCCGTCTATCAGCTGTTACAGTGCGAGCTAGCCGACGATGACCTCGCTTACACACACGCTGTTGTCCACGGCAGTTGGCCCTTGCAGGGATGGTTTTACCGGATTCGATGTACTCACGGTGCACCCGTGACACAGTGGCTCGTGAAAATCTCAGTGCCTGCACGACTTCCGAGATGGAGTGACCCATTCGTCGAGCCCCGACAATTTGCCCATGATCCAATGCGCTTAGATCCTTCGTCTTTACTCTTACTAATTCCCGTCGCATCACTCCTTATATTATCGGATCGCTGCACACGTCATGTCGTTTCCGTTTACAGGGCCACCCACAGCGCCACATTTGCATAACGCCAGCTGTCTCTAATTGAATTGCTCTTCAGTGTAGTTGATGAGTTGACACATCCAATGGCACAGCACAACCCCATTTTAAAAGAGGTATCAATTTTTTGATGAAAAACGTTCTATTCCTTATTCTAGCAATGGTAAAAAAGTATTATGCTCGGGGCAAAGCTAACTTGATTACACTGTTAAGGTTGTGAAACCTATTCATCGACATGAAATCTCTTGTTTATGTCGCGGAACCTTCCCCCTAAGGGTGACAGAAGGTAAGAGAAAAGGAAACTTACCGCGTTCCATCGCGATGTCTGTCCACCCCCACACCTTCTCAACCTTGCCGACCACCAGACAAACGATTTCTAATTTTTTTTTTATATCACTAAGCTGTTCTCTGAGATTCAGAGGTTAGCTCCAAAAAGAAATACAAACTTCCTGATATTTTTATTTATTGTTGTCGTATCAAACTTCTTCATTTACAGCGATCTTCACATACAACTCGTGCTTCACTGATATCCATTACACGCCGTACACAAGATCTTTCATACTTCATAGTCATAATCTTTTTCTCATGCAGACCTCCTGAATCTGATTTACCCATGTCTTTCTTGGCCTTCCTCTGCCTTTCCTTCCTGCCACTTGGGCTGAAAAGATTTTCTTAGTAAGCATTTCATCACTCATTCTTTCAACATGGCCAAACCACCAAAGCATATTGGTCTCCACCTTGCAAACAACATTTTGCTTCACATCACACAACTGCAATACATCTTCATTCCTCACACAATCAGATCGTGTCTTGCCACAAACCCCACGTAAGTAACGCATTTCTCCAGCACACAAACGACTCCTATGTTTCTTCTGCAGTACCCAGGTTTCACTACCATACATCAGAGTAGGAACAATTACAGTTTCATACACAGCCATGCGGGAAAGAGAACCCATCATTCCTGTGAAAACCTCCCAGAGCAGCTATAACTTTCAAAGAAGAATTCACTCGCCTACTGATTTCACCATCCAACATGTTCTCTCTGTCAAACATGCTTCCTAAATATACAAACTTGTAACGTACCAGGAGATGTGACGTACCTGCCAGAAGGACGCACACGACATAAAGGCAGATAGCAATTAGAATCAATGTCCGCGTAGCTTAATTGGTAGAGCAACTTATTCCGGAATGAGTGGACCCGGGTTCGAACCCCGGCGCGGATAAAAATGACGGAGAAATTCACTTCGTTATAATGGCGCCCGAACTATCCGGATGACCCGACCGTTCAAAATCTCGCATTGGTGTGATGTTATTTCCACACCGCGAGATAGGAAAAATATGAGCAGCACTTTGAAAAAAAAAAAAAAAGGAAAAATAAGGGGGAGATGATGTAACGTACCAGGAGATGTGACGTACCTGCCAGAAGGACGCACACGACATAAAGGCAGATAGCAATTAGAATCAATGTCCGCGTAGCTTAATTGGTAGAGCAACTTATTCCGGAATGAGTGAACCCGGGTTCGAACCCCGGCGCGGATAAAAATGACGGAGAAATTCACTTCGTTATAAACTCACTCACCTGGTCAATCACAGTGCCATTTATACTTACATTACATTCAGTGCTACCCGTTCCTCTCTCAAACACCATAACTTTGGTTTTTCCCGTATTTATACTCAGTTTGAATTTCATGCAAACTTCGTGCATCAGAGTCAACATACTCTGCAACTCACTTTTGCTCTCTGCCAACAAGACAGTGTCATCAGCATACAGCAATATGCACACACGGATATCCCCAAAACATAAACCACTATTAACTATTTTGGCATCACGCATGCATGCGTCCATAAATATGTTAAACAGCCATGGTGACATTACACAACCTTGTTTAACTCCTGCACCAATGGAAAACCATTTTGATAAAACACCATTCATCCGTACACAAGCTCTACTACCAGAATACATGGCTTTTACACTATTAAGTAGATTCCCAGTAAGACCATATTCATTCAATACCTTCCACAAAAGTATCCTATTCACTCTGTCGTAAGCTTTCTCTAAATCTATGAAGGCAGTAAAAACTTTCTTCCCAACAGCCAGGTACTTTTTAATCATCGTGCGTAATGCAAAAGTCTGGTTAGTGCAGCCTTTACCAGGCATAAAGCCACTCTGAACATCCCACACTTTCAATGATGTAAGACCTCGTACTTTTTCAATAACAACCTTACCAAACACTTTCCCTGGCACACTCAGTAGGCTAATACCACGATAGTTCTTGCATTCAGTCTGATCACCTTCTCCCTTATACAAGGGAACAATAATAGCATCCTTCCAATCCCGAGGGACCATTCTTAACTCCCAGCACAACTGGCAAATTTCAGTTAACCAGTTATAACTAAGTAAATTTCTCCGTCATTTTTGGTCTACGCCGGGATTCGAACACGGATCCCCTCATTCCGGAATAAGTCACTCTACCAATTCTGACTACTATCTGCCTTTATGTTGTGTGCGTCCTGCTGGCAGGTACGTCACATCTCCCCCCCCAAAGAGGGCCGGGGGCATGGCCCACGGGTCAGCCGTGACCATGAATCGTTGCAGGCAGCCATCCACTGTAGAACGTGCAGTTGAGAACTCCCAGGTAATCTGGTGTGTGGAATGCAACGTCACACACATTTATTTTTCGAAGCGCTGGAGAAGGGATTCTCTGATGTTTCCTATCTCGCGGTGTGGAAAGAACATCACACCATTGCGAGATTTTGAACGGTCGGGTCATCCGGATAGTTCGGGCGCCATTATAACGAAGTAAATTTCTCCGTCATTTTTGGTCTACGCCGGGATTCGAACCCGGATCCCCTCATTCCGGAATAAGTCACTCTACCAATTGAGCTACGCGGACGTCTGTTCTGACTACTATCTGCCTTTATGTCGTGTGCGTCCTGCTGGCAGGTACGTCACACAGTCAATTGTAGAATCACCACCATATTTCAACATCTCTGCAGTTATGCCATCAACTCCCGGAGCCTTACCATTCCGAAGAGATTTTAGAGCTTTACACACTTCTTCTCTTGAGATCCCTCCTGTGCTTTCATCCCTCATTGGGACATCATCTGCCTGCATCTGTCTCAGAATCATCTTTGATTTCCTGATCTAATAACTCACAGAAGTATTCACCCCATCTGTCACTTAACTCATTGGGCTCCCATATCCTTTCCCCAACCTCATTCTTCACACAACTTACAACTTTGTTCCCCCATTTTTCCTGAGTCTCATGTACTTCCAGAAGGACTTCCTATCTTTCCAAAAAGCCAGTTCATGCCTTTCCACTTTCTCCTTATCTTTTGCCTTACTGTGGCGAACCGGCTTAGCAGCTTCACGCTTCTTACAGCGATATTCATCTACAGAGACTTTACCTTGCAACATCCCCAAATAGGCTTCCTTCTTTCTCTTTACTGCCTCTTCAATCTCACTATTCCACCAAGCATCATCTCTATTGTTACCCACTATTGTGGTGCCACAGACCTCTTTAACAGCTGTGGCAACACAGTTCTTAAAACATTCCCACTTCTTTTCTACATCCCTCTCACCAGACTTCAGATCCTTCAGTCGTTCTCTGAGTAAGTCAGAATACCGCTGATGATCTTCAAGGAGCCTATCAACCTTTATTCTTTCTATCCTGGGTCTTTTCCTATTCCTTTTCCTCCAACCAACATTAAGTTTCACTCGTGACACTACCAAGTAATGATCAGAACCAACATCCGCACCTCTCATCACACGGGTGTCGATAACTAAGTGTTTCAAACACTGATCGTAGACAACAAAATCTATCACACTCTTTTGACCAAGAGTACGATTTTCCCAAGTATATGTGTGGATATACTTGTGGTTGAAAAATGTATTAGATACACACAAACCATTCTCAATGCAGAGTTCAATTAATCTTTCACCATTATCATTCACACAAGGATCATTAAACTTACCCAGAACATCGTCAGAAATTGCATTCTGCACACCTACTCTAGCATTGAAATCCCCTGCTATTATAACTTTTTCTTTAGCACCAAACTGGCTCAAAACAGCTTTTAGCTCATTCCAGAAATCTTCTTTCTTATCAGAAGGTTCCGAGTCACAAGGAGCAAACACTACAACAACTACAATTCTCTGAAGTTTCACTTTCAAACGAATCCAGAGAATTCTCTCACTTACACAACTATAGTGAATCAAGTTGTTTTTCATCTTTTCACTTAAAATCACACCTACACCAGCCTGTCCTCTCATATTATCCAATACTCCATTCCATACACTTACCGTGCCGTTCACTTCTTCTACCCCAATTTCCTTCTTTTTGGTTTCACTTACACACAGCACATCCAGTCTAGATTTATTCATCTCCTCAATCACCTCACTCATCTTGCCATTTATACCTCTAGTATTTCACTCAGCCGAGATCTCTTTCTCATACGCCGTTTAGAAAGTCCAGGTCGATTCCGTGGTGAACCGTCCTTCTCAAGTGTGGTAGGTCCACCATATCCCACACTTTAGTCATTCTTAATATTTTTTTTTTGTCTTTTTAATCAGGTAAGTACATCAGTGTGGGGGATTAGCCCACAGCTGAGGGTTCCAGTTGGTCATTCAACCTAAGGAATCTGGAACAAAACCCAGTGAGTTGGGGTCTTTTCACCAATGTCACACAGAACTAGCTTGCACCTCTCCAAGATTCACAGAGGCCCTAGTTGCTGTTGTGTGTGATTTTAAAACAGTAACCACGAGGAAAAGAGCAAGCTTAGTACCTATAAGCCATTATTTCCGCCTTACCCTCAGGACAGTGCAATTCTCCCTCCCGCTCGCAGTAAATATTCTCCGTATATACTGTCTGGCCTCTCTGAAGCATAACAGAAGTGACAATGACGCCGCCAAAATCTTAATATTTGTATTTTTTAGAAACGCGACCGAGACTGGGATTGCCGCCCCTGTGGCTCAGTTGCCTAAGCGATGGCCTCTGATTATTCGACCAAAAGGGGTCCGGGTTCGAATACAATTGAGGCATTGATGTTGTGTTTGTCTTACGGCACTGGCTCTCTCACTTCCCTGGAACCAGTGACCCTAAATCTAAATTAGGGACGGGCGACTGCTTATAGGTAGTTATAACCCATTGAGTTGCTCACGGTGGTCGTTAAACCTCCAAGCAAAAAAAAAAAAAAGAAAAAAAGAAACTGGGATCTTCATTTTTTAATGTGCGTACGTACGGCATTTATAACATCTATACACTGAGTGGCCACTTTATTATGACCATCTGACAGTTTTAAGCAAATGAGCTATGGCTGCACGCTGTTGCCGCCAGAAGGCGAGGCTAGTATGAAAAGGGAAAACTTAGTGCTTGCGACAGTAGTAGAAATGATTTTTGGGTGACGAGATGGGTAAAAAATTCGATTTGACGGACTTCCAACGTTTGATGATTGTAGGAGCTCGGAGTCATGGAGCGAGTATCACCGAAACCGCCGCATTCGTGAAATGTTCCAGATCGGCTGTTGTTAAAGTGTTTAAAGACTGGACTGTCAACCAAAAAACTGGGTCTCTACGTGCAACGTGTAGTAGTCATCGACTAGTAACTGCTCGGGCGGAACGGAGAGTGTCCAGACTGGTAACAGACAACAGAAGGGCAACAGTGCAGCAAATTACAGACCATCTTAATCAAGGATCCCCTCAAATGATCTCTGCACGCACTGTTCGCCGTACACTGCATCGGATGGGATATGGCAGCTGAAGGCTTGTTCGAACACCTTTGCGCTCTGCAGTTAACAAGAGAAAACGTCTCCAGTTCGCACAGGAGCACAAGGATTGGACAGTCGATAAATGGAAACAAATTATGTGGTCCGATAAATTATGTTTCCAGTTGCATCATGCCGATGGCCGAGTGAGAATTTGGCGGAAATAGCACGAAGGCATGGACCCCAAATGCATTGCTACAACCCTTCAAGCTGGAGGAGGCAACGTTATGGTTTGGAGACTGTTTTCCTGGCATGCTTTGGGCCCTTTAATTCGTGTTGATCAACGTCTGACTCACACATCATATTTAAACATCGTTGCGGACCAAGTGCATCCTGCCATGTGGATGGTTTATCCCAATGGCGATGGCTACTTTCAACAAGATAATGCGTCCTGCCATAGTGCTCGTATTGTACAGGATTGGTTTCAGGAACATGCCGGTGAGTTTACTTTGCTTAGGTGGCTCCCACAATCTCCATATCTCAAATCCAATGAGAATTTGTGGGATGAAGTTGAACGAGCCATCAGACTGCTGGATCCACAACCCTGCAATCTCACACTCCTGGAAAGTGCTATTCATCAAGCATGGTCTCAGATTCCACAAACCACCTATCAACATCTCGTGGAGTCCATGCCACGAAGAATCGACGCAGTATTAAAGGCAAAAGGTGGCCCAACGAAGTACTGAGGGGGTGGTCATAATAAAGTGGCCACTCAGTGTATATCCATGTGCTTTCTTAGGTCTCAGTTCAAGCTGGAACACGGCTTTTAAACTGGAACTATATTATGCAGTGGAAGTACACAATCCGCAATTTAAACTCCATATTCAGGTTAGTCTTGCTCCAAGTATAGTAACGTCTCACTCCACGCGGCCATCAGCTTCGCGTCGTTTGCTCAGAGTGCTTGAAGTTTGTGACGTTACACTTACTCCATCTATTCTAACCTCCTTGATTGAAACGTCTTTTGCTCTAAAAGCCACGTTGAATGCTCTTGGGATCTCATCCTCAATAAAGCAAATGTTCATCCTTAAGAACGAACATTATTTGTGGGTCAGAATAATCTTAGCTCGAACACCCACCCATCCTAACTCCCTTCAAACAGTTAGAGAAGTTGCCATTCAGATTGTTTCCCTGCGACTTCTCAAGCTGAAAACAGGCGGTGTGGGGGTATTTTATTATTTGGGCTCTCTCCCTGATTCAGCATGATCCCAGACTGAGATAAACGTACTCAAAATTACTGCCCAAAGTGCGCTGTATTTTATTCATACGTAAAAAAGGTACTTTGTAAAATTTTTGGCTAGCGAAGTGCCGCCCTTCTGCTACTGTTGTACCAAGAAGCTACTTCCTTTCCTTTATAGGAAATCGGCACTGAGAGCTAGGTCGTATTGGGTGGGGACGACGAAAAGAGATGTTTCTGGCATATATACGTTCCGCTTTCTGAAGAAAAAAAGACCCCTCGTAATCAAGGTGTTTTGACAAAGGCCGTGGTTATTCCGGCTGGACACGGTCGACACGTCACAGGGAGTGCATTTGTATTTATCACAAATACAGCAGTTTTGTATAAAGCTTCCTGAATCTCCCATATGTGTTGGTTCACTCCCAGTGTAGTGAAATGTTACACCGTGGGAATTAAAGCATAATAACTGAATTACGTATATAAAGATTTTTCAAATAAACGTGCCACGAAGTACTGCGATTTCTCACAGAATTTTTTTTTCAAAACTTCTTCCACATTTTTGATATTAGTGTACTTATCGTAAAATTTGACTGGAACTTTCTGCCGCTCCCTCGAAGCTTCCGCCCGGGTGGAGTGCACCCGTTGAGTCCCCGCTTGGTGCTTCCCTGACAGCATGGGGTCAGATAGTGATGAAACAGAAAGGAAATTAAGATATGAAAAGGTAAAAAGTTTGCTCAAATGGTATAAAATCGCAGTTCACGCACTTCTTCAGCAGTTCATATGGATTTAGGACTGTGTATTCATGGCCAAGTGTTTGGATGTAGTCTAGTTCATGAAATGTTCTGGTGTGCCACATTTCCTTCACTGTGCCACATCGTACTGTTCGTGTCATCCACGTCATCGTTCATGTCATCCACGTCACCATCCATATTGCGGATAGGATTGCTAGCGCTATATATCCTTCTTCTATTCGAAAATCGATATTTCTTGTACCTTTTAATCTTCTCAAGTTTCATTCTTTTGGTCTTTCCACCGTGAAGTGTTTCCATGCATATGACAGTTCATTTGGTGAATTCTCGTTGCAATTAGGTTTTCTAGTTTCCTTGATTATAATTACTTCTGCCTAAAGTATTTAATTTTGTTTTCGATGTATAAAGATTACTTGTATTTGGTCCCAAATGGATAAACCAAAAGAATAAAGCCTCTGCTCTGCGGAGTAACCACTCTCCCATATAGGAGACACCAAGACGAATATATTGCCGCTCCCGTCGGCGCAGTGGTCTAAACGCTGACATCTGATCACTCGTTCGAGATGGGTCCGGGTTCGAACACCTGTGAGGTATGAGTATTGTGTTTGTCTTACTGTACTGGCTCTCTTCCTTCCCTGGAACCAGTGGCTTTAGATTAGGGATGGCCGACTGCTTATATAAGAATTGGACCAAGCAAAGAGAAAAAAATATCACGAATTTAATATTGCCTCAAACTACCACACGCTTGAGATGAAATAAAAATTACATATAAAAAAATTCAATACTTTTAGCATAAGCAATTATAATCGAGAAAACTAAAAATTCTAGTACCCGCAACAATTCTTCAATTGCATGGTAACATATTATCCAGTAAGAAAATAGGAATGAAAGCGAAAAACAAAAACGGATACAATAAACATCGATTTTTGAATGGACCAACAATAAAAGGTACTACCCGCAGTATGGATGGTGACGTGGATGCCGTGAACGATACGATGTCGTATGGTGAAGGAATCGTCGTACACCAGAACATTTCAGCATCCCAACACTAACTGAGGATGGCTATGAATGTATGGTCCGAAATGAATATGGAACTGCTGAAGGATTGCGTGACCTGTGATTTTTTACCATTCGGGCAAAGTTTTCTTTTCATATTTTAATATCCGTTCTGTTTCTTTGCTATCTGACGCCATGCTATCACGTCTTTAAACATCTAAACCGAATTTTTAATGTATATCTGGGTAACCTGCTTGAATTACAAGTTGCCAAGTGAAGATACCGGTATCAAATGCGAAGAAACAGCTTTCATTGAGGAAATAGGAAAATGTTTGTGCCGCCCTGTTCGTGCAGTGGTCTAAGCGCTGACTTATGGCCGTTCGTTCGAGAGGATCTGGGTTCGAATCCCATAGAGGCATGGATGTTGCTTTTGTCTTACGGCACTGGCTCTCTCCTTGGAATCAGTGACCCTAAATTAAGGACGGGCGACTTCTTATAACCCATCGAGTTGCTCATGGTAGTCGTTAAACCCCAATAATAATAAAAAAGGAATGTTTATTTTCTCCCTCAGCTATACTACACTGTTAAAAATGTTGTGGTAGGTTGCACCAAAGTGTGGTGTTACTCCAGCTGCACCACTTTCTGAGAAAAGGTACACGATCATGTTTTACAAACAAAACCCAACAACTTGGTTCAACTTTTCACCACGTTATGGTACAAGGTTGCACCACGTTTTTTGGGTCTATTTTGCACCACATAGTGATGTATCTTTTCTCAGAAAGTGGTGCAGCTGGAAGCACCACTTTTTGGTTCAACCTATCGCAAAATTCTTAACAGTGTACTTTGAAGTTAAAAATAATTTGCGACACAATTTTCTTTAACTTCGAAAGCGAAGTCCCTGCATACATATTACGCGCTAAACATCATTACTCAAAACTAATTTGTAGTTCAAATGTCTATTTGACATTTAACCACGAATATATCTGCCTTTAAAAAGTGAAAAAATTTACTGATTGAGAAATTTTAACCAGCAATTTTAGATTTTAACAAACTTGGATTAATACGCGCAATTTTTCTAAGTAACATGGTTTTCATTATCGATAGTCAGTATTTCTTATCTCAGGTTACAAACTGAAACTTATGAACGTCTTTAAAGAGAAAAAATGAATAAATAAATAAATGAAAATACACTGCTGGCAACCCAAAATGCAGCACGAAGAAGGACACGAGATAGCAAAGCCAGATTTACTGGAAACATAACAACAGATACAAAGATGAAACGATTGAGCTTACAGGCCCGTGCGACTTGCGGAACACGCAGACATCAATAATAGTTCGTGTGGCCCCCATGGCTGGCAATAACGGCCGTTGCACGCCGCGGCGTCGAACGAAAGAGGCTTTGGATGTGGGCTTGGAGTATGTCGGTCCAGGCTGCTTCCACACGTTGCCACAGTGCATCAGGCGTAGCCGCGGGTGGTGCTTGCCGGGCCACTCGGTTGCCGATCAGTGACCAGACATGTTCGATGGGCGACATATCGGGAGAACAGGCGGAACACGGCAGCAGTGACACCTGGTGGGCCATGAAGAATTGTTGCACGATGCGTACCACGTGCGGGCGCGAATTGTTCTGTTGAAACGTGGCCGCTGGCAGGTCCTGCAGGTAAGGGAGGACTACAGGTTCTGTGACGTATATTCTAAATTAACTTTCCTTTTTAGTTTCTTTCCCTATGCAAATCTTGAGTTCATTCTGTTATTCTTCACTCTTAACGTAATATCTTTTCTCTCAAACGAATACGTTTGGTAACACAATTGGGGTTGAATGCACGTGACGTATGCCTGATATTGATAGGAACAAGAGATAAAAGCGACGACTAAATTGTTGCTTGACGAGCGTTGAAAGAGCGCATTGTATCAAAGCGAGCAATGTAAAGAGAGCGTGGTGTTAAGAGCTGTGTGGTGTGTTTAAATATTGATATCGTTCTTTTATGGACGTGCTACAACCTTGAATAAAGCATCTTTTCCGTAAGTTGACTTCTGTTGTTTATATGTTTCGTCTGGCCGTTAAGGTTTCTTTCATTTAGGAACCATTTCTTAGTATACTGATGTTTTAAATTAACGTAGAAGTAAGACAAGACTTCTACGTCATAGTTCCAAAAGTCGGAGATGGTGTGGTGGCTGTTGAGTGTACCGGCGATGCCTACCAGAGGGGTGCGGGTGTCATATCCAATTGCGCCCCAAACCATAATGCCAGGCGACGGACCGGTATGGCGATGCATAATGCAGACGTCATACAGTCTCTCGCCGCGGTGCCGCCACACGCGGATCCGTCAATCGTGGTGCTGCAGGCATAAGCGGGATTCGTCGGAGAAGACAATGTCGTGCCATTCCGTAGTCCAGATGCCGCGTTCAACGGCCCACTGCAGCCGCACTCGCCGGTGGTGTAACGTCAATGGTAATCGGAGCAATGGGCGCGGTGAGACAAGTCCCCGCTCCTGAAGACGACGTCGAACGGTACGTGCTGACACAGGTTGTTGCGCAACACACTCTAATTCCTGTGCTAACGTTCGTGATGTGGCGGTGCGAGCCGTCAATGCCCGCCGCACAACATTCGACCCTTTCGTTCGGTGGTGTGCCGCGGCTGCGGTAATCGCTCGCGTCGCTCCGTCCGTCCCTCCTGCACCCACCGAACCCATACTCGCCTTACTGTGGCTGGATGTCGTCCCACACGGGCGCCGATGTCTCGGTATGATAAACCGCTGTTGCGATAAGCCACTATTTGTCCTCTGTCGAATTCCGAAACGTGCTGGAATGACTGCCGCATTCTGCGACGAGGCATCAGGAAGCTTCCCACGCACAGGTCCGGCAGCACAACATACTTCCACTACTTACACCACGCCTTCCGTGCACCCTTCTTATAGTGCTTCTCTCTGGCGTGCCGGGCTCACATGATTTGCATATACCCTGCAATGCTAATCGTTTGCATGTCCTCTCGCGGGCGAAGCATGCTGCGAATTTCAGGCCAATCGGATGCATCCTTCTTGGTGTTGGATTTTGGGTGGCCAGCAGTGTAGAAATAAAGCTAAAAAGATTGCAGACACAAGCTTTGCACAGCCTAAAAGTATAATTTAGCTCTTTATTTGTTCCCTAGCTTTGAACGCCGGTACTGCACTGGTATCGTTTGCCGCCTCGGTGGCGTATTGGTCTAAACACTGACTTCTGACAATTCGTCCGATATGGATCCGCGTTCGAATCCCGGCGGCGCAGTGGTCTAAGCGATGGCTTCTGCTCATTCGTCCGAGATGAGTCCGGGTTCAAATCCCAGTGAGGCATGGATGTTGTACTTATCCTACAGCACTGGCTCTCTCCGTTCCCTAGAACCAGTGGCGCTGTATTAGGGATGGGCGACTGGTTATAGTCCATTGAATTGCTCACGGTGATCGTTAAACCCCCAAACAACAACAGCTGACTGCTATTGAGACGGAGTTTTTCTTACCAAAATGGTGAAATCTTGTGCCTTGAATGCCAAAACGTGTAAATCCGGAAGTCAGATTTCGATCGATCACTTTACTTTCTTATCCTATAAATATAAGAATGTAAAAAGGATAAAGTGGAATGGGGGCGTAAGAATGGTATGTTATAAATAAGGAGGGTAGAAGAAGACTTCTGGAATTGAAGGCCCTCAGGTTTGAACCTCGGCTGATCTTTCAGAGATGGTGTGATTTACTAACAATTGCTGAATATCCGCCGTTCACCGGACGAGCATGTTAAGTGACGGCCCCCAGGCTGGACCCACTGGTTAAATGGGTATCCTTTCCTATGCCCCCCCTGAAATTCTCTCACCCCTCCATGTGCAGCATTGTACTTGTACGGTGGCGCCATCTACTGTACTCTGATCTCACTACAAACTGTTCTGTCAAAGTCGCTAGACTTGCTCTCATTCCTTCCGTTTCTGTGTTATGCCCAAAAGACGATCTCGCTGTAGGTGGCCGGGACCTAAACTCTACTCACTGTGGACGGAAGTCCTACAATAAAATGACAAATATTGTGTGTTGTTGTTGTATGGCGGCGTTGAAAGACTTCTGGAAATGCCCTGGGTCTCATAACCGTGAAGCCGCAAAGTGTGGGAATTTTTTATGTTGTTTACAGTACCCTACGGAGTTTCATGCAGTTTGAATAGTGTAATATTTTTCAATTGAGAAGTTTTTGGTTGCACAAGTCATGTTAACACCAAACCGGAGAGCGTTACGCTCCACAGAGGAGAAAAAATTTCAAAACTTTAACGTTTTGTTTGTTTTGAATTTTCACTGGTTTCATGTATTTCAATTTAAAATATAAATGGGAAAGTGCCTCAAAATAATTGAGACTTTTATAAATCCAGCATTTTCTCACATATCGGCAGCAAACTGCGATGCACAATTTAAAACATTTACGACAAAATAATGCGACTTGGACAGCACAAAATGCATTGAAATAGCCTTGAAAACCACCAGCTTTTCTGCACTTTAATAGCTGCTGCTCGCGGTAATATACTTCACGCGAAGTGATACTGTTCTATTGACGAGGGCATCTCCAGATATCTTATTCTAACCGCCTTGGCTATAAAGTCCGTGACGTAAGTCGCACATTATTATTATTATTTTTGATTGGGAGTTTGACCACCACCGTGAGCAACTCAGTGGGCTATAGCAAGGCCATCTTTATACCTCACCAGGCCTGCAACAAGCTCACATGACTTGCCCGTGACGTCACAATCGTAGGGTAACTCAAGGCCATCTTTATACCTCACCAGGCCTGCCACAAGGATTTGTGACGTCACAATCGTGGTTCTATTGATTTGCTTTGCTCTTCGTGGTAACAGAAAATTTTCGTATACTTTCTGTTACCATGTATTTTCATATTATCGTTTCTTATTTCAAGGGATATCTTATGGATCTCGGGTACTTCTGGGAACGTTTTTTGAATGCAATTCTTTCAGCAGGGTTAGTAGCACTCTTTATACTTTTGTGCGTATAGTATTTGTTCAAGTATCCAAAATCGGAACTCTTTTTATGACTGTCAGTGTCAGACTATCATGGCACGTAGTCATTTTCTCTACATAAAGAGAAAGGAGTGGCATTTTTTGAACAGTTATTTTGTTAAGAAAATGGGAAAATGCCTGCTGTGTTACTTCATATAGAAAACGGTGCGTAAGTAGTGCCAAAACATGCATTTTAAGTGAAAATATCAAAAATTAATTTATACTGTCGTAGCTCGCTCTGCCGTAAAAACAATTCGACGAGTCACGAAAATGCGAAAATGCAGCTCGATCTGCCGTGAAGATGATTCTATGGGTCACGATTTCATGATGGGCAGATGAAGCACATAGCTTGAAATTTAATTTCGCTAGCACAAGTTGGAGAAGGTGGAGGGAGGGAGGAATGCAAATTCCAATGATTGATTTTGAAGGAAAGACTACTGAACTAGGAAAATACACATTTCTTTAAGCAACAGAACTTTGTCAGACAAATTTTAAATGTAAAAAACCACGGAATATTTCCATGGCGCTAGAACGGGCATTACCACCGATTCCATAGTAAAGTCTCATGAACTTCCAGAAATGTAACAAATTCCGGTAAAAAACTTTTTCCTACCCGTAGACAACACGATCCATAATAATTGCAGGTATGCAATTACAGCGAATTTCTTAAATTTTTTTGAACACTTTTTAAAACATTTAGCGCAACTTCACAATTTTCAGTGATCATATAGATACGTTTTCGCAGTTCTCGGAGGGAAAAGAAATATAAATGACGAGGAAATAAGTTTTTGAATAACTTGACAATCATAACAAGTCTCCAAGATTTTCAAAAGATGAAAATCCATCTTCAATAAGCACCAGAACGCAAGAATGAAGGCTATGTGTGTAGCGTTAAATCACAGATATCGTATAAGGGACTAGATTGGCTGTCTGCTCTGTTGAGCATGGGCTAGCGCTGTGAGAAGCATGGAGCCACATTGAGCGGGTCAAGAAGGCGGCGGAGCATGGCACGTTACGCAGGGTAGTTTGAACTTAATTATTGTATAAATCATGGTGAAAGCTTCCTCAGATAAAAATCTTACGCAGAGAGACAAAAATATAATTGCTGTTACTTATTTGCCTCTTGCCCAATGCTGAAAACAATATATATATATATTAAAATTCAAAGCTGGTATTGTATGCAAGTATAGAAAATTATTGGAAAACATTTTTAAGAAAGTAATGCGGCAACGATTTAAAATAATGTAAACGCAAATAATAATTTATTTAAAATCAATAAGTAGCTATTAAATCCAGCAAACTATTGATTTGAACCCGAAAAAAAAGGCTTCCACATGCTTTACATAGAAAAGCTGAAATAATGTGAATCTTTTTCCTTGTTGCTATTACCTCTGTCATTCTGATTTATTTATTATGTTTGCTCAAAAAGTTTTGAATTTCACCAAACATTTTGATATTTCGTCTTGTTATGCGCTAAGGAAATTTCAGTTTTTAACATTTCACATTTATTTGGGCAATATAGCAACGAAATGGCGTTTTAAATGTAAGCATTCATTAACAAGGAACGTCAAAATCATATCTCACAGCAAATTAAAACCATCGTGATATTTTTTTATATCGCAGATACCGGAATGTCTTCTCTGGAATTTAAGACCTGGCCGAATCTGAAATAATTCAATATTTTGCAAGCCCCTTGGCATTCTATTTAGCACTAAGAAATATTACTGTTTTTTACTTAAATTTTATAACTTCCGCCGCTAAATGGGTACTGACTGCTTTGAATCTCAATATAAATAGAAAATCACAGTACCAAACTCGTATTTCTTAATGCAAAGTAGCCTTGCTTAAATGCAAAGTAGCCTTGCTTAAATGCAAAGTAGCCTTGCTTAAATGGATCGTGATGACCCGCTGAAAATGGCGCCTACCTTCTCACGCCTCATGGGCTGGGTGTCCAATCTAGCTTCTTGTATATGATATCTGTGGGTTAAATACAGAATTACTGGTGGCATACAATAGAATATACGGTTTGAAATTCCATGGTTATCAGTTTTAAATTCATTAAACAACCACTAAAAACATGCTATTTAAAAAGAAAATTTGGTAGTTTCTTGTTATTCTAAAATTATTCATAACGAACTTTTACAGAACAAAGAAAGGATTTTTCATGACTTCAGAATCATGCACCCATTTCTAAGATCACTTCAACAACGGAATTACTTTAACTTGTACCATTTCCAGCATGCAAATAATACATAAACATATCCCTTTTTATTCTCCACCAATAAGAACATTTATGAAAACCCGCACTTCACGAAGAATTAAGTGACGTTCAATCAACAGCTCGGATTTATAAAATGTTACTACTGAATATTAATAAAAGAAAAGAAACATACATAACCGCTGAAAATATTTTCTTTTGTGATCGAGCAGGATCTTCACAATAAACTGAAAACCCTCTGTAAATATCCACCCAACATTCACTGGAACAGCCGGGTGGCGCAGTGGTCTAAGGCGCTGGCCTCTGATCATTCGTCCGTAAGGGGTCCGGGTTCGAATCCCGGTCAGGCATGGATGTTGTATTTGTCTTACGGCACTGGCTCTCTTCCTTCCCTGGAACCAGTGACCCTAAATTAGGGACGGGCGACTGCTTATAGCCCATTGAGTTGCTCACGGTGGTCGTTAAACCTCCCATCCCATCCAAAAATTCACTGGAACAGCACAACTTGACAACAAGAACGAATATGATAAACAAACTACAAAACAAGTCAAATCCGTAGCTCTACTGGAAAATAGTAGCCCTACGATTGTGACGTAACGGGCAAGTCAAGTGATCTTGTTGCAGGCCTAGTGAGGTATAAAGATGGCCTTGGGCTACTCTTTTTCAGTAGCGTTCAGGGAACTCCAATGGAACAAGTACCTTCTCAACGAGGGTCAACCTCGTCAGGATGATGTGTGGACCATCCTTCGGAAACTCCGGTGTACTAAGACTGTCATACCGCCCATTCTCGGTCCACAGGGTTTGGTGTACGGTGATGACGAGAAAGCTGGGGTCCTTGCTGATGCCCTGGAGGAGCAGTTCTCACCTCATGACATCCCAAATCCTAGTCACACGGATAAGGTCATGGAGGCTTTAGCTACATACGATCTTGATGATACAGACGAGGTCATCTCGCCTGTTAGCTACCTCAAGGTAACTCGGCACATCAAAAAGCTAAAGGTGAAGAAAGCTCCAGGAAGAGATGGAGTTTCGGTAATAGCTGTTCAGCTGCTCCCTGAGAGCTGGATTCTGGTACTGGTGCAGATTTTCAACGGGTCTCTCGGCTGAAGTATTTTCCTGGGGACTGAAAAAAGGCAGCAGTAGTGGTGTTTCCCAAACCTGGAACCATTCATACCTTACCTGTAAACTACCGTTTAATATCTCTCTTGCCCGTCCTGGGTAAACTCCTTGAGAGGGTGATCCTCTCACGGCTTCTTGAGTTCTGTGAAGCAAATGGTGTGATTCCCGACGAACAGGGTGGTTTCTGGGCGAAGCACGCTACGTCCCGCCAGTTGATCAGACTTACGGAATTCTTTTCTAAAGGACGAGATAAGAGCGAGTATTCCACTGCTGTCTTCCTGGACATCAGCAAGGCTTTTGACCGCGTTTGGCATGATGGTCTCCTGCACAAGTTGCAGAAGCTTCGATGCCCTCGCCCACTTGTTGAGCTGATTGGCTCGTACCTCAACAGCCGCAGGTTCACTGTTAAGATTAACGGTGAGCTTTCTTCGGAAAAGAAGATTCGGGCTGGCGTTCCTCACGGTTCGGTTCTTGAACCAAAGCTGTTCTCCATTTATCTGCACGACTTACCCAAACCCAAACAAGGGCAGGCTATGATGTACGCAGATGATACAGCTGTAGTCATCAGGTCCCTGAACAAAGGCAGAGCAGTGAAGCTCCTCCAGGACTTTCTCTCTCAGCTGGAAACCTACTACACTGACTGGCGGATCAAGATCAATCCGTCTAAGAGCAGTGCGCTGATGTTGTTTTGATTTCTCCAAGAAGTACCGAAACTCGTTATGTTTCAAGAGACAATCCCCTGGGCTACCTCCTCTAAGTACCTAGGGCTCCAACTAGATTGTCGATTTTCGTGGGTGGCGAACACCAGCTATCGCACGAATATAGCTAGACAATGCCTTGGACAGCTAGCACCACTACTCCGCCAGAGAAGCTTCCTTACAACACTGCACAAAGTACTGATGTACAAGACGCTCGTCAGGCCGATGCTTACCTACGCCTCATCTATCTGGATCGGTATTAGTAGGAAACAGCGAGAGAGAATCGAGAAGGTGCAGAGCCGAGCACTCCGAATGATCACTGGAGCTCCCCTTGGACCTCACTTCGGAACCTGAGGAACAGACTTGGAATCGAAAAGGTACATGAGTTTTCCATCAGACTCGCCAGAAAGTTCTTCAAGAAAGCGGAAACCCACCCAAATGGACTTGTTACAGGCGCGGTTGATTACAATCCCAGCGAAATCCTTAGGTATTCCAGAACTAAGGCGGCGATAGTTGACCCCCTTGACAGAGAGAGTAAGTATGTGAGCACTGGTGGGTGTTAGACAGACCACCACACTCTTCTTTTTCAGATTGGCATCGAGATGGCGAAAATGAATTCTGCTTGGACATTTGAAATTGGTATCGTTGAGTATCACTCACACATTGGTGCGTCGGGCGGCTGGTTGGTGTTGTGGTTCTCTCTGAAGCTGTGTGGTGCTTCGTTCCCTTTCCCCCTTCCACACAGAGTTGTGTCACGGGTCACCCTCTCCTTTCACTACATTTTTCTGTTTGTCTTTCTTATTGAATTACTTACTCAGATCTCCTAGCTTCTCATTTCTAAAGGCAGTTTTAGACCTGGGGTCAGACACTCCCTTCCTAAAACTTCTTCAAATATCATATCATATCTTTTTCAGTAGACCTACGGATTTGACTCGTTTCGTAGTTTGTTGATATTATACAGTATTCGTTCTTGTTGGCTAGTTGTGCTGTTCCAATGAATGTTGTTTGGATATTTACAACGCGTTTTAAGGTTATTGTGGATATTTTCAGTGGTAAGGTATGTTTCTCTTCTTCTATTAGTATTCAGTAGTAAAATTTTAAAACTTCGAGCTGTTGACTGAACGTCACTTAATTCTTCACGAAGTGTGGGGTTTACGTTTCATAAACGTTCTTATTGCTGCGATGTAATTTATACATTTCAGGGATGTAATTTTATACATTTTGTTATATGTATTATGCACTTGTTGGAAATGGTACAAGTACAGTAATTCGTTGTTGAAGTGGTCTTAGAAATTAGTGCATGATTCTGGTCATGAAAAATCATTTCTTTATTCTGTAAAAGTTCGTTATGAATAATAGTAGAATTATAAGAAATTACGAAATTTTCGTTTTAAGTAGCATGTCTTAGTGGTTGTTCAATGAATTTAAAACTGATAACTTGGAATTTTAAAACGTATTTTCTATTGTATGCCATCAGTAATTTTGTATTTAACCCCACACACATAGCTTTCATTCTTGCGTTCTGGGGCTTATTGTGGATGGATTTTCGTCTTTCGAAAATCTTGGAGACTTGTTATGATTGTCAAATTATTCAAAAACTCGTTTCCTCCTCATTTATATTTCTTTTCCCTCCGAGAACTGCGAAAGCGTATTTATATATGATCACTGAAAATTGTGAAGTTTCACTAAATGTCTAAAAAATTGTTCAGAAAATTTTAAGAAATTCACCGTAATTGCATACCTGCAAAGTATTATGGATCGTGTTGTCTGCGGGTAGGAAAAAGTTTTTTACCGGAATTTGTTACATTTCTGGAAGTTCATGAGACTTTATTATGGAAACGGTGGTAATGCCCGTTCTACCGCTATGGAAATATTCCGGGGTTTTTCACATTTAAAATTAGTCTGACAAAGTTCTGTTGCTTAAAGAAATGGGTGTTTCCTAGTTCAGTAGTCTTTCCTTCAAAATCAATCATTGGAATTCGCATTCCTCTCTCCCTCCACCTTCTCCAACTTGTGCTAGCGAAATTAAATTTCAAACTATGTACTTCATCTGCCCATGATGGAATCGTAACCCATAAAATCATCTTCACGGCAGAACGAGCTACATTTTCGTGATCAGTCAAATTGTTTTTACGGCAGAGCGAGCTTCGACAGTATTAATTTTTGATATTTTTACTTAAAATGCACGTTTTGCTACTCCTTATGCACCGTTTTCTATATGAAGTAACACAGTAGGCATTTTCCCATTTTCTTAACAAAATTACTATTCAAAAAATGCCACTCCTTTCTCTTTATACAGAGAAAATGACTTTACGTGCCATGATAGGCTGACACTGACAGTCATAAAAAAAGTTCCGATTTTGAATACTTGAACAAATACTATACACACAAACTTACCTTGCTGAAAAAATTGCATTCCAAAATAGTTCCCAGAAGTACCTGAGATCCATAACATATCCCTTGAAATAAAAAACGATAATATGAAAATACGTGGTAACAGGAAATATACGAAAATTTTCTGTTAAAATATACGAAAATTTTCTGTTACCACGAAGAGCAAAGCAAATCAATAGCACCACGACTGTGACGTTAGAAAGCCTTGTAGCAGGCCTGGTGAAATATAAAGATGGCCTTGGCTATAAGCAGCCACCCGTCCCTAATTTAGGGCCACTGGTTCCAGGAAAGGAAGAGAGCCAGTGCCGTAAGCGAAGCACAAAATTAATGCCTCACTGGATTCGAACCCTTGCCCATCTCGGACGAATGATTAGAAGCCGTCGCTTAGGCCACTGCGCCACCGGGGCGGCTAAGCTGCACATTAAAAAGTTCAATTCAAACAGTTTATTATTATTGGGCATGAGTTTTTTTCTTTTTTTGTAATTTTTCTGATCTGGTCAACATGCGGTATGGTCAATTGTGAGTATAGTACATCACTAGCGTCTGGAGATAGAGAAGAAAGCAACTCAGGAACACCCACTCCGTTATCTCATTGGCCAGGAGCGAAAACGGAACTCACCAATGGGTGTGCGAGACGTTTGATGATGAAACACAGCAGATCACTAGCGCATTTTTGGCGTGGACAATGGCTACTGGGAAGAGGTAGGTTGTTTTGCTTCATCTTGATTGATATTTGGCGGAGACTATGGATACTGCGAACGGGCGGAGACTATGGATACTGCGAACGGGTTCACTTGTTCCGCTTGTGCTGCTTCATTCGGGCAGAAAAAGAATTTAAACAAGCATGTTAAAAAATTTCATCCGGATGCTTCCGTTACACATACACCTCGTATTTTTTTTTTGATTGGAGGTTTAACGACCACCGTGAGCAACTCAATGGGCTATACGCAATCGCTCGTTCCTAATTTAGGGTCACTGGTTCCAGGGAAGATTTCCAGGCCACTGCCGTAAGACAAACACAACATCAATGCCTCACCGGGATTCGAACCCGTACCCCTTCCGGACAAATGGTCATAAGCCATCGCTTAGACACTGCGCCACCGGGGGCGGCGAGCCTCGTATTGCAAAGAAGTTTCAACCACGGTGAGGTAATCTCCAAGTGACATCCTTTATCAGCTTCAGAAAAAGCTTTCCATCGCATGAAATGTGATCCACAGATACATATGTTTATTCTTTTAAAAAGCTTAGTCCTCCACTGTTCGGATGGAAAGGCAAAAAAAATATCGTTAACAGTTGCCTGAAACAAGCAAAGATTAGTGAATAATTTACTTGGCATTCCGTCGATGTGTGTAAAACGTCACGCGCCGCACCGGTAGCGCAGTGGTCTAAGGCGTTGGCTTCTGATCATTCGTCCGTAAGGGGTCTGGGTTCGAATCCCGGTGAGGCATGGATGTTGTGTTTGTCTTACGGCACTGGCTCTCTCCCTTCCCTGGAACCAGTGATCCTAAATTAGTGACGGGCGACTGCTTATAGCCCATTGAGTTGCTCACGGTGGTCGTTAAACCTCCAATCAAAAAAAAAAAAACGTCACGCACGCAGTGGCTGATCACAGCACATGCGCAGGAAGCGCGCGCTTGGGGCCTCAGAATAGCAGGGGCCTCAAAAAACTGAAAAGAAAACTTAAATTTTATTTCCGATGTTTTGTTAATTGGTAAAATTATAAAATAATAATAACGATAATATAGGCATATTATCACTTGTTCTGTGATGCTATTTTCATAGAGGGTACCAGTTCACGCTACGAACGGAACCGCGTTCAGCGTCTTATTATTCCTGGCCGATGCTGTCGTTTCTAGGTCCCGTGTTTCGTAAGTGAAATATCCGTTAGTAGAATCTAAGAACATTCAAAACATCGGGGAGGCCAAACCAAAACTCGAATGTTCACTATTCCCAGGAGAAATGTTACAAGGTCACACATTATGTCCTCTGCAGGGCCTGTGTCCCCTGTGTCTAAACAATTGAGTCTCTCCCCCCCCCATTAGTTTAGCTCTACGGAAAAGAAACGGGGCTGATCAACAATGAATCCTTGAACTCTTCCCGTCTGCTCTAATCAGTCCTACAGCAAAGCCCTAACTTTGATACACAACACAACGAGCAGAGCTAGAGCCGGCTGGACCATAAGGGCAACTGGAGCTTTCGCCCCGGGCCACATGCCTTCAAGAGGCCTCACAGTTCAGCTCAGTAGTTGTATTTATCATCAGAGTTTCCCGCAGAGAGCAAAGTAGTAAACACAAAGACATTATATTACTGGAGACACCACTCCTATCCACGCATCATTGGCCGCCATAAGTCACCGTTTGTGCTTAAAATGACGTCATGAGCAGGCACGACGCAACCGCAGAAGAGAAGCTGCTTGGAAACCAATGGAACAAAATCTTCTAAGCGTATAAACAGAGAAAACGAGTTATTCAATAATCTTTATTAATGATACACAAGCTTACTGTTTTATCAACGGTATAATTTAGTTCGTTTTGCCTGCTTGTGACGTCCCAAGTAGCACAAAAACGTTTGTAAAACGTTTTAAAACCAGTTCGGCGAGACGTTGAAAAAACGTCACAATATTACGTTTATAAAACGCTAATACGTCTCGTTGATTCAATGGTTTTTCAACCGTTGTTATAACGTTATAGCACTGTTTTTAAGACGTTTAGATGACGTTATTTAAACGTCATATTCCTTTCATTATGACGTTTAGAAACGGTTTTAACAACCGTTTAGCAACGTTTGAATGACGTTATTTAACCGTCATATTCCTTCCCTTATTACGTTTAGAAACGGTTTTAACAACCGTTTAGCAACGTTTGAATGACGTTATTTAAAAGTCATATTCCTTCCCTTATTACGTTGAGAAACGGTTTTAACAACCGTTTAGCAACGTTTGAATGACGTTATTTAAACGTCATATTCCTTCCATTATGACGTTGAGAAACGTTTTTAAGAATGTTTAGCAACGTTTAAATGACGTTATTTAAACGTCATATTCCCTCTTTATTACGTTGAGAAACGGTTTTAACAGCCGTTTAGCGACGTTTTATTTTCGATTTTACAACGTATTTTTCCTTTCTGTATTACGTTTAGTAAATGTAACAGCAACGGTTAATCAACGTCTAAATTTCCTCTATTAAACGTTGCTGTCCTTTGTGTATTACGTCAAACGTCGCAAAAAATGTTACCACAACCTTTTATCGAAGGTTATATTCCAGTTTCAAGACTTTTTTTTTTTTTTTTTTTTGGCTTTACGTGTGCCGTTGCAAAACGTTAGAACGTTTCTATTTCGTTCTTGGGTCATTCCGTATAGACTCAACACAACGACTTGACCATCTCAGATTTTAATGAAATTTGGTACATAGGTGGCCTCTATATAGATTAAGAAAAATACCAAATTTCATCGTCATATATCCACCGGTTTTGAAAATACAGCTATAAAAGCAGTAATTGAAATTACTTTTTAAAGTCTGTTTATTTTTTTGTATTGAATTGTGAATTATTACAAATTCTGAATAATGAAATTAATAAAATTTTTAAACCCATGTAGTCTCAGATTTTAAACAAATCAATTAAAAATAAAACATTGATTAAATAAATAGTTTTAAATAACAAAAATACTATATCTATTGTTATTAATGAAACTTTGAGATTTAGCCCAAATTTATTTTCAGTTTACATGTTTTTTTCATTTTTTTCATTAAACTCTTGTGTTAGGCTAAATTTGAATATAGCTTTTTAAGTAAGCCCATTATCATCCCAAGTTACAACTCACATAATCAAATACCAAACACATAGATTGTTTTTAAAAAATTTCAAATTTTTTGGTGTCGCATTTTGAAAAATTCAAAATTTTAATTTTAAATTTTAATTTTTTTTAAATCTTAACCCCTATGGTGTTTGTTGTACATCAAATAAAAGAGCATAAAAAATACTACAAAAAGATACCTTTCCCATCTCTATCTTAATTAGGGGAGCTGCAATCATAATTTAAAAACATATCAATCTTATGATTTTGGGGTGTTTTTGGACATTTTATATAGCTGTATTTTCAAAACCGGTGGCTATATGACGATGAAATTTGATATTTTTCTTAATCTATACAGAGGCCACCTATGTACCAAATTTCATTAAAATCTGAGATGGTGAGATAAAAAATGCCTTCAAATTGTGTTGAGTTGATACGGAATCACTCTTCAAATCTTTTACTTTGCATATTACATTGAAAACAAACTTTTCCATAATGTAGCAAAACCGTTTAAACGACGTTTCCATAACGTAGCAAAACCGTTTTAGTAACGTTTGTGCTCTGTAAGAGGGACGTACGGTAATGCTTATCTTAAAGCTGCCATGATAATCTGTTGTATACAGTCTTGTTACCTAGTCTACAAAAATTTGGGGGTAAATAAATGAAGTTCTTAGCTAACCTAAAAAATCATTTTCATCATATCATAAAATATCATTTTCATCATATGAATGCCCCTTCACAAAACTTTTCTTGTTCCTAATAGTTATTTTACTATCACTTATTTTTGTTGAAGCTTTATAAGGGATGACTTTGTCAGGAAAAAAATGTTATAAAAAAGAAAGCATTTCTATCACAGTTACTAGTGCAACACAATCTCTCACCATTATACAGAGTGTCCAAGAATTATTAAACACATTACAAAATTATGTACAAAAAAAAAAAAAACTATGAGCATTGTCTGTTTTTCTATGTCACATATTACTAACACGGTTCCTATATTTTTGTATTGCAGAATTGTTACTCCCAGAATCCAATAGATGGCGCTAGGTGTGGCCTGATGAGGAATTTATGAGAAATGCGCAATCAGTAGTCATGTCATCCATACAGCAGAAGGCGATGTGTGTGTTATGGTTTGCGGAATTAAAGTCTGTCATTAAAGTTAAAAGACGGTACCGTTTAGAGTATGGTTGTAATCCTCCGTCAACAAATTCAACTAAGCGGTGAATGAAACAGTTTAAAGAAACTGGCAATGTGGAACATCGCGGAGGAACCGGTAGGCCTAGCGTCAGAGGTGAGATGGTTGACCAAGCTATGAAAGTTTCCGACGAAGCCCCAGGAAATCCGTTCATAAAGCAAGCAGAGAACTGTGCATTCCAAAATAGACAGTTCATGATATCTTGCACAAGAAATTAGTTTCATGCTTATAAAATTCAAATAGTGCAAAAGATGCATGCAAATAATCACACTCTGCAATACGATTTTGCTGTGGATATGCTGAATCAAGTGGAAAACTATAAAAACTTTCTAAGTACTGTAATTTTTAGTGATTAATCCACATTTCATGTATGAGGTATTGTTTCACTTCGTAAACTATGTTTTGTTTGGATATGGGGCATTGAACCGCCTCATGCTGCTATTGAACTGGAACGTGATTCTCCAAAAGTTAATGTGTGGTGCGCCCTATAAAAAAGAGAAGTGATTGGCCCTTTCTTCTGTGAAAAAACCATAAATGGTGACATTTACTTGGATATGTTAGAAAATTTCCCTATACCCCAGATCAAAAGATATGACGTTTTCCAACAAGACTGCATGCCTTCGCATTGGTCAATGTGTGTACGTAAGTGCCTAAATGAGCATTTCCCCAACAGATGGATTGGGCGTGGTGGTCCCATTCCGTAGCTCCTCGCTCCCCAGATCTAACTCCATTGGATTATTTCATGTGGGGTTATGTGAAGGATCGTGCCTATCAGACACCTTGTACTGATTTGCAGGAACTGAAGCAGCATATCACAGCTGCTATTAATTCCATATCTTTTCAGATGCTTGGCAATACATGGCATGAAATCGAGTATCGCTTGGACGTACTACGAGCAACCAAGGGATCTTACATCGAAATTTATTAACATGTGTAGTTACATTGTAAGTTAGTACAGTCAGTTTCTTTCTATCTGTTTAATGTTTTGTTTTACATAATTTTGTACTGTGTCCAATAATTCTCGGACACCCTGTATATTTATTGTTCACAAGGTATACGACTTCACAAACTATGTTTTGACTCAAGTCCATTTCACTGGCTTCGTTGTGGCTGTTGCAATTTTCTTGAAAATTCAGTTGCTCATATTTAACTGAACATAAAGTAGACATTTTAATACCACTAACATCTAAGTTATTGCAACATAAAACTGAGTCAGTTGTGTTGTTCATTTAAGAGTTTTTCGGACACATCTGAAATTTAGCTGATAGATTATTAGAAATGTGAGGTGAAATAATGCTGGGAGATAAATCAAGTAGTACTTTCACAGCTTTGTTTTTAATTTTTCTTTTAAGTGTAGCTAAAGGCTATCTGTGTTTCTGCTGCAGATCTGTGTATTTATATCTCAGTTTACGTTTCTTTATCATTTTTTCTGTATTTTTACAGAGCAGCCTTTTATTTTGGTATGTTAGTTGCTTTGTATTTTTTCAACCCATGTGTATTTGGTTCTTAATCTTTTTTTTCACTAGTTTGCGAATTTAGACTTAATTTTTGGTTATGTCTTAGTATTTCAGGAAGTTTGTTTAGTGTAATGTCCCTAGTTTATATCTTGTGCTTAGAAATGGCAATTTTTAGTTTCCGCTTGAGGGTTCTATTGTGTAACAAACAGTACGTAGCATATAAATAATTGTAAGAATCAATTGATTATGCATGTTAAAACACCTTTTTCAAAAATTTGTATGCAAATAAGATATGAAAACAGCCACCCAATCTAGTTTGTTCTGTCTTGGGTTAAATTCTGTTGCTACTTATATATACTCATTTCACGGTAACTCTTTGCATTGTTTGGCCAACCAGAAAAAAATATTTTCTTCTATTGGTTGTTCATTAATGCCATTTGTTGTTGTACTCTGACATTGTGCTGTGCTCTTCTCTCTATTTCTGTACATAACATTAACTTCAAGTTCCTAAAATGTATAAGTTCTTTTTCTGTTTCAATTCATAGGTGGTCACAAAAAGTTATAATGAAACAAATGAACAATTCATGCATTCATTTCATTATTTTCATAGGCTTCAAACACAATTCATGTATTCTGAATCATAAGAAAATATATATATATATATATATATACAGTACTCACAAAAAGTTTGGGATATTATGGTTTCAAAAGGGAAACATGGTGATATGCATATTTAGTGACTACAGGAGATAGGTTATCAGCATAAATTAGCATCATGATGACACATCATGTGGTGTGTGTGTGTGTGTGTGTGTGCGTGCGTGTGCAAGCTCCGATAAAAGTAGCTTCCGAGAAGTAGAAAACAGGTCATTTCACTGCTTGGACTACAAGTTTGCTGAATGCATTTCCTTCAGAGTAGGATTAACTTGAAAAGATGTCCAGACGACGTTTAAGTATTGACATCAGAAATAGGGCTGTTGACATGTTACATGCAGGTGTACGGCAGATTGATGCAGTTGCTGCTTTAGGAGTTTTGCAAGCTAGCTACACACAAAATTTCTACCGAATGGAAATGCTGCAGATCAAGCAGGATTTCACCCCCCCCCCCCCCAATAAACAGGTGTGTGTGTGTGGGGGGGGGGGTTACTTAAAAACCCCAAAAACAACACCCACTGCAAACGGTTATTTTATTTTTTTCCCAAAGAAACACATGATTTCTTTTCTGGTTAATGCTCTTGTACGTTATGTTTTTGCTCCAAGTAATTCCCAAATATATTTTATGACTTCAATAGTTGGGCTGTAGAGATAGAATATTTTAAATAAGCAATGTTTATTCACAATTAAATATTTTATTTTAAGATTTTAAATCTACTGTAGTTTCACTGAGCATTTGGCTTGGCTTCATTAGGACAAATGGAGTGCAAACGTTCAAATCATCGTGACATCATCAGCATTCTGACAGTAACTGCTTTTGGCAAGTTGTTTCCACGTGTTTGAAAGAAATCTAGTAGATGTCATGTCGTTGACAAGCCATGAGCAGTTGCACTAGATGTGGAAAGCTTCTAATATATTAAGCTTGATAGTCAAATCAGGTTTATCAATAAGCGTAGCATTTAAAAAGAAAAATCTGGTTATTTTCATGACAATGTTGGGCTATAGACGACTTCTTCAGTTCCATACGTAAGTCATGTGTTCCTTCACATGAAAACTTAAAAGCTCTATGGATCTGTCCTATACATGAAAGTCCACATTCACAAGCGATGTGATAAATTCCCCAGTTATGTCTTCAACGTAGTCTTTTGATCCACAAAAATTTGCCTTGTTTATAGATTTCAAAATAACTTTGAAATTTAAACATTTGAAAGTTCCTAAATTTCTGGACAGCTTTGTCTACAACAAAAGGACAATCTATATCAATCTATATCCTGTGTGTGCCACAATTTCTTTAAAAAAAAATCATAACTTTTTTTTATTTTTTTGTTTTTGTGTTTACTGACCATGGTGAGCAATTCAATGGGCTATTAGCAGTCGCCTGTCCCTAATTTAGGGTCACTGGTTCCAGAGAAGGAAGAGACCCACTGCCGTAAGACAAACACAACATCCATGCCTCACCGGGATTCGAACCCAACCCACTTGGAAGAACCGAACAGTCATAAGCCAGTGCTTAGACCACTGCGGCGGCAAAAATCTAGCTTTTTCTGCAAGGAATCCTCTGTAACGCATAGATGTACTGCACGATATACATGGGTAGAAAACACCAATTTGTTTCCATGACTTTTCTTTATGACTTGTCAACAACATGACACCTACTCGATTTCTTTCAATTGCATGGAGACAATTCACCAAAATCCATGATCATCAACTACCTGATGATGTCACATATGAATGTTTATGCTCCCTTTGTCCTGATGAAGCCGAGCTAAAGGCTCAACAAAACTATAGATCTTAAAATAAATTATTTAATTGTGAATAAATGTTGCTTATTTATTCTATAATTTCACACATGGTTTAATCCTTTAATTCCACTAATATTATATTTACCAACTTGGTGAAGTCACCAACTTGGTTTACTTTCACAGGGTGATCCAGTTGTACTCTACAGAGAGATCTACTGGTAGGAGGGGAAATACTGATCTGAGGGATATAAGCTCAAGTTTTAAAGCTACAGGAGGTTGTACTTAATTTACACTCATCTGTGTTTTGCATAACATCCCTAACTTTCCTAACTAGAGCCATGAATAACCATACCTGAGTAAAATTTAAAAAGAAAAAAATCATTTATGCAATTTCTTTATATAATTCAACTGTTTTGAATGCCCTATTATTTCTTAATGTAAATCACATTCAAAAGTTTGCCCTCATTAGTGCTGGTAAATTATGTTTATAAAATTTTATTATGAATTATGATATACCCCCAAATTTTAATTTATCTTTATATATATTAAGAATCAAGCAAGAAGAAACAAAAAGGGAAGTAAACACTGAAAAACAAGTTACTAGTAAAGTGAAAAGCCAAAATGAGCACAAGCTGCAGTTACAATTAACTGGAATGAAAATTATTAAAAAAAAAAAAAACGGAAGAGAAAAAAGCTAAACCACTGAAGAAACCTATTGAAAGTGCTGTCATCATGGCATTCAACTTTTTCTGTTTTTTTCCGACAGCCAGAAAGACTCCTTTGATCCCCCCCCCCCCCCCATCTTTTTTTTTTTTTTTTTTTTTTTTGCAGTATGGACCCAAACACAGCAAATAGCTCTAATCTCAACTTCGCATGCTCAGTAGATATGTCACTAACTCACTATTATATGCTATGCTACAAATAAATAGTCCAATATAATAATGATAATTTTACTCACAAAATGACTGAATCATACATAGTTGTTTGTGTTATTTACATGAAACTTTCATGTCTGGCTTTACTTTGCAAAAACCTCTTTGCTTCAGAAATTTTTTGGTGCAATATCGTTTTCAATAGAAATGATGGATAAAGCCGATAGCTGTTCCTGCATCGTTGTAGATCTCAAATAAGTCTTTATCAGCTTTAATTTATTAAAACTTCTTTTCCCGCTTTCTACAGACAGGAATTGCAATATTCGAAAGCAAATCCTACTGTTGGGATAACAATGAACCATATCATACTGGAATATGAAGTTTAGAGCTTCTATTGTAGTAGCTGAGCTGCATTTGCTCATAAGTGCTTGCAAATGCCTCAGCTCTTCAAACAGTTGCTCCCCATCGATATCTTTTTCTTCACTGTCAGCATCCTTAAGGAATTTTTCTAACTGAATACACTTTTCTTTTAAAGAATCCCCTGTCAGGCAATTTCTTCAAATTATAAAGGAAACCCGAAGCGCTGAAAAGTTTTTGCAACTGAGTAAATCTTTCCTGAATGGCAAACAATGCGCTATCAATGAGTGGATAGAAAACCATTGATATATATATGGTTCGCAATCTGTAGGAGCTTTGTGTTGCAGTTTTCATAATAAAAAGTGTTTTTTTCCCGCTTTACCCTAGGCTGTGGGAATTTGGGATTTATTTCCAAGATGTACATAACAAAAAGGCTTGTCACTCAAGCCTTATTGTTATACACTGAGTTGCCACTTTATTATTACCACCCCCTCAGTACTTCGTTGGGCCATCTTTTGCCTTTAATACTACGTCGATGTAGATTCTTCGTGGCATGGACTCCACGAGATGTTGATAGGTGGTTTTTTGAATCTAAGACCATGCTTGATGAATAGCACTTTCCAGGAGTGTGAAATTGCAGGGTTGTGTATCCAGCTGTTTGATGGCTTGTTCAACTTCATCCCACAAATTCTCAATGGGGTTGAGATCTGGAGATTGTGGGGGCCAGCTAAGCAAAGTAAACTAACCGGCATTTTCCTGAAACCAATCCTGTACAATACGAGTACTATGGCAAGACGCATCATCTCGTTGAAAGTAGCCATCGCCATTGGGATAAACCATCCACATGACAGGATGTACTTGGTCTGCAACGATGTTTAGATATGATGTGCCAGTCAGACGTTGATCAACATGAATTAAAGGGCCCAAATCATGCCAGAAAAACATTCCCCAAACCATAACGTTGCCTCCACCAGCTTGAAGGGTTGTAGCAATGCATTTGGGGTCCATGCTTTCGTGCTGTTTCCGCCAAATTTTCACTCGGCCATAGGCATGGTGCAACTGAAAACGTGATTCATCGGACCAAATAATTTTTTCCAATTATCGACTGTCCAATCCTTATGCTCCTGTGCGAAGTGGAGACATTTTCTCTTGTTAACTGCAGACAGCAAAGGTGTTCGAACAGGCCTCCTCCTGCCATATCCCATCCGTGCCGTGTACGGCAAACAGTGCGTGCACAGATCATTTGAGGGATCCTTGATTAAGATGGTCTGTAATTGCTGCACTGTTACCTATTACCAGTCTGGACACTCCGGTCCGCCCGGAGAGAGCAGTCACTAGACGACCACACGTTGCACGTAGAGACCCAGTTTTTTGGCTGACAGTCCAGTCTTTAAACACTTTAACAACAGTGGCTCTGGAACATTTCATGAATGCGGCGGTTTCAGTGATACTCGCTCCATGGCTCCGAGCTCTTACAGTCGTCCCACGTTGAAAGTCCGTCAAATTGCATTTTTTACCCATCTCGTCACCCAAAAATCACTTCTACTACTGTCGCAAGCACTAAGCTTTCCCTTTTTATACTAGCCTCACCCTCTGGCGGCAACAGCGTGCAGCCATAGCTCATTTGCTTAAAACTGTCAGGTAGTCATAATAAAGTGGCCACTCAGTGTATATAAAAATGTCAACAAACATCAGGAACGAACAAAAAAAAAAAAAAAAAAAAAAAAAAAAAAAAAAGGTTCATTTTTTTCCCCCTGAAAACCCAAATGCGTAAAAAAGCAGCAGAGAAGAATTCTCAGAAAAAAAAACGCACAAGAATTGAAAATGCTTCTTGTTGTTGGTGGTATATATATAGGAACTCTGCATGTGTCAGAGAAACAACAAAGGAGTATTCAGCTTTCATTTTTGTGGCAAATACAGACTAGCTCATAAAAGAAAAAAAGTTAGCGGATAATTTTACTATGTAAGAAAATTTATGGGCATCCTTTCCATTTGGTGGCTGCCTACCTGGCCGGTAAATATGTATATTAGCGTCCTAAATTATTTCGTCGGAAAAATGTCAGTACCTCGAAAAAGTGTGACGTAAAGATTTTAGAGTACGGAAATTAATGGCAAATGGTGCAGAAATTTCATATTTTAAATGTGTTTTAAAGATTTTCTATCATAATATTGAACTGTGAGTGATGCTGTGAAGAGACGCTGCGGTAGGCCTAATGCATCGCCAGAGGTGCATTCAAATAAAATGTGACTGCATACACAACCATTGAAACAGAAAACTTGCTGCAAACCCGCAAATCACGATAACAATGGAACGAGATAATTTAAAGAAAAATTAATATAACAGTAAATAATTATTAGAACATTACAGATTCCAGAGAGGGCAAAAGGACATTACGACTGAATCCGCAAAAATGTGTGTAAAATGGACCTTAAGGCCAAAACTTAAAAATTTTTGGACTATGAACCTCATAAAAACAAGAGACTAATTTTTATATCAAGAAAAGCAGTTCTGTTAATGAACCTTCAAAAATTATATAGCATCTTTAACAACTTAATTCAAAAATAGTACTTATAAAATATATAAGGAAAATATTTTATTTTAATAACTGGCAACTGCAAGAGTAACCTGGCAATAAAATAAAAAAATCTTTCTGTGTAAATGAAACTTTTGTTACAGTTCCTATATATTGAGAACAGGCCTTGATAAAATCAAGAGGCCAGAAACTTCTGCAAAAACAAAATAACTATCGGAAGATGTGAAAAATAGTTGAACATTCTCATGTTAAGATAGAACTAAATATATTAATCTTAGTAAAACCTTAAGTGTTTTAATTGCTGTAATAACATTTTTATTTTTTTAATCTACAAGCAAAAACTATCTGCAAAATCTGCTAATAATTTGCAAACTATCCACATATGGCGTACGCGTGTACGTCTATATTGTGCGACTCTGTGCATCGCTACGGCGACGATGTGAAGCTTAGCTTCATTGAAAGGAAGATTCGCTGCAGCGCTTAATTCACGCGCGGACGACTACAAGTCCAAGCGCGTATTTTGTTACCACGAGAGCGAGCCGTGTTATACTCATACGCTACACAATATAGTTCGTTCATGTTTTGTCATTGTTTTTAAAGCGATGTTGAGAAATTTTTCGTTCTTTCGCATACTCGTGGTATGCGAAAGAACGTAGAAAAGCATGTTAGAAAGTACTAACATGCTTTTCTATGTTGTATAGGAAACTGGGGAACTATAACTTTCGGTTCTGGTTTGAACAGCTTCCATTCATAGCTGATTTGCTGTGTCACTGCACCTTTGGTTCTCCTGTGTTAATAGCTTGTTCGCAGGCCAGTTTCTATCTTACTCATACATATCTTTTGCAAATCGAAGAGTTTTTTTCCCAGTTTTTCCTGCCAACAACATACAGGATACAACAAAATAAAGGGTGGATGCTGTGGACCTATTTTCTGTAGCGTATCACTACATTTATCGCTCTCCTGCCAACAACATAACCTCTTTCTCTTGTACTCTTCCGCCCATCATTTTGGTACAGCAAGAAACCTTCCTTTTAAAGGACCAAAGCTTCATATTCTTTGCCGTAGCAATACATTAGGCCTACCGCAGCTTCTCTTCACAGCGTCAGACTCACAGGTCAATATTACGAAAAATATATCTTCAAAACACATTTAAAATATGCAATTTTTGCACCATTTGACATTAATTTCCATACACTAAAATCTGTACATCGCACTTTTTCCAGGTACTAAAATTTTTTCAATGAAATAATTTAGGACGCTAATCTACACATTTACCACCTGGCCTACCTACCCCTTGGACCGGCCCTGGCTGGAAAACCACAAGATCGAATCCTTACAGCTACCTCAGGTCTGACCTTAATACTACTAAGAAAATTTGGGAATCTATACAGCAACGTTTAGATAACCGCATTCCATACCCCAGTATACTGGCAGACCTCTGTAATGTGTTGACTAATATGGGACTAACTGCACCAAACACTAATCAATAATGTCACTGCAAGTATGCTTCGTAGGTGTCAAGACGTTCTTCGACACATAGGTAGTGTTACTGGATACTGAAATCCAGAGGTTTGGACATTCTCTGAATATACACTTTTGTCTATAATGTGGTACTACTTGTTGTGAGCAGAAATTGCCCATTGAATTGTTTTTGCAAACACACTCTGGCGTTTGTTACGTGGCTTCACTTCATGCAATATCCCTAACTTTTTGTGACCAGTATATATATATACATACATACATTGCAAGGTCAGGGATGTAAGGTCAGGTGATGCGTAACATCACAGCCTCTCCTTGACAAATGTCAACCCCGCCTTCTCGTGGTGCATCCTGTTCCCACTAAAGGGGCTCTGACGACCGCCCATAGCGGTATAACTATACCATCGGGATCAGAGGAAATGCTATCCCACACTCACCAACCCGCTTGGCCAGCGTGGTGAGTTATGGCCAAACCCCTCCAAAATGATTCCACAACTTAAATCTTGGCCCTCAGTCTCCGGCAGCTGGAATGTACCTGGCCAAGGCAGCGGCCAGTGCGACATGAAGGCAGAGGGTGCTAAGAATCCCCGGAGGACCGGACTAGGCTGCCATCTGATGCTGACCTTGGCTACTTACAATGGACGCTCCCTATCTTCTGATTCAAGGCTTCTTGAATTGGAAGAGGAACTACAAAGGATCAAGTGGGACATCGTGGGGCTAAGTGAGGTAAGGAGAAAAGGAGAAGATCTCATCGAACTGAAAAGTGGACATCTCTTCTACTATCGTGGGACAGATACTGGCAGAACTAGTGGTGTTGGATTTATAATAAACAAGAAACTGAAGGACAAAGTTGTAGAAGTTGAAAGTTCCTCTGACAGAGCTGCAAGACTTGTTATCCAACTCTCAAAAAGATACCAGGCTCAGATTATTCAAACTTATGCACCCACCACAAGTCATCCTGAAGAAGAAATTGAAGAATTTTATGAGGAAATTTGTCATCTAAATAATAAAGGTAAGCAGCATTTGAAGATAATTATGGGAGATTTCAATGCAAAAATAGGGCAACGGCAACAGAATGAAACTTCAGTAGGTAAATTCGGTCATGGCAACAGAAACCAGCGTGGAAATACTCTTGTTGAGTTTGCAGAGGCAGAAGGGTTTTTCATCTTGAACTCCTTTTTCAAGAAAAAGCCACACAGAAAATGGACATGGAGACATCCAAATGGGACGACAAGTGAAATTGATTTTATTATGTGTAACAAAAAAATCGTCATAGAAGACTGCAGTGTGCTAAACAAGTTCAACACAGGTAGTGACCATAGATTGGTGAGATGTAAGATGCACCTCAACACTAAACTTGAACGTGGCAAGCTCATAGGACAAACAAAATCTATTGACATAACCAACCTTAAAAAACACCATAGTACCTTCAAGTTAGAACTGAAGAACAGGTTCTCAGCTTTAGAAGGCCTAACATCGGAAGAAGTGGACATCTCTGAAGTTAACAGAAAAGTAACCAAAGCTCTTATGGAAACAGCAACAAAATTAGCTGGGTCTAAGAACAAGTTGCATGTGAACAAATTATCAGGAAAAACCAAAATGTTGATGCAAAAAAGAAGAGAGATGAGGACAACTAAAGAAGATGTGACTTCCAAAGTGGAATATATAGAGCTATGCAAGACAGTAAGAAAAAGTATCACTGAAGACGTAAGGAAATTCAACTGTGAACTAGTGAGGAAAGCAATTGAAAACAACCAAAGCCTAAAGATGGCAAAGGGACATCTCAGTAAGGGAAGAAAACAGATTATGGCACTGAGAAAAGAAGATGGTTCTGTAACAAGAAATAGAGGCGAAATTTTGACAAGAGTGAAAGATTTCTACTCCAAATTATATGAAAGGGATGATATATGCACTCCAGACATCATGAAAGATACCAGTACCAGAGTTCCTCCAGTCCTTCCAGCAGAAGTTGCACATGCAATCAAGAACATGAAGCGAGGAAAAGCTCCAGGAGAAGATGGAATTACTGTAGACGTCATACAAGAAGCAAGTGGAGAAATCGAAACAGTACTCGCCCAAATTTTCACTCGATGCCTTAATGAAGGAAAGATTCCTGAGGATTGGAACACCGCTACAATGATCCTGCTACATAAGAAAGGTGACATTGAGGATCTCGGAAACTACAGACCTATCAGCCTCCTATCAGTAGTTTATAAAATCTTCACTAAAGTTCTTTCACACCGCTTGAAGGTAACACTGGACATGGCTCAACCGAGAGAACAAGCTGGATTCAGGAGTGGCTACAGCACAATAGATCATATCCACGTGCTGAGAGAACTAATTGAAAGAGCGAGGGAATATGAACTTCCATTGTGCATGGCTTTTATCGATTATGAAAAAGCCTTTGATTCGGTGAAACCATCAGCAGTTACAATGGCTCTGAAAACCTGCGGTATTGAAGATGCATACATTAATATTATTAATAACATCTATGAAAATGCAAGTGCAAAGATTAGGCTGTTTGAAAATACAACACACGTAAAAATTGGGAAGGGAGTGAGACAAGGTGACACCATATCTCCGAAGCTCTTTAATGCCACATTGGAGGGTGTTTTTCAGTCACTGAGCTGGGAAAACAAGGGGATAAAGATTAATGGAGATTATCTAACCCACCTTCGTTTTGCTGATGACGTAGTCATTTTTGCAACTACCCCATCAGAGCTGCAGAGTATGATCCAGGAACTTGCTGACAAGAGTAAAGAAGTGGGATTAAAAATGAACTTTCAGAAGACAAAAGTGATGTTCAATGCTTTTACAAGAAATGAAGATTTATCGATTGATGGAGAAAAGCTGGAGATAACAGACACGTACGTTTATCTTGGACAACAGATATCAAGTGAGGGTCACATTGATGAAGAAATTAATCGGCGTACAAAACTTGCCTGGAGAGCTTTTGGAAGAAACAGCATAATTTTCAAGAGCAATATGCCATTATGTCTTAAAAGAAAAGTGTTTGATCAATGCATCCTTCCAGTGCTTACGTATGGTGCGGAGACGTGGACCTTAACTAAAAGAGACATACAAAGGCTGCAGACAACTCAAAGAAGCATGGAGAGGTGCATGCTTGGTGTAACCAGGAGAGATAAGAAGAGGAACTCGTGGATCCGAAAAATGACAAGAGTGGAAGACATCATGATCAGAGTTAAATCCCTGAAATGGCAATGGGCTGGACATACTGCCAGAAGGACAGATCATCGATGGACAGCCGAAATTTTAGATTGGATTCCAAGGGACAGGAAAAGACCCAGAAGAAGACCACATGGGAGATGGGTGGATGAAATTCGAAAGTATGCAGGGGTGACATGGAGGAGACTGGCACAAGACAGACCGTTGTGGAGGAAACTTGGGGAGACCTTCGTCCAGCAGTGGATTGATAATGGTTGACAATGATGATGATGATGACATACATTGCTGAAAAAAATGTGTACAATCAAACTGTGACAGTTTGTACGGCTTTTCTACACAGCGTAGCTACGTGATCCAGCCTTTAATCTGTTGCCCTTAACGATCTGATAATAGAAGAGATCCATAATTCAGAGAAAGGCTAATTAGGAAGCACTGGCCTAGTCGGAAAAGTATTAATCCGACAGTGAATAGAAATATTGGTTTGTGGCTCTCTAATTTAATTGCTTAGAAAAGATTATTCATTCAGAGAAATCTGAAGATACAGACTCAACTAGCAAATACAAAAATTGGTCTATTACTCTTGCCATTTGGGAACAAACAGCTACAAAATTCAAAGTGAACATTAAATTCAAAACCAGTAGCACCAAAAGTAAACAGCTATCAAGATGGTTTTGAAGCATTACAGAAACAAAGGAGCAATGATATGTGTTCAAAAATAATATTGTCGAGAGAAAATTAATTCAAATTAGAAAAAAATTCTCATAAAACTATACTTCCAACCAAAGTAATAGAATGTAAAAGTATGTGCGCACGCCGATAGTTTTCAAATTATTAGCAGATTTTGCCAATATGGGCACATTTGGACGTTTGTGGCTTCTAGATTTTATCAAGGCCTGTTTCTCAGTACATAGGAACTGTATCAAGTTTCCTTTACACAGAAGGAATTTAAATTTTATTGCCAGGTTCCTCTTGCAGCAACTAGTTATTAAATTAAAATCTTTTCCTAAAGTAATTTGTAAGTCGACAGTATTTTTTTTTTTTTAATGGAGGTTTAACGACCACTGTGAGCAACTCAATGGGCTATAAGCAGTTGCCCGTCCCTAATTTAGGGTCACTGGTTCCAGGGAAGGGAGGGAGCCAGTGCTGTAAGACAAACACAACATCCATGCCTCACCGAGATTCGAACCCGGACCCCGTTCGGACGAATGATCAGAGGCCATCGCTTAGACCACTGCGCCACTGGGGGCAGCACAGTAATTTTTGAACTAAGCTGTTGAAAATACTATTTATAATTTTTAAAGGTTCATTAATGGAACTGTTTTCTGGGTATAAAATGTTTCTTTTAATTCTCTTGTTTTTATGAGGTTCATAATCCAATATTTTGCCATAAAGGTCAATTTCACACACATATTCAATTGTATTTTGCCGTCATCGGAATTTGTAATGTCCTAATAATTATTTTTTAATTGTTTCTTTAAATTATCTTATATTGTCATCGTGATATGCAGGTTTGCAGCAAGTTTTGTTTCAATGGTTGTGTTCACAGATACATTTTATTTTTATACAACTCTGCTTCCAACTTTTCCCACCCCTGCATTCCTGAAATTTGAACAAAAATTTAGTAAACTGTAACTGGAAAAGCAAAGCAACTGGCCACCTTGCCTGTGACAGGTTCAATAGCATTCCTCTGCTTCATTATTTGATAGGCACAACTCTGATATGTGGAAGGGGAGATGGGCACATTTGAATGTAAGTGTGTACTCCCACAGTCTAACAAAATGTTGCATTGGATATTTGTATATATTCCATTTGGATACAGATACATTATGATTTCAGTAAGCTTAATTCACATCTGGTATAAAACGTGCATTTTCAAAAAAAAAAAAAAAAAAAAAAAAAGTTAAATTTTTGAGTGCCTTACGTAGACTTTGAATTGTGACTGACAATATACTTCTTGGCCACAGGACTCTGTACAGGGTGGGTTTTGAATTTTTTCAACCTTGAAGCTTTCTGGATTTAATAAGTATCTCTCCAACAGATTATTCCATTTGTTACTCTATACACAATATATTTCTTGCAAAAAAACTGGCTGAATGAGCCCTAAGAAATGCTGATCTAATATATGATAACAGTAATATAGAGTATCCTTTATAACTAACATACCAATAAGCTGCGTTTGTAACAATGTTTGCTACACGGAAGCACATTTGAGTAATTAAGTATAAATTCAATACTCTCTAAACATTTGAAGAATTAGAATTTCTTTTACAACTAGCTGCATTTGTTATTTAAAAATCTAACCAAATATTCAGTAGCTCATAAAAATGAAAAGGTCTAAAATTTCGTTTCCTTGAAATATATTTTTGTTACTCTTTCACGAAAATACAAAATTAAAAACGAATCAGCTGTGTTTAGATCCGAAAATCTAACAAATTCTTTACTACTCCTAGTTTAAAATGCAGTCGATGATATATATACCTGTTAAGAAAATACATGAATGTGTTCACGTGTTAAGCCTACCTCCACGTGTTACGAAACGAATACATGAATGTCTTCACGTGTTACGGGAATCTCCACGAGTTACGAAGCGAATACATGAATTGTTTTCGAAATCGAAGCCTATGAATTGAAACAGGAAAAGAACTTACCTTTTAAGAACGATAAAATCCATCGATTAGGCATGCAGTTCGGGACGATCGAGCTCAGCCTTGCCATAACTCACCGTCCGTAGTACAAGTGACGTAACAGCAGGTTAGAGAACGACGCAGCCGCAGACCAGAAGCTGCTTGAAAACCAATGGAATAAAATCTTCTAGTCGTATAAGCAAAAAAAAAAAAAAGGCGGAATTCAATAATCTTTATCAATTATACACAAGCTTACTGTTTTATCAACAGTATAATTTTGTTCTTTTTTGCCTGAATGTAATGTCACGCCAAAGATTAGCTGTGACCTTGCTAACATGACGAAAATGCAACGTTTAGCAAACGTAATGAATGTGACAAAATCGCAACGGTAACGGATGTAACATTTAACAAACGTTTATCAAACGTAGTCTTTGTACGGAAGACCAAATATAAACTTTTGCAACCGAAATGCGACGTCTTTTAAACGTCACGTGCTACTTGGGGTCACACCACAGATTAGCTGTGACCTATGGCGGCAGAGCCAGTGGTGTCTCCAGTAATATAATCTCCTTGAGTAAACACGATTCCTAACACCCAGCGATGCATCCCATTACGTCACCAGCCGCAACTTCCGGGGAGCGTATTTCACAAGTGAATGTACGGAATTGCGATTAAGGCAATTTCCGCCACGCGATTCGTTCAAAGCTACTTTGGAGATTGTGAGTACGCGGGGCCTATGAGCAGAGTCATGTGACTGAGACATGTAGGCTTTGCTGCACTCGCCGATAAGCATAAGCTATTTTAAAGTTCGGATGTTATCTTTGCAAAATGGTTTCCTTCAGTTGTTTTACCCGTACAGTCAGAATGCGACAGGAGATAAATAGAGAGTGTACTTTATTAATAGGGAAACTTTTGAGTTTTTATATCAACATGGCTTCATGGACTTGTGACTTATCTTCCGAAATACCTTTACTCTATATAGTTCTTACTGAGCCCAAAAGATGTCAGCACGTCAGCGCTAACTCCCCCTTTAGCTATGATTAGTACTGATGTGTTTTGAATGGAGAACTCATGAGTTGTTTAACATTTTTTTTTAATTTTCGGGGATAAGAGGCGGGGAGAAGTTTAAAGGGACAAAAATGTGAGGAACTTCTTAAATATTAGAAAAATATATATATGACAGATCACTTACTATTTTATCAGACACAAAATATGGTAAACAACATTCTGGAGTATTTATTCCAACGGAGCTGTCTTATTTCAACAGAACACTGTTTTGAGGTCTTACTTCGTGTCATTAGGCAGTTCTTTGCTAATACAAAATCACTATTTGATTTTTTTTTCTAGCTAGACCTCTTCACATTCATGAGGAAAAAAACTTGATCGACAGAATAAATATTTCGGTGCGGAGACATAATTTTCATTGCTAAAAGTTCTTTTAAGGGTAATAGAAAGGACCTTTAAAAGGGTACTTTTTAGTATCCTTATATACGTACTTTCACAACACCACAAATCGTACCGGGTACTAGGTTGACGTGCTGCCATCTATTGGCCGATATGGAGTATGGTATAGCTATTTATTGAAGTCGTCTTCAATTTTAATATGAAGATAGATCTCGACTTGTATTCATCTGGGAAACTGCAGATATTCCTTATAATATCGTGCGCAAAATTACTTTGCATTTTTAGTCAATATGATCATTTGTCACATATGTTAAGTAACCTCACAGTGAATTTCTTAGGAAGCAGAACTTCCCAAGATATAATTCAACATGTCTCCGTCCATGACTCTCCTCATAGCCTCATAGGCGCCGCCTACTCACAATCTCCAAAGTAGCTCTGAACCAATCGCTGGGCGAAAATGACCTTGATTGCAATTCCGTACATTCACTTGTGAAATACGCTTCCGGGGACAACTGCAATTTGCCCTTGTATCTAGAGCCCTGTGTCTAAACAATTGCGCCCCCTCCCCCCGTTAGTTTTTGCTCTACGGTAAAGGAACGGGTCTGATCAACAATGAATCCTTTAACTGTTCCCGTCTGCTCTAATGCTCTAATCAGTCCTACAGCAAAGCCCTAACTTTGATCCACGGTACAACGAGCAGAGCCATCACCCCCTAATAGCTTAGCAGGCCCGCGCACCGATTTGTGACGTCACTAGAGTAGTCCGTAGTCGCGGAGAGGAGCATTACGGTGATGTGCGAACGAACGCGTCTTTACGTACACCAACTAACCAGGTCGTGCGTTCTTTTAGAGTTTCACTGCATTTAAATAAGAACTTGGGTGTTAGTTTTTAAATAACTGCAGAGTTAACAAGTTTGTTTAATAATCTTTTAAAATACAGAAAAAAAAAAAGAAATTACAGCGTAAAATTTAGCGTAGCAATAATTTCGACTGGAAAGTGTAAGCAACACAGATTCGTCAACTTAATGAAAGCATCCCTGTCATTTCACTGGAAGTGATAAACCATTCCTATAATCAAAATTATAAACTGTTGTCGTAGTTTTACTTGAAGTTATAGTGTCTTTATAGTTAGCCGAACGATTCCTGTACTTGTGAACAAATCGTTCTTGTACTTGAAAGATTAGTTTGAGGGTCCATTACGAAGTATCGCCGTCGTTTCAAAAGATGTCGATTGACATATTTAAGAATCAATGACTATGAAAATTTTAGTAATGAAATAATTCCTTTAGTGAAAATGTATTTTATATGCAATCCGTGATCCCTAATATATAAAAAAAGGTCAAGAAAAACTGAATTTTTTTCTGTGTTTTTTAATTATTACCAAAGGCTCAATAAAACACGTTTTAACATACACACAGTGAATTGCTGCTTGATCCACTGATCGCATCAAATAAATTAAGATTTCAAGAAAATTATGCCATTGCTACATTATTAAACGTACAATAATGACATAACAAGTTTTTCTAATTTTAGTACCATCTAGTTACGTGTTTGGACTTCATTTTGATAAGCAAATATAAAGTTTATAATTTTTGTCTTCCAGAGCACTATTTCAAAAAAGTTACCTTGTCAATGTATTAAGTATATTAGTAGCATTAAGCAAAACTATTTGGATCGACAATATAAGCATTTCTTTTTATCTGGAAAAATACAAGTAACTTATTGGCAGAAATTTCCTGAAATTTGATTTTCAAGAAGTATTCAGCAAAACTGCCAATAAACATATTATTATGGTTGTGTAGTTCTTTGTGTATCACAAGCACAAATTGATTATGTGTCCGTTAGCTGTTCCTTGAAGAATTTCAAAACACGTTTCTAAGAAAATCTGAAATTTGTTCTAATAATTTCTTAAAGTATTTTTTCAGATAATTATTATAATTTTTGAGAACCTGACAAATGCACATGCAGTTATTGTACTGAATAAATCTAAGCGATTGTTTTGGTACTATAGGATGTATTTTAAAAGATGTACATGTTTCATTATAAATTGACTAACTTGATGTACCATTTTCTCAGAAACTATAAAAAGCAATGGTATAAAATTTTGCACACATGTTTTGTCATTGCTAAAGCTATTGAAAAAGATTGTTTTTCCTTTTTTTATGATCTTGGTTTCAAAATAAATTCTATGAAGGATTAAAGAAGTTTTTCCCCATACAAAAATTGACACCCACCCTCACGTTTGGAAGCACACTTTCCAGTAGTTATCGGATAATATGAGATATATTAGTTCCAGTTATTAATGTTGTAGCTTGTGAAGACACAGTGCAGGAAGTCTGGAAAGAGATAAGTCTAGATAAATGAATAAAAAGTTGATCTCTCATTTTAAGCAAATGTTTTCAAAAAAAAAAAAAAAACGAAGCGAGTATATATTTCTACTTGTATTTTAAAAATCTTGTTTGTTTAGAACATAGTTTCCACAATATGTGGATTCATGTAGAACCACGTACTTTTCTTGCTCTTAAAAATAACAATATCCAAGGCTTAAAAATACCATGCCCGAGGTGCCCAGAGCATGTAAATCCTTCGTCTGGGCAGGTAAATAAAACATCTAATTGCCTGTGCATGGAAACTAAATTTTAAAATAAAAAAGTTTGTAATAAAATTTCCTACTACACAAGAAAAAAAGACAGTCATCACATGTCGTGTTTCATGTCATTGTTAATTAATGGAAGTTGTATTATTGTTACGAAGTACCAAGGAAAGAGTAATATCACATCTTTAATTATGTTATGCTCTACGCCCAGAAATCGGAAACCTAGTTTTGCTCCAAATTTTGTTTATAATCAACAACAGTATGCATGCCTCTGATGTAACTGACCTCTCATGTTTAGTGACAAAGGGAGAAAACTTTAACAAAAGGAACATGGCAGAATCACTAAATTTCCGAAACACCAGTTTCATCATCGTACCATTTCATACGAATTTTAGCGTCAGCATCTTAAAAATTGATATACACACGTTTGTGCATTGAACATTTGTAATACAGACCCTTAAAATGGAAGTGCAAACATGTTAAAACAGTTCATATTTTTAACTTAAAAAAAATAGGGTTCTGGTTTGTTATCTTAAAAGATACATTTTCCTGCGCATCCAGCTTTTACTACTTGGGCAAGTAAATAATTTCTTGCCCAGGTAGTACTGATATATTTCAGCTAATTTTTAAGAAATTGAATGGTTTTGATAAATTCCCATCCTACCACAGATAGAGCATACACACTGCTCACACGAGAGTTCTTCAATGTGTTGGTTTGTAGAAAAATGCTTCAAAATCTTTAAACGGACATTTTAAAGGCAAACTTACTCCTGAACTATGTGTGAACTTCTGTTCTTGTGCATTCATATCTAATTTTTGCTGTCTATACTTGATTCAGTGTTTGTGTTCCTTTAGTAATAAATATTAAAAATGATAATTCAATGCAATTCTCTATGTCTGCAAACACAAAAGATGTATTTCACATGGCAACAAGGCCTTAGCATTTATATAAAGGACATAGGCATTTTAGATGTGTACATGACATACATATATTTCGTATAGGATATAAGTATTTTACAAGCATTTGTGCCCAGAAATAGGGACCCCAAAAAAGTTAATCTGGCGCTGCCTAAACACTTAAATAACTAAGTACGAATGTATCAACATATTACTCTTGGGATCAAAAACATGCAACCCTTATTATTCTGTGTCCATAATTTTGTTTAAAATCCCTTCCTAAATATACATATTTACTTTGAACTTATTTGATACATTGGCAAAAACATGTTATGGGTTACTATAACAACACAAGTAATCTATTCTTTCCATTACAAACATAAATTTCATTTTTCAAAAATCTTTTCAGTGCTTTGACTTCCCGCTGTGAGATGCATTAGATTATAAAATTAGCCAAATTTAAATTTTCTAGTTCAAAATTTTTATTTTACGAGTAGTTTAAAATAAGGTTAACAAAAGGTTTCCACGTACCTTAGATTTGAAAATTTTCACGCTTTATTGCTGTAATCCATTTTGAGAACCTCCTCATTAGTAGGGAATTTGAATACTTTTAATATTCCTCTATGAAAATAAATTTAGTTGACAATTTGACAACAAGAACCACATACATCGACAGTCACGCTTACACAGAGTGAGCAAGCTCATGCATGCTCGACCACCCACCACGGACATCAGCCTACTCTCCCCTACGTCACGCAGCTTCTGGCGTTCGGTGCGCGGGCCTTCTAAGCTATTAGGGGGTGATGGCAGAGCCGGCTGGACCATAAGGGCAGCTGGTGCTTTCGCCCCGGAGCCCATGCCTTGAAGAGGAAAAAATCATTTTTGGTATAATAGAATTTTTAACAATTATTTTTTGTGTATGTAAGTTTTGGGGTGCGAAGCCCTTAAAAAGTTCTTTTTTAAAAGTTTTTTTTTCTTTCGCCGTACAAATACTGAAATTTGCGGATTTCAAGTGATTATTGAAACTACGTTTCTATTTTCCGCATTCACCAAATAGCAAATTAAATTTCATCATTTTGTGGCCCTTACTTTTATGTATTTAACAATTTGCGTGAAAACCAAATACTTAAATTTAAAGAAATAAAAAGAACAATATCAAAGTTGATTTCGGGCTACATATAGAGGCCATTTATTCAGTGACTTTAAAAACATTACTAGAAATTAAAAAAAAAATCATATATGAGCGCGTGTAAAAGTTTAAAATTCGCTAATTTGTCACTTGCTCCACTCTGCATTAAAAATCAATCACTAAAACCATGTATCACGGGAAAAACAACTATTTGTAAGAATTTATTATAGAGGGATCCTTATAATTTCCTACACTAAAGTATTCGTAATTCAAAAACTTTCGCTATGCAGGTATTTTTTTATCATTTTGTAAGGAAGTTCTTATAAGTGTCATAATACAATTTCAAACCCGCCTCGGTGGCGCAGTAGTCTAAGCGATGACCTCTGATCATTCGTCCGAAAGGGATCCGGGTTCGAATCCCGGTGAGGCATGGATGTTGTGTTTGTCTTACGGCACTGGCTCTCTCCCTTCCCTGGAACCAGTGACCCTAAATTAGGGACAGGCGACTGCTTATAGCCCATTGAGTTGCTCACGGTGGTCGTTAAACCTCCAATAAAAAAAACCATCTCCCCGGAAAGAAAATCGTAGATTTCAACACCTTTTACTCTCTTTCTCTCACTCTCTCTATCTGTCTTTCTCCCTTCCTCCCACTTCTCTCTCCCTATCTATCTCTCTCCCTCCATATTCTCTTTCTCTCTCTCTCCCTCTTCTCACTCTCTCTCCCTATCTGCATCTCTCTCCCTCCCTCTTCTCTCTTTTTATCTCTCTCTTCCTCTTCTCTCTCTGTATCTCTATCTCTCTCTCCCTACCCTTCCCTCTCTCCCTCTTCTCACTTGCTCTATCTGTATCTCGCTCCCATCTCTTCTCACTCTCTCTATCTGCATCTCTCCCTCCCTCTTCCCTCTCTCTCTCCCTACCTCTTCTCTCTCTCTGTATCTCTATCTCTCTCCCTCCCTCTTCTCTCTCTGTATCGATCTCTATCTTTCTCTCCCTCCCGCTTCTCTCTCTCTCTCCCTCCCGCTTCTCTCTCTTTCTCTCTCTCTCTCTCTATCTCTCTCCCTCCCGCTTCTCTCTCTTTCTTTCTCTCTCTCTCTCTCTATCTCTCTCCCTCCCGCTTCTCTCTCTTTCTTTCTCTCTCTCTCTCTCTATCTCTCTCCCTCCCGCTTCTCTCTCTCTCTCTGAACTTTTAATCATATTATGGTCTTTTTCTGAAGCTTAAAGCAAATATTTCTGACGACTACTTATAGACCATTGAGTTACTCACGGTGGTCGTTAAACCTCCAACCAAAAAAAAAACACTCATAATTTAAAATACAATCTGCAGGAAACTTATTTCGACAGAGACCGTGGATCCGTGGATCACGCACACATCTCGGTTATAGTTAGTTTCTCCTCTATGAAGTCAGTCTGACTGACGCCTAGTTAAGGTCACAGGTACGCATGCGTAAAAACAAAAGGTTCTCCATGCTCGTCGCTCCGTGAGATCCTGTGCTGCAGTGGCGGCTTTTCAGGTGAAGTAGGTGAAGTGCCTCTTCACCTATTTTACTTAAAATAAAGTTTTATTCAGTAATTTGTATAATATATTCTTTTTTGTCTGTATTGTGTTACAAAATACTCAACATTTTGATTAGATAACAATTCACATAGCGCGTTCAATGCGGAAAATAAGTCCTCATACGCAAAACAGTGCAAGTGAAGAGCCGAAATGAAAACCCTTGGAAGTCTGCAGCTTTCGACCGAGTTGCTATGGTAACCGGGACGTCAATCTCCCTATCTGGCGCGTAAGTGAAGTGTTTTATCTTTTGGCGCCGAAGCTCTGCAGATGGAATCGTGACCTTCGAAGGAGATCACGGTGAAACTCAAATTGTACTACATGCTTTCCGAAAGGGATTTGTTTTTTCGTGCTTTGTGATTATTTGTCAATAAGTTTAGCTGTTACTGTAGTTTCGTGTACAGTTTAACAGTGAGTGATAGTTTTAATTAAAGTATGTATCCTGTGAACGACATTGTTTGTAATTTTTTACAAACTTCATTTAATCGGTGGAAAGACGAAGATAAAAGAGACATTTTACTTCAAGAACGACCGACGGATTCACTGACAATTGTTGCCAAAAAAGAAATCAAGAAGAGCGGTAAATCTTACAATATTAATTTTAAAAATTGCTGGTTTATTGAATTTAAATGGCTTTGTAGTACTTCTGTGTTACAAAAAATTATTTTGTTGGCCCTGCTTACTTCTTAATAATAAACATTCGGCGGGGAATAAAGACGGATTCTCAGATTTATTAAATATAACTCGCTCACTTCATAAACATGGCGATTCTAACGAACACCTGAAATTCGAGTTAATGCTAAGGAATTTTGAAAAAATCTGAACACCATTGCCGATGCCCTGAGGCTGAGGGAGAATGCTAGACTTTTAAAAATGCATTTCAACGAAAACGTTCGTTTAAATAGATTTTTCCTGCAGACAGTGAGTGACGCAGTATTATATTTGAGCAAACAAGAACTAGCATTCCGTGGCCATGACGAAAGCATGGATTCGATAAATCGTGGACATTTCAAGGAATTATTTTCATTGTTGATATACAGAAGTCCTTTAGAAATTCAAATTCAATACGAAAAGATAAAAAATGTCTTCACAGGTGACTCAAAAATTATTCAAAATGAATTAATTGAATGTATTTCTGAATATATAAACGATAACGTAAAAAATGAAATAAATGAAGTTCAATGCTTTTCTATTCAAGTAGATGACACCACAGACATAAAATAGACTTCTCAGGGCTATTTAATAATAAGATTTGTTGATTCGGAAGGTGTATTGGCTGAGCGATTTTTGGGTTTCCACGACGTGAGTGGAGATCGAACGTCAGAAGCTTTATACAAAATGCTAGACAAAATTTTGGAACAATTCGATTATCAACACAAATTAATAGGACAATGTTACGATGGGGCAAGTGTAATGTCTGGACACTTGAATGGGCTCCAGAAAATAATCAAGGATAAAGCTTTTCAAGCTGTTTTTGTTCATTGTTTAGCACATCGTTTGAACCTTGTATTACAGCAGAGTTTTTCTAAAATTTCAAAGTGTCGTATATTTTACGCAAGCCTCACTGGAATTCTTTCGTTTTTTCACCACTCAGTGAAGCGATCTTATACACTCACATCTACAACCGCAAGACACATACCAACCATAGCAGAAACTTGATGGTCCTCCACTTCGAAGTTAGTAAGTGTAATTGTTGAAGATTGGGATAAATTGAAGGAAATATTCGAATTTCTGACAAATAGTGAGCAATCAGACAAAAATTAATTCAACTTGCCAAGGGGTTTTTAAACGATACGAACACTTTTGAATTTACATTTTTGGCAATAGTATTCAATGAAATTTTTGGCCCCATCGAAATTTTGCAGAAAAAAATCACTAGACATAAACTACTGTGTAACTCAAATTTAAAAAACTCGTGAAATTTTGAGTCATAAAAGGAACGATGAAGTATTTGAAACATTGTTTGGAAAAGCTAGAAAAATCACAGAAATAAGCAGATCTAAACGGCAATATGCTGCTCTTACACAAGAAACAATTTTTCAAAATTATAAGCAATTGTATTTTGAAATTTTAGACCACATTCCCTTGGAAATGGATATAAGATTTCAAGACTCTGAAAAACTTCAATTTGTTTGTCTTGCTGACACAACCAAATTCGATCAATTTATTTCAAGCTTTCCCTCTCACTCTTTTGAAAATCTACAACATTTTTACGGGAAAATATTTACTAAAGTGCAGCGTCTTAAAATTGAACTGAGTCTTGTATATGCCAACGAAAAATTAAGGAATATATTGACTCAAGAACTTCTTCGAGTGCTTTATGAAGATAAAGACATTTTTACAGAAGCTTATAAATTGGTTGCCCTCATTTTAACCATTCCATCTACAAGTGTGTCAGTGGAAAGAAGTTTTTCATGCCTTAAAAGAATACAAACTTACTGAAGAAACACTTTTCTCAAGACAGACTTGCTTCTTTGGCAAATATTTCTATTCAGAAAGATATTTTATTGATGCTCACGAAGAAACAACCATTCTATGACGACATAAGCGACAAATTTGCAGCTTTAGAAGAAAGAAGAATTGATATAATATACAAAACATAGGTCAGTCCTCATACAGTGATTTTCATTGCAGACAGTAGATATATTTTCATATTGATCTTGTAGCTCTTCACCTATTTTTTCAACCACGAGCCGCCACTGCTGTGCTGGGGAGTGGAAGAAGGGGAAAAACTTGGTGTTCCGCGGTCTGCGGTAACATTATGCCAACACAGTTGATAGTTTAAACAACTACACGAAAGTGGAACATGATCCTGGTACGAGAAAAATTAAAACAGATGCTGAGAGAAAATATTTAATTTTTATTGGACCTCATCAACTTAACTATTTTTCCTTCAAACCTGTCAAGCAGAGTCGTTTTTCTCCTTCATGGTATAAACAATATCCCTATTTAAAATATAGCATTGTTAAAGATGCTGCTTATTGCTTTTCTTTTCCCTGAAAGTCCGGATAGCGGGAAATCAGATTCTACTTGGAATGAAACGGGTGTAAGACAATGGCACAAAATATAGAGTGTCGGTAAAGATGAATTGGGAAAATTATCCCAGCATTTCTCTTCTAAAGCTCACAAAGCTGCGCAGGTTAATTTTTGCTGTTATTTCCCAAAAAATAAACATGTCGATATTCTTAATAAAATGAATTTTTGTTAATCAAATATTCTAAAATTCAAAATTGACGGCATATGCCCCACATGAAATTAAGTCGATCTAATTTAATTGGAAGAATTCGGTAATTTTCTTCTATACCCCTTCCCCAATATAAACACTTTTTTTTTTTGATTGGAGGTTTAACGACCACCGTGAGCAACTCAATGGGCTATAAGCAGTCGCCCGTCCCTAATTTAGAGTCACTGGTTCCAGGGAAGGGAGAGAACCAGTGCCGTAAGATAAGCACAACATCCATGCCTCACCGGGATTCGAACCCAGACCCCTTACGGACGAATGATCAGAGGCCATCGCTTGACTATTGCGCCACCTGGGCGGCTCTAAACACTTTAGCTACGCCCCTGCGCGCACGTCAGGCGTCAACATTTATTCACAGCAGCCGCAAATCCGCAAAGTGTAAGAGGGTGATTTCTTCAAGATTTATTTTAGTTTTGTACAAAGCAATTACACGTGTTGTCAAAACTCTTACTTAAAAAGTTAAAACTACAAAACTACAGGGTTCTAGATACCATCATCACTTTTGCTACTTTTGCAGGCACTCTCCCTGATTGCCTAACCCCGTCCCGCGAAATATACATCCTCCTTCGTGTTTGAAAGCCTTAATAAATTACTATGCTCAGGGGTGCTGAAGTAAATCTTGTAGGAGGACGCACGTTGTGCTAGTTACGCCACTGCTTTCGCCAATTGGTGAATTCTCTTTTCACTCCTGGCCAATGAAATAACGGAGTGGTTGTTCCTGAGTTTCTTCCATTTCTATCTCCAGACGCTAAATACCACATCCGTGTTTCCTGCTCCGAAGTGTTTTTACAGATATACACTAGCTTACCCGCTTCTCTTCCTCGATACAACAAGCTGACTAGCCTTTACTTCTCAAATTATTTCACAAATAGTTCATCAAAGAGATGAAGAATGACAAAATGTGGTTCAAATCGGCAGAGACAACAAAAAACTTTAGTACTTCATATAAGATCACTGAAAAGAAAATACAAAATCATAAGTCCGTAATTGCTGTAGTAACTTTTTGTATAAGATTTGTTTAAAGAATGGCCTATACGCGCACAGGTAGAACGAAACCTTTTGTGGGTCGCGGAAGTGGCTTCTATTTGGGTATCTCGTTGGTTTTATCACTGTGACAATGTCGCTGATAACCATGCTTCATCGATTTCCGCGTCCCCGGTACGCATGAAATCTGAATGCCTGAGAAGTAAATCGTTGTATCCGCTTGAATCATGTGAACATGCGCGTCACAACACTGAAATCTGGCATCCGTGTCCACCTACCATATATTATTTAGTACAGTCCACAGTTTCGTGTTCATTTAGGGTAGGGCTGTCATCGGGCTTTAAATTTTGTCCGAGTATAGTACTGACATGTCAGATTTGTCTCTGAGGGAAGAATACCCTCTTCATTGGTTGGTGTGGCACAACGATTATAGAGAGCTGGAACAGGAATTACGAAATAATGCGGTACGTGAGAAAATTTATCGGTCTGTATTTAGTAGTTTCCTGAAATTGACACTGCTTTTATTTATTTTTTTTTCCTGGGGAACTCTCGGTGGTTGTTTTTTTTATCAGTTGTACGCTTCTGCTAGGAAAACGTTCAGGATTCATATTACTGTAACAGATTCACTGTCAGTACTCCCCTTTTCTAAATTCTAATAAATATTTTGAAGTATTAGTCATTGTGAGTCATTATTGTGTCATGTGGAATTACAGGTATGAAAAACTGTAGAATATGTCAATATCCAGTTAAGTTATCTGTGAAATAAAGCACATAAAAATAATGAAATCTGATATTGCAGATCTTGTGTAAATTAAAAACAGGTCTTTAAATACATTCAGGAATCCATTAAAGGCAACTTAGTTCTAGGAAAAGATTAATTTTCCTGTTTAGGAGTTAGTGTGGTAGTTAATCTGGTGAACCATGTATCTGAAGTGAATGCTGTTTAACACTGTAAACAGAGGTTTGATGCATGTCTTTACAAAATACATGGGTAAGTAGTGGATACATTTTTTATTCCTAATATTCTAAATCTCAGATAGTCTGTGGACTAGATGGATATCCAGGATTGCTGTCTATACTCTTGAGGCAACAAATTGATAATTATTGCAAGTAAAGAAACAATTTGGCATCATGCCTTTATTAGGATGAAGTAATTCAGTATTTCACTGCACAAAATTCTCTGGGGAGTTAAAACTTGACACCTTGTTCACTGTTTGCATTCAGTTTGCTTACACATGATGTTTGTGTATGATGTACTTCCTGCACAGTGAGAGCTGAAACTTCGTGGGACATTTTGGCCAATATGTTTCAGCAGATACTATTGGTGGAAGGGACATAAATTTATAAAAATCTATTGGTTTTCATCTGGGCATCCAATTAGTATTTACAGCTGTTGATGTATAGCAATTTTGCTTGAATGTTTATAATGTGAGTATATCACATAGTATTGTAGAGAGACCATGTAGTTAGGTCTAATGAGGTTTATCAGTATAAGTTACTGAAGAAAAAAAAATCAAATTGGTAAACATGTTGGGATTAGCTCAGAAAAGTAGGTGCAACTTTAGAGGTGCCATTTTAAAGTGAGAAGTTGCTGTGACAGTATACCTCGAGAAAGTGAGTACAAAAGTGTTTTCTCTGCTGTTTTAATAAAGTATGACTTTGATGAGCAGTGTAACAGTAGAAATTTTTAGTGCAACCCATTTCACTTCATTGTGTATTTGTATTCCAAGCATGAAAATTAATTATTAATTTTACATATCTGTATTTATGGTTGTTATATTTCATTTTGTTATAGTGCACATTTTTGTATTAGCTATGGACCATATGGGTAGCAATACACTATAGATCCAAGGTGACTTCCAAAGATAGCATGATCTAAGATCATAATGTTGCAGACCATGAAATCCATTATGTATGCTAAATAATAATTTTGTATTGAAGCATGTGTTTCTTTTCTGATATAGACTAATATTAAACTAATGGTGTAGTAATTGTGTATCACTTCAGTTAGGCCATGCCACAGCACCTCTCAGAATTTCATGAAATTTGGTTGGGAGATAGCACTTATGGTTGAACAAAACCTGACCAAATTCTTTAGCTTTGTTTGTTGTATAGTTGTTTGCTGTTTGGCCATTGGCATGATTGCTTCCCATTGCATGTTATGAAAATTCTAGGTTACTTAGGTCCTATTACAGAGAAAATTATCATGTTTATGCCAGCTACATTGTATTAAACATAATTTTAAAACAGTACCCAATTTTTCCTTTCATGCATTTTAAAACCAGTATAATAAAATGATATACAAAACATTGACTAATGTGCAAAGTAAAGTTTGGAACTTCTTTCCATAATACATATAAAAAGCTTCCCGTAATGTATATCAGATCTGCAGTAGGTTTTCCAACATGCAATATTGTTTAACTTGGTTTCTCATCAAAATAATTTAGTTGATATGAACTACTTGTATTAGTTAAAAAGAACAGTAATCTAAATTTTTTAAAATGTTTTTTAATAGGCTCTGGGAAACTGCTTGTGTAAGTAAACATTTAAAAATGTGAGTCAGCAAATTAACAAGCCATTTTTGGCACAGAAATGCTGTGGTTGTAGAGTTTTGTAAACCTGAAAAGTGCGGTATCCTGGAGTAAGAATCGTACCCATAGTTCTAAATCATTAATTGAAGTTGGTCCAGATGAGGCACAGTATTTGGTATGCTTGCTTGTCTTGCAGCACTAGCTGTCTTTCATTGAACCAGTGGCTCTAAATTAGGAATGGGAGGTGGGGGGGGGGCTGCTTACAGCCCTTTTAGTTGCTCATGCTGGTCATTAAACCGTGAAACAAACATGCAGCTCCTGATTTCCGTTTGATCTGTCTTATTCTACTCTGTTCATATCCTGTTTTATTCCACCCTTACACCACTCAGGAGAGTGAACTTTCAAGAAATGTAGCTTAGGAATTTGAGCTTTTAGATTTACTCTAGTCAAAGCAAACAGAAGTTTTCTCGTATCATTGACAACCCTTTCTCATCTAGGAATAGATTGATAATAAATCCCCAGTGCTTTTTTAGGTATCATAGAAATTTCACAGATTAGTCAGAAAAAATTATTGAAATTATTTTTCACATTGTCAATACATGGCAGGCTAATGTCATTTTTTGCACAGACACACTGTTTTCCCCTTTTGTAGTTATCCCTCTAGTTTCTTGGAAGTTTGATGTCCTGAGAAATGTAACGATAGCGTACTCACGAAAATTGGGAGATGTAACAAGTCTAATTTCTGCTCCAGGGTAATGCAGTTTCAAGTTTTCAGAAAGATGGGGCTACATGAGAAACTGAAAATAAAATACTTATATGATGAAAGTGAAATAAATATGTGCCTGCTACAGGGCTTAAAAAATATGTGAAAAGTTACATGCCTGACTGGGCATGTGCAGAAATTATTTACCTGCTCAGGTAGTAAGAGCTTGACGCCCAGGAATATTTCCTCACTTGCTCAAGTTATATACTAGAGACCCAATCCTATCAGGAGCTGTACGATATCACATTGTTATTTGCTCCCCCCCCCCGAGCCGCAGAATATAGACGTACACGCCATACGCGGATAGTTTCAAAATTATTAGCAGATTTTGCAGATAGTTTTTGCTTGTAAATTAAAAAATAAAAATGTTATTTACAGCAATTAAAGCATTTAAGGCTTTATTCAGATTAATATACACTGGCAGAAAGTGAAAAAAGAACAAGAAGGAATTGGCGGACGATCATAAAATTTGCATATGTTAATGGGGCCGACCGAGTTTACGTAGGTGTGATGTTAATTTCGGGACCAATCTGTCAGTGCTTACGCCACAGCACGGCATAATATGCAAATTATCGTCGGTGGTATTTAAGCAGTACGGCAAAGTGAATGTAATCAGTCGTCGGCGGTATTTAAGCAGTACGGCAAAGTGAATGTAATCAGTCGTCGGCCTACGGACACGTGTGAAGACCCTGAAGAAGCTGCAATGCTTGGACATGGAAGACGTGTACGATTTCAGCAGTTATCGGACTTTGAGCGAGGTCGTCTAGTCGGAATCTGCGAGGCCGGGTGGTCGTATCGTCATATTGCGGAGCAAATTGGACGGGAAGTATCGGTGGTGGTACGATGGTGGCGTAGATGGTTCCAGGAGCATTCCCACACGAGAAGACGTGGAACCGGGAGTCACAGACGGACTGATGAGCGGACCGATCGACGCATAAGAAGAGCAGTGTTGTTAAGCAGAACATCCACTGCGACGCAAATCCGAGCTGTCGTTGCACCTGAGGTGACTGTGCAAACAATCCGCAATCGTCTACTGGATGCAGGACTATGTGCAAGTGTGCCTCTGGCATGTGTACCTCTGACTCCAGCCCACCATCAGGAACGGCTGCAGTGGTGTCTCCAACGTCTGCACTGAAGAACGTAATGGCGATCTGTCGTGTTCAGCGATGAAAGCAGACTCTGCTTGGGAGCCTCCAATGGCCATAAGCGTGTTCGCAGATGCACAGGGGAGCGTCTCCACCCTTCTTGCATCCGCCAGAGACACACAGGGCCTACACCTAGTCTCCTGGTGTGGGGAGCGATCAGCTATAACTCCCGTACACAACTAGTGTTTGTACCGGGTACATTAAGCAGCACCTTCAACATCATTCAGCCCGTTGTTGTGCCATTTGTAAGGTCGGTCCATCGTGGTGTTTTCCAGCAAGATAACGCACGCCCACACACGGCATGTGCAACGCAACATGCACTTCAGGGTATGAGACAACTTCCATGGCCTGCACGTTCACTGGATTTGTCTCCCATTGAGCACGTGTGGAATTTTGTGGGACAACGATTTATCCGGTCTCCACGGCCAGCCACGACCATCCCGGATTTACGCGTACAGGTTGAGGATGCTAGGAACTCAATACCCCAAACTTACATCCAACATCTGTACAACAGACTTCATGCCAGAATTGCAAAGTGTGACACAGTTCACTTCTGTTCAACCTCGTACTAACCATGTTACATGGAAATGTTATTTTTCAGTTTACCAGCAAATACAGCTGTATTTTGCCATAATGTTTTGATCACGTTATCCTCTGTATTCCGTTATTATGCTGTATAAATTTTGTTGGTATCAGACTTCTCCTTCTTGGTGTTCTTTTTTCACTTTCCGCCAGTACATTTAATTCTATCTTAACGCGAGAATGTTCAACTATTTTTCACATCTTCCGATAGTGAGTTCTTTTGTTTTTACAGATGTTTCTGGCATCTTGATTTTATCAGCCTGTTCTCAATATATAGGAACTGTAACAGAAGTTTTGTTTACAAAGAAAGAATTTAAATTTTATTGCTAGGTTCCTCTTGCAGTTGCCAGTTATTAAATTAAAATATTTTCCTTATGTATTTTACAAGTCTACTATTTTTTAATTAACTTTTTGAAAATGCTATTTTTAATTTTTGAAGGTTCATTAACGGAACTGCTTTTTTAGATATAAAAACTTTCTTTAATTAGTATCTTGTTTTTATGAGGTTCATAGTCCAATATTTTAAAGTTTTGGCCTTAAGGTCCATTTTACACACATTTCTACGCATTCAGTCGTAATGTACTTTTGTTCTAGCTCTGGAATCTGTAATGTTCTAATGATTATTTATTGTTATATTAATTTTTCTTTAAATTATCTTATTGTATTGTTATCGTGATTCACGGGTTTGCAGTGAGTTTTCTGTTTCAATGGTTGTGTACGCAGATACATTTTATTTTTATAAAACTCTGCCCCCCTTCCCATCTCTTCACTAACTGTAAACATTTGGAGCAAAACTACATATGGCTCGAATTTCTAGACCTAGAACATAATATTTAATTACAGAAGTGATATTCTCCTATCCTTGAGACTCTGTAACAATAATGCAATTTCCGGCGATTTGCAGTGAAATAAAAAATGATGTGCGACAACTGTCTTTTTTTTTTTTTTTTTTTTTATTAGGAGGAAATTCCTCTTCCAAACTTTTATTTTCTAAAATCTAGCTGCCCAGTTGAGCAACTAAATTTGTTTTTTACGTGCCCAAGGCATCTGGGGCATGGAATTTTTCAAGACTTGCTGCTATGTACTGCAGATGTAAAGAATCATTTCTAGAGGAGGATTCACTTCTCAGTTTAATTTCTGTGATATTAGTGAGCCTAACCACTATGATGAAATAGAATTTTCAGAGCTGATTTTCTATGTAAAAGCACATTAAGCATATTCAATAATAGATACATTTTCACAATATAGCACTTAGTCATTTTAGTAATTTTTATACCATCTAAGAATGTTTTATTTGTCTCCTACACACCAAAGAAAAATTGTTTTAATATCTGCATATTTCAAGTAAAACATTTAAAGCACTAAAAAAAAAAATAAAAAAAAATACTACAATGCAGGGGTGCAGAAAATTTTCAGGGCCCAGTATTTCCCCAGAACACAATTTTTTTTTTTGTTCGAAATTTCCCCCAAAACTGTAGTGGATTTTCATACAAGTTTAAGCGATTATTAATGTTGATGATTAAGAACTATCCTTAAAACCTATTACTTAAAAATTTGAAAAAAAAAAAAATTATTTCAATGAATATATAAAGTCTTTCACTGATGGGGGACGTCAGTTGTCACCAAGAAATGGCAGCCTTCCCGTCTCTTTATGAAGGTAGTCAATCACCTTTGACATCTTATGCACCTTAAGATGAAATGCTGAAGAAAACTGTGTGAAATGGTGTCTTCCACTTGGAAATGCCTGTCCAAGGATTCTTTTAAAAGTTGTGAAGCCTTATGAACAAGGAGGTCCATTCCAAGAAATGAAGACTGTCGAACTGGATGTTCTGATTGTGTAGGTGGTTGCCAATTGCAGATCCAACTGATTCACAAACAACTTCACTACAGATTTTTAAACAGTTTTCAAGTATGCAAATTATTTTGGGGATGTGCGCATACACTTAAGTGTTAGTAAATGCACCTCAACACTAAACTTGAACGTGGCAAGCTCATAAGACAAACAAAATCTATTGACATAACCAACCTTAAAAAACACCATAATACCTTCAAGTTGGAACTGAAGAACAGGTTCTCTGCTTTAGAAGGCCTAACAACAGAAGAAGTGGACATCTCTGAAGTTAACAGAAAAGTAACCAAAGCTCTTATGGAAACAGCAACAAAATTAGCTGGGTCTAAGAACAAGTTGCATGTGAACAAATTATCAGGAAAAACGAAAATGTTGATGCAAAAAAGAAGAGAGATGAGGACAACTAAAGAAGATGTGACTTCCAAAGTGGAATATATAGAGCTATGCAAGACAGTAAGAAAAAGTATCACTGAAGACGTAAGAAAATTCAACTGTGAACTAGTGAGGAAAGCAATTGAAAACAACCAAAGCCTAAAGATAGCAAAGGGACATCTCAGTAAGGGAAGAAAACAGATTATGGCACTGAGAAAAGAAGATGGTTCTGTAACAAGAAATAGAGGCAGAAATTTTGACAAGAGTGAAAGATTTCTACTCCAAATTATATGAAAGGGATGATACATGCACTCCAGACATCATGAAAGATACCAGTACCAGAGTTCTTCCAGTCCTTCCAGCAGAAGTTGCACATGCAATCAAGAACATGAAGCGGGGAAAAGCTCCAGGAGAAGATGGAATTACTGTAGACATCATAGAAGAAGCAAGTGGAGAAATCGAAACAGTACTCGCCCAAATTTTCACTCGATGCCTTAATGAAGGAAAGATTCCTGAGGATTGGAACACCGCTACAATGATCCTGCTACATAAGAAAGGTGACATTGAGGATCTCGGAAACTACAGACCTATCAGCCTCCTATCAGTAGTTTATAAAATCTTCACTAAAGTTCTTTCACACCGCTTGAAGGTAACACTGGACATGGCTCAACCGAGAGAACAAGCTGGATTCAGGAGTGGCTACAGCACAATAGATCATATCCACGTGCTGAGAGAACTAATTGAAAGAGCGAGGGAATATGAACTTCCATTGTGCATGGCTTTTATCGATTATGAAAAAGCCTTTGATTTGGTGAAACCATCAGCAGTTACAATGGCTCTGAAAACCTGCGGTATTGAAGATGCATACATTAATATTATTAATAACATCTATGAAAATGCAAGTGCAAAGATTAGGCTGTTTGAAAATACAACACACGTAAAAATTGGAAAGGGAGTGAGACAAGGTGACACCATATCTCCGAAGCTCTTTAATGCCACATTGGAGGGTGTTTTTCAGTCGCTGAGCTGGGAAAACAAGGGGATAAAGATTAATGGAGATTATCTAACCCACCTTCGTTTTGCTGATGACGTAGTCATTTTTGCAACTACCCCATCAGAGCTGCAGAGTATGATCCAGGAACTTGCTGACAAGAGTAAAGAAGTGGGATTAAAAATGAACTTTCAGAAGACAAAAGTGATGTTCAATGCTTTTACAAGAAATGAAGATTTATCGATTGATGGAGAAAAGCTGGAGATAACAGACACGTACGTTTATCTTGGACAGCAGATATCAAGTGAGGGTCACATTGATGAAGAAATTAATCGGCGTACAAAACTTGCCTGGAGAGCTTTTGGAAGAAACAGCATAATTTTCAAGAGCAATATGCCATTATGTCTTAAAAGAAAAGTGTTTGATCAATGCATCCTTCCAGTGCTTACGTATGGTGCAGAGACGTGGACCTTAACTAAAAGAGACATACAAAGGCTGCAGACAACTCAAAGGAGCATGGAGAGGTGCATACTTGGTGTAACCAGGAGAGATAAGAAGAGGAACTCGTGGATCCGAAAAATGACAAGAGTGGAAGACATCATGATCAGAGTTAAATCCCTGAAATGGCAATGGGCTTGGACATACTGCCAGAAGGACAGATCATCGATGGACAGCCGAAATTTTAGATTGGATTCCAAGGGACAGGAAAAGACCCAGAAGAAGACCACATGGGAGATGGGTGGATGAAATTCGAAAGTATGCAGGGGTGACATGGAGGAGACTGGCACAAGACAGACCGTTGTGGAGGAAACTTGGGGAGACCTTCGTCCAGCAGTGGATTGATAATGGTTGACAATGATGATGATGATGATGAAATGCTTCTTTTATTACTGTATTATCCTGGATGATTAAGTTTGGTTTTTGATTTTCGTCAGAAGAATCAAGTACTTATGAAAAACGACCTTTCAAACGCAGTTTTTTTTTTAAAGTTATTTTTTTTATTTTACCCCCGGGCAAACATTTCCCCAAAGCTGCATTAATTTCCCCCGAATCTCGTTCGACCATATTCTGCACCCCTGCTACAATGTTGCAGAATGTATTTCTTTGCATCATATAAACATACCAAAGAACCATTTAAATATCAGCAGGCAATCTAAGATGTTCAGAATGGACCATTTAATAAATTTTGTGACATTCCAGAATTACTATACCGGACTATACTAGTTGTCACTTATCAGTTAGTTTCCAGGCATGGCATCCAAACATCCAAAGTGCTGGTAAATGCAAATAAATTAGAATGCGCCAAGTGTACATAAAATTCTTCCATGAATTCACAGAACTTTTTTTCTTTTTCTGTCATTATTTGGCTCATTCTCGGGATCCATGCCAAACTGATAAAAAAAAAAAAATTGGGGAACAGGGGTCGTCATTTTCCATCTGGGAACGGTATTTCATGTTTCAAAACTTGAAAAATGGGAGTTAAACAGAGTGAAAAGTTTTGCTGTGAAATATTTTATTGTACACATGTTTTGTATTTCAGCTTGAAACTGTAGGCAACAATTTGTGAAAACAGAGTTGGATAACACAAAAATTTCCCTATGATCTTCAGGCATGAGATCCTTTCGTGAATTCCACCATAATTTTGGTCATTCACAAAGATTGGTGCACAACTGAACAGAAAGGGGGTGGGGGCAGAAAATGGGGGTTTCGTCAGAGGACAGAATTCCATCTTTGTGGAACTTTTGAAAATAAAAGGTCAACAGAGTGAAGATATTTTTTCATAATTGTAATTTTTTTTCTTGCAATGTTTCTTCTGCCCAGCATTGTTAAATGTTTTATTTAATAAATGTTTGTTTCTTGTTTCTTCTTGAAAATGGGGGAGGGGGGGGGTCAAATATGCGATTCAGACATCGAGCAAAGATTTCTTCCATAATTGCAATGCGCCCCCCCCCGGTGATGTTCTTGCTCTTCTGTGCTTTGTTATTTTCCACCATATAAGTTTGCACAAGAGGAGAAAATATCAAAAAATGGAAGTGACAAAGTTGGAAAATTTTGTACAAATTGGTGCATGGTGTTTGAAAGTATTCTTATGATTCTCAAAGTTACACCATTTATGTAAAATAGTGAAAGCTTTGTATTGTGCATTCATGGTCTTCAGGCTGAAAGTTCTTTCAGCATGATGGATGGAATTATTCACTCAGAGGGCATAAGAAAAAAGTGACAATGGAGAAATGGAGAAAGACGAGCAGAAAGAAAAATTGAGCAAAGGATGCTGTGCAGCTGCAGAGTCAACAAAAGACCGATGATTGTCCGAATCCATGCCATGCATTTTATTTTTTCACCCAGTTAAGAATTTCAGCTTTCTTTTCTTTGAGTCTCATGTATGCACAATAAATGTTACACTGCAAAATGCGAGACAATGTACATTGGAGAGTATCTGAAAAGGCACAATGCTTCAAATTCTTTATTAACCAAGTGTCTGTATCCATAAGTTGTATTATCAATAAAAATTTGAAGGTTATCAATACCTCTAGGCCTCACCGTGGATTGTAAAACAGTTGTTCTCCCTGAAGTCTATCAACATTATTGCCATATCTGACGATGCATTATCATTGTGGTTTTTTTAGGAATGAAGGCTGTGACTTGGCGGTGAAAGAACGTGGAATCAGCTTTTCAATCTTGTTGGCTAAATCATAGATTGCTGATGAATGTTCTTTCATCTCTGTCATGTTAGTTGATACCCACTGAAAAAATTAAGTAATATCACTTTCCTCATAATCTTCAGATGTGGACTCTAAGCAGCTCATTAGGTAAGGTTTTAGGAGCATTCACTGCAGTGCTTGACATGCATTTTCTCTTTGCTCTTGCACACACTAAAAACTTATAACATCCTTATAGCTATTGTAAAAAAGTATATAGAATCACCAAGCTTTTGCTCTCCTCTGGAAGGCTTTTTCAAGGCAAGAGAGAGAAAGCTTGGTGATTTGATATATACCTTTTTATGCCAGTAAATAAACGAGCTTTTACTATGCTATAAGCATTTTTGATTGTGCATTGTATTTTCGGAGCGGAAAAGTGTTTTCATATATCATAGAAACAAATGGGAAGTGAATCCCCAGAAGAAATGATTCTTTGCAAATACAATAAGCATATATGCATGTAATTGTCGACATACCAATGCAGTACATTTTTCATATCAGTGGGGAAATCTCTCGAAGAAATAATTCTTCACATATACATGAAATGCAACACAAATGTCATCATTGGCACACAAGTATGACATATTTTCACATTTTTCCATGTACCCACCTTTTCAGAAAACTTGAAACTTGCATCGCCCTGGTGCAGGAATCAAACCGCATCTCCCGATTTCCATTCAAGCATGCTATCTGTTACGACTAGCAGAAATCTGATTGGTACTCAGATTTCTAAGCAGCTCATGCTTAGCTTCAGTTGCTTGGAATTTCATTGTCCTGGGTGGTGTAACGGATGGCATGCTCAAACAGAAATCAGATGTGGTTTGATTCCCACTCCACAGTGATGTAATTTTTAAGTTTTTGAAAATGTACATGGAAAACAGTAAAAATACCGCACATTTGAACCAGCAAATGACTTTTGTGTATTTTTACTGTTTCCCATATATAGCTGTAGTGTTCTCCCTAGAGTTTTCTTACAGCTGGGTGGCAAGAAATTTTAGCTGAGTGGTACCTTAAACGACCCCTTCCTGAATCAAAAAAAGAAAGGATGTTGTTTTGCTTAACATCATTGTACTTATTAAATACTTACTGATAAATCATGTTCAACACAGATTTCAGTCATTTTCACCAATATTTATGGTGTATGTGGGAGTAAGTTTTTCACTCTTACTATTATGTGTGTTGTGAAAACATTCATTACAGGAAATTTAGCTGGGTGGCAGAGAAATTTAGCTGGGTGGGCCACCCAGTAAAAAGGCCCTAGGGAGAACACTAAGCTGCCCTTAAGAAAACTTAAAAATTACATCTCCATAGAACAGGAATCTAATCCGGATCCTAGATTTACATTCAAGCAAGCTACCAATACACAAGTGTATCTGTAGCATGCTTGAACATAACCACCTGCATCTCCCAATTTATGTTTGAGCATGCTGCTATTCAGCTGGTGTAACGATACCCAGAGTTGTATAAAAATAAAATGTATCTACGTACACAACCATTTGAAGCAGAAAACTTGCTGCAAACCCGCGAATCACGATAACAATACACTGAAGAGCAACTGAATTAGAGATACCTGTCTAGTAACGTGTAGCACCATCTTTTGCCCTGATGACGGTGGCGATTCGTCTCGGCTTGGACTCAACAAGACACTGGAAGCGTTGGGAAGCCATACGGATCCAAGACCCCCTGAACAAGCTCCCACAGTTCACGAAGATTTGATGGAGAGGGGGTCAGAGCCTCTACCATCTCTCAATGGTATCCCAGATGTGCCCGATGGGATTGAGGTCAGGTGACATAGCTGGCCAGGGAAGCGAGGTCACGTCAGTGGAGTGTTCATCCAACCATTCGGATACAATTCGGGAGTGATGGCATGGTGCATTGTCTTGTTGCAGGATGAGGTCCCCAGTGGGATGTTGAAGACGCACAAACAGGAGCAAATGGTCGTCCGGGATATCCCGGTAACATTGGCTTGTGAGGGACGATGTCACACGTACCAGGGGTCCCATTTCAGTCCATGTAAACAGTCCCCAGACGAGAATACAACCCCCACCAGCTTGAAGAGTACCCTGCTGGCAAGAAGGATTCGTCACTTCATGTGGTTTGCGCCATACTCGTATCCTGCCATCCGCATGTACCAACGTGAATCTCAACTCATCAGTCCAGGCAACATTTTCCCACATGTCTATGGTCCAGTGGCGATGTACCCGCACCCATACTAATCTTTGCACCCTGTGATGTGCGGTCAGCAGCAGTATCCTCGTGGGACGATTGCTTGTGTACCCCATAGAGAGGAGATAGTGTGGCTGCTTACACGATTTTGTGCACCAGCGTTAAGTTGCCGAGTGATTTCTTGCACTGTGGCCCGTCTATCCGCTGTTACAATGCGAGCTAGCCGACGATGACCCCGCTCGTCCACACGCTGTTGTCCTCGGCAGTTGGCCCTTGCAGAGATGGTTTTACCGGATTCGATGTACTCACGGTGCACCCGTGACACAGTGGCTCGTGAAAATCCCAGTGCCTGCACAACTTCCGAGATGTAGTGGCCCATTCATCGAGTCCCGACAATTTGCCCACGATCAAATGCGCTTAGATCCTTCGTCTTACCCATACTGTGTCCGACTCTTACCGATTCCCATCGCATCTCTCCTTATATTGTCGAATCACTGCATACGTCATGTCGTTTCCATTTACAGGGCCGCCCTCAGCGCCACATTTGCATAACGTCAGCTGTCTGTATTTCAATTGCTCTTCAGTGTACAATAAGATAATTTAAAGAAAAATTAATGAAACAATAATTATTAGAGCATTACAGATTCCAATTAGGACAAAATAAGTACATTACAATTGAATGTGTAGCAATGTGTGTGAAATGGACCTTTACGATAAAATATTAAAATATTGGACCATGAACCTCATAAAAACAAGAGACTAAAGTTTTTATATCCAGAAAAACAGTTCCATTAATGAAGTTCAAAAATTATAAATAACGTTTTCAACAATTTAATTAAAATAGTAAACATACAAAATACATAAAGAAAATATTTTAATTTAATAACTGGCAACTGCAAGAGGAACCTGGCAATAAAATTTAAATTCTTTCTGTGTAAATGAAACTTTTGATACAGTTCCAACACATTGAGATCAGGCCTTGATAAAATCTACAGGCCAGAAATGTCTGTAAAAACAAAATAACTCAGATGTGAAAAATAATTTAACATTATTCAAGTTAAAATAGAATTAAGTTTATCAATCTGAGTAAGTGTTTCAGTTGCTGTAAATAACATTTTATTTTTTTTAATCTACAAGCAAAAAATATCTGCAAAATTTGCTAATAATTTGGAAACTATCCACGTAGGGCGTACGTCTAGATTCTGCTACTCTGACGATACCATGTTCAAATTTAAATCGGGAGATGTGGGTTCAATTTCCATTCCAGGGTACATTTTTTTACTTTTCCAAAGAATGGCTACATGGGAAACAGTAAAAATGTATGCCATCTATATGATGACATGTTGTCAAATATGATCAGTTCCAGAAACATTCAGTTGTCACTTGTGCAGTGAGAGATGTTGGATCTGATCGTTGATTCTTTAAGTGTCACTTGTAAAACTGAGTGGAGAAAGAGAAATTGGAAGATGCATGTATTGAAAAGCTCAAGTGCTTTTGGAGAAATGTCAACATTACTGAGTTGCTCAGTGGAGGACTGAATCAATTTTTGTGTGCAAGACTAATGTAGGAAAGAAGGCATGTTTTAAGACTAATATCATTATTCTTGATCTCAAAGACTACAGTTTTGTGATGATTATATATATTAAGACAATACAACGTGGTTTGTCACAAATATTTATTTTTTCAAGTCGACCATGGTTTCGCTGGGTATTGACCTTAGTTTCATCAGGGCGAATGGCACATAAATATTCAAATTGTATATATCATAAATGGTGTTTACAGTCACAGGTTTTGTTTTGTTGCTTCCATGCACTTGATAGAAATGGGGTGGATGCCATGTCATTATTAACAAGTTGCGAAGACTTCTGATATATATGGAAAGCTTCCAAAATATCAAGATTGGTGGTTGAATCTGGCTTGTCAATTAGTTTTTCTTCAAAGAGAAATTTATGTTCCTTTTTGTAACAGTGTATAGCCATTGATGACTTTTTTAGGTCACAGTTCTGAATGTAGGTCTTGTGCTCCTTCAATCGAAAACGCAAGGCTCTATGGATAGTCTGTCCTATATACGAAGCACCACATTCACATGGAATTTGATAAATTCCCCACGAGTTTTTGTCTTCAACATAGTCCTTTGATCCTGCAAAGTTCATTTTGTTTATGGGTTTAAAAATCACTTTAAAATTAAAGGCTTTGAGAATTTTTGAAATTTTGAAGGTAATGTCACGGGAAAATGGAATAATGGCAAAATTCTCTTGTGTCTCGTAACTCGTAATGTGCAAGTCACAGGAGTTAACGTGGAGATAGGCTTCGGTTTCCAGAATTTTGTTAGAGCCTTGTCTATAATGGAAGCGCTGTATCCTTGCTGTACTGCAACATGTTTGAGAAAATAAAGTTTTTTCCAAACTGTCTTTATCTTAACATATACGTATTGCATGATATATGCAACTGTTAAAGGTGCTGAATTTTTGTTGCCAAGGGTGATTGGACTTGGCATGTGGAGGTGAGAAAACAGCGAAAGGCTTCTGATAAATTGTGGTTGTGAGATATCCATTTGAGCGAGTAACCAGGACGTCAAGGAATGGTAGGCATCCATTATTTTCAGTTTCATAGCTGAATTGAATGTGAGGATCAATGGAATTTATAAGTTTGACTAATTGCGGAATTTCAGAATTTTTTTCCTTTCCATAGAGCAAAAGTATCGTCTACATAACGTATCCATAAGTCAAATTTCACGAGTTTGAAAAGTTTTTCTTCGAATCGAAGCATGTAGATTTCACATAGTATGGGTGATAGTGGGCTGCCCATGGCTAGATCTTCCGTCTGTTCATAAAACATTCCACATAAAGTAAAACTGTTCTGATTTATGCAAATGCCTGCTAATCTTGTTATTTCTTTTACTTCAGGTTGGCTGTAATGATGCTATATAACACTTGCTTTTAGGAATTCCAGAGCTCCTTTTACTGGAACATTGGTGAACATAGATACCACATCAAAGGAAAGCATAAGTTGATCTAAGCAGGGGTGTAGTTTGAGTCGATTGGTAAACTCAATGAAATTTTTCAGATGTTTCATTTGGAGTGGCCAAGGTAGATAATTTTGAAGATAAGAACTTGGATAACTTATATGCTGCTGTGCCGATATTACTTACCATAGGCCAGAAAGGAATGCCAGATTTATGTATTTTAGGGAGAGCATAGAATCTTGTACAATGGGCGTATGAAGGTTTAAGTTTGTTTTTATGATTTGGCTCAGAGTTTGAGTTTTTGATCAATTTCTGTATTTCTTTTAATTGTTTATCTGAATAATCATTCTTTATTTCTTTGTAAGGTCCATCCGAAATAAGATTTTTGACTTTGTTATCATAATGCTTTTCGTCTAAAATAACCACCTGACCTCTTTTGTATTCTCTGGTGATGATTAAATTAAAATTTGAGTGCAATTCTTTAAGTGCATTAATATCTTTGGTTATTAAATTTAGTCTAGGTAATGTAGTGATTTGCGATTATCACTTGGCGGATGCAATGTCTAACTATTTCTTTTTCTTCAAAGTTGAGATTGCTTTTTATTAGAGATTCCATGGTCGACTTGAAAAAATAAATATTTGTGACAAACCACATTGTATTCTCTTAATATATATAATATCATTATTGTTGAAATGGTGGGTAGCATTAAAGATGTTTGGTGGAACAGTGAGATTAAAGAGGCTCTGAAAGTGGGAGCATATCTGGGGAAATTGGAAGATGTAGTCAGAGAATTGATAACACTAAATAAATAAAAAAAAGCACCAAAGCTGGTTTGTCAAGGTAAGGCAAAAGTATAGAAACAATGAAGTGTACATAGATTTTTTTATTTTTTTTTTGCAACAATTAATTTCAAAAAGTACATAAGCTGTAGAAAAAAGTTTAAAAGTTTAAGGAGATAATGTGAGGGCCTAATGAGTTAAGTTAAAGATGGAATGAGAAAACTCCTGTAAGTTATTAGAAAAGGAAAGCAAAGATGTTTTTGGGGAAGCAGCAGATAATGCTGTTGCAAAAGTCATACAAGTTTGTGAATATCTCATGGTTATTTCATATATTTATGGATGTGTGCATGATATGAAATGACAAAATACTGGCTTGCCTAGAGAATTTGTGTGTGCAGACTTTTTTATGTTGGTGACAATCCTGTTGCCGAGAGCAAACATGAGTTGCAGAATGTGTTGTGTATGAGGTTTGAACTAAGTGTAAATTTAATAAAAAGTCAAAATCTTACTTTTTCGGTGAGGAACTGTGTGTACCAAATGCACAATTAATCTAAATGGTACCTAGTTAAACTAGGTACACAAATTTGTGTATTTAGAAAGTATGTGTCAAGGAAAACAAGGTAGATAGTAAAATTAGTTGGTGAATAAATTCGACTTTGAAAGTCGCAGGAGCTTTAGGAAGATTTCACGGAATTTATGGGTAGTTTAAAAGTTCCAAATGATTGATTACAATGTAAGTGTAGTGGTTCATTATGTGTTGAATGGTAGTGTAACCCTGGTACTGCAGAAGGGACACCTAGGTCATTTGTGCACTAGAGCTGCATTATTTACAAGAGATTTGTGCCAAAACATGTTCTGATCATGTGCAAAACAAAGATTTATTGTTGATGTGTAATGTGAAACAAAGTGCTGTTAGTAGGGTAGAGGCAAATATTTTGAGGTGGTGTGTACATGTTGAAAGAATGAGTGATAAGGTATTAACTAAGAATTTATTCAGCCCCAATGACAGGAAAGAAAGGCCAAGGAAAAATCATAGGAGGGCCAGATTCAGGATTGCCTACAAAAGGAAAAGGTTTAAAAGGTCTTGCATGAGATGTGTGATGGATGTGAGTGAAGCTTGAGTTGTATGTCCAGATTGCTTTGGTAGAGACATTTGATGCATAAACAGTAAGTAAAGTGTGTGTAGTACTGTAACTGATTTGGTAAATGAATTTGATCTTGCTTTGAGGAGCTAACCTCTGGATCTCGGAACAGCTCAGTAAGATATGATGCAATTAAATTTCCATGTTTGAAAATTTAAGTTAGACAACTTTAGTTTTTAGTTGAAATTTTTTACAGGCTGAGATATACACTATATTGACAAACGTCACCAGACACCTAGAAGAGAAACACAACATGCATTTATTGACATACATTAGTACGGTGTCGTCAACCTTTGGCCTTAATGCATGCACTGGCCCTTCGAGACATGCTTTCGACAAGGTTTTGGAACACAGCGATAGGTATGCACTTCCATTCAGTACATAATGCTGCTGCTAACTGTTGCTTAGTAGTAGGCCTTGGTTCCAAACTTTTATGTGGCACTCTGATTCATTCCATAAGTGCTCTTTGGGATTAAGATCAGGGCTCTTTGCTAGCCAGTCCACACATGATTCGGAATTATTGTCAAACCACGCCGTAATAGTCCTTGATTTAGGGCTCTGTGCATTATCCTGCTGGTACCAACAAGGCTCGGTTCCATAATATTGCCAAAGAGTTGGTATGGCATAATTGACCAGAATATCGAGGTAGACGTGCTGATGGTTTGTCAACGATATCCACGATAACCAATGGGCCCAGGACCATACCACGAAAAACACCCCCACAAGAGTACACTGCCAGCTCCAAACTTGACTGTAGGAACAGTATACTGTGGTAAATAGTGTTCCCCCTGCTGCTGCCATACCCACACACTGCCATTAGACTGATGGATCGTGTATCTGGATTCATCAGTCCATAGGACCTGTTTCCATTGATCTATGGTCCACGATAAATGCTCTATCATCATCATCATCATCATCATTGTCAACCATTATCAATCCACTGCTGGACGAAGGTCTCCCCAAGTTTCCTCCACAACGGTCTGTCTTGTGCCAGTCTCCTCCATGTCACCCCTGCATACTTTCGAATTTCATCCACCCATCTCCCATGTGGTCTTCTTCTGGGTCTTTTCCTGTCCCTTGGAATCCAATCTAAAATTTCGGCTGTCCATCGATGATCTGTCCTTCTGGCAGTATGTCCAGCCCATTGCCATTTCAGGGATTTAACTCTGATCATGATGTCTTCCACTCTTGTCATTTTTCGGATCCACGAGTTCCTCTTCTTATCTCTCCTGGTTACACCAAGCATGCACCTCTCCATGCTGCTTTGAGTTGTCTGCAGCCTTTGTATGTCTCTTTTAGTTAAGGTCCACGTCTCTGCACCATACGTAAGCACTGGAAGGATGCATTGATCAAACACTTTTCTTTTAAGACATAATGGCATATTGCTCTTGAAAATTATGCTGTTTCTTCCAAAAGCTCTCCAGGCAAGTTTTGTACGCCGATTAATTTCTTCATCAATGTGACCCTCACTTGATATCTGCTGTCCAAGATAAACGTACGTGTCCGTTATCTCCAGCTTTTCTCCATCAATCGATAAATCTTCATTTCTTGTAAAAGCATTGAACATCACTTTTGTCTTCTGAAAGTTCATTTTTAATCCCACTTCTTTACTCTTGTCAGCAAGTTCCTGGATCATACTCTGCAGCTCTGATGGGCTAGTTGCAAAAATGACTACGTCATCAGCAAAACGAAGGTGGGTTAGATAATCTCCATTAATCTTTATCCCCTTGTTTTCCCAGCTCAGCGACTGAAAAACACCCTCCAATGTGGCATTAAAGAGCTTCGGAGATATGGTGTCACCTTGTCTCACTCCCTTTCCAATTTTTACGTGTGTTGTATTTTCAAACAGCCTAATCTTTGCACTTGCATTTTCATAAATGTTATTAATAATATTAATGTATGCATCTTCAATACCGCAGGTTTTCAGAGCCATTGTAACTGCTGATGGTTTCACCGAATCAAAGGCTTTTTCATAATCGATAAAAGCCATGCACAATGGAAGTTCATATTCCCTCGCTCTTTCAATTAGTTCTCTCAGCACGTGGATATGATCTATTGTGCTGTAGCCACTCCTGAATCCAGCTTGTTCTCTCGGTTGAGCCATGTCCAGTGTTACCTTCAAGCGGTGTGAAAGAACTTTAGTGAAGACTTTATAAACTACTGATAGGAGGCTGATAGGTCTGTAGTTTCCGAGATCCTCAATGTCACCTTTCTTATGTAGCAGGATCATTGTAGCGGTGTTCCAATCCTCAGGAATCTTTCCTTCATTAAGGCATCGAGTGAAAATTTGGGCGAGTACTGTTTCGATTTCTCCACTTGCTTCTTGTATGATGTCTACAGTAATTCCATCTTCTCCTGGAGCTTTTCCTCGCTTCATGTTCTTGATTGCATGTGCAACTTCTGCTGGAAGGACTGGAGGAACTCTACACCATGCTAAATGGCGAGTAGCATTTTGAGGGGAGATGAAAGGCTTATGATTAGCCATATGGCTACAGTAACCTATGGAATGAAGTTCTCTGCGAATGGTGCATGTACATACAGAGGTTCCAGCATTTTTACTCTCCTACACACTGAGATCTTGTGCAGTACTCCATCGATTAGCTGTAACGACTCCTGAGGCTTCGACGTCCCTTATCACTGATTTTCTTTGGTCTGCTGGTACGTTTTGCTGCTTCAGGCACGCCATGCCTTCCACTTATTCAGTACATCCAAAATAATTGACTTGGATATGTTTCAACGCCTCTCGGTTTCTCTTATGGACAACCCACTAATATAACACCCAACAATCTTTTCTTTCTCCAAGTCGGTTCTCTCCCGCCACAACATTTTCACTGAACCTTACAGTGCGATATTAGCGCGGTCAGCTGCAGGCTTGATTTTATACGGTTTGCAGCTGTGCCGCGCATCTAAACAACGTAGAAGATCCGTTCATTTGCTTTTGAAGTGGTGTCAGGTGACTTTTGTCAGTATAGTGTATATTTTGTATGTGGATGTGCTAGAAACCATCCCCAGATTTTTCAAAACCTTATAGTGGAATTGTATTAAGAGTAGCCTTTCATTCTGCTGCATTTATTCTGATTTTTTTCCAGCATGACATAGAGAAATGTGATCCTCGTGGTAGAACAGCTCTCCTCTTAGCAGTCACACTGGGTCACCTAGAATCTACACAAGTCCTCCTAAGATGTAATGCCAATGTTAATGTAGAAAACAGAGAAGGTTTCACAGGTGAGAGAAGTAATTGACAGTTTATCCGTGATTGCATTGTAATATGTCATACTTTTGTTTGCTGTATTCAAGAATGAGGTGGGTAATTAATGAATATTTGTAATACCCAGAAAGTTTTTACTTGCCAAAATGTGTGCATTGGTGATGAATGTTGTTAGCAGTAAAATGCACTGAAGTAATCCGAAAACTAGAACAATTTTGATAAACTTTGAAGTTAAGATAGCAGAGCTGGAAAATTATGCTGCCCACCATGCCCAGGGCATGTAAAAATAAAAAAAGATAATTGTTTTTTAGTTTCCCAGCAGTTTTCTTACTACTCAGTCTTCCTCCATCTGCTTTATTAAACAAAATTAATAGGGTGTGTTTTTAGAGGTTAAAGGTCAAAATGGATATATATATATATATATATATATATATATATATATATATTTTTATTGAAATTTTAATGGCCATCGTCAACAGCTCAATGGGCTATAAGCAGTCACCTGTACCTAATTCAGAGTCACTGGTTCCAGGGAAGGGAGAGAGCCAGTGCCATAAGACAAACACTATATCCATGCCTCACTGGGATTCGAACCCGGACCCTTCACGGACAAATGGTTATAAGGTTATAAGCCAGCACTTAGACCAATGTGCCACCGGGTGGCAATGATCTTGAAAATAAAATTTCCTGTAATCTGATTTTGCGATATATATATATATATATATATACACTGCCGGACAATTGCTAAGGACGGATGACAATAGCAACGATAGCAACCATAAAATGGAAGGTAGAAAAATGTGGAAATTAGCATAAGTGCGGAATACAGTAAGACGTGTTGTGCGTATGCAAATTTTGGATTGTCGAACTTGTTCGTGACGTCATAGCGCTGATAAGAGATATAAAGGATTTGACGCGTATTGACCGTTGTTGTTCAAACGCAAGGTTGAAAGGGAAAGAATCAATTGACGAACTTGCAATTTTCAGTATGTTTTCCCGACATCACCTAGATGATTTAACGCGTGGCCGTATTTATTGGCAAGATTGAAGAAGGGCGAAAGATAACAGATCTTGCCAGGGAGTTCGACGTCAGCCACAGTGTTGTTTCAAGGCTTTGGAAATCATTTCAATCAAATGGAGAGTGTAGCAAACGTCACGGGGGAGGTCGTGTTCGCAGTACGAAACCTGCAGAAGATCGGTACATAGCGCTATCAACAAAACGACACCGGCGCAGCACAGCTAGTGAGGTAGCAAATCAGTTTATGGCTGCTACTGGCAAGCGGATCTCCCAAAAAAACTGTCGCCAGACGTTTGCATGAAGGAGTATTATACGCCCGCCGTCCTGTTGTGTGCATTCAATTGTCCAGACGTCACCGTACCGCCCGTTTGCAATGGTGCCATCAACATCGCAATTGGACTGATAACGACTGGTCTGCTGTCCTCTTCTCAGATGAGAGTAGATACAGTCTATCGTCTGATTGTCGACGACAGCTGATCTGGCGTGATAGTGGTACTGCATATTGTCCAGCAAACATACAGGAAAGGGACCGATATCCGACATGTAGTGTCATGGTATGGGTAGGCATCATGATCAATGGCCGTACGCCCCTCTATGTGCTTCCAACTGGGACTATGACTGGCCAACGATACATTAATGATGTTCTGCTACCTTATGTTCGCATGTTCCGTGGTGCTGTCGGTGATAGATTCATTTTCATGGACGACAACGCAACATGTCATCGAACAGTCGCTGTCCAGGAGTGTCTTGAGAGCGAGGATATTCAACGCCTCGTATGGCCAGCACGTTCTCCAGATCTGAATCCCATTGAAAATGTGTGGGGTGCTTTGGGGAGGAGTCTTGCTGGTCGCCAATGCCCTCCAATAAACAAGGACACCCTCATCCGTGCACTGACAGAGGAATGGGATAAATTACCCCAACAGCTGCTTGATAATGTTCTGCAAAGCATGACACGACGTGTGGAATCTTGCATCGCCCTCCATGGTGGCCATATCCTGTATTGACATCTTACGCCGGAACGCCTACGGACGGTAATTGCATTTTTTTCACGTTTACGTATTCTGCACTAAATGGCCTGTTTGTCCCTTGAACACGTTCCAAAGCCTTCTGGATTTCAGAGCACAATAAATTGTCTTTCTTGTAATGTCCTGGCATTCTGACATTATTTTATTTCACTTGGCATCCAACCACACTTACTTTTTTATGCGCTATATAGCCGTTTATGATCCGTCCTTAGCAATTGTCCAGCAGTGTATGTAGTCATTTTTGCAACTACCCCATCAGAGCTGCAGAGTATGATCCAGGAACTTGCTGACAAGAGTAAAGAAGTGGGATTAAAAATGAACTTTCAGAAGACAAAAGTGATGTTCAATGCTTTTACAAGAAATGAAGATTTATCGATTGATGGAGAAAAGCTGGAGATAACAGACACGTACGTTTATCTTGGACAGCAGATATCAAGTGAGGGTCACATTGATGAAGAAATTAATCGGCGTACAAAACTTGCCTGGAGAGCTTTTGGAAGAAACAGCATAATTTTCAAGAGCAATATGCCATTATGTCTTAAAAGAAAAGTGTTTGATCAATGCATCCTTCCAGTGCTTACGTATGGTGCGGAGACGTGGACCTTAACTAAAAGAGACATACAAAGGCTGCAGACAACTCAAAGAAGCATGGAGAGGTGCATGCTTGGTGTAACCAGGAGAGATAAGAAGAGGAACTCGTGGATCCGAAAAATGACAAGAGTGGAAGACATCATGATCAGAGTTAAATCCCTGAAATGGCAATGGGCTGGACATACTGCCAGAAGGACAGATCATCGATGGACAGCCGAAATTTTAGATTGGATTCCAAGGGACAGGAAAAGACCCAGAAGAAGACCACATGGGAGATGGGTGGATGAAATTCGAAAGTATGCAGGGGTGACATGGAGGAGACTGGCACAAGACAGACCGTTGTGGAGGAAACTTGGGGAGACCTTCGTCCAGCAGTGGATTGATAATGGTTGACAATGATGATGATGATGATATATATATATATATATTCTATAAAGAAGATACCTAAGCAAAGATATACATATATAATTTTGACTCACACCTAGTACAACATAGAAAAGGTTATGTATCTACCTGTGTGATCAAAAGGAAAAAGATAAAAAAATAAAATAAAACAACTGAATGTAGAAGGTGTCGAGAATACTGAGCCTTGGCTTTATCAAGGACCAGCAAAAACTCTGCATTTTCTCACTTCCACAAAGACCTAGTTGGAAATGGGTTTCTGCAAGGCCATAGATGCAAGTAACATTCCCACCTAAAATAGTTTAAAAAATATATATATAAGTCATGTCCTCCTTAGAGTTGCATGACCTAGCACTAGTTAACAATTTCGCTTGCATCCATTAACCTTCCTGGCCCGACCCATACTCTTCATCTGTTACTATTAAACAGAGAGAAGAAGATTAAAGAGAACTCAAGCTGTGAGAGTGACATAATAATTAGAAATGATTTTCAGCCATAACGAAATTCCAAGTTCGTTTGAGAGAGAATTTAAACCTGAAAAACAATGCAAAAGAAATCCAAATTTTACATTGCAATTAAAAAGGAAATGTTAATTTATAACGAACAGATTTTTGAAAGAAAACTTGAGTCTAAAACCCCTACTCTACAACTTATGACAGCACGAAAACGAGAATAAGTTAAAGATAATAATTAACTAAAGAAAACTTTGTGAAAGTTATATACCTTAAACAGTTAGTTGCAATATGTACAAAGTATTTCAGCAGTGCTTTAAGTGCATAATTCATTAGTTATTAAGAACTTAACTACTTTGAAAAAACAGCGCATAGACAGCGCATAGAAAAGGAACAAGCTAAGCCATCTTCTGTTCCTAGGTACCCCAAAAGACGCTCAAAGTTACAAAGAAAAGAAAGAGTTAAAACCCGCAAAAATGTTAACAGAGAAACCAATGCCTAAAAGCTGAAAAGCTAAAAAACGACAGAGAAAAGGTACATGAAGTACAAACATTGAACTTATAAAACCTAGAACCCATAAACAAGGAAGAGAGCTTACCTCTTGTGTTACAAAAACTTTTCTCCTCACAAGAGAAGAACATGGCTGACCTCTTCCGCCACTCCCTAGACGCTGGGGGCAGTGAGGGTGGGGCTGATGGCCTCCTCATACAGCAAGAAACCAACGCGCGGAGATTTTAACCAGAGAAAAAAATATATAAACTTAAGACTGTGGATCTGTATGATCAGAAAGAGCAGAATTAACTCTCCAGAATACATGAGAAATATTATAAAATACACGAGCAGTTTATTTAATAATCTTTGCATGTATTAAATCACCTTAGTGAGCTTCTATAGATTAATCAGAATCTTATTAATTTTAATGTTGGTTTTACTATTTTTAGTATAGCTATCCTAGTGATGAATAACTAGTTTTCTTTTTTATTTGTTTTTATTTTCTTTTATAAACAGATTTTTAAGCTTTTTTTGTGATTTTGTTTATATTATTTAATTTTTTGTTTTAATAGGACCGTCATATCCATAGCACTAAGGTTCCTTTAGGTAGTTAATAGGCATCCTCTAGCCAACTTCCTTACGGCTTTGATTGGTCAGAATCATATTATTAACTGTGTAGAAAATTAAAGCAGATCTGCCAACCTTACTCTATTATTCAGAATAATTTTTCTTAAAGTTCTTTTGATGAAAGAAGAAGGAATTTCGTTCTCTAGAAAACTTTCTAATAGTATATTAATGTGGTAATTGAAGTCCAAATTGTTGCTGCAAATTCTTGAAATTCTTAGGACCTGAGAAATTAGTACATTCTCAATTACTTTGGTTGAAATGTTATTATTCCAGTGTAGATATTTAATTACTTTGAAAGGAAAATTAACTCTTTTATCATAGAGGCTAATAGATGGGTTACCTCTGTTGAGCTTAATGCTTAAGTCTAGGAACTCAAGTTCCTGATTACTGTGGTTGGTTTTACATAAGTTAAGAGAGCTAGGATAGATATTATCAAAATCACTCTCTATAACTTCTGAATTATTGATACACAGCAGATCATCAATATATCTAAAAGTGTAAAGGTAGTTATCTGAGCAGGTGGGGTGATTTTTAATGAATTTATATTCCTTAAAGAACAGGAATAGATTAGCGATATGCGTGGACGTTGATGTTCCCATTGGAATACCGTTCACTTGCTTATAGAGAGTATTATTATATAAGATATGGTTATTTATTATGCAGCAATTGAGATAAGAGTTCCAAGTTCCTACATCAACAAATTGGTTAAGTTTAAATTCTGCATACAGCTCTTTAAAGGTATTGATTATATCTGATAGAGGCAGATTAGTATATAGGTTTTCAAAATCATAACTATTAATATCTAGGGGACAAACTTTGAGTATAGTAGAAATTACTTCTGCATTATTATTAATTATCCAAAAATCTCTGTACATCAAGTTAGAACAGTTTCTAAGATATATTGATGATCTGCTGTGTATCAATAATTCAGAAGTTATAGAGAGTGATTTTGATAATATCTATCCTAGCTCTCTTAACTTATGTAAAACCAACCACAGTAATCAGGAACTTGAGTTCCTAGACTTAAGCATTAAGCTCAACAGAGGTAACCCATCTATTAGCCTCTATGATAAAAGAGTTAATTTTCCTTTCAAAGTAATTAAATATCTACACTGGAATAATAACATTTCAACCAAAGTAATTGAGAATGTACTAATTTCTCAGGTCCTAAGAATTTCAAGAATTTGCAGCAACAATTTGGACTTCAATTACCACATTAATATACTATTAGAAAGTTTTCTAGAGAACGAAATTCCTTCTTCTTTCATCAAAAGAACTTTAAGAAAAATTATTCTGAATAATAGAGTAAGGTTGGCAGATCTGCTTTAATTTTCTACACAGTTAATAATATGATTCTGACCAATCAAAGCCGTAAGGAAGTTGGCTAGAGGATGCCTATTAACTACCTAAAGGAACCTTAGTGCTATGGATATGACGGTCCTATTAAAACAAAAATTAAATAATATAAACAAAATCACAAAAAAAGCTTAAAAATCTGTTTATAAAAGAAAATAAAAACAAATAAAAAAGAAAACTAGTTATTCATCACTAGGATAGCTATACTAAAAATAGTAAAACCAACATTAAAATTAATAAGATTCTGATTAATCTATAGAAGCTCACTAAGGTGATTTAATACATGCAAAGATTATTAAATAAACTGCTCGTGTATTTTATAATATTTCTCATGTATTCTGGAGAGTTAATTCTGCTCTTTCTGATCATACAGATCCACAGTCTTAAGTTTATATATTTTTTTCTCTGGTTAAAATCTCCGCGCGTTGGTTTCTTGCTGTATGAGGAGGCCATCAGCCCCACCCTCACTGCCCCCAACGTCTAGGGAGTGGCGGAAGAGGTCAGCCATGTTCTTCTCTTGTGAGGAGAAAAGTTTTTGTAACACAAGAGGTAAGCTCTCTTCCTTGTTTATGGGTTCTAGGTTTTATAAGTTCAATGTTTGTACTTCATGTACCTTTTCTCTGTCGTTTTTTAGCTTTTCAGCTTTTAGGCATTGGTTTGTCTGTTAACATTTTTGCGGGTTTTAACTCTTTCTTTTCTTTGTAACTTTGAGCGTCTTTTGGGGTACCTAGGAACAGAAGATGGCTTAGCTTGTTCCTTTTCTATGCGCTGTCTATGCGCTGTTTTTTCAAAGTAGTTAAGTTCTTAATAACTAATGAATTATGCACTTAAAGCACTGCTGAAATACTTTGTACATATTGCAACTAACTGTTTAAGGTATATAACTTTCACAAAGTTTTCTTTAGTTAATTATTATCTTTAACTTATTCTCGTTTTCGTGCTGTCATAAGTTGTAGAGTAGGGGGTTTTAGACTCAAGTTTTCTTTCAAAAATCTGTTCGTTATAAATTAACATTTCCTTTTTTAATTGCAATGTAAAATTTGGATTTCTTTTGCATTGTTTTTCAGGTTTAAATTCTCTCTCAAACGAACTTGGAATTTCGTTATGGCTGAAAATCATTTCTAATTATTATGTCACTCTCACAGCTTGAGTTCTCTTTAATCTTCTTCTCTCTGTTTAATAGTAACAGATGAAGAGTATGGGTCGGGCCAGGAAGGTTAATGGATGCAAGCGAAATTGTTAACTAGTGCTAGGTCATGCAACTCTAAGGAGGACATGACTTATATATATATTTTTTAAACTATTTTAGGTGGGAATGTTACTTGCATCTATGGCCTTGCAGAAACCCATTTCCAACTAGGTCTTTGTGGAAGTGAGAAAATGCAGAGTTTTTGCTGGTCCTTGATAAAGCCAAGGCTCAGTATTCTCGACACCTTCTACATTCAGTTGTTTTATTTTATTTTTTTATCTTTTTTCCTTTTGATCACACAGGTAGATACATAACCTTTTCTATGTTGTACTTGGTGTGAGTCAAAATTATATTTGTATTTTTTTGCTTAGGTATCTTCTTTATAGAATGTGAATTCTGAATTTTCAAAACTGCTGCGTTGCGCGTTTTGATTTTCAGGTTATTTTGCACCCTTCGTTTTAAATTAAAAATTTTTTCCTTAGTCTTCAGTTTTGCTCTTTAGTATATATATATATATATATATATATATATATATATATATACTGAAGAGCAAAACTGAAGACTAAGGAAAAACTTTAGAATTTAAAACGAAAGTTGCAAAAAAACCTGAAGATCAAAACGAGCAACGCAGCAGTTTTGAAAATTCAGAATACACATTCTATTAAGAAGATACCTAAGCAAAAAAATACAAATATAATTTTGACTCACACTAAGTACAACATAGAAAAGGTTATGTATCTACCTGTGTGAGTAAAAGGAGAAAAGATAAAAAAATAAAATAAAACAACTGAATGTAGAAGGTGTCGACAATACTGAGCCTTGGCTTTATCAAGGACCAGCAAAAACTCTGCATTTTCTCACTTCCACAAAGACCTAGTTGGAAATGGGTTTCTGCAAGGCCATAGATGCAAGTAACATTCCCACCTAAAATTGTTTTAAAAAATATATATATGTCATGTCCTCCGCAGAGTTGTATGACCTAGCACTAGTTAACAATTTCGCTTGCATCCATGAACCTTCCTGGCCCGACCCATGCTCTTCATCTGAAGCCAAGGCTCAGTATTCTCGACACCTTCTACATTCAGTTGTTTTATTTTATTTTTTTATCTTTTCTCCTTTTACTCACACAGGTAGATACATAACCTTTTCTATGTTGTACTTGGTGTGAGTCAAAATTATATTTGTATTTTTTTGCTTAGGTATCTTCTTAATAGATTATATATATATATATATATATATATATAAAGCTCTTATGGGAGATTTCAATGCAAAAATAGGGCACCGGCAACAGAATGAAACTTCAGTAGGTAAATTCGGTCACAGCAACAGAAACCAGCGTGGAAATACTCTCGTTGAGTTTGCAGAGGCAGAAGGATTTTTCATCTTGAATTCCTTTTTCAAGAAAAAGCCACACAGGAAATGGACATGGAGACATCCAATTGGGACGACAAGTGAAATTGATTTTATTATGTGTAACAAAAAATTCGTCATCGAAGACTGCAGTGTGCTAAACAAGTTCAACACAGGTAGTGACCATAGATTGGTGAGATGTAAGATGCACCTCAACACTAAACTGGAACGTGGCAAGCTCATAAGGCAAACAAAATGTATTGACATAACCAACCTTAAAAAACACCATAATACTTTCAAGTTGGAACTGAAGAACAGATTCTCTGCTTTAGATGGCCTAACATCGGAAGAAGTGGATATTTCGGAAGTTAACAGAAAAGTAACCAAAGCTCTTATGGAAACAGCAACAAAATTCGCTGGGTCTAAGAACAAGTTGCATGTAAACAAATTATCAGGAAAAACCAAAATGTTGATGCAAAAAAGAAGAGAGATGAGGACAACTAAAGAAGATGTGACTTCCAAAGTGGAATATATAGAGCTATGCAAGACAGCACGAAAAAGTATCACTGAAGACGTAAGGAAATTCAACTGTGAGCTAGTGAGGAAAGCAATTGAAAACAACCAAAGCCTTAAGATAGCAAAGGGACATCTCAGTAAGGGAAGAAAACAGATTATGGCTCTGAGAAAAGAAGATGGTTCTATAACAAGAAATAGAGGCGAAATTTTGACAAGAGTGAAAGATTTCTACTCCAAATTATATGAAAGGGATGATACATGTACTCCAGACATCATGAAAGGTACCAGAGTTCTTCCAGTCCTCCCAGCAGAAGTTGCTCATGCAATCAAGAACGTGAAGCGGGGGAAAGCTCCAGGAGAAGATGGAATTACTATAGACATCATACAAGAAGCAAGTGGAGAAATTGAAATAGTACTCGCCCAAATTTTCACTCGATGCCTTAATGAAGGGAAGATTCCTGTGGATTGGAACAATGCTACAATGATCCTGCTACATAAAAAAGGTGACATTGAGGATCTCAGGAACTACAGACCTATCAGCCTCCTATCAGTGGTTTATAAAATCTTCACTAAAGTTCTTTCACACAGCTTGAAGGTAACACTGGACATGGCTCAACCGAGAGAACAAGCTGGATTCAGGAGTGGCTACAGCACAATAGATCATATTCATGTACTGAGAGAACTAATTGAAAGAGCGAGGGAATATGAACTTCCATTGTGCATGGCTTTTATCGATTATGAAAAAGCCTTTGATTCGGTGAAACCATCAGCAGTTACCACGGCTCTGAAATCCTGCGGTATTGAAGATGCATACATTAATATTATTAATAACATCTATGAAAATGCAAGTGCAAAGATTCGGCTGTTTGAAAATACAACACACATAAAAATTGGAAAAGGAGTGAGACAAGGTGACACCATATCTCCGAAGCTCTTTAATGCCACATTGGAAAATGTCTTTCAATCACTGAACTGGGAAAACAAAGGGATAAAGATTAATGGAGATTATCTAACCCACCTTCGTTTTGCTGATGACGTAGTCATTTTTGCAACTACCCCATCAGAGCTGCAGAGTATGATCCAGGAACTTGCTGACAAGAGTAAAGAAGTGGGATTAAAAATGAACTTTCAGAAGACAAAAGTGATGTTCAATGCTTTTACAAGAAATGAAGATTTATCGATTGATGGAGAAAAACTGGAGATAACAGATACGTATGTTTATCTTGGACAGCAGATATCAAGTGAGGGTCACATTGATGAAGAAATTAATCGGCGTACAAAACTTGCCTGGAGAGCATTTGGAAGAAACAGCATAATTTTCAAGAGCAATATGCCATTATGTCTTAAAAGAAAAGTGTTTGATCAATGCATCCTTCCAGTGCTTACGTATGGTGCAGAGACGTGGACCTTAACTAAAAGAGACATACAAAGGCTGCAGACAACTCAAAGCTGTATGGAGAGGTGCATGCTTGGTATAACCAGGAGAGATAAGAAGAGGAACTCGTGGATCCGAAAAATGACGAGAGTGGAAGACATCATGATCAGAGTTAAATCCCTGAAATGGCAATGGGCTGGACATACTGCCAGAAGGACAGACCATAGATGGACAGCCGAAATTTTAGATTGGATTCCAAGGGACAGGAAAAGACCCAGAAAAAGACCACATGGGAGATGGGTGGATGAAATTCGTAAATATGCGGGAGTGACATGGAGGAGACTGGCACAAGACAGACCGTTGTGGAGGAAACTTGGGGAGACCTTCGTCCAGCAGTGGATTGATAATGGTTGACAATGATGATGATGATGATATAAAGCTCGTGTAATAAGCTTTCAAGTGGGCCCAATATGAGCTCTGTTGACCACGTATTCTACGGTCATTGTCATTTGTGATAGACATGGTAGACACAAATGCTTTTGAGTCATTCCACGCCAAATCGTCAGATGCTATCCACCACATCTCTGATTCTTAAGATTTTTTTTTTTCATGAATAGATCACCCTAATGTAGGAAAATCTCGAAAGTTTGATTTTTTTTATTTCCCATAGATTTGAAGAAATTAATTTTCGAATTTTGGTGCATGGTGGGCCTTAATCGTGTAAAAACGCAAATATCTCCGTTGTTTAGATCAAAAGAAGAATCAAAATCGCCACTCCTTCATAATTTCCTCCAAGGAATCGATTGGTGCAATGCACACATTTTTATCTTCAGTTTTTGAGTTACGTGCAACGGGAGAGCCTTTTTCAAAACATAAAAAAGCAATGTAGTACAGCACTTAGAAAGGTGCAATTGTTTTCGTTTTTAAAGAAAAGTTTAATCTAACAAATGAAGAAAAAAACCCCCCTTGGGCTTTCACGTGCATGCTGAGAAAAGAATGTTTAAATACGGTGCATGGCTCGTATTTTGCCACTGTGAAATAGCGCTCGGCGAATCACGTCGTGCAGCCAGCCAAATAGCAGCGAAAGTCGATGTTGGCCTTCGGACGGGCAGCAGATCAAGATACCATTGCACGTGTTAATCAGATTTTACCAGTGCATGATCATTTGATATGATGCTTGAAGGACGAAGGATGGTTAATTAATGCTTTGTTTAAAAGCATTTCAAATATAACTAAAATATTACTGAAGGGTCATTTCATGCCAACTCATCAGATGCTATCAATGGCATTCTTAGCCATTCAACAACGAGGAAAACTAATATAAACAATTTTCTCCATACAGCTTACAATATTAGCTATACGGTGAAAAAGGTTACATACAAATTACTCATATAAATTATGCAACTGACGTCGAAAATATACTGGTATTCTTAGCCATTCAATGACAAAAAGAACTACTTTTTCTCCCCATATAGCTTACCAATATACAGTGCTAAACGCTTATAAATTCTGCATAAATTATGCAGTTGATGTTGAATACAGTTTTTGGAATATTACTACAGCTCACGTAATATCCGACAGAATTCTAAGACATGAAATAGTTCTTTTTCAGGAATTAATAAATTGTCTAGTTGTCCACGCCTGCCATAAGAGAAAATAATCAAGGAACAGGGTGCGCACGCGTGCTTGAAAACCTGGAAAGTCCTGGAAAATCATGATTACGTTTTCAAGGCCTGGAATATCCTGGAAAAACGGTATTTTTTTAATGCTGTCTTGAAAAGCCTTGAAATTTGAAATTAGTGCTTAAAAAAAAATGCCATTTTAGGAAATCGTGTTACTGACTGTTACCCCTTAATTTTTTTAAGTTCCTCTCCCTCTGTTCTCAAAGAAACCGCCGGCTACAGTGGTGTTTCGGATGTGCCCAAATCCTAATTTGGCTGGGGGGGGAAGCACTACTTCCAGTGCAATAAAATTGGATGATTACTAGCAGGTCTGTTAGGGAAGGGGAGCTTGATGCATTCTCTAGCCCTGAGCTTGATGTCCGTCTGACAACTACTGAGAACAACAGAAGGGGAAAGAAGAGACATTTAGCATTTGCAAGGGGGTCGCGTGTTTACCAAGTCAGCTGGCATCCACCAGTGAAGAGTATGCCTGAACAACACATTCATCTGCTCCTTGTTTATTGCATTAAGACGCTTGCTTCCGGCCCACCCCTCAAGAGACTTCGGCTACTTATGATAAAAAATAAGAAAACTATCTTTGCGAATTTTTCACAAAAGTGGCTGAAATTTTTACATTTACTATAATTGGATTATAGAAGCTCACTCCCAAAATTCCATTTGAATCGGTTTAAAACTTAAAAAGTTAGCATTGGAAATTTTTATTATGTGTGTCTCTTTAGACAGTGAGCCTTGAGCAGAAAGTGTGTTACCATAGCAACGGTTGATTGACAGCTGGGAGCGCTGATCCGAAGCCCTTGGTTGGGAAGAAAGCAAACACCTGTTTATCACTTCCACGGCTCAAAAGGACTAAGAGATATTTTCAGAAATCCATTTTCCGGAATTTTGAAAATAACACAGTAAAATTTTTACAGTGGTTAAAATACATCACAATAAAGTTCTAGTGCAAATTTCGCCGAATTCCGTTTGAAACTTTAGCAGATGCAAAAAAAAAAAAAATCTTCCGTTGCAAAATCGGATTCAAAAAAAAAGAAACGGCAATTATAAATTACGGGAAAAGCAAGCAAATTATTTTTTTTTAGATGCCATGGTTTATTTAAACAGAGTGATCCTTAAATTTTGTTTCTGTGATGATATGGACTCTATTTTAATTACAAACATACATTTTTATTCAGATGTCTGAGTTACTGTTTTAATAAAAAAATCTATAATTAAAAAGTTTTCAATGGATTTAGGCGAAATTCAGCAGATAAACGTATATTAGTAAATTGCAACGTTATGACGTAAATTTGGTCATTTTGTCGAAAATTGGGCAGCATTTTTTTTTTTTTTACGTTTTCTCCTATAGTTAGGGTACAGTGCCTAGAAGAATGTAGTTAGGGTGAAGGAGGAAGACACTTCAGTGAGCTGCAGGTGGTGATTTATGGCGATGTGCCAAATGAAAAGAAGCCGTTCCATCAGGACATTCCAGAGGTTGAGTGTGCGTGGACGTGTGCTCCTGCTGTTTGAACTTAATCGGAATGTTTTCGGGAGGGGGAGAAATATCCGTTTCAGCTTTACAGCTTTCAGGCTCCTTTTTTTTTTTTTCTTGGTAATAAATAAAAACCATAGTTGCTGCATTCACCAATGATCCATATTCGCATTTCTTGAATATAAACAGCAGACAATCGGAAACATGGTGTTTGGGTGGGTCTTGATGGTCTTCATTTGTATCTGCTGAATTTTGTTCTGTGGGAATACGGAATGAGTTATACTGTGAATACATACAAAACTACATATTTTTGAGCTGAAAAAATATGTTTACTTGTACACAGTAGCTAACGTGTGAACTCAGACGAAGACAATCAGACATATGGACGTCTGATTCCATAAAAAAATCAACCCATTTTATTATACACGACAGGTAAAAAAGAAAAAAACATTACATGTTTTTAAACATTATAAAGGAAAGCGGATTTTTGAAAGACCATGACTTGATGATATTAATTTCTGAAAGTTTTTTTTTTCGATTTTAATTTCTGAAATCTTTTTTTTTTTTTTTTTTTTTTCAATTACAATACACTGTAACATGATACCTATGTGTTGTATCCCTTAGTTGTATGGCAGATTTTCAGTTGGCCGATATCCGCGATCGTAAGTGGTAGTTACATTGCTATTGTTGATGATGACAAGATAAATACTGGAGTAATGTAGAATGTTGCATAAAGTAAAAAAAAAGTCTCCCCTCGAACTTTTATGCGGTTATCATAGCTGATCAACCATTTCATTCCATGAACATCAGCACATTTCAATCATTTGACCATTGGGGGTCTGACGGAATTCAGCAGTGCTTAAGCGCCTAGCGCAACGAGAACATGCTAATTATGGACAGTTCTATTCCCTTCCCCCTATCATCCCTAATAATTGAAAGCGCATACTGTAGTTTCAAATATTCTGTGTATGAGCTAGTTTTCACGCTGTTCGTTATGTTTTTATTTTAGAAATTACTAACCCTTTCGAACTGTAGGTTGCAGAAAGGTTTATGCTTTGGATTTTTCCATTTGTCCGTACGATAATTCACGTAAAAGGGGTTGGATTTTGGCGAAATTTTAGTATGCTGTTAGGTACAACCTAGGAACCTACCCTGTTGAAAATGGTCGAAATTAAATTCAAAGGCATAGATATAAGAGCAGTATTCATTCCAAGCTTGAAGCACTACGTCCACTATCCAGCTGGGTAAGTATGAAAGATTTGAGACTTGGAGGAGGAGACCCAGTACAAAGTTTTGCTTCCCTCAGGCACTAAGTGTTTGTTAGCATTTCCTTTCCTCTGGTTTGGAGCCCAGCTGTAAGAGGTGATGCTTTGTAACAGTCTTTTAGCACAACACTCTGTCTACTGATTGGCATACAGGTCATAAAACAGTAACTTCACTAAGTGTTGTTTCCTTGTTTTGAATGAAGACTAAATCAATGCCAAAGCATTTGCAACCCAGGCTGCCTAAAGGACAAAGCTGGGGGAGCAGGAAAGAACATAGCAGTAAGACCCCTTTTTCTTTAATTACTTAAAATCTGGCCTATAGTAATTGGTCACATGTGTAGCCCCTTACTCAGGGGAAATTCTCAATTTTTAGTTGTGTGGTTCCTGATCTTAGATATTTTTTTGGTTTTCATTTACTGTTTCAGTTGATTTACCCATTTTTTCACCCCCCCTTTAAATATGGGTAAGTGTACTTTTAGTAATCTTTGGCTAATAAATCCTAAATATGCTGGATGGATTAAAAAAGATGAAAGCAATTGCCATGTTGCAAAATGCATTTTTATCCATTAAAATAATAGATGTTTCGAATATGGGGGAATCCGCTTTAAGAAGCCACATGAAAGGAAAAAAACATAGTATGTTGACAGAAAGCTGTAAAAATGTTCCACTAACTGTTGATAAATTGCTATGTGTATCAAGTGATAAACAAGTACAGCCTATTGCATCCACATCTAATCCTCTGCATATTCCTCTTGAAAAAAATGCAACCATTAAAGCAGAAGCATTGTGGTGTTTAAAAGTGGTTAAATCCCATTACTCTTACAGGTCTTGTGCAGGTAATGATGTTTTATTCCGCCTAATGTTTTCTGACAGCAGAATTGCTGGAAACTTCAGCTGTGGCGAAAAAAAAAAAATGTTCCTACATTTGTTGCTTTGGTTTGGCACCTCACTTTAAATCAGTGTTGGTTCAGGAAGTCAAAGCTGAAAATGAAAATTTTGTGATTTTGTTTGACGAAAGTTTAAACAAGTTTAGTCAGTCAAAACAAATGGATATACATGTTCGTTTATGGGAAAAAGGAACAGTTTCAACCAGATATTTGTCATCAGTTTTTTTGGGTCATGCTAGTGCAGACATAATGATGGAAAATTTTCTTGAATGCATGGCGTGCCTCCCACTGTGTAACATTGTGCAGTTATCAATGAATGGACCCAATGTTAATTGGAAGTTTTTTGATATGCTGCAATCAACACTTAGTGCTGACTCAAATGTCCAACTCCTAAACACAGGGAGCTGTGGACTTCACATTGTAAACAATGCCTTTCGACATGGAGCCTCAGCAACAGGGTGGGAAATTCAAAAGTTGCTTTCATCATTATTTAGGCTTTTTAAAGATTCACCTGCAGGGAGGGAAGATTTTTCTAAAATAATTTTAGCCAGTAAGATGCCATTAAAATTCTGCCCACACAGGTGGCTAGAAAATACTCCTGCCTGCGAGCGAGCATTAGAAATTTGGGCAGACATTGAAAATTATGTTAACCAAGTTGAAAAGAAGTGCATCAAGAATCCCCACACTGTATCATTTGATGCTATCAAAACTTTCACTAAAGATCCTTTTGTTTTGGCTAAACTGCATTTCTTCAATTCAGTTTCAAAACAGCTGGTACCATTTCTCAAGGCATATCAGTCAGATAAGCCAATGATGCCTTTTATGGCCACAGATCTTGAAAAGATGCTAAGAAATATGATGAATCGCTTTGTTAAAAGAACCGTAATAGCAGAAGCTAACTCTGCCTTAAAGCTGTTACAAGTAGACCTTACAGATGCATCTCAGTGTTGTCATTATAAAGAAATTGATGTTGGGTTTCAAACAGAGAAGGTATTGAAAGAATTAAGTGCTAAGAACATTAGTGAACGCAAACTTATGGAGTTTAGAATGGAATGCCGAATATTTTTGCAAAAGCTAGTTGTGAAGCTATTGGAAAAAAATCCACTTAAGTACTCCCTTGTTCGCCACATGAAGTGTTTAGATCCTCGGTTGATGTCAAAAAATAGTGAGACTTGTATTAAGAATCTAACATCCATTCTCACACTTCTTGTTGATGCTCATAGAATACAACCAGAATTATGTGATGGTGTAATATGGCAGTTTAAGGAATTTGTGACCATTGTTGCAGCAGTAAAATCTTCATTCATAAACTTTGATCCAGAAGATAAACAACAAAGAGTAGACACATTATTGTATGAATACATGTCTTCTACTAAAGCTTTTAGTGAACTGTGGAAAGTTGTGAAACTTCTTTTACTGTTGTCACATGGGCAAGCTTCTGTTGAGAGGGGTTTTTCAGTCAATAAGGAGCTCATTGTAGAAAACATGAGAGAGGAGTCAATTGTAGCACAGATAATTATTTATGATCATATATCCTATGTAGGTGGTATTGATAAGGTAAATATCTCAAAATCCCTTCTGTTATCAGTTGGAGCTGCAAGGCAAAAATACATACATTATTTGGATGATAAGTCCAAAGAAAAGGAAAAAGCAGCCATATGTGGAAAAAGGAAAGCTATTTTAGATGAAATTGATAGCATAAAAAAGAAAAGGAAACTCATTGAAGGAGAAGTCAAAGAATTACTTAACTCTGCTGATGATTTAGCTTTAAAAGCTGAAACTACAAATAACATTACATACATTGTAAAATCTAATAGCTTTAGAAAAACTGCTCATGAGAAAAGAGCAGTACTTAAAAAAATGGATATGGAACTTGAAACCAAAGTCAGCAATCTTAAATCTGTATAACCATCCATTGATACTCCATATTTGTGGTATCTTCCAAGCATATAGAGAATTAATACTAAAACATAAAATTTTTATATTTGTACAATTTACAATAGAAATGAACTTTTTTTTTTTCTTTGAAGCATGTTGAACTTCAAACCAGTTTTGATCTTATATCTTCATAATTATTTAGTGTTTTTCATATGAAGTTCATGTAAATAGACTAATGAACTCTTCTGTTCCAAAAACTTATAACTTTCTGCAACTAACTTCCATAATTGGGCTTCTTATTGGACTAAAACTTTGGTAAGTAATATAAAACCTTATATATACTTGTACAGTAAATACTCATGGGCTCCTAAAACATATTTTTGCTGTACATTTTACTATGAATTTGTGGCCAAAACAATTCAATCAATTGTCCTTAATGCATTGATCAGATTTTGGTTTATATAACTGACAAACTTCAATTTTTTTAAAAAAGCTTTTAAAAACTTAATTCATATAATTGTCTTATGTTTTGGGAGTTGAACCAAAAGTGGTTATTCTGATTCTGGTTATGATTGAAGCTTAACTGGAGGTAGAGATTCCTTATGCTCATCATTTTTCATTTATGTAAAATACTTATGAATATCCTAATTTATACCAATAAAAAACTGAAATTGTTTTATGTTTAAGGTTTTTATAAATAGTTTAGCTAGTTCCACATTTTGGGGTAGCACTTCATAAATTTAGTTTAGCAGTGATTTTGATTTAAAAAAATAAAAGTAAATTGAGGCAATCTTGTTTGATATGAAAAATAATTTTTGGAAAGTAATATGAGGCGAGTGTACTGGTAGACATAAAGGTGGTTAGATTCTTTTGGGTTGGGTGGTGGGCCAGGACTTTCTGACTTCTATGATGAAACTTATTTGAAATTTGTTGCCATGTTCCTAAAATTACACTTTCTGTTTTAAACTCTATTGGTTCACCTTTCTATGATCGTCCACTCCCGAATTATTTCTTGAGGTGCATAGTGATTCCGTGGCTTATGCTTTTTGATTTAACATAACTGTACTACAATTGGATGAAATTTTCCTTAAGTCTGGAACATATTCTGTCTAGTAATTAAGATTTTCATTGCCTTCAAAAGTCACATCCCAATATGCATCCACCAGTGGCAGTCATTGGGAATGTTAAAAGAAAAAAAAAAATCATTCCCATGTATGGAAACACTTTTTATCAGAGCTAGAATCCACCTGTGGGCATAACAGGCACATGCCCCATTTCAAAAAAAAAAAGGGGGGGGTTGAGTAAGTAGATAAGTGCTTTGCTTTGTCTCACATTTCTTGTTTTCAGACATCACACTTTTTCACTTATGGATTTGCAACTCCACGTTTTGTCTTACATTGGCCCGAACTTTTCAGTGATCCACACAGCAGTACTTCAGAACTGCTGTTTGTGATGTACTCTGACAGGCAAGCACCCCATCTCCCCCTTATGGGTCCTCCATGTTTTACCACCGTGTTTTTTTTGGAGGAAATAAATCTCAGAGATTTTTTTACCAGTCCTCTGTTAGACGTGCGCCCTCCCCATTCTTAAATTCTGAATCTGCCCTCACTTTATTTTATAATAATTTCAGTTGTTATCAATAATAGTCTGATTACATGGAAGATAGTGCAGAATAGTGATGCAGCTGAAATGACTGATTGAATTAATCATTTTCTGATTGAGGGAAAGGATTTTCTGAATAGCCTTGTGGTAATTGCATCATGATTCAATTTAGCATTATTGGGTAATTCGCCAATTAAAAACATTAAAAAGAAATGTAATGGGTAAAAAAGCACACTCATCCATTTGCATCTTTCATCATTTTTATTACTTAAAACTGAAATTGCTTTTAAAAACTAATTTGAGCATGATACTGTAAAGCGTAGTAATCATCCTGGAATTTTTTGTATATGGCCTGGAAAAGGCCTGGAAAGTCCTTGAATTTTTTTCTCCCAAAAAGAGTACGAACCCTGAAGGAATGACAGCTTGAGAAATAAAGTACCGTATATATTCGTGTGGGATGTAAAGTCAGGTGATGTGCAACATCACAGCCTCTCCTTGACAAATGGCAACCCCGCCTTCTGGTGGTACATCCTGTTCCCACTAAAGGGGCTCTGACAACCGCCAATAGCGGTATAACTATACCATCGGGATTAGAGAAAATGCTATCCCACACTCGCCAACCCGCTTGGCCAACCCCTCCAAAATGACTCCACAACTTAAATCTTGGCCCTCAGTCTCCGGCAGCTGGAATGTACCTGGCCAAGGCAGCGGCCAGTGCGACATGAAGGCAGAGGGTGCTAAAAATCCCCAGAGGACCGGACTAGGCTGCCATCTGATGCTGACCTTGGCTACGTATAATGGACGCTCCCTATCTTCTGATTCAAAGCTTCTTGAATTGGAAGAGGAACTACAAAAGATGAAGTGGGATATCGTCGGGCTAAGTGAGGTAAGGAGAAAAGGAGATCTCATTGAACTGAAAAGTGGACACCTCTTCTACTATCGTGGGACTGATACTGGCAGAACTAGTGGTGTTGGATTTATAATAAACAAGAAACTGAAGGATAAAGTTGTAGAAGTTTGAAAGTTCCTCTGACAGAGCTGCACGACTCGTTATCCAACTCTCGAGAAGATGCCAGGCTCAGATTATTCAAACTTATGCACCCACCACAAGTCATCCTGAAGAAGAAATTGAAGAATTTTATGAGGAAATTCGTCATCTAAATAATAAAGGTAAGCAGCACTTGAAGATAATTATGGGAGATTTCAATGCAAAAATAGGGCAACGGCAACAGAATGAAACTTCAGTAGGTAAATTCGGTCACGGCAACAGAAACCAGCATGGAAATACTCTCGTTGAGTTTGCAGAGGCAGAAGGGTTTTTCATCTTGAACTCCTTTTTTAAGAAAAAGCCACACAGGAAATGGACATGGAGACATCCAAATGGGATGACAAGTGAAATTGATTTTATTATGTGTAACAAAAAATTCGTCATAGAAGACTGCAGTGTGCTAAACAAGTTCAACACAGGTAGTGACCATAGATTGGTGAGATGTAAGATGCACCTCAACACTAAACTGGAACGTAGCAAGCTCATTAGACAAACAAAATGTATTGACATAACCAACCTTAAAAAACACCATAATACCTTCAAGTTGGAACTGAAGAACAGATTCTCTGCTTTAGAAGGCCTAACATAGGAAGAAAAGGATATTTCTGAAGTTAACAGAAAAGTAACCAAAGCTCTTATGGAAACAGCAACAAAATTAGCTGGGTCTAAGAACAAGTTGCATGTGAACAAATTATCAGGAAAAACCAAAATGTTGATGCAAAAAAGAAGAGAAATGAGGACAACTAAAGAAGATGTGACTTCCAAAGTGGAATATATAGAGCTATGCAAGACAGTACGAAAAAGTATCACTGAAGACGTAAGGAAATTCAACTGTGAACTAGTAAGGAAAGCAATTGAAAACAACCAAAGCCTAAAGATAGCAAAGGGACATCTCAGTAAGGGAAGAAAACAGATTATGGCACTGAGAAAAGAAGATGGTTCTGTAACAAGAAATAGAGGCGAAATTTTGACAAGAGTGAAAGATTTCTACTCCAAATTATATGAAAGGGATGATACATGTACTCCAGACATCTTGAAAGGTACCAGTACCACAGTTCTTCCAGTCCTCCCAGCAGAAGTTGCACATGCAATCAAGAACATGAAGCTGGGAAAAGCTCCAGGAGAAGATGGAATTACTGTAGACATCATACAAGAAGCAAGTGGAGAAATCGAAACAGTACTCGCCCTAATTTTCACTCGATGCCTTAATGAAGGGAAGATTCCTGAGGATTGGAACAATGCTACAATGATTTTGCTACATAAAAAAGGTGACATTGAGGATATCAGGAACTGCAGACCTATCAGCCTCCTATCAGTGGTTTATAAAATCTTCACTAAAGTTCTTTCACACCGCTTAAAGGTGACACTGGACATGGCTCAACCGAGAGAACAAGCTGGATTCAGGAGTGGCTACAGCACAATAGATCATATCCACGTACTGAGAGAACTAGGGAATATGAACTTCCATTGTGCATGGCTTTTATCGATTAGAAAAAGCCTTTGATTCGGTGAAACCATCAGCAGTTACAATGGCCCTGAAATCCTGCGGTATTGAAGATGCATACATTAATATTAATAACATCTATGAAAATACAAGTGCAAAGATTCGGCTGTTTGAAAATACAACATACATAAAAATTGGAAAAGGAGTGAGACAAGGTGACACCATATCTCCGAAGCTCTTTAATGCTACATTGGAAAATGTCTTTCAATCACTGAACTGGGAAAACAAAGGGATAAAGATTAATGGAGATTATCTAACCCACCTTCGTTTTGCTGATGACATAGTCATTTTTGAAACTACCCCATCAGAGCTGCAGAGTATGATCCAGGAACTTGCTGACAAGAGTAAAGAAGTGGGATTGAAAATGAACTTTCAGAAGACAAAAGTGATGTTCAATGCTTTTACAAGAAATGAAGATTTATCGCTTGATGGAGAAAAGCTGGAGATAACAGATACGTACGTTTATCTTGGACAGCAGATATCAAGTGAGAGTCACATTGATGAAGAAATTAATCGGCGTACAAAACTTGCCTGGAGAGCTTTTGGAAGAAACAGTATAATTTTCAAGAGCAATATGCCATTATGTCTTAAAAGAAAAGTGTTTGATCAATGCATCCTTCCAGTGCTTACGTATGGTGCAGAGATATGGACCTAAAAGAGACATACAAAGGCTGCAGACAACTCAAAGTAGCATGGAGAGGTGCATGCTTGGTGTAACCAGGAGAGATAAGAAGAGGAACTCGTGGATCCGAAAAATGACAAGAGTGGAAGACATCATGATCAGAGTTAAATCCCTGAAATGGCAATGGGCTGGACATACTGCCAGAAGAACAAACCATCGATGGACAGCCGAAATTTTAGATTGGATTCCAAGGGACAGGAAAAGACCCAGAAGAAGACCACATGGGAGATGGGTGGATGAAATTCGAAAGTATGCAGGAGTGACATGGAGGAGACTGGCACAAGACAGACCGCTGTGGAGGAAATTTGGGGAGACCTTCGTCCAGCAGTGGATTGATAATGGTTGACAGTGGTGATGTTGCTGATGATATACTCGTGTATAAGTCAATCTCGTGTATAAAAAAAAAAATTTCCTGAGGATACGCCCGCATGCGGATATGTGAACCTACTGTTTATTGTTGTAGCTGGCTCTCGCAATGTTGCTTGCAGCAGTTTCACGCGAAATATGGGTGGAATCGAGGCACAATTCTGGGAAGATTATAGGGCTCACCACCCTGGTCCTGGTTAGAGAGTTTTCAGTGAAAGTTACACACTTTAACAATATATGAACCCATGTTTGCACATTGCCCTCCCCCCCTTCTCCCACTTTTTGGCAACGAGTTTTCGGCAGTTAATTCATTCATGGAGAGTAAAGCATTTGCTTCCACAGCAAACGAATTGTGATGTATTTCCCAAACATCGTAAAGCACATCGTTATTTAAAAAAAAAAAAGAAAAAAAAAGAAAGACACTTCTTGAAACATATTTGGAAAGCGTAAATAGGTCTTGATGTCAACCTGATAGCTTTTTATCCCATAAAGAATATGCATGCCATAAAAAATAAATGTGTAACTTTTGAAGTTTTCAATGGATCTCTTCAAAATTTAAAATAATCTTTACTTTGATGTATTGCGGATACTGTAAAATTTGTACGCAACTATTTTAAAAAATGAAGAAAAATTTGTTCTAAAAATTTTCTCTTGCTACCCTGTGCAGCGTAGCAGCTTTTGGTCAACTGCTAAGCTGGACGAGTGTATGATTAACAGAGGTCGTTTATCTACTACCGAGTTTCACCCCCCCCTCCACACCGTGTTTGTGACAATCGGCTTAATTGACAAAACCAAACATCGCCCCATTCAGTAAAGATGCAATCTATTTTTGTTCGTTCTTAGTCTTCAGAAAAGGTTACTGTTTGTTTGATTTTTAGAGCTGGGGCACACTCAGTGTAATAACAAGCGTAAGTAGTTTGTTACTCTAATGCACTTTTTACTATCACTGGCAATGTTATTCTGAGCGATTGGCCAAGTTAAAACACTTTCATTTTCGGGATGCATTGATCAAGTTACCGCTGTTCTGTAGATTGTCATGCCTCTCTTCTCTGCCATCCGTAAGGAGGGGCTTCGAGCGATCTCCTTTTTCAATAGTCTGTTCTTTTCCTTCTTCATTCCCCCGTCGAAAATTGAGCACAGTCGTAGGTCATGGCACGGTGCATCTTAAACTACTGGCTGACGCGTTCACCTCTTTCCTCTGGGTGATTTACCAGTGGGGCAGTCAAGGCTATATTGACAAATCTAAAATGGACTTTGATACATCCTTGCGAAATGAGTTTTTCTATTAGTGAAGAAAAAAACTCGTATTGCTAAGAATTTTCTTGATTTTATTTATAGCTTTCTTCTGTACCAGTAACACCCGGAAAATGACTAAATATACAGCTGCAAATGAACTGATACAGCAAAGGGCTAAGTATGCGCATTTCCATAAGGCATCAAAATTTTGGTTTTCAACCTATCAGAAATAGTTTCTGTGTATAGTTCGACCCCCTAATTTTGACCTAAATATTTCATTAAAAAAGTCTACCTATACACGAGTATATACGGTAATCGGGGATATATATCTCGGTGCCTATTCTTGTGAGGTAGAGGAGATATATACTGCATTTTGTTAACATCAGATACCTGATGATCACAGATGATGATGTTAGCAAGGCTAAGCATGGGGTTAGAAAAAATGTTATTGATTATTTTTCGGTAGATCTGGTATTTAAATGAATGAGTATATCTCACAGTTGTCATCTTGCATGTTTTTTTTTTTATTTTTTATTTCAGTTGCTTATTTAAAGATTATGAGTCAGGTAGGAGCTCACAAAACTCTAAAGAGCTCATATGAAACAAAATGTGCCACAGCACCTTAAAATAAGGAAAAGGCAATTTAATCATTAATGGTGTCACCCTAAAATAGGAAAATACAGTTTGACGGTTACACTGGATGACAATTTTTATGCCTCCTAATCACATCCCAGTGTCGAAGTGTTGTGCCTCCCCTCCCATCATTTATACATGATGGGAGGGGAGGCACAAATTTTAAAGTGTTTGGCAGAAATTTTGGGAAAAAATTCTGTTTATATGCATTTCGACCGATGCTGATAACGTTATCCTTAATTTAAAAAAAAAAGTTTTCAAATGAATATTGTACGTAGTATTTATTTAATGTACATGTGTATGTAGTATGGAAACCATGGATACAAATCTCTATGGCAAGTTACTATTTCTTCACAATTTTAGCTTACTAGGTCATTCTTTTTTTTTTTTTTTTTTCTTTCATAAGGCTATTTATGAATTATAGTTTGTAACCAGACAAGGAATATCTCTTATCATTTTAAACTATAATTACAAAAATGGTGTGTTTCTGCCACTCTCTTACAAATTCGTTCAGAGGACTCCCCCATTTCCCCCATAAGTGCAAAAACTAAGAGCCATGTGGAATGCCACTCCCCCCTCCCCCCCCCCATGAGGCTACAATTCATAAAACTTCCAAAAGTTTAAAACTGATTGGTTTATATCGTTGACACGAACATTAGTATTGAACTGTTCTCAGGGGTCAAATTTAGTTTCCACGCTACAGAAAAAGTATCATAATGCATATTTTCACAGAAAATAATCGGAGATTTTGCGTGCTTGTATAAAATCCTCCTAAAACTTTTTTGTCAACATTTTTCATCCTGTGGCGAATGGCAAGTTTATACTTAACGATATGCTTACGAGGAGCAATAATTTTGTAGGATGTTGATCAGACAAAGCATGAAAAAGGTCTGGAGTGTCAGGTCATTTGCAATAACCCTCTACAAACGTCCTCAAAAAGGGAGAAAGGCTTCATTTCATCGCTGGCATGACAAATCTGAAAACAAAGCACAACGGAACTTTTTATCCATGTATACATACACACATACTCGCCAGAATAATAATAAAAGAAAGCTGATTAAAAAATAGAAGATTCCCAAAATTAGCCAAAGAAATTTCTCCATGATCATAGTGTCGAAAGGGCAGGAGAAATGTCTTTAAATTGTTGGTCTCTCGTCTAGAGTAAAAGCATTGGCAGTAATCCCCTCCAATAACTTTGGTTTTACATCGATTTTAAGAAATGATCTAGATGATGACACAAAACTCAGGGAAAATCTCGCGAACAATTTAAAAACTTTAGATGTTGAATTTTATGATAATCGCCAAATTCATTATCGGAAAAAGAAATGCGTTCTGTGGAAGCCCAACTTCCTGTTGTCTGATTTGATCAAATATAATCAAAATCAGACATGAAAGTAGATCATAGCATTGTGAGACATCGTTCATGAAATAATCATGCTTTTTTAAAATAAAGGATTCCTTTTCTTTAAACTTTAAAACATGAGTTCAACAATGCATGTATTGTAATCGCTTCTTGTGTGCGGAAGGGATGTCATTCTTCTTCCGGTACCATGTCTCCGCACAGCCGTGGCCACAACACAGCATGCTTCGCTGACCGGGCTTTCACCGTGGCAATGCACTAGCCGTGCACTATGTTTAAAAATTCTTTTCTCTGCACCCAGGTAAAAGCCCAAGGGTTTTTTTTCTTCATTTGATAGAATAAACCTTTCTTTGCAAAGAATAATAACTGCAGCTTTCTAAGTGCTGTACTACATTGCCTTTTTAAGCATTGAAGAAAGGCTCTCTCATTGCTCATAACTCAAAAATTAAAGCAGATAGAAACTCCTGCATTGCACGAATGAATTCCTTGGTAAAAATTATGATGATTTATGTATTTCTTTTTATTCTAAATAATGGAGATATTTGTGTTTTTATGCAAAACATGTCTGCCATGCACCAAAATTTAAAAACATGTCTCCTTATCCATCGGAAATAAATTGAAACTTTCAGGGTTTTTATAAGTTGGGAGTAGCTACCCATTAAAAAAAAAATCGTAAGAATCTGAGATGTGTTGATGGAAAATTAATTCAAAATCTGATGATTTTGCATGGAATGACACCTTTCCCCCTCTCTTTGTGAATTTCACGGCAACAATAAGTAAAAATTATCTAGTAGTTTGTATTTCTTTGTGGAGCTTACCTCTGAATCTCGGAGAACAGCTTAGTGATGATGATCTTTGTGAATTTCAAAGTCCTATAACTAGAGAAGTATTTTTATGTAGGAAGCCAAAATTTTGCACTAATTAGTTTATAAAGACTGCTTGTTCACCAAGTTTCATGAAAATCAAGAGTTGAGGTCAAAAATGTTACTTTTTCATGCTGATTTGACATGGAATGATCCATAGGTGAGTCCATATTTCACTGCTCATTACAATTTATGAAATGAAGTGAAATATAGGTGAATTCAAATTTCATTCAAATAGATGTCATCGCTCATTCCACGTTATTTTATAAACAATTCATAGCAACTGAAAAATTGTTCTACCGACACTGCTGGGACCGAATCCCAAATCTCTCTATAAATAGCAGAGTGCGTTCGCTTTATGCTACGGTGCCAACAATTCACAGTGCCATGCATGGTTTATCAGTCAGCATCTGATTACCAAATCCTTATTGATGGGCTCAGCAGCTGATGTGTCGCCATCTGGTGGCTTTCAACAGAGCCAAGCTGTTTAATTACAGCTGATAAATCCAAAGGGCGATAGAAATGGTGAATATATTTCAAATACGTGGAGATAATGCAAATGCTGCTGAGCCCATCAATAAGGATTTGTGTAGTCAGATGCTGACTGATAAACCACGCATGGTGCTATGAATTGTTGGCACTGTAGTGTAAAACGAACACACTCTGCTAGTTATCGAGAGATCTGGGATTTGATCCCAGGGGTGGTAGAACAATTTTTCAGTTGCTATGCATTGTTTATAAAATTAAGTGGAATGAGTGATGGCATCATCTATTTGCATTATCTCCACGTATTTGAAATATATTCATCAAATTTCATTGTTGGGGAACAATTTATGAAATGTGGTAAAAGTTCTTTGTTTCTTATATTCCTGAAATGTTTAGAAAAAATAACACAGTATGTGCATAATGTGTATGTTTGTATTTGGGCGCGTACAATTTTGGTTTATGCATTCATTTTTTATGGATAACATGGCTAGAGTTAAAATTTGAAATTTTTTTGGCCCTGTGAGAAAGACTAGATGGATTGTTTTCAGGTAATTTCAGTTAAGAGATGCTGTTTGTGAACTCAGAATTAAAGTTACTGAATTTTTTTATATAAAAATTGAACTTCAAAACTTTAAATTTATTAAAATCAAATTAATTTTAATGTAAAAAAATTGCATGTGCAGTCAACTCATACCTCAAGAAAATGGTCTGTTGGATTACAAAAAGGTAGAACATTGTTCTAGTGTCAGAAATTGAGTTAGCTATAGTTCATTTATGTTTGATACAGTGAAAAGGAAAAGGCTTACAGCCTGAAAGCCAAGCTCAGGGCCTTCCAGAAATTCTGAAACAAATCATGACCAGTGTATCGGATGAATAGGCTAACAACTTCTGCCAAGATCAGCAATGCCAGGTTTCACATGATAGTAGGCATAGTTCACAACAGTTTCCTGAAAACACAACTTAGATTTTGAGTTCCTTTGATTTGTTTCTCTCACTCTTTAGTCATTCAGTTGCCTTCAGTTGTGGGGTGCACTGGTGGATTGGAATCTGGAATAACATACGGTAATGTTTCAGCAATGAGAGCTTATTCTTCCTCTGTAAGTGAATGGGCAAGTGGAGGTCGGAATGTTTCATGTTAGAGCTATTTTAGCCAGTGTGTGAGTGGTTTGTGAATCGGAGAAATGTCAATGTATATAAGAGACAAACACTTGTTGCAAACTCTTGTAGTGATGGGATTTATTTGTGGAAACCAGATAGCAGCTTTAGCAGATTGTGAAAACTCTATAAAACTAGTGGAAGTGTCCCAGTTTGGGAGAATGTCAATAATTCGATGTTCCAGCAGGATAATGCCCACCGCACTGCTAACAGTACTAACTTGCTATTCAAGCTATTTTTAACCCATGGCCTGTGAATTCACAAGATCTGTTCCCAAACATGCTGGAACATGATTAGAAAGTATATGACCTCAAATTCAATACTTTACTTTCAGTTCAGGTTGCAAGCTCAAAAGTACAAGGGAAAAACTTCCTGAAATTTATATTTAATATGTCAATTATATGCTTGTATTTTGGAAATACTCCATTTATTTAACCGTTAACCACAGAGGTTCTCTAAATACAACATAAACTCAGAGGTGCAGTCTCGCATACCATGGTTCTTATTTTAAAGGTAATTAAGAAGAAGGTAGTGTAGAGCACGCTAAGTTACGTATAAAAAGTTTAAGGCAAATATATTTCAGCCATTGCTATGGCCTTCATCAGTGCGACTACGATTGGTTTACGTTGCCAGATTGGAAAGGTAAGTTTTGTAATGCTAACTCCGGGTGACGTGATGCAATGAGGGATTTCCAGATGTAAAGAACAAGAATGGGGAGCTCAGAGTTGCAATTTTTGAAAAATAAAATTTCCAAACTTTCTCTAAACCTCGGAACATACCGATTTTGGAAGGGAGCCAACTTTTTAGTATCGGACCAAAGTGGAATATCAGAAGTGTCAGCCATGGTAAGAAGAGACAAGGAAGATGAAGATTTTCCATATTTCACATCAGATTTGTGTTCCAGATCTGAAGTCTTGAGAGAATTTTCCGGAAGGAACTTCCTATGTACGCGGTTAATCCAACATTAGTCTTGATCGGAATTTTATACACTCCAGGCGAAGAAAGCGGACAGCATTATTCCTTTCAATTCTCATACCTTCCACCAATATAAACTGTCAGCCCTCAAGTCTCTCATTCGTCGAGCTCATTTGGTTTGTAACACTGAAGGTAATCTAAAAAAAAAAAAATAATGAATTAGCAAACATCCGCTTGATCGCTACTCAACATGGCTTCCCCCCTCTCCTGGTTTCTAAATTAATTCAAAATGCTAAGAGAAAACCAGTTGTTGCTCTTCAACCTGTTTTACCAAAAAGGAAATAATGTTTGCTGGCTCAATCCCTTACCACGTACCTTCTGCCTACAAACTCGTCAGTATCTTCAAAAGAGAAGGATATAGACTTGCCATTCATTCTTCCCCATCAATTTCTGTTATCTTCCGTAATGACAGAGACCCAAGACCTCCGCTTTCTTCGCCTGGAGTGTATAAAATTCCAATCAATACTAACGTTGGATTAACCGCATACGTAGGAAGTTCCTTCCGGAAAATTCTCTCAAGACTTCAGGAACACAAATCTGATGTGAAATTTGGAAAACCTTCATCTTCCTCGTCTCTTCTTACAATGGCTGACACTTCTGCTATTCCACTTTGGTCCGATACTAAACAGTTGGCTCCCTTCCAAAATCGGTATGCTCTGAGGTTTAGAGAAAGTTTGGAAATTTTATTTTCCAAAAATTGAAACTCTGAGCTCCCCAGTTTCGTTCCTTACATCTGGAAATCCCTCGTTGTGTCGCATCACCCGGAGTTACCGTTACAAAACTTACCTTTCCATTCTGGCAACGTTAACCAATTGTAGTCGCACTGATGAAGGCCATAGTAATGGCTGAAATATATTTGCCTTAAACTTTTTAATACGTACCTTAGTGTTCTACACTACCTTCTTCTTAATTTGTATGTTAGTTACGTGCATTGCCTACCAATCATTTATGATTTTAAAGGTAATGACTATAGAATATGGAAGTTTTTTTTTTTAATTACTACATTATAGTAATTTGGAAAAGAATTTGTGAAGAAAAAGTAATATTTTAAGAAAATATTGTGCTTTCACCCTGTGGTGAAACTTTTTTAAAATGAGACAAAATATTAAAGTGAAAAGTACCACAATATAAAATGCAATATATTATAATTTCATTACATTTTAGTATATGTGAATCTATTTAGCACAGAAATTATTTTAAAAATTCCCATTCTCAACAAAAACAGTAGTTTACACAATATATCTCATTGTTTTTTATGTATCTTGTATGAAATTCTGTTGAACGTTTTTCTATGATTCATCAGTTTACTCAATTCTTCACTGTATTTCATCAATCCATTTTTGAAAAGCATCTTGAAAGTCAGGGGATCTAGAATATTAACTGTTTTTCTTGACAACAGTTCCATAAGAAAACTCAAAAGTAAAAGATGCACAGGTACACAGGAGATTCATCTGTTTCTTTCTTGGGAACAAAAGCAGAGAACCAGATATGTCACATGATCAACTGAACTTTGGCTGGAAAAGAAGTAGACAGATTTAAAGGGAGGAATGTGGTTAGAACTAGTTTTTCAGATTTGTTAGCAGTCTCGAAGTGGTCTCGCATACTGTACCTTTTGTGGTTGAAGTTTAAAGACATTTTCAATTTTTTTTTGCGGATATATTTCCATCCTTTCATATACCTAGATCTAATATTTACAAAAAATAATGACTAGCATTATATGAGTTTTGAAGTGTACACCAAACCATCTTTTAATTCAAATCATCCAAACAAGTGTAAAATAGCTGCTGTTTAATCCTATGTCTGTAGGACCTACATACACACTTATCCAATGATATAGTGCTGAACAGGAATCAAGAATTGCCCTGTAAATTATGGCAACAATCGTTGATCATCTAGCAAGGAACATCTATCGAAGTATAACATCAACCAATTTATCCATCACTAATGATAAAGATCAACTTAACCCTTTAAGCAGCATACATGAGATTCTTCCGTAGATTTGTGGAAATACCGCTTTTTTTTTTTTTTTTTTTTTTTTTTGTCATGTGGGTCAACTCGAGATCGATGCAAAAATGAAATGTTTTGGGGATTAATGGCGGGATTGAGAGGTAATTTTCTCCAGCTGGGAACGGTATTTTGTCTTTAAAACTTTCGAAAATGGAAGTTGAACAGCGTAAAGATTTTCTCTGCAATCGTAATTTCTGTTTTATCGTGGTTGCCTTTGTCCAGTATTGTTGTTAAATGTAATTTTATTGCATAAATGGTTGTATTTCAGCATGAAACTGTGCACGACGACTTCCGAAAATGGATGTTAAGACGGCGCGGAAATATCTTTGTAGTCTTGAGGCACCAGATTCTTCCATGGATTCGAGGAATTCTGCCATTTCTGTCGTGATTTTTCTTTTGAAAACTTTCAAAAATGGGAGTTAGACGGAGGAAGATTTCTCCCGTAATCATAATTTTTTTCCGCAATGTTATTTCTGCCCAGTATTATGCTTAAACATTTTATTCCATAAAAATTTGCATTTCAGTTTAAAAATGGGGAAAAAAGTTTCCGAAAGCGGTAGTTGGATGAAGCGAAAATGTTTCCTGTAATCGTAATTTTTTCCCCCACGACATTCTTACTATCGTGTGTTGTTGTTAAATGTTACTTTCCTCCATAAACGTTTGTATTTAAGCTTGGTAAGGGTGGGGGAATTTTCCAAAAATGGAAGTGATGAAGTTGTAAGAATTGACGCTTGGTGTTAAAAATATTCAAGTTATCTAAAATGGCAAAAGCTTTGATATCGTGTATTCATGGTCCTCATGCATGATGGATAAATATGCTGTTCTTTCAGCATGATGAATAATAAAATCGTTGTCATAGGAGGAAATGTATATATATATTAAAAAAAAAGGAAAATTTTTAATGAAGAAATTTGGGAAGGGAATGATATCAAAAGAAAGAAAAATTAAGCACTGAATGCTGTGCAAATTCAACAAGATACGAATATGGCTGGGGAACTTTCTGAGAAGAAAACAACACTAGGAAACTTGGTGATTTTCCAGCAAGTACAATGATAAAACAAAATGAGAAAAATGCTTGTATGTCTTTTAAAAATATATTATTTTGTTTTGAATTCAGTAATTATATATTTTGAACAGAGTGTTTTCCAGTTTAACATTTACATAAATAAATTACAGTGAACAATTCCATCTTGCTTGCGTTGCCTATTCACGCTTTTGTGACACACGTTTTAGAAGTTCATCTTTTTTGTTTCTTGGTTGGTCTTCTGTATGAAGCAGCTGATGTACGTAAAACAAATGGAGCCTGGAACTTTCCGCTGTACCCAAAGAAAAATGTTTGCATAGCAGCACAGGGTTTTATGAAAGCTGACCCCCCCCCCCATATGAGCAATACTAACCATATTGTGGAAGTGGGTGTGGAAAGTAGACCTCAACACTTGAGCTCCAAATTTTCATAAATTTTTGTAACACTTAATGTTCCTCATTTTTTTTTTTTTTTGTAGAAAGAAGATCCTTTGAGTTAAAAAAATATCAATGATATCTGTATGAAACTAAAATCCAAAATTTTGTGAGCATCAAAATTTATGCATGAGCGAAACTCACAAATTCAGAACCAGAAACTTATTTTGTACCGTAAGTGCTTCAAAATTTCTTCATTTGTGAAATCCATAAATGATGGCAATTAGTTTTTATGGTGCTCATGACTTTTCTTTTGGAAAGGGGGATAATAGCTTCTTGCACTTTTCTAGCTGATTATGAACTTTCTCTAAACTGCTACGTCATTAGCACACCAGATTGTACATAGGGGGGGGGGGAGTTACCTTTGTATTGCATTGATTTCTCATAGCAGGGTATATTAGCTTTGCAATATATATATATATATATATGTTTATGTATATAGTTTATGGTACTTCACTGTGTTAAATGGTGTAATTAAATCACTCTTGCAATAGGTTTTTCTTACAACATTGCTTCATTTTCAAACTGGCAATGTCTGTACTTAGTATAAGATTATGTGGAAGCTGTAGAAATTACATTTAACATGTAGTTGAATTTGTATGCTATTGTACTTGGTATACACATGTATTACAAGCATTTAGCTAAACATATCCCATGTAGGAAGCATTTACTTTAAGTAAACTTAACATTCTAAGATAAAGATTAATATAAAATGATAACCATCAAATTAAACTAATTATTACAATCAGGTATGTTCTTTGTGACTCATAATGAAACTTTTTTGTTTCTTTTCCAGTGGTACATGAAGCTGTGAGCACAGGAGATCCAGAATTAGTTCAAGAAGTTTTAGAAAGAAGAGATTACCAGAGGTATAGTAGTAGAGTTGGAGGGATTCCAGATTTACTAAAGAGAATAAGAGATGTAAGTACTTTTTAGTATGATCATAGTATATGAAGAGCCACTCTAAAAGATTTGATATGTGAAAACATGGTTAGAAATATGGCATTCTTATTTCTTAGATATCTTTGAAGTATATAAACTAAACATTAATGCACTAAATGAATTTTCCACAACTCAGAGTGTAGTCACTTACTACTTAAAGTGCTTGCTTTGATTTCATCCTGTAATGAAAATTATCATCCTTATAAATATTTGTGGCTGTTAAAGAATAATCAAGTCATACATTAGAAGAATAATGAAGGTTCTTAACATTTTTTTCTGATTGCAAAGAACCATCAGTTATATTTTTTCTGTAAGAAAAGTGTATTGGTGCAGCATTTAATGTCGCCATTATGTCTTAAAAGAAAAGTGTTTGATCAATGCATCCTTCCAGTGCTTACGTATGGTGCAGAGACGTGGACCTTAACTAAAAGAGACATACAAAGGCTGCAGACAACTCAAAGAAGCATGGAGAGGTGCATGCTTGGTGTAACCAGGAGAGATAAGAAGAGGAACTCGTGGATCCGAAAAATGACAAGAGTGGAAGACATCATGATCAGAGTTAAATCCCTGAAATGGCAATGGGCTGGACATACTGCCAGAAGGACAGACCATCGATGGACAGCTGAAATTTTAGATTGGATTCCAAGGGACAGGAAAAGACCCAGAAGAAGACCACATGGGAGATGGGTGGATGAAATTCGAAAGTATGCAGGGGTGACATGGAGGAGACTGGCACAAGACAGACCGTTGTGGAGGAAACTTGGGGAGACCTTCGTCCAGCAGTGGATTGATAATGGTTGACAATGATGATGATGCTGATGATGATGGAGCTTTTGCATAACATCTGGCAGACATTTTGTGGTATACTGCAAGGGGAAGCTGAAAAGTTTTTCACACAAGCTCATAAGCTTTCATTGGTATGAGATATTAGGATAAAAGAAACCCCATGCACAAAGTAATATAGATGAGCTATTTGTTTTTCAATATGATCACTGCCTTTAGCACAGCATTTCTTCCTATAAATAGGCAGTCCTTTCATTCTGTCAATGAGAACTGTTGTGTTTTTTCTTCAGTAAGTTTTTCACTGTAACCATAACTTGGACAGCAAAGATGAAATGCTTTTCTTTGAGGACATGCTTCAGTATGGGAATTATGTGAAAGTATGATGATGCAATATCCTTGCCTGCCAAGGTTTATGGTTTATCCATAAGATTTACAGAAATTCCACTTGTTTTACTGTTATTTTACAGATTTCCTCCCCCTTCCCCTGAGATTAGGGTGATTTGATGGGAGAATAAATGTCCCTGTAGACCTTTGTATCCATATGTTTGGATTTACCTGACCACAATTTTGCCCACTTTGGCATCGCCCAACCCCCTTTGCATATGCAGCCAAGCAGAAAAGACTTCATTAAAAAACATTTTAGGATTACAATTGTCGATAACTGCTAAAAAGAGAAATGAAAATAGCCTCACACAAGACATTTAAGAGGTATTCTAACATGTTGACATTCACCCAAGACATTAAAAAGGTATTCTATTGCATTTTTAAAAGGTATTGTAACATGTTGCCACACAAATTTAAGATTAAAACCTCAGTTAAAGTAAAAACAATTACTGCAATTACAATAATTTTGCAGTTAGAAATGAATTTTGGGTGTACCTTGCCTAATAATAGTGTACTAATGAGATAATTATGTATTGATTGCATTTTAATCACTGTAAACATGCAATAGTGCCAAATATCTTATAGCACATGGAATCTATTAAAATTGACTAATCATTTGCATAATAAATCTACTTTTAATCAATATGTTAGGTTTCATTTAATCAGTACATTCAATACATCAGTCAGTTGAACTCTTCAATAAAACACTCACAGAAAATTTCTTGTGGATTTCAATTCTTGGAACTTGGCTATGATGTAAGGAGGATGTTGAATGACATAAAATTTTTATTGTCTCAGGGCTTCCTTGGTAACTGCTGCATTGTGCAGTCTTGCATTGTCATGATGAAGCAAAATTCAACCACAGTTACTCTAAACATGAAAACCACTCCTTCGCAATTTCATCAATGTTTCACAGTTGACCTCTTTCCAAGAAATCCATCGGGTAAACACTCTGTTCATAGCAGGAGTTTGTCACCATTACCTTACCACAGGATGCCTAACTATACACTTTTTAGGCCCAGCCAAAGTGGGATAGCAGTATTACTATCACTGCAACTCTTCTTCAGGGGCCAAAATGATGCAACCAAGTTCCATCCTCAGTGACTACTACATACTACTAAATATCACTAAGCTGTTCTCTGAGATTCAGAGGTTAGCTCCACAAAGAAATACAAACTACCAGATAAATTTTTAACTGATTATTTACTTACTGTTGCTGTGTCAAACTTCTCCATTTGCAGCGATCTTGACACACAACTCAGGCTTCACTTACCTCCATCACTCGACATACACAAGATCTTTTGTACTTCATACTCATAATCTTTTTCTCATGCATACACTCCTGAATCTGATCCTCCCATGACTTTCTTGGCCTTCCTCTGCCTTTCCTTCCTGCCACTTGGGCTAAAAAAAATTTTCTTAGTAAGATCTCATCACTCATTCTTTCAACATGGCCAAACCACTGAAGCATATTAGTCTTCACCTTAATAATAACATTTTGCTTCACATTACACAACTGCAACACATCTTATTTGCTCACACAATCAGAATGTGTCTTGCCACCCCCACCCCCGTAAGTAATGCATTTCTCCAGCACACAAAAGACTATGTTTTATCTGTAGTACCCAGGTTTCACTGCCATACATCAGAGTAAGGACAGTTACACTTTCATACACACCCATGTGGGACTCTCTTGAGAACCCATCATTCCTGTGAAAACCTCGCAAAGCAGCCATGGCTTTCAATGAAGAATTCACTCTTCTACTAATTTCACCATCGAATTTTTTCTCTCTATCAAACATGCTTCCTAAATACACAAACTCATTCACCTGGTCAGTCACAGTGCCATTTAGACTTATATTGCATTCAGTACTACCAGTTCCTCGCTCAAAAACCGTAACTTTGGTTTTTCCCTTATTTATACTCAGTTTGAATTTCATGCAAACTTTGTACATCCGGGACCACATACTCTGCAACACATTTTTGCTCTCTGCAACAAGACAGTGTCATCACCATACAGCAATCTGCACATGCAGATATCACCAAGACATAAACCAGTATTATCTATTTTGGCATCACACATGCATGCATCCATAAATATATTAAACAGCATGGTGACATTACACAACCTTGCCTGACTCCTGCACCAATAGATAACCATTTTGATTAATGATTAAATGCCAGTCACTCTTACACAAGCTCTACTGCCAGCATACATGGCTTTTTACACTAAGTAGATTCCGAGTAACACTATATTAATTCAATACCTTCCACAGAAGTGTCCTATTTACTCTATCTTAAGCTTTCTGTAAATCTATGAAGGCAGCAAAAACTTTCTTACCAACAGCCAGATACTTTTCAATCATGTGTAATGCAAAAATTTGGTTAGTGCAGCCTTTACCAGGCATAAAACCACTCTGAATGTCCCACACTTTCTCTGATGTAAGACCTCGTACTTTTTCAATAATTACCTTACCAAACACTTTCCGTGGCACACTCAGTAGTCTAATACCACGATAATTCTTGGTCAGTCTGATCACCTTTCCCTTATACAAGGGAACAATGATAGCATCTTTCCAATCCTGAGGAACCATTCCTAACTCCCAGCACAACTGGCAAATTTCAGTTAACGAGTCAATTACAGAGTCTCCACCATATTTCAACATCTCAGCAGTTTATGCCATCCACTCTGACTGATATAAAAAAAATCGCCAGTTTTCATCTGCTTTAGAAGTCTGACACATTTCTACCTATGTGGCTTTACTCCTGGTGTTAACCTTCATGCAACCCAAAGGAACTCGGATCTTTCTGTAACTTAAAATTTTAATGATGTGGAATACTTTCTTTAGAAATTCAGAATTCTTCAGGAATAACACGTTGAGTTCTCCAGCAGTTGGCTCATTTGCTGGGACTGGTGAACAAAGCTTGCCCATGAAAATGAAAACTGCATTGCCTGGGTCACAATTCTAAATTTTGATATCCAACTACTCACAGTAGAGCCAACTGCACTATAAACACTTTTAGTTGCCCATGAATGTCTGTTGGTGCAGTGTTTTTAGAAGTAAATTCCATGACTGCTCATTGTTTTAAGTGCACTAATGTCCTATCTGAACATGACTGTATTTTTTTGTAATGCACAGCGTGTGCACAACATACACTTCTGATACTTGATGGGGTTGTTGAAGATGAAGCAAGGGACCCAATGTAGGGCAGCAGCCCTCTCCCTGCTGTGACTTCTTACAAAAGTTGAATGCTGGCCTGCAAAACTTTTCAGCTGCATGTCATAGTTATTGGTAAGTCTTTTCTTCCTCCACATGCAAGCTTTGCTGAGACATGCAGGAAGGCAAATATCTTACATCAACTTCATTGTAAACCCCTTTTTCACTTGTTGACTTTGGTGCATCTTTATGGAGTTGCAGACAGCTCTATTGATGAGTAGACGTCATTTTATATAAAGATGTGAAATTTTGTTACATATTACTTTTGAAATAATATGACAGCCGTAGCTGCACAGAGAGTGTGAGAGAGAAAGAGTGAGTGTGAGAGTGTGTGTGTAAGAGAGAGAGAGAGAGAGAGTGAGTGAGTGTGTGTGAGAGAGAGAAGTCTCGTGGCTGATGTGCTCTGAATTTTCAAAGCAATGTCAAATCGTGGGATACTCAGTGCATGTGCGAGGCAGTTTTTGTTCTTTATGACTGGAAGTTCATGTATATAGTGGTAGGCACCTCCTAAGAATCCAATGCTGAGGGTCTCTTCTACCATTTTACAAGTGTTTTGAATCAGATTTCATTTTTTTCATGGCAGCTGCATGCTCAGGGGTCACCATTTGAGCAAGGCCTTCCACAGTAGAACTGGCCCTTAAGTGAGTTATGGCTCCCCTAAAATTCCTTAAATCATGGAGTGTCTGAACTTGAAAGTTGTGAATCAGTACAAGGTTTAAGTTCTGAAGAAATGAATTCCATTTTAGAGGATTGAAGTATGGAAGTTAGACAAAACAAAGGGAAAGTGTTGGTGATATCAATAGAAGTTTTGAAAATGTTAATCAGGAAACTGAAAATTAAATGAGTAAATTTAGAGCTGTATATCTCTTAATAACATCTGTAGATATGAAAGCATTAACAAACTTGTTTGGGAGAGGCTATAAATGAGGAAAAGTATAAATGATTGTTACAGTGCTTGGTAGACAGAAATAAGTAACTGTCCAGGAAAAGAAAGTTTATTAGGAAGTATTTAAGCTCATAGTGAGAAGAATTGGCAGTGTGTAGGGGGTCCATAAAGAAAGTTCTGGACCATACCACCACCAGCCTCCTCTCCGCAGCTATCCGAGATCTCCGTGCCTCCATTGTGACTTTGGAATTAAAGTGTTACACCAGGTACCAATTTCTTTCTTTTGCCACCCATCCAGCATTACTGGACAATTTTTTTATCAGAATTCATGAAACTATATCCAGGACTCACAGTTGTGAAACCAAAAGACTTGAAAAAAAGTTTCAGCACCTAGCTTCCACTCAAAAGAACACTCGAAGTTCGGCTCCCACGAAGGTTGCTGATACCAACTTTCCAAGGTATGTGAACCTGTCTTCTGTGCCTATTCCTGCTTAAATTGATAAACTACTTGCCAATGGACCCAAATTTTCTGCTATTGCTAATGCTAGCCTACCACATACTATTTCATTACCGAAAGCAGCGATCCAAAACGCGGATCCCGCACTTCAACCGATCATTCGTGCAAAATCGGCTATTTCAATTTCCGAGGTTCAAACCCCAAGGCTCAAATACTCCTCCTCCTTTTCGAAGAAATTTAGAAATTTCACCCAGTGTAATAATCTTGCAGTTTACAAAGCAGGATGTCCTGTCTTCATCCATAAGAATTCTTTGGACAACAAAGTGGCTGATTTCCTGGGAAAAAAAAAACAATTGCATAAGACTCAAGGCTGACAACACTGGAAAACTATGTAAAGCTGTTAGTAAGCTTTCTAAAAAAACCCTTCTCTGGAATCTTTCTTAGGAGACATCTCCCCCCCCCCCCCCAAGCTTATTTTCGTACTCCCAGGTTGTTCTTACAGATGAAGCTACATAAAGTTGGACATCCCATTAGGCCATTAATTGAAAACACCTTTTCTCCTGCAGTCAATCTTGAAAAGCAATTGGTCAAATGTTGCAAAGTTCTGACAAGAAATCATCCTTATTCTGTTGTATCAACCAAGGACTTTATCCAGAAACTCCCTTCTTCCATCAGTCGTCAAGATTTCCTGTACACCTTTGATGTGGATTCATTGTTTCCTTCTGTTCCTTTCTTTGATGTCTACATGCTCATGGTAAAAAAACTAATGGAGCACCAAGAACTTCCTGGAGAACTGATTAAAGATCTTTAAGACTCTTTTGATTCATTGGAAAAGTATTCCTGTTTTGTATATAATGGTATCTATTACTAACAAAAACAAGATGTACCTATGGGCTCTCCTCTTTCCCCCTTACTTGCTGAAATTTATTTGCAGAACATTGAAACATTAATTGTTGCTGCATCCCTCATGTGGATGACATCTTCATTATTTGGCCACACCAAAAAAACACTGTTTGAACTCATGTCCTCCATAACTTCAAAATTCTCGCATATATAGTTTTCCTCTCAAGAACAGATCGACAATAATATTAGTTTTCTGGATGTTAACATCAACCCAGACTTCTCACTTGGCCTCTCTGTTTACAAGAAACCTTCTGCCACCCATAATATCATCCCTTACCATTCTCGCACTTTTGGAAAATACAAACTGTCTGCTCTTAAGTCATACGTTCACTGGGCCAACCTTATTTGCAACAGCCATTCTGCTCTTCAACTAGAATATCAGAACATCATCAACATTGGAAAATTGCATGGCTTTCCACCCCTCTTATTACATAGACTAATCAAGAGGTTTGAATCACAGAATAGATCTAGTTTACTGCCTGAACCTTCCACCACCCATCAGTTTGTTGGCACTTTGCCCTTTAGCCTGTCCTTCACTCACAAAGTTTGCTCCATTTTCAAGTCTTTTGGCTACAGGATTGCAGTCAAACCACCTCCACATCTTCTCAAACTCATCCTTAAGGACAGAGATCTCAATAAACCCCTAGATTTACAAGGTGTCTACTCCATCCCTATCTACACTTCCACAGGCGTTACCCACTATATTGGTAGTACTTACTGCAGCATAAAGCGGCATTTGATGGAGCATATTGCTGATGTTAAGAAAGGTAGCCCTTCCACCTCCCTTTCAATTTTAACCATCAGCGATAAGTCTGCGGCTCCCGATTGGCACAATGTTAAGCAAATCTCCCCGTTCAGCAATCGACATGCCCTCAGATACCCCAAAAGCATTGAAATCTACCTTACCCCTAACACTTGCAATACTGACACACACCTTTTAACATCCCTATTATTTGGAAAGCGATTTTGAAATCTGGCAACAACTGACGCATTTACCAAGTCTCATTCCATGGCTAATGAAATTAGAAGTCGCTACCGAAACGTCCCGCTCATAATTTTTCAACGTAACTTACGCGTGTGATGATGATTTCCAGAATTCTTTTAGTATTTAAGCTATTTGTCATGAGCTATTAAGGAAAACTTTATACACTGGTCCCCAGAATTTAGGGATATTGTATGGAGTGAAGGATGTACAGGGGATAGACAAAAATATGGAAACACCTGGTACAAAGTATGGGTAAAATGACCAATGTTTTCCACGTGAAAATGTAGATGGTGCTAGAGGTCTTGATAGTGAATGTGTGCTACGAAACGTGGCAAACCAGCAGTTAGCCACAGTTGCTGTCTAGACATAGATCTGTGTGTTGCAAGTGAATTATGTCTGAGCTTACAGAGTTTCAAAGAGGGCAAATTGTTGGGGCCTGTATGGTGGGTGCTTCTGTGACCAAAGTAGCAAGTTTATTTGGTGTATTGCAAGTTATGACCGTATATTGTGCATCTGGAAAACCGCCATCCGATATACACCAGCGTGGACGAAAATGCGCTTTGAATGAAGAGAGAGAAGGACATTGCGGAGGATTGTGACCACAAATAAGAAGATGGCAGCTGCAAAAGTTACTGTTGAGCTGAATAATGTGATTTCAAACCCTGTCTGCAAAAAAAAAAAAAACAGTGAGAAGAGAAACCCCCAGGCAGGTAATTTATGGTAGAGCTGCAATCGCTAAACCACTGGTTAATAACGTGAATGCAGTACGCAGGAGAGAGTGATGCAACACTCATAAAATGTGGACTTCTGAGCAGTGGAAGATTGTCATCTGGTCCGATGAATCGACCTTTACACCGTTTCCAACCTGTGGGCGAGTTTACATGTGACAAACACCCACCCAAACTTACGATCCGGCATGCCTTTTGCCGACAATGAAGCATGGCAGCAGGTCAGTCATGGTTTGGGAAGCCATATCATGTTATTCTGCTGGCCCCATTATCTTGCGAGGACCTGTCACTGCCAAGGACTATTTAGGCATTTTGAGCTACAAAGTCTGTCCCATGGTACAAACAGTGTTTTCCTGCAGGCGATGCCATTTATCAAGACGATAAGGCCCCAATTCATACAGCTCATATCTTTTAATCATGGTTTGCTGAGCATGCTGATGAGGTTTCCCATCTTCCCTGGCCCTCTCAATTGCCAGACCTTAATCTAATACAGCCCCTATGGGCCGTTTTGGAGAACAAGGTTCGAGCGCACTATCCACCTCCAGCATCTTTACAGGAACTTGAACGCGTGCTGCAGGAAGAATGGTATAACATCTCATTATCCACCGTCCATTCCCAGGAGAATCCAGGCCTTCTTGAATGCAAAAGGCGGTCATACACCATATTAGGTACGGAATTCCACCTTTTACCAGGTGCTTCCATATTTTTGTTCATCCCCTGTATGTATCTGACTCAAGTAACATGCATTGAAATAACATCAGTGAGGCTACATAACACAAATGATAAAGAATGCATTTATGAAAATGGTTAATTGTGGCATTTCTGCACACAACAAAGTAGCACTGCAATGTAGACAAAATGGTAAATTCAGAGAATGTCCATACCTCTGGATTTCAGTACCTGGTAATACCACCTATGTGTTGAATGCCTTGACACCTTTGAGGCATACTTGCAATGGCATTATGATGAGTGTCTGGGGCAGCTTGTCCCATATTACAGGTAACGCATTGTGGAGGTTTGGCAATGTACAGGGGTATGGAATGTCACTGTACAGAACTCTTCCCGTTAGGATTAAGGTTAGGAGACCTCGGAGGCAGCTGTAACGATTGAATTTAATGATTTTCCAGCTCCTGAAGCACGCTCCAGGCATGATGACTGGTTGTATTGTCATTGAGAAAATGGAATGCATGTCCAGTATCAGCATAAAACAGTGTCACAATAGGTACAATGATCTCATTAATGGTACACTGGGGATCATGCTGCCTTGGAGAGTACCAAGTAAGGCCATTAATACACACTCATGCCCAGACCAGACCAGAACTGACTGCTGCTGACAAAGGCGTATTGACTGCACGTAGTGTGGCTGCATTCATGTGCTGGATCTTCTCTATAGTGTCCTCGTTGAATACCAGGGTGAACAGCAACGAGATTCGTCCCTGAAAAGTACATGGTGCCACTCTGTATTCCATTACATGTACTGTTAGACCCAAATACATGTTTGACGATGGTAAGCTGATGTCAATGCTATACATCTCAGCAGCCTCTGCGCTCGAAATCTGTACTCATAAAGATGGTTTCATACCATTAGAGTACATACTGTGACACCAGAAGCTGTTCAAAGTGATTCCTGGAGTTGTTACTGGTGATACTAAGCCTTATCTGAGCACTTACCATGAGATAGTGTCTTGCCTCTTGGTGGTTATCCTTGGGCAACCACTCCTGGGTCAATTTGCAACATTTCCATGTCGTAGAAATCTTGTGTGTAGCAGACTTACTACACTTTGGAGAACTCCTAAAGCAGCTGCCACGTCGATCTGCTGTATACCTGCCTATAACATACCAACAGCCCTGCTTCTTTTGGCAGTGCAGAAATATCATGTGGACGTAATTTCAGGTTATCCCACACTAAAGATTGTACATTCGGCAAACTTATAGACCAAGTGTTGAAACAGCCTGTTTTCCACTTCTTGCAGGGTACTTTTATTGGAGCTTGCGCACCATGTACTGTGCTGTCATGATCAGGGTGGGAAATTAGAAAAATATCCTAGGAGCAAAATGGCTCCCATAGCTGAAATTCTAGGATCCGTTCCTTGCTAGGCTCCCCCAGTTAGCCCAGCAAGGAACCAGCTCCGGCGGTAGCACATTCCCCACCTTGTTCAACTATGGAACTAAATAAAAAAATCAGAAAGCTATCTTCACGAATTCTTAATAAAACTGGCTGAAATTTTTATACAGAGGATGAGTAGATAATAGAAGCCCACCCTGAAAATTTCATGTGAATCGATAAAATACTTTCTTAATTACCCACGAAAATGTTTATTAAGTACCGTATTTTTAAGCATATAATCTGCAGACGGCAAAATTCAGCATGATAGAAAAAACGTCGGTGTATAATCCGCAGACAAAATTCATAGTAAAGGTTAAAAAAAACAGATATGTAATCCACAACAGAGTTTTACAATATATAGTACAAAAAAAGTAATCACCAATATTTTCACCAACACTTTTTTCCCCATCGCCAAAACAATTTCTTTTTCGCAAATTGCAAAGAATGCGATCGGCAACGCGACCCCTCCATATTTATAAGGCGTAGGCGCACAATTTTTTTTTTTAATTGAAGGTTTAACGACCACCGTGAGCAACTCAATGGGCTATAAGCACTCGCCTGTCCCTAATTTAGCTCCACTGGTTCCAGGGAAGGAAGAGAGCCAGTGCCATAAGACAAAACACAAAATTTTGTTAGTGACCTGTTGTGTGTAAGTACGTGCTTTACGTAGCTCCCGTTACACAATTTTTGGATGGCTTCAGAAATCCGGAATTTTCATAAATCTGGCACTTGTCCGGTCCCGTCGATGCCGGATTTTCAAGGTTTTACTGTATAAATATACTTTCTTTCCATTTTAAAAACTTATAAAATCGTGAAATTTCTTGGAAATTTAAAAAAGTTAGTTAAGATACCCTGCAACTTTCAAACGGTTGTGATATGTATTTTTAATTTCTGTGGCAATCGCGCTGTAACTCTAGAGTAATGTTTAAAATTAAATCAACAACTGAAACACTGGTTTTCAGATCGTAAATAATTTGTAATGGTGTCGAAGTTCTCTGGTCTTGGAGCTGAAGTGCCAGGGGCATTCTCTTCGAAGTAAAGGAAAATAAACAAGTGGGAGTGGGGTTGGAAATTCGGGAAGAGTGTGTGGGGTAGGGGGTGGGGGTGACATCACGGGTCAGAGAGGCACGTCTCAATGTTTTATGGAATGGAAACTGCACTCCGCTATTCAAGGTCAACGCGCTTTGCTGAAGGCAACGTTTCCTCCTCTTAACTTTTACAAAGCAGCAATCCCTTCCCAGAGAGGAAATGTCTACACACATACACAGACATTTTTGCCAAAGCCAAGGGGCAAGCGGAGATATGTTGATGGAGTGACGCTGCATATTATCGTCGAACACGTGGCATTCTTAAAGCTTCATTTTGAAGTTTACGGTGGAAAAAAGAAAGCTCTGTATTATCCCCACTGTTGTATAATCGGCAGTGTCTAGAATTTAAACTTTTAGGAACAGATAATCTGCGGATTATGTGCGGGAAAATACGGCACTTTTATGCACAACAAATTCTTAATAAAAATTTCCATGCCTAGTTTAAAAAGTATTTAACCAATTTAGGAGCAGTTTGGAGGGCCTTTCGTATCAATGATTTATGGTGTTTGTAAAAAATTCTACCAGTTACGTGGAAAATTTACATAGATATTGTTTTTTGTTTTTTTGACAGGGTGTTTAGTTAGAATGACAGGAAATGCCAAACACCCCATCTCTCATGCTGATACTCCCCCTTAACGGCTGCTCTTCTTGTCCCCCCTCTCCCCCCACACACTCTACCTCTGAAGCTGATTTCCCCCATCCCTTTCTTAAGGCTTGCTCCCCTTCCCTACCCCCAGTAGTGCCATCGAAGGTCACAGTAGCACGCACCTGCATTCCTCACGGGACTTTTACGTACACTCCCTAGTTCAGCACATGCTAGCAGCGAAGTTAAACTTATTTCTCTCTACCCCAATATACTTTTAACCACACACCACTGGGAAATTAAAAAAAAAAGAAACATAAATACCGCAATTGAAAATTACTACGTACGCATGTTAAAAAAGAAAAATCAAAAATTTATGCAGTCGCGAATTGGCACCCAGGTTTAAAATACTGGTCGCAAAACGCAAAATTATGGTCGCATTTTGCTCCTGGCGACCACTAATTTCCCACCCTGGTCATGATACTAGTTTACTTATGACATACATAGCTACCCATTCTGATAACCTATCTCCAGTAGTAGCTAAATTTGCATATCACCACATTTTCCCTTCAAAACTACAATATCACTAACTTTTTGTGACCACTGTATAGAAAAAAAATGCTTGTCGGAAGGTAAAACAATGTTAGAGATGCAGAAGTGAGATGGTAATGTACTGGTAACTATAACTGAAAAAAAAACAAATTTTCTGCCCTAGATTATGGAAATGTAATTTACAACCTGTCTGAAAAGTTCGAGGACTGGCCGCATAACCAACATAACAGTAATGGGATAAAAATATCATGTGTATGCCAGAAGACAGCAGTCCTTGGCCAATCAGCAAGCAGCTGGAAACTGGTTTATACCAATACAGACAGGCGGCAGACTAGCATTGAGGGAGACATAGCAAGCATTCTCATCCCATTTCATTTAGCCATGGGAGAGCAGAGAGTAAACATCCATTTTTGTTGGAAACTTGAGGTAAATCAGCTACTGAAACTTGCAGACTGTTAAAAGAAGCATATGGAGACACAGCATCATCTTGCAGCAGAGTTTTTGAATGGTATGCACGGTTTCGTTGCAGTTTGTCTGCACTCTGGAGAGATGTCCAAATCTTGGATCATCATCAAAGGATTCCTGCCAATCACGAAACTGTGCATACCATTTGAAAACTCTGCTGTGGGATGATGCTGTGTCTCCTTATGCTTCTTTTAACAGTCTGCAAGTTTCAGTAGCTGATTTACCAAATTTCCAACAAAAACAGATGTTTACTTTCCACTTTTTCATAGCTAAAATGAAACGGGATGAGAATGCTTGCTATGACTCCTTTAATACCCATCTGCTGCCTGTCAGTACCAAGGAGATTAGGAGGAGCTGGCAACAGCCCCTCTCCCTATGCTTCTAGCGTGATGCCACTTTTTATCAGCTGACTACACCAATGTGCCCAACTCGAGAAACTCCTGTATCTCTATGGGAAACCGCAATTTTGAACTGGTTTTTTGGACCCTTACTCTACCTGTACAGTCATGAAAAAAAATTGAGGCTGAAATATTCATTCCCATAATTAAGAAATTCCAGAAAAAATAGGAAAATGTGTTGGTATTTCTTTAAAAAATTGAACAAATTAATGATTTTTTGAGTGGAAGTGCACACTGCGCATGGTTACTTGCATACTGCGCATGTGCAAGTAACCATGCTTAAAATATAGCCAAAACTCTTATGTTGAGAAATACAAAATCTGAAATATTCCTTGTTTGCATCCTAGGTTTGCATGCGCTAAGTGAAAGTGCTTCAGGCACGCGAAGTGATGTCACGTTTCAGAACTCCCCCAAACTCCCACCACCGCAGAGAAAGGATTGAAACAGCTGATCTGTTTTGGCTTCACTCAAAACGGGTCCTTTCACCTCCTCTTCTTCTAACCTCTTTGGTCAGTGCCAGCATGAACCAGTTTCCAGCTGATTGGCCAAGGACTGTTGTCTTCTGGCATACACATGATATTTTTATCCCACTACTGTTATATCAGTTATGTCTCAGGCCTGGAACTTTTTGGACAAAGGTTGTACATAACTTTAGATGGTCAATTAACACCAAAATATGAAGTTACTTTATGATTAAAGATGGCTTGCGTTTGAAGCCACGTAATGATATTTGAGAGCAGTATTTGCTTTTCAATACTATATACTTATGTGAAACTGGATTTCTGAATTATGCAGTAACAAACTGTGTAGACGTGGAAATCCAACTTATGAATCTACCATGAAAACAAAACCACTGTTTATATCGAAAATGACATAATTTTATTGTTTCACTTCCCATTGACAAGAAATGATTTTAAGTGCATATTAGCAAAATGTTGATTGTTTGACAAATGCTTAGCATTTAATATTTTTCTTACTCTTATTTATTGACTTTTTTTTTTAGCTCCATATGTGTATGAAAGCCAGAGGCAAATATTCGGGGTGTGCTAGGTGTGCAGCGCACACCTACACAGCACAGTTTAACCTATGTTATTGATATTTTTTTTATTTATTTCTAATAAAACTTGCCAGAGTTCATCCTAAGGCTTCATGTAGTGGTTAAAATTAATTTTCCCATATAATGCTTTCATTAAGAAGAAAAGGTTCATTCAGTAAGCATATCGCATTCGCACTAAGATCCTTGGGTGTGCAGTTTCACATCTGATGATGTTCAAGCAACTGTGGTACAAGCTCTTCCCAGATGGCACTGCAGGTCACATTCTTATGTCCCTGTGGTTTCAAACGTAACAGCAAAACTCTCGGGGTGTGCTAGTGAAAATGAGCACCATTTGCAGTCCCACCATGGAGCACTGCAATTCAACGTTGTGATAAGAGTTGCTGTTAATTTTTTTTTTGGGGGGGGGGGGGTCTATATATTTCTAACTCCCCAAAGTTTACCCTAAGGCTTTGCGTGTGTGGCTAAAATTAATTCTCTTGTGCAATATTTTCGTGAAGAGAAGGTTTTGTTGCTTAGCTCTGTAAACAAAACGTTAAAAGTAATATTTGCAGCTGCAGGAGTGCTGTTTTATTAATGGACACCCTAGGTCAGGGATGGTGAACCTATGGTACGCGTGCCACTGGGTGGCACATGAACACGATTTGGGTGGCACAACAATATGAAAACATTAACATTAAATAAACATTTTTGTTGTTTTAGAGAGAATTTTGTAAAAAGCATGTCTGTAGTGTTTTCTTGCAAATAACTGAGCTTTGACAAGAAAGTTAATCTAGCCAAGAAGTGTCCTCCAAAGAGGTAGTAAATAAATAAATCTCACCTCATTTAATCACCTTATACATTAATTTCCAAAAGTTAAGCATCACATGCACACAATTATTTTATCATTCTGCTCCTACGGACTTCCACCACGAGACGTCCACACCTGCTTCAACTCAAGCTCCCATCTCTCCTGCTTCTCCCTTACTTTTGCAGGAAGGAGAGAAAACCAATCTGACAAGAAAATGTGCGTGAAACAGAGAGTTCCTCTGAGAACTGAAAGTAACCTTGTACAATGAATGGAGAGATTTCAAATTTATAACTTGGCAACTCTGTGATGCCAGTCTAGAGCTTCAGTTTGTCAAAGAAGGTTTATTTGTTTGTTGTTGCTGCTTATTTCTCTTGTGTACTGTAATTGTTTCTTTGCTGGTGTCTTTGTATCCGGACCATGCAAACATGTTGCCAAAAACAAACTTAACAAAGATAGTGGCCGAGTATTTCAAGAACAATAGACATCGGAGTTCGAAGTCATTAAGAAAAACAATTAAGCTTTCTGTTGTATGTGTACGGAAACAGTAATGTTCCGAAAATTCAACATATAGCGTCATTTTGAGAGAAATCATAAAAAAATTTTGTTCCATGTCAAACGAAGAAACAAGGGAGTACATTTTGCAAAAAGTAAAACAATATGAAAAATAATCAAATTGTTCCGTATCTTCTTTCAGGCCAAGGAATAATATCACAGTGGCTAGTTTTAGTCTATTTCGCTGTATTGCACAGCGTGGGAAGCCACTTTGTGATGGTAATTTTTTGAAGGCAGCTTTCTTAGCTAGGTCTGATACATTATTGAAAGATTTTCCCAACAAGCAAGAAATTGTGAATAGAATTAGAGAAATGCCAGCCAGAAGGAACTCTCTTAAAAATAGAATAATAAGAATGAGTGAAGATGTTACAGGTTATGTTAAATTTTATTTGGACAATGCTGATGTTTTCAATATTTCTTGATTAAAGCACTGATGTGACATCAAAAGCAAGGTTAGATATTTTGTTAGATTTCCTTGTGGAAATGTAAGAGAGGGGGGGGGAATTGATTGCTGAGTTTGCCCAACTACAATCACAGGGAAAGATATAATGTGTGAAGTGAAGTAGGAATTTGTAGTAAAAAAATGGGGATTGACTTAAATAAAAATAGTATCTATGACTACTGATGGTGCCCATAACCTGAAAACAATAAGTTATGAACTGAACATAAATGCCTTGGCTAGTAGCATTCAGCAACAAGTTTTACACTAATGTTAATAAAAAAAAAAAAAAAAAAAACACGAGGTGGCACACTCGACACTTGAAAGCAGTAAAGCCAACTATAAGTGGCACACGAGTTGGAAAAGGTTCGCCATCCCTTCCCTAGGTCATTAAAGCAACTGTAATACAGAGCTCTCCAGATGGTGCTACAGTTCATGTTTTTATTTCCTTGTGGTTTCAACACAGAGGCTAAACTTCCCAGGATGTACTTGCTGAAAAAAGCAACACTGGTCATACTTGTTTGCATTTTGAACAGTGTAGAGTCATACCCAATTCAACCTTCTGGTATGAGTTACTGTTCTTCTGTCTTTTTGTCACTGTGTGAATTGATGTATTTCAGAACCCAAATTTAAATATACAGTTTGAATTTTGATATCCGCTTAGGATGGGGATAACAGTGTTGACGAGTCATAGTGAGAAGAATTGGCAGGAATACACGTAACACACAAAACATTAAAAGAATTCTTGAAATTGTCATCACACACGTAAGCTACGTTGAAAATTATAAGCGGGACATTTCGGTAGTGACTTCTACCTTCATCATTCCATGGCTGATGATGGTAGAAGTCGCACACCATGATTCCACGTTGCCGGGCTGTGTGGCGCTCCACAATGGCGAAGGAATCTGCCCGTTGGCCATGTCGCCTCCAGACTCTCGCACGGCGATCATCCAGCCAATCGGCACGACACTGTTCGCTTCGATATTGGAACATCCAGCCTTCCCCGTACACTCTGCAAAATGTCGCCCGGGACATTTTGCAGAGTGTACGGGGAAGCGGGACATTTCGGTAGTGACTTCTACCTTCATCATTCCATGGCTGATGATGGTAGAAGTCGCACACCATGATTCCACGTTGCCGGGCTGTGTGGCGCTCCACAATGGCGAAGGAATCTGCCCGTTGGCCATGTCGCCTCCAGACTCTCGCACGGCGATCATCCAGCCAATCGGCACGACACTGTTCGCTTCGATATTGGAACATCCAGCCTTCCCCGTACACTCTGCAAAATGTCGCCCGTTGTGGCCTGTAGGTCCGTTACGGCATGACGTCGGATGTGATGGTCGGTGCTCTCGGACATCCGTCTCTGTGCTCAGGTCCCCCTACGACATTGCACAGATCCTTCCTGGAACCACTGTCTCCAAATGCGGCCAACAGTTGTGGCATCACATTGCATCTCTTCCGCAATACTACACAAGGACCATCCGGTGGTATGAAGGCCTACGATGACACCTCTCTTGAACTCATCCATTTGACGAAATCATGTACGATGACGTCTTAACAGCATTGACACCCCTTGTTCATTCTCCAGACACGGTTACAACAAAACCACTCGCTTCTCGTGGTCATGACAATGTCTCGACTGGTGGCCTCACAAGCTGGTTATCCGCTTATATCCCATGCGCTGTTCTTGTGATTGGCGTGCAAATGCAATAATTTGTATAACTTGTACATGTGCACCCACCCTGCAATTTGCATGGTGCTGCGTTCATGCCTTCGTGGTGTGGCATTTTCTCTGTCAGGCAGTGTATATTGTTCTGGTGTATCCTTGTTAATTTAGTTGACCAAAGTAATGATTGAACTAATAGGCATGCTTCTGTTAGATCAAAAAGCATGTCTGTGACCAAACTATTATTGTACTGTGCTTGATGCTATCATTTTAATAAAAAAAATTGCATAAAATTCATATGTATTGTAACTAAATACTGTCAGCACAGAATCTGTTTGATTTTCATTATGACACTTAGTAAATTATATTCACTATTTGTTTTCAAGAGCAAAATTATTTCCCACTTAACGCCTATATCTTAAGCTCATAGTGAGCCCAGCTATGAAAAGTGAGGATTTTATTAAAGATATTATTCACAGTTTTGGCTCTATTGAGAGAATTGCTTTTCCTCAAGCACCTGAGGTTTTTAGCTTTTGTTATAAAATTTTGTCTAAAGCTTGATTTTATTTTAAAAAAAAAATCAATAGTCTATCATTTTCATCTAATACTATTGAATGCTTTAATTTATAGAATTTTAATATTTTAAAATTCTATAATTTGAAAGACAATGCTACATTATAATGTATCAAAATATTTTAAAATTAGTTAATATTGCAGCATATTTTCAAGAAACTTTTTGAACTCAGAAACTAGCCAAAACAGCAAATTAAAAATATATGGTTAAAAAGGATAAACTACTGACATTACGTATTTTTCATTTTAATATGAACAAACATTCAGGAATACAATTATTAATTTATTTAATGTTTACTGTGGTTTCATGTGAAACCCTGGTATGCTGATCTGGGGGTTTCCAACAATTTTGTATCATCAAAGAGAAAACGAAAACTTACTCTCAAAAAAACTGTGCTGATCAATGGAAAATTTATTGAATTTGTATTTTTTCTTAAACATACAACTGTAGACATTAAATTATATTTTGGCCATTTAGTCCTAGACTAACTGGAATGATATTTCACTAGTCCCAACTGACTTTGGTCTAGTCCCAAGCAAATTAGGATAAAGTAAAACTGTAATTTAAAAAATGTTGATTATACAAACTGACATGCAGACAAATACTCTTTGTCTGCCCTCCTGATAGTGCCACCCACACTAATCTCAGGGGCTGTTTTTTTCTTTTTCTTCCCCAGTTCACCAATGCTGGAAAGCAGGCAACCTGAAATAGAAATATTGGACATCGAAACATGTAAAGTTAATCAGCTGTCTGTATACCTTATGAGAGAAAAAAAAAAGCTGCAGCATGTAAAATTTCTGAAAAAATACACTGGCTTAAGTGCCACAGCTTTGGAAGAACAAATTTGTAAATGCAGTCTTTCGGGACTGAGCATATCAGTTAATAATAAATAGTTCTTGGCCTCAAACTAGTTTATGTTTTGACTTCTGAATTGGTGTTCTTTCAGCTTAAATTTAGGTGCCCATCATGTGTGGCCTTTGTATGATAGACCACACTGACACTGGATATAATAGATTCCCCAAGAATTTGTCAGGAATTGGGTCCTTTATTGAGGACAGATAATCTTAATCATGATAGTAAAAATCACTTAGAAATTGAATTTTTGCTATTTTTGAAGCAAATTATAGGATAAAAGCAAGAACGGCCACATTTCAGCTAAATGTGGCCATTCTTGTTTGGAAAAATCAGAGTCAGAGAGAAATTCTGTTCAAACTTTTGACAGTTTTGGATAACTGAATCTATGACTGAGGATTTTGGAGCCCCTGTTGATAGCATGTTTGATATAATAAAGTTCTTTTTGAAGACTTTGTCTGTAAAGCAGACATTTAAGGCTTTGTTGACATATGTATAAAAGGCACTGGTTTTGTCTTTGATGGAATAGTTTGATCATACATGAGGTGGTAAACTAAACAGCAAATGGTTTGCAGTAAATAAGTAGTGATGAATGAATCTTCTCATTGTGTGGCTTGCACATGTCGAAAGGGAAGGCAACCATCTTTGCTCCAATTCATAAGTAAATTGAATACATATTTGGTTCTAATGAGTTGGTTGATCATGTTCAACATCAAGTAGTTGCCTACTACAATATACGTGGATATAATAGTCACAATGATGAGTATGAAGTATAGAAGGTCTTGTGTATGTCGGGTGATGGTTGTCAGTGAAGTTAGTTAGTTGATTTTAGTGCCGCAAGGGCCAGGTTTGGCCAAAGAGCGCCAGACACAGAGAGCTATCAGTTAAAGATTTTTAAAAGCGGGGTGAAATGATTAATAGCAGACAGACTTGGTAAAGGTAAGAAAAGAGAATGATGAAAGCTGTGAGGACTAGTTAGTTAATTAGGTTTATATATATATATATATATATACATATTTTTATTATTTATTCATTTTTGCTATTATTATTATCGTTTCCCACCCCCTTTTTTTTTCTTTTTAAATAAGTTTTAAAACGTTAATCTGTTTTAAAAAGGAAAATACTGCGAAAGTGTCGCAGTGGTCGCCCAAAAGCTTTTGAAGCGTAGCTGCACCGTCTTCCAACAGATGAGACTGAAAATAGTGAAACCAATGATAACGAAAAAGAACACAGCTACACAAAACATGAGAGACGGTGAGTAAACAGTCGCACGTCTCGCACACCGGGACAGTGTCGCCACACAGCAAATAGCTATGCGTGAAGCGACAATGCCCAATACGGAGATGCGCAAGAACAACTTCTTCCCTACAGTTCCGGCGACATGATGATTTCCAGACTCCAAGGATAGGTTTAACATGGTGCAGTTTATTCTCCACCTGTTGGTCCCACAGAACCCGCCACGTTCGTCTGATATGATCGTGAACAAGAAAGCGAAAATCACGGTGGTGCCCACAGAACCCGCCACGTTCGTCTGATATGATCGTGAACAAGAAAGCGAAAATCACGGTGGAACAGTGGCAACGGTGTGACAACCAAAGAAGAGGCAGATCTAGCAGCAGCATCAGCAGACTCGTTCCCTGGGATCCCAACATGCCCAGGAATCCAGCAGAACCGAATCTGGACATCAGCCTCGAGCAAAGAACAAAGAAGTCTCCATACGGTAAAAAGAAGTGGGTGGCCAGTGAAATCCAAAGATGACAATGATTGCACAACACTCAACGAATCGGTGTACACAGTAGCACGCTGATGAGAGCTCGATTGCACGTGAACAAGTGCAAGATACACAGCATGCATCTCCGCCGAAAACACTGTGGCCTCGGCAGGAATGCGGGCAACAGAAACTTCGTCAATGCAGACGGCGGCGGATCCAACAACACCAGCCGCCTTAGATCTATTGGTGAAAACAGGTATAAAGTCTGCATTGGCATAACGGTGTTCAGCGAAGAGCTGCTGGTACACTGACGCAGAGGTTGAGGACTTGTCAAAAGATGTAAAGCTGGTATCAGCCATGACACCAAGAGGATGCCATGGGCTCTCCAACGAGTGACAAGTCGAGCCCTGCATCACGAGCTACGGCCGCCATACGAAGACCGAAGGTTCGAATGCACGAGGGACGGATCGATCTCGAACAAACGTGCATGCTGGGGATGAAAAACTGCATCGTATAAAGGATGGTCTGAGAGAGATTTAAGTTTTAGGTGAAATTGAAGACAGCTGCAGACGGCGTAAATGAAGCGACGGTTCGTTCGCGTCGTCATAAAGGCTGGGAATGGGTGACGTGCGAAATGCTCCCGTACAAAGACGCAGCACTTGATGGTGGATGGTATCTAACGGCCGGAGAACGGAAGGACGCGCAGAGCCATACACCATACAGCTGTAATCCAGTTTAGACCGAATGAGAGAATGGTAAATACGGAACAGGGAAGTCCTGTCTGAACCCCAGGAGACTGAGGCAAGGCTCTCAGACAGGAAGTCCTTAGCCGTCGAACGTGTGAGCGAAAGGTGAGCGCACGGTCAACGGTCAAACCAAGGAACTTTGTTTCCGGCAAAACTGGAATAGCTGCACGGTCCAAATAGAGCTCTGGATCGGGATGGAGGCCACGCCTGCGGCAGAAATGGACACAGGCTGTCTTGTCGGGAGAAAGAACAAACCCATTATTGTTAGCCACTATAACAATCTGGGTAATTGCAGACTGCAGATGCCTTTCAACGAAATGCATGCTCGATGACGAACAGAAGATGTGAAGGTCGTCAACATAAATGGTAGCCGAAACCGCCGGAGGAAGATTTTTGAGAAGACAGTTTATGCGGAGGATAAACAGAGTCACCGATAGAACGCTGCCTTGAGGGACGCCTTGTTCTTGATGGAAAAGGGCAGAGAGCGTGTTACCCAGGCACACCTGGAACACGCGGTTACGAAGGAAACTGGCAATGAATGTTGGAAGGTTTCCCCGCAACTCATTTTCATGGAGGTCACGGAGAATACCGTGACGCCACGCTCTATCGTAAGCCTTTTCGATGTCAAAAAATACAGACCCCAGGTGCTGCCTACGTACGAACGCCTCACGAACAGACGTCTCAAGGAGCAGGAGATGGTCTGGAGCTGAACGATGACGGCGGAAGCCGCTTTGTGATGGAGACAGTATTCGATGTTCTTCTAAAAAATAAATTAGCGGGAATTAACCATTCGTTCAAGGATTTTGCACAGACAGCTAGTGAGGGCAATTGGCTGATAACTAGAGGGAGACTTGGTGTCTTTGCCAGGCTTGGGAAAAGGTAAAACAGAAGCTTTTTGCCAAGAGTCTGGGAAACTGTGCTCCAACCAAATGCGGTTGAAAAGCACTAGCAGATTCTCGAGAGACTATTGCGAGAGATGACGGATCATGTCATAGTGGATGCCGTCGGGACCGACAGATGTTGTACCGGACCGATGCAGAGCCACCCGAAGTTCAACCATGCTGAAGGGGGAGTTATACTCAGTGTTATAAAAAGGAGCAAAGGAGATTCTCTGGCGTTCCGCGGTTGTCTTAATCCTCTGAAAGGACGGGAGATACGCCTGAAAACTAGACACTGAGGCAAACGCTTCGCCCAAGCAATCCACAATCTCCCCTACTTCAGCATACGTGCAGCCGTTACTCTCAAGAATTGAAATTTGGTGGGAACTATAGTTTCCCCGGATCTTATGAATTTTTTCCCGAACAGTTTTTGAACTGGCACTTGAATTAATAGATGAAACGTACTTCATCCAAGACTCCCTCTTGCTTCGTCGACGCACCAACCGAGCGTAAGATTTTGCTCTTTTAAATTTAACAAGATTAGCCTCGGTTGGATAACGCTGAAAAGTACACCAGGCTGAGCTCTCCTAGCCGCTGCGCAATCAGGGTTCCACCAAGGCTTCAGACTTCTTGGGAGCGTCGTTGATGTCTTTGGGATAGAGAGATCCGCTGCCTAAATGATACACGTTGTGACATCAGTAACAGCTGCGTCAATTGACCCCCGGGTCACCATGGCAGAAGATATCACTGCGGACGATGTGAAGACCTCCCACTTGGCAGGATCCATCATCCAACGAGGAGGGTGGGAGGCAGAAGATGGCACGCTCACGTTATATCTAAGTACAATTGGGAAGTGGTCGCTTCCATGGAGGTCGTTACACACTGTCCACGACCATTCGGCCATAACCGATGGTGGACCCAAAGATAAATTGATCGCACTGAAACTTTGTTTAGGCTTGTGGAAGTAAGTGTCAGCACCAGTGTGAAACGGGCACAAAGAGGTCGAGGAAAGAAGAGATTCGATCCTACGGCCTCGTGTGTCTGTTCTGACACTACCCCACAATGGATTATGAGCATTGAAGTCACCCAGAAGAAGAGCAGGTGACTGCAGCTGCTCAACTAAGCTCTCAAGAATGGACACGCTCACGTCCTCGTCCGGCGGCAGATAGACGCTGCAAACAGTTAGAGGCACAGGCATGGAGATACGCACCGCAACGGCTTGTAAAGATGTTGAGACCGCAACGGGAGAAACTGGAACACTGTGGGGGACAAAGATGGCAACTCCCCTGCAAGCTATATCTCCTGAAACATTATCTTTCCAAAATGCACTGTAGCCTCGAACTGAAAGCAGGTCTGATGGTTTAAGTTTTGTCTCCTGGAGGCAAAGGCACACCGGAGAGTATGACAAAAGCAGATGTTTCACGTCGTCATGTCTTGTCCGAAAGCCTCGACAGTTCCACTGAACGATTTGACCCATGGTTTGAAGTGTGGTGAATGAGAAAAAGAAAAAAAAAAACGAAAAACAAAACCCAAGAAAGACTGGGACAACTAATAATTGTCCGATTCCATCAGTTCATCAGCAATGTCCATTTGCGCTTGGGACTGTTTTGTCCGACGCCCTGTAGTCTCTGGTGGTAAAATGGGGCGGTATTTTGGTTCCTGCGTCGCAGATGATCTTGCCAGATTCTGGTTCTTACGATGAGAGTTTGGAGATTTCTTCTCTTTTTCTTTTCTCTTTCCTCCCGTGGTTGTTGAAGACCCGGTGGTGCTGGTGTTAGTCGCAGCAGGTTTAGGCATAGTGGTTGTTGGAGCTTTCACGTCCCTAGCTCGGGATTGCAGTGCTGCCAGACCAGCAGCTATGATGTCGTCTAGCTTGTAGGGACAATTCACTGGGATTTGGCTATCAGTCTGTGTACCGACTGTAGTCCTTGCAACAACCGCTGATGCATAGGATCGCCGATCTAATTGACTTGGAACGACCTTTCTTCTGGCCTCTGGGTAGGAGATTCCCTCAACGGTCTTAATGCGTTGGATCTCTTTTTCCTCTTTCCACTTTGGACAGTCTCTCGATGCTGCTGCATGGGATCCCTTACAGTTGAAGCACAGCTCGGCTTCGGCATGGCAATCTTGCAAAGTATGGTCTGTTGCTGCACAACGCCCACACTGCGCAGTGCTCCTGCAAGACTGCTGGGAGTGACCATATGCTTGGCATTTGAAGCATTGTAGAGGACTTGGTATGAAGGGGCGCACTTCAAAGTGTAGATACCCTGCCTTGATTGATGTTGGCAGGGATGGGGTGTTAAAGGTCAGTATGATGTTTCGAGATGGGACAGATTGGCCATTTCGCCGAAATAGGATGCGCCGGACTCCACTCACTTGTTGGTCTTTCAATTCCTCCAAAAGTTCTTGGTCACTGCACTCCAGAAGGTCTTGAGAAGAGATAACACCTCGTGAGGAATTGAGGTAGCCATGAGGGGTAACTTTTACTGGACAATCTAAAAAAGAGGTAGTGTTTAAAAGCACTGTAGCATATCTGGGACTCGACATCTCAACAAGATCTCCAGATTGGAGCTTCTTAACGCTATTAGGAGAGCTGGCAATTGGTTGCAATGCTTTATTTATCCAAAAGGGGCTTCTGGTGTTTAATGGGTTTGAAGCGTCCAAGGAGTGGATGCAAAAGAACCGAACATTGGCAGAATCAGGTGGTTTCTTGTTGGGAGGGGGTGACCCTTCCTCTATGGGCCACTTTGTTTGAAGTTCTTGGGAAATTGTTTTATTAGCCATGAATAGAAGTGAAAAGTTCATCCGCCGATTTCCCCGCCCACAACCGAGCCCAACAGGGGAGAGCCGGAGGTCCGCAAGCCCAATTGGACGCAGGACACGACTCTAGGGTTAAGCAACGGATATAGCATGTTGATAGCGCAGACATGTGCTCAGCGAGTACTGCGACTTTCCCAGGTCTTGGTAACACCCCTTTGGCATACCCGCACTATCCCCAAACTCACCCTGTTGTACGTAACAACAAGCCGATTGACTAGGAGCGGGTTGGTTCCTAGCCGCCCGTTTAGGGTGAAGCAGGGGGCAAAGAGAAGTGTTGGCGACTGGCGACAACTACAACCTGGCCACCAGAAACCTCAGCCTCCGGCATCCCCTTTTCCACCTTACGGGTCACCACACACGACAAACGTGCAGGTAGGTCTAGCAAACCAGCCCGGAAAAACAAGAGAACAGAAAATGGAGAAGCAAGGCGAGTAGAAAATGGAGAAGAAAAGATCAGGTAGTGGAGAAGAAAGTAAAAACAGGAAAGGGAGAGGAAAGCAAGAGGAAAGGGCTGGCGCATAATTACAACCTCAGCAACCTACAACTGAGGTGGGTGCTGTCAAGGTGGTGGCAACACAAAGTTGTAATGGGATAAAATCAAACATAACATGTCAGCTGGGGCCGTGGGGTCGCTGGATGAACAGCTGTCCCTTCGGTGACGTGAAAGCACAAATACTAGAAAGTAATAAAAACCGTCAAAAGTTCAGCTTGGGCCGTGGGGGCGCCGCTCCCCAAATAACTGGAAAACCAGTTATCCCCGTGTGGGGGATGTCAGTGAAGCCCGAGTTGTGTGTCAAGATCGCTGTAAATGGAGAAGTTTGATTTGGCAACAGTAAGTAAATAATCAGTTAAAAATTTATCTGGTAGTTTGTATTTCTTTGTGGAGCTAACCTCTGAATCTCGTAGAACAGCTTAGTGATATTCATCATGTATAATAGTCATAATGAATAAAACTATCAAGTAGCACATTTACTGTTCATCGCATTAATGTTTAGCATTTGGTTTGACCATTGAGTTCATGTTTGAGGTGTAACTATTAATACAAAGTAACTATTGCTAAGAAAGCTGATATTGACTGACTCCTTCCATTGTTATATCATACCTTTCTTAAATTCCATTGTGTAGCTAGACATAATCCAACAAATCAGTTGCAGCATTATGATGGTTGTCAAATTTGCCTCCCATCAATTGTGACAACCATTATAATGCTTCAACTGACTTGTTCGATTATGTCAAGCTACACAATGGAACTCAAGAAAGGTATGACTTTGACTCCTTCCATTGCTATATCAGCATTCTTTGCAATAGTCACTTTGTAGGTACCTCTCAAACGTGAACTCAATGATCAAACCTAATGCTAAACATTAACGTGACGAACAGTAAATAGGCTACTTGATAGTTTTATTCATTGTGAGTTGGTTGATGGCAACAGCTGAAGAAATGTAGAAATCTCACCTCCCCAAAATGCTCCCCAAAATGCTATCTATGTAGCGTACAGTGAAAGGTTGAAGGAAATTAAGTTGCAGAGCTTTTCCTCAAAATGTTTCATATATATTTCACAAAAAATTGAAAATTTTCTATAAAATCTGATTTGGAAAATGAAACTGTTTTGAGAGATGCATGTATTGACCAAAATTAGCTGTTCTACTTCTTTTTGGATGAAATGGTGTTCTAATAGATTTCATGTAGATAGTGTTTGGTTCCTTGTTCTGCAATGTTAGAGAACATAGAAACAATATCTAGCAACATTAAAGTCTTATTTTGAGGAGAGTGTGGCTTCAGGCAGTTCACAAATTGTATGCAGTTGCAGACAGAATTTTTATTTGTAGAGTAAAAAGCATAAATTCTGACTGAGGAATTTTGTCAGTTTGTAAGATGCTGTGCCAATGTTAAAATCTTCTGGGAAAGTGTATAGGTGAGTTAGTTGAGCATAGGATGGTATAAGTTTTTCGAGTCGAGAGTTCTGTGAGATTTAATTACTTCCCAAATCTTTCATTTGCTTATGCACAGGGTCACTTTTTATTTGTTCTTACCATTCTTTGGTGAGATTCAATAAGATAATTTTTATGTTGCTTTTTGTTGAAAACAAAAATTGTTTCACCTTTGTCAGATGTAGTGATGAAGTGTACTTCCTTTGATTTTAATTCAAGAGCTTTGTGTTTTTCTTTGTTCAGGTTTGACTTCTTCAGTTCATTAGTGCTAGACATAATCAATACTGCTGCAATGCCTAATATTTTCTATTTCATCAGAACTTAGGTCACTTGTGATAATCTATCTTTCAAATGACATTTGATAAAGGAATTCCTTTGGAGACTGAGAAGTTTGTTTTATATAAATGCTGTTTTTGAGTAACACTGATATTAATACTTGATGTTGCAAATTCCTTTTCCAGATGTGCTAGTTACATGATGCAAATTCATCATTTCTGTTTATCACAAACTATTTTCCATTAGTTTACTGTTTCACACCAGATAACACAAAATCAGTGCCTTTTATTCATGCCTATCAAGCCTTAAATATCTGTTGTACAGAAGGTGCTCTTCAAAAAGTGTTTGATCACATCAAATGTTTCTATCAGCAAAGGCAAGTCTCAGTGGTAGACTCAACTATCTAAAAATGTAAAAAGCCTGAACATAAATTCACCTTGACCCCGATATCTGCAAAATTTTACCAAAATGTTCTTCCATTTTTTTCTTTAAAATTTATTTACTTCAAAATAGCCATAATCCTAAGCTCATCTAATTTCAGAGTGATTTTCTCTCCCATAACTAAGATTTGTTCTATGATAGAGAACCTAAGTTCTGACAGGAATTCTTGGATAATCTATCGCATCCAGTGTCAGTGTGTTCTATTTATTGCACATAGGCCAAATATGTTCGCTGACGCACAGGGGATTGTCTCCACCCTTCTTGCATCCGCCAGCGACACACAGGGCCTACACCTGGTCTCCTGGTGTGGGGAGCGATCAGCTATCACTCCCGTACACAACTAGTGTTTGTACTGGGTACGTTAAACAGCACCTCCTACATCATCAACAACATCATTCAGCCCGTTGTTGTGCCATTTGTAAGGTCGGTCCATCGTGGGGTTTTCCAGCAAGATAACGCACGCCCACACACAGCAGGGGCAATGCAACATGCACTTCAGGGTGTAAGACAACTTCCATGGCCTGCACGTTCACCGGATTTGTCCCCCATTGAGCACGTGTGGGATTTTGTGAGACAACGATTTATCCGGTCTTCACGGCCAGCCACGACCATCCCAGATTTACGCGTCCAAGTTGAGGATGCTTGGAACTCAATACCCCAAACTTACATCCAACATCTGTACGACAGACTCCAATGCCATAATTGCACAGTGTGACGCAGTTCATGGCGGTTCAACCTTTTACTAACCATGTTACATGGAAATGTTATTTTTTAGTTTACCAGCAAACACAGCTGTATTTTGCCATAATGTTTTGATCACGTTACCCTCTGTATTCCGTTATTATGCTGTATAAATTTCGTTGGTATCAGACGTCTCCTTCTTGGTGTTCTTTTTTCACTTTCCGCCAGTGTATATATATTTTAATCTAGATGGCTTTCAACAATATTTAAACCAGTATCCCAGTTGTAGAGCCTGAGATTGAGATGTCCATGAGAAAAGCTATTCTTCAGTAGAGGCAGAAACATGAGTAATGTATTCTGCAATAATGCCTTTTTTCATAGCTGTGTTTGTTAAAATTTAGGATTAAATGTTTACTCAGTACTCAAATGCCCATTTTTTGGATGTAAAATGAAGTGAAATTTTCCTTTAAAAGAAATTCAGTGCATTCTGATCTATTTGAAATCTTATATTGCATGCATACATGCTGCTTGGAGTAACCAGGAAAGATAAGAAGAGGAACTCGTAGATCAAGAAAATGACAAGAAGTGGAAGATATCATCATTAGAGTAAATTCCCCAAAATGGCAGTGAGCTGAACATATTGCCAGAAGAACTGACCCCTAATGGACAACTGAAATTTTAAACTGGATACCAAAGTACAGGAATAGACCCACAAAAAGATCTCGTGGGGTGGAAGAAATTCACATGCTGGAGTGACATGGAGGAGACTGGCTCAAGACAATGTTGTGGTAGAAACTGGGAGATCTTCATACAGCAGTGGATTGATAATGGTTGATGATATTACATAGTTTTATACCATGGCTTATTTGGAGTAATGATCATATGTAGAGGATTTTAAGAAGGGAGTGTCTGACCCCAGGTCTTAAACAACCATTAGAAATAGGAAGCTAGGAGATTTGGGCTAGAATGCCTGATAGGAAAGTGACATGGAAGGAAGCAAGGTAGAAAGGGGGCCCTTATTTATTACCAGGGGGCCAGTACCCGGGGTCCGACGGCTTAACGTGCCCATCAGACGCACAGCGGGTATTTAGTGGTTCGAACGTTCGTACCTGCCCAGGATCGAACCTGAGGTTATCTCCATGGCAGTCACGAACGCTGACCACTAGGCCACCCACAGCTTATTTGGAGTCCAGGAGCAGGTGAATTTAAGTACTTTGATTATCCATAAATTTAGTGCTTTTTAAGATGATTGGTATGTAAGTTATATCAGCTGATGACCAATAGGATTGCTTTTGGTCATCAGCTGATATAAATTTTATTTTGTTTTGTATAAGGAATTAACACTTTGAACAAGATATTTAAAAACAGTGTCTAGAAGATGCAATTTTTAGTTTAATATTCTGTTTGTCCTTTTTTTAGACTCCTGATTTTTATGTTGAAATGAAATGGGAGTTTACAAGTTGGGGTAAGTAATTCTTTTAGGATACACAGCAACTAAATGATATAATGAAGAATAACATAATGGGAGCTTTAGTAGTTGTAATTAGTCCATTAGATTTTAAAGTGAATATTGTACCTAGCACATTATCAGTGCTTGGTACAATATTAGTTAATAATATAAAATTATTTCATTATAAAACAAAACTTGGAAGCAATATGTACATGGAACATGCTAGGCTTGGGAATACACTTGCAAATTCTAATGTTTCTGTAGAACTCTGAAAACTTTGTCATCAAAGAAACAACCTGAACGTTTTTTCTGAAGATGTCCATTTCACAACTTCAAACAATGCAGTGGAGCTGTTTTGAGCTGATTCAGCAGATGGAATGCTATAATGAAGACACTTCTCTCCACATCAGGCATCCTCCATCCTGACATGCCAGGCATGCAGTTTTGTAAAATTGCCAGTGTCAGAGAAAGTAATACTAGGACATAAATGGGGAAGCACAGGTTTCGTCCCTTAAGGTAGATCCACCTTAAAAACTCTGCCCTATGTTTCCAATGGTAAAAACTTCTGTAGACATTTTCTTTGCAATTTATGTATTCCCAAGGATAGAAGTTTGCACATTGATAAAAATAACTTTAAATTATAGCCTAGTATACTTAATATTTTCTAAAACTTAACCATAATTATATTAAAAACCAACAATTTTTCCTTGGGTAGTGTTTGAGATCTGCTAATAGATGGCACCCCCTTACAGATTTCTTATTTTTAATTGTAATCATGTCACATATTTTTAATCTTATTAATTTTTGTAATGGAATCAACATTCTTGATTCTATCCATGTGACAGTTTGGAATGTTTAGAATGATTTTAACCACTTAGATTAAATGTTTCAAAAATGTCATTGAGCTTGCTGGTTTATTCTGGAATTAAAAATCATCAGTACCCCTACAGTTCTGTTAGCATTTTCAGCTAAATTGTCAGAACATTTGATCTAAGTGACTCAAATCATTCTAAACATTCCAGACTATTGCATGATTAAACTAGAGTGTTGATTCCATTCCAAAAATTAACGAAATTATTGAAAAAGAAATGTGACACGATTGCAATTTGTAAGGTGGTGCCATCTATTAGCAGATATCAAACACTACTTAAGGAAAATGATTTTTTAATATAATTATGGTTAAGTTTTAGCAAATGTATTAGACTATAATATAGTTATTTTTATCGATGTGCTAATTTTTCATCCTTGGGAATGCATTAATTGCAAAGGAAATGTCTGCAGAACTCTGTAGTACCATTGGAAACACTGGGCAGAGAATTTTTAGGTGGGATCCATCTTAACAATACAATTAAGATTTTCAAATGTTCTTAATTCTCTACATGAAAGACACTTGACACCAATTCAGACCTGAAAAGATAAGTTTAAAGTAAATTCCCACTTCCAAAACTTGGCAGAATGATAAATGACAGTATTCAAAATCCCATTTGAATGAACTTTAGCTTTCGTTCTTATTAAAACTGCTTGTTATTTACTGTTTGGAAAACATATTCAAGATTTTTTTTTTTTTTAAGAGCCCGGTTTCGTAGCTTTTTTTATTTTTACAGTGTTACTTACACTCTGTAGTACTATACTGCATAGTTGTAAGTACATATAGTTTAAAAATAGTTACTTACACTCATGAGTAACTATTTTTAAACTAAACTGCAAGACAAATTTTGTTTCCTGCCATTTTAAAAGTAGGCATAACTCCAAAACTACTAGTAAAAGGAAATTTAAATTTTGGTTTAACTGGCTGGAAGGAATTTACTGTTATCAAAATGGTCTGAAATCTGCTTGAGCGTATATATTCTCTGTTTAAGATGTGGGCTGAAACTCGTATGGAATATGCGAACTTCAGTATCAGAAAATGTTTTCCTCTTTGTTTTGTTTCTTTCTCAAAGTGGTAATTTAAAGGTGATTGTCACAAATCCTGTCTGATAAATTACCTGCTAAAAGAGCTATAACAATGGTGAACCTGAGAAAGGTGAGAACATGAAAATCCTGAGAGAAGTTTGAGTTACACAATGAGAGATGTGCGGGTTACACTTGTTTCTATCGACTGGCATGATCTCAATGTCTGGGAAACTAGCCTTTCCCCATCATGCCTTCAATCATGGAACAGAAGACTAGAAGCAAGCTCTCACCAGTGACAGGTTTATGATCGGTATTGCTGAGATGAGAGAGAGGGAAAAGACCTGTTTTGTTGCAGATTTTGTGAAGCCTGGCCACTATGTAAACACTTGTCTGGAACGCACAGAAATTTTTTGGCACCATGTGGTTGAAGCACATTGGTAGCTTAAAGGTTTAAGTACAATTAACATATCCAAAATAATCTATACCTGAAAATAGTATTCTGTTCTAGCTATCCATAATATTAAAAAAACTGAAATGTATAAGAAGCACAAGGGTGGAGTGGTGGGGAGTGCTAAAAATAAGATTCACCACACGGTAAGCAAACTGAAATAAAAAAAAAAAAAAAAAAAAAAAAAAAAAATACAATGATTTGATTTGGCACCCAGAGTGCCATGAACTGAATTTCATAAATATCAGGTGCATTGTACAGTGTGAAAATAAAGGTGCACTTTTTAAAAGCAATTATTATTACAAAAAATTATGAAGAAAAATCTGCAAATGGTAGTAGCACTATACCATGGAAACTACTAATTATGTAAAAAAAGAAAAAAATGGTTGAAAAGAAGGAAGAAAAATGAGTACTGGCAGTTTTCAACCTATATTGCTGCAATAAGACTGATGTCAGACCATGAGCAGCCAGTTACAATCTACCTTGCAATAGCTTCTGAAGAGATAGCTCATGATACAACAGCCCATCGTTTACTCCTTTTTCTTTCTAGATTAACCTTTTGGCACTCAAAAGTGGAAACCACAGTACCAGTTGACTTTGGAAGGAATTCGCTTTTAAGTCAAAAAGAGTAAACGTGAAAGCAGCCGGGCCTGCACAACATCAGAGGGAGAAAGGGTACACTGTTGACGGAGTAAGTAGGTCAGAGTGGCATGTCCCATGGCCTCACAACCTACAGCATTTAGGAGTGTTACATAAGTTTGCCACAGTTAAGGAATAGACTGAGAAATCACCTTTGATATTTATGTAGAAAAGAGGGTATGTTTTGCTCCTCTTATAACTACATGACACCTGTTTTGGCTACGACCTCTTGAAGTGGCTCTTTACCAGAAATTACAGTATTACATTGTTAAATACCTTTTTTTTCTTTTTTGGTTTGAAAGTGATCAAAATGCCAGGTACACTAGCCTGCAAAGTTTGTATACACAATCAACGGACAAATCACCAAATATTTCTTACAGTTGCCATACTTTAAAAAATGTTTGTTAAATGTGACCAACAGTGTGACCTATGCTTGTGCTGACACACTGGATGAACCCAGCAGTCTTTACTGACTGTGAATATAGGAAATGTGAAATTTAGTAGAACTCCATTTGTGCATTTGTTACTTATAATTTTTCTCATTTATACGTAAATGTCTATCTGAAAATTCTAAAGTGTCCTTCATGTTAATATTTTTCATTTATCTTAATTGAGTTACCTTTCTTGTATTCTTTAAATTGTAGTTTCATTGGGCATTCAAGCCACGCAAATTCAGTTTTCCATTTCCCACTTTCCTACCCTCTACCTTTTGATTGGCTCACTCTGCAGAATGTGCATGCTCTGCCTGAGTTAGCACTGGTCAGTTTACTGGCTCCTCCAGTAGACACCTGCTCTTGCTTGATGCTATATTGAATTCTTTCTTTGACATCTTCATTTGCATTCACTTTCTTGCATTCACTATCTCATAAATCGTTGTCCTTTAAAAGGAAAAAAAAATTGAGATTTTGAAAGAACTTGATGAAAATAACATGGACAAAAGTGACTACCTGCAAAATAAGATTCCAGTTTCAATTCTTAGCTATGAATATAAAGATATTTGAGGACAATTCAACATCTCCCATTTCAAACTGGAAAGCTTATGAAAGTTGAGGACATTGTTTTTCAATTCTTTGACCAGTGCAGTGTCACTAACATTCCTGTAAGTGGTCCAGTGCTCATTAAAAAGATCAAAGAGCTAAATTGGAATATCAGGTGGGACAATTGGAATGTGTGGAAGAAAAACATTATCCTGCAGCATGCCAGGCATAATGGTAACAGTGATGACATTTTACTTGAGTTTCTCGACAGTCATTCTATTGTAGAGTGTTGATTACATCAAAATAAAATAGTCTCAATGAGGTAGAAAAATGCGTCAATCAGAATGACAGAGAAAGCTTATACTGATTGACATTTGCACCAGAATGCAGTTATTTCCCATTTTGATGTGAGTAGTCTCACTACAAAATAATGTAAGGCATCACACAGAAAACATTTTTGTGTGATGCACTTGATGCAAACTTTGCTCTTTATTTTACATAAAAATAGTTTTCTTCAGTGGTTTACACTGAACAAGGTGATACATTTTTGAAGATTTTAAAATTAGATATCAATGCCAAGTTCAAATACATCATGTCAACTCTTTTCAGCAAGTAACCTGTACCCTTGTTTAAAGCTGAACTGCTGAGATATTAATATGAAGTTTTCATATTGTTATAAATATTACGTAAAGTGATTTAAAAAAACAAGAGTAGCCCATCACCAAACATAGTGCATATATGTTCTTTTTTATGCTGCTAGTTGGTTAGATTATAAAGCTTCTCTATTTATCAGTGGAGCATGCACATCTTAGTCATATGGTAAGTTTACCGAGCATGTAAGTTAACAATTCCTTGTAACTTTGGATGCCCTTCAATTACCACTCTCAAATTTATAACATGTTATCACCATGTCATGCAATTTCACTTATTTAAAAAAAAATCAAAATGTCACATTTTGAGAAATTCTAGGTCAAATTTTAAATGTGTGACCTGAAATTAAAATTTTAAAATTATGCATTAATATATCATTTTAAAGCCAGTAAAAAGAGGTTTTAAAGAACCCAAACCTCAGTACTCTGTGATAAAAAGAACTTGAGTTATAAGTACTTTCATGGCTTACAAAACACTGAAATTTGGCAAATTTCTTGAATTTTTTGACCTCCTCCTATCACAGAAATTTAAAAGGTATTGTGCTAAAAATTGGCACACATTCATTTCTTCTGTATGTCCACAAATCTGCAAAGTTTCATAAAAATCCAAAGGGTCAGGTTGAAAATGATATTTTTCTGGTTGAATTGACATGGAATGACTCACATGAAAGATTTTTAGAAGTTTCTTTTTATCAAAGATGTATTAGCAATTTTCAACAATTATATTAACTTGAGAGATGAGATTGATTTTGTAAGAAATTTCCTGGTCTTATATAAAAAAGTATTAGATAAAATATTGAACTAACTGTGGAAAAGCACATTTGGCTTATTTATTAGAGATCTTTCATTGTAGCTTAAACATATTTAAAATGAAGTCAAAGTTAAACTGCTTTCAAGTTTGATTAGATCTTTAGATTAAAATTCACAAGCTCAAATTTTTATGTGTGGTGAATATGCACAGTATACATAATTGCAAACATATGTATTGAGCTGTGTGTGAAATAAACTATAATAAAGAAATTAACTGTGATATATGTACATTTCTTGCACCTTTTGGAGATAGAGTACATACTGTGTTTGAAGTACCTACATATTTTTACTTTGCTGAGATGCCCAGGAACAGATATTGGTTAGATTTCCTTTCTGTATTTCTTATGTCAAGAGCCTAGATACATTACTAGCATCACAATTGTGTTGAAATATGTAGACACTGAATATATGCCCCCCCCCCCAAAAAAAAAAAGATTAGACTTTTGGCTTTTACTTTAACTGTGGTAATTATGTATTGCTAAATCCATGCAGTGTATAATAGTGTGAACGTTTGTCTGTTTATATCCTGTACGTTTCTGTCTGTAACAGTATTAGTAAAAATGGAAAACTTTTGCTAAGCCCAAACATTCTTCAATTTGCTGAGGAAGTCTCATGTTCATTGCAAAGTATGTGAATTAATAATCAAAAACAACTCTTATGGGAATTTTACTAGGAAATTTTTTATTTAAATTGCAAATTTTCGGAGAAAACTCTTCTCCTTCTTCAGGCTGTCTTTTTGTTGTCACTTATTCCCGTCACTATCGCGGTTACGATTAACCTTGAAGGTTACGGTTATTTTTCATCAAATCCTGCCAGATGTTAGGCAGGGAAAATTCTTTGCAGTCATTGATGATGGAATTTTGATTTTTCTCAATCTCTATTCCTTCTTTCAGCTTTCTTTTTTGAAAATTGCTTTGGAAACTGATGACTTTAAGGGAATTCTAATCCTTGCTGTGACTAGTTTCTCTAACATGCTTATCTAAACCAGTCTTGTTAGAGCAATTTTTTATAGTAGCTTTATGCTCTGCTATAAGAGTTTCTAGTCTGTGACCTGTTTCACCTGTGTAAGATAGTCCACAACTACATTTCACTTCATACACCTTGCTTCTCTTTGAACTATTTTAGGGAACATTTTTTTAACTTTGTGTTCTAAACTTGGAGCTAGCCTAATATTGTACTTCTTACTAATTCTCTTTAAAGACTCAAGTAAACCTTTGTGATAAGAAATTTTCTTAGTGAATTTTACTTGTTGCTTTTGCTGGTTCTTCTTACCATTAAAATTCAGAAGCTTCTCAATTTCTTCTTTAGGATAGTTATTTTCTGCAAGTATGACTTTAAGTTCTTCTTTATTCTTATCTGCCGTAGAAACTATTTTATTAATTTTTTCTAAAAACTGACTTTCTACATTTTTCTTAATAGAAACTGGATGATAGGAATTGAAATCCAATAGTCTATTAGTATTCATTGGTTTTTTATACCAACTAGTGAGGAATTTTTCATCTTCATAATAGATAGTAATATCCAGGGATCGCATTCCTCCTAAAATTCCTAAAATTCCTAATATTTTGTGACCCTCCTTAAATTCCTAAAATTATACCTAAAATTTGCTATTCTTCCTAAAATTTTCGTAAGCTTATTTATTAAAAATACAACCGTTATTAACGCCAATAAATTTACCATTACAGTAAGGTAAAAAGACCTGTTATTGTAGAAACACAGCCTATATGCTGTGCTGCTGAAGGGAGGGAAAAATGACGCCATCGAGATGCACTTGCTTCGGGGCGGGCGCTCCACTTTTTGCCTTCGGACAGTTTTCGAGAGTAACAAGAGATCTAAGGGAAAAGGGGAGGGGTCATTTTCACCCCTGGTTTGCGCTTTGCAGACGAACTCCGTGGCACGCAGAAGATCGTACTTTATTTTTGTACATGCCTTGTGGAACCTCCTCTTTCTGCTGATGTTTTGTTATTGTAAACCGCAGGTGGGTGGAAGCAAAGAGGAAACATGTGGTCTCCTTCCGTAACCTCCGGTAATGATGATGGGATGGTAGCTGAGTGTTATCGTGGCAGGCAGTAGAGCACGTGATCATTGACCTTCGATCGTGCGTCGGCGACAGCGACCTTCGATGCGCAATATATCTCGGCTCCGACTCGCTTTGACTGAACTTGCGTATGATAGTTTCTGGTTTTGCGTCTTTTATGGTGTTATCTGTGCTGTGTGCAGGTTCAGTTCTCTAGTGGTGACCTGCTTTTTTTTTTTTTTTTTTTTCCTTTTCCATCTTCTGACATCCTCGCAGCCAAATTTCCGGAAGTTGTCTGGTTTTGCAATATTGGAACGTGTTTTTGTACTTACCTTTCATTTTCTGGTTAGTAATGCAAGTGTTTAAGATGCCTAAATCCAAAACGAAATTTCAAGATGCTTGGCTCGCCAAAGAATTGGACGGAGTGAAGTTGAAAGAATGGTGTTCTGCAACTGAAACAATATTTTCTGCTAAGTGTATATTGTGTTCAGAAATTTTCAACATTTCTAATAGTGGCTTTTCACTAGTAAAAGCGCATCATAAAGGAAAAAACATTTGCAGAAATTTCAAAGTAAATTTCAAAATAAGTTCATCCTGAAAACCTTTGGAGGACGGGATCTTCAGCCCAAAACAAATATTAGTGAAGTACTGAGTCATGATTTACAGTTGGCTAAAGCCGAAGCATTATGGGCCATGAAAGTTGCTAAGGACAATATGTCTTTTGTTTCATGCACTGAAACAGTTGAACTTTTCAAAGAAATGTTTCCTGATTCTCCTATTGCAGCCAAAATGCAACTTAAAGAAAAAAAGTTGCTTATGTGATATCACATGGATTGTCAAAATATTTTGAAGAGGATTTGAAAAAAGACATTGCATCTAGTAGCCCAGGAAAGGTTACTATAGCATTTGATGAAACTACAAATACACAAGTGAAATGGCAGTTGGATGTGTATCTCAGGTACTGGTCTTCAGAAATAAATTCAGTTTCTTGCTGATACCTAACAAGCGTTTTTCTGGGTCATATAACAGCAGATATTTTGCTAAAAGAAATTCTTGATGTGTTATCATCCTTCAATATTTCGTTGAACAGAATTATTTGTGTATCCATGGACAGCCCAAATGTAAATAAGTGCTTTTTACACAAATTCAATGAAGTTGTAAAACAAGAAACAGGCCAGAAATCTTTGGAACTAGGTTTTTGCAACCTGCATATTGTTAGTAATGCATTTAAAATTTTTTTGACAAGCTTAAATATAGATTTTGACGAATTTGCTACTGATATGCATTACTTTTTAAAGAGTAGTGCTGCAAGATGAGAGGATTATAAATCTGTCCAGGATATAACATTGGTCACAGCCAAATTTCTTTTGCGTCATGTCAGCAACAGATGGTTAACCGTTGGTTCTGTAGCCCAGTAGCCCAAAGGCTCTTGGATCAATGGCTAAATATTACAGAATATTTTTTAAACTTCTTGCCATCTCAAAAATTTTTTGAAAAACAACTGCAATTCGGCAAGGTATAAAAGAATTAACTGTTTCCTGAAAAATGAGCTAACTCCTTGCTATTTAGCATTAATTTCATTTTCACACCAAAATTTTGAAAAGTTTTCATTATGTTATCAGAGTGAAGAACCAAAAATACACCAGTTATATTCTGATTTAAATACTTTAATGAGGAATGTTATGGCTCAGCTTATCCAAGATGATGTTATTGCAGGGAAATTTGGAGAAGACGTAAAGAATGTAGATTTTGAAAACAAAAATTCATGGAAAAAACTAGGGGAGTTAGAAGTTGGTATGAAGACAAAAATCTCCTCAGGAATGTTCAGGAGACCAGGCAGAAATTATTTCTCTTAGATGTAAGATCATCACTAATTGCAACCACAAAATATTTAAAGTCAAATTTGCCATTCTGCAATCAAAAGCTAAGAGGCATAGAAGTTTTAAAGGTAAAAGAACCAAAGAAAGAGTCAACTCAACTTTCAGTCACTGAAGGACTTTCGGAAATAACCAGAATTTCAAGTGTTTTGCATCTTTCTGAGGAATAAATTGATAGAGTAAGAGAAGAGTGGAAACTTTTAAATTGCGATAAGCCAACTCTAGATGAACTAGTGAAATTTTCAGAGGAAGGGCATATTGCAGTGCGGATTAATCATTACTGGCATAATATATTTAGTATTAAAGACTAGCGGAAAAGAAAAATACTCAAATCTTGCTAAACTCATCAAGTCAATTTTAGTTTTACCTCATGGTAATGCTGATGCAGAAAGGGGATTTTCGGTTAACACTGCTCTGTTAAGGAAGGACATGGCTAACTTAAAAGACTCAACTATAACATCATTAAGAATAGTTAAAGGGGCTATTAAACACTATGGATGTGTTAGTAAAGTTCCCATAACAATAAATTTGTTAAATAGTGTTCGTGATTCACATAAATTTTATAAAGAGTATGTTGATAAGCTGAAGGAAGAAGAATAAAAAAGGTAAAAGAAAGGAAGCAGAAAGAGAGGGAAAATAAGGAAAAGCAGCTAGAGAAAAAAGAAAAGCTGAGTTTGATGACAAAATAAAAGAAAATGATTCAGAAATAAATAGGCTTAAAAAAGATAAAGAAGCCTCCCTAGCAGTAATTCAAGAGGGAACAGAAAGAATGAGAAAAGCTGTAGAAAAACAAAATACTGTTGAAATAGCAGTTGCCTCTAACTTGATCATACAAGGTTCAGCTGAAATAAAGAAAACTGAAAGTAAATTAGTTGTGGTGGAAGCAGAAAAAGATAGGCTTATCAGGAAAAGGTTAAAACAATAATATGAAAAAAGTAATTCAGTGAACAATTGTACATAGTTCTTGGTTTTCAATTACCTTTTTAGGATATTATAATTTAATGTGAAACCTGAAAACTTTACTGTGAAAATCGTGAATTGCTTCTGGTTCAACAGCATATTAATGTTCAAAGTGAAACTTGAATGTGGTAAATATACTTGAATATGATAATAACACGTGAAAAGATAAGAACTGAACATTAGAAGTAAATCATACTTAAACTTTAGACATTAGACGTTATGCAAAAAATTTGGGTGTGAACTTCGACCATATATACTAATGGACTGCACATTGGCAATAGCTGCATCAAAGCCGCCATGGCTCAAACATTGGGCACGTCATCATCAGACTCCAAATTTCGTGTAAAAATGCTGTTATGATTACTGATTTACGCTGCAGAACTTCAGTGTTTTCGGTGTATTATGTGAATGCGCCTCATATATAATGAAAACTCTTCTGGTAAGTTTACTTATGAGCTATATACATGCATGATCGGGTTGTTTACATTTTGTGATTTATAATGTGATGAACATTTGCGAAGAATTGGAACATGCATTCCATTTTTTTTTCGTAAGTTACTGTATTTTTATATCAATAGCTGCAAGTTTCTGGTTAAGTAATTGAACTTTATTGACTTAGGTATTTAATTCGTTTCTTACCCATGAAAAGTCATAGAACTTTCTTTACTATATCGCTCAGAGCAACCATAAGCACAGCAGGTGTAACCCATCTTTTTTACTGTTGTCATGTGATTTTATGTTGGAGCCAGAAATTTTGATGTCATGCGCAGTCTATCAGTATATATGGTTGAAGGGTGTGAAGCAAACTCTTTACAATGTATACAAAGTTGTTTTACTAGATGTATACAAATATACATCTAGTTTTTATTGAAATACACTCCTAAAATTTTCCTAAAATTTTTCTAAGAAGTTCTAAAATTCCTACCTAAAATTTTCCAGAAGTATGCTATGATCCCTGTAATATCTAAGAAGTTAATTCTTCTTTCTTTTTGAAGTTCAATAGTGAGCTTAAGGGAATCATCTAATTCATTGAATGAGTCTAGAATTCTTTCTGGAACAGTTTCTGAGCTATCTATTATAATTATTAACTATATGTCAACAAAATAGTTTCCATATCATCTACTGTTTCGCACGTTACTAGAAATTCGAGCACGGGAAAAAACGTCCATATAATAAAAATTTTTTATTTCAACTTGTCACTAATATTCTTTTTTGATGTTCCTTATAATAGTTTAGAATTTTATGAAGATTACAAATTTATATGAAAAAATGTTTTTATGTGGGCAGTCATATGCATCATAAGTTGTCAAAGTCCTCCAATACGTAGAGACAATATGTATTAAATGATTAACATTATTCCAGTTTTTTAACTCATGATTCACGAAATTAATACAATAGAAAAGAACTTTTGAACCTTTTGATTATGATGCGTTGAATCAGTAATAAGCCATCTTGTTATCGAAGAAGGAACGATTTTTCTTTCCTGTGGTATCAGCTTCCAAGTTGAACTTCGATCTTATAATTCCTTATTATAGATGATGGTTGCATGTTTCATTTTCCGTGGCTCGATATCCCAAACTAGTTTCAATTCCTTCTTTTTGGAATCATCTTCAGTGGGTATTATGATCTACTTCTCATACACGTTGTATTTCGGCCACTTACATCGATTTTACTGGCGGCGTCCGACATTTCACGGCAGTTGTACTCTTGCGCATGCTATTTTTGGTATTAATGCTCATTCTTAGTCGTGTTTTGATATAATTGGATGATATGAATTCCGATTCTAAATTAATTGGTGTTGCCATTCGTTTATTGAAAATAATAAGGTCTTTTATTATATTTTTTATCGTTATTTTCTTTTTCGATAAAATATTTCCAAGCGTACGGTACACTCATTGGATCATTATTATTACAATTTATTTCTTTAGTTTTTTCAATCATTACTGCTTTTTTATTATATGGACGTTTTTTCCCGTGCTCGAATTTCTAGTAACGTGCGAAACAGTAGATGATATGGAAACTATTTTGTTGACATATAGTTAATAATTTCTGAAACCACGTAATGTTTTCGACAAATGTTGAATTAATATAACTATCTATTATAAATTAGATTTCATCCATGTATCTGCTATATAGGCAGAAGTATGTGGGTTGTACTAGTATCTTTTCTTCTAGTTTTCCCACATAATAGTTAGCTAAGAGTGGGGAGAGTGGGGAGCCCATAGCTAGACCAGATTTTTGAATGAAATTTTTTTTCTCAAATTGAAAGTAGTTGTTCTGCAAAGAGAAGGTAAGCATTTCAAAAATTCCAACTAATTTGTTTGTCTTTGTTGTGAAAAACTATTAGGTCTGCCAAGTCTTCTGCTATAAAGTCTATGAACTTTAAAAAGAAAGAATTAACTTCTTAGATATTACAATCTATTATGAAGATGAAAAATTCCTCACTAGTTGGTATAAAAAACCAATGAATACTAATAGACTATTGGATTTTAATTCTTATCGTCCAGTTTCTATTAAGAAAAATGTAGCAAGTCAGTTTTTAAAAAAAATTAATAAAATAGTTTCTACGGCAGATAAGAAAGAAGCCGATAAAGAAGAACTTAAAGTCATACTTGCAGAAAATAACTATCCTAAAGAAGAAATTGAGAAGCTTCTGAATTTTAATGGTAAGAAGAACCAGCAAAAGCAACAAGTAAAATTCACTAAAAAAATTTCTTGTCACAAAGGTTTATTTGAGTCTTTAAAGATAATTAGTAAGAAGTACAATATTAGACTAGCTCCAAGTTTAGAGCACAAAGTTAAAAAAAAAATTCCCTAAAATAGTTCAAAGAGAAGCAAGGTGTAGTCTATGAAGTAAAATGTAGTTGTGGACTATCTTACATAGGTGAAACAGGTCGCAGACTAGAAACTCGCATAGCAGAGCATAAAGCTGCTATAAGAAATTGCTCTAACGAGACTGGTTTAGATATGCATGTTAGAGAAACTAGTCACAGCATGGATTGGAATTCTCTTAAAGTCATCAGTTTCCAAAGCAATTTTCCAAAAAGAAAGCTAAAAGAAGGAATAGAGATTGAAAAGAATCAAAATTCCATCATCAATTACTGTAAAGGATTTTCCCTGCCTAACATCTGGCAGGATTTGATGAAAAATAACCGTAACCTTCAAGGTTAATCGTAACCGTCAAGGATAACTGTAACTGTGATAGTGACGGGAATAAGTGACAACAAAAAGACAGCCTGAAGGAGAAGTCTTCTCCGAAAATTTGCAATTTAAATAAAAAATTCCTAGTAAAATTCCCATAATAGTTGTTTTTGATTAGTAATTGAATTAAGAAACTAGGAAGCCATTTCTCAACATGAGCTTTATTCAAAGAAGTATGTGAAGTTCAATAACAGTTGTGCTAAATTTTAGTTTACATTTTCTGTTTTCAGTTAGATATCAGAACTCATCTGTTGGTTCCTCATGGATTTAACCTACTGCATTTCTTTAACATCAAGTGTTTGACTAAATTTTGTCATGTCCAGTATTAATCAGTACTTCTTTTTTTCTTTTTTTAATTCTAGTGCCTTTAGTCTCTAGAATGTGCCCTAGTGACACATACAAAGTATATAAAAGTGGTAAGTAATTTTGTAGTAAGTGTATTTTTTAGAATTCTGTGGTACACATTTGCTTTTCTAGAAAGACCTTGCTCATGACTGGATAGATAGGAGTGCTCACTCCAAAAACTGCATTTGAAAGTTGAACTTGAGCTTTGCTTCTAGTTAAAAATCGTAGGTGGGAAAGATTGCTGAAATAATTAGACATTTTAGTATGATTGGTTTATCTGTTGTTAAATTTGCTTTGCATCACAGAATCAAGAGTTGATTACAATGACATAGTAGCCGTATTTCTTGTTCTCTGTTAACTAGTAGTAGCAAAAAGTGCAAAATGGTTGTAGATGTTTTAATAATTATTGCTACTTAAATTTGTGTAGCGCTACCAGTGACTAATTTTATTAAACTGTTTCAAATGTTCAGGAGTAAACCAATAATGATCATTAAATAACATTCTAATTTATCTCGGAGTCATGATAGGTGAAATTGTTTTTAGCCAGACATTATCAAAGCCTGTTTTGTGTCAGCGAATTTTTTATATAAAAACAACAACTACATTTTGTGAAGGTTCCAGTGTTTCAGGTTTTAATTCCAAGCACTTCTTTGATTTCCTCGAAGAAATAAAAAAGAAAAAAAAAACATGTTACATTCATGATGTTTTTTCTGCTTTACAAAATTATAAGTGATCTATTGAAGAAATTCAAACTGTGTACTTGGAATTCCTGATAAATTCTGATTCATGGATAATTTCTTATCTAGGTTTGTTTCTGGCCTTCGATTTAAATGTGTAAGTAACCACAGCATAGTATAAGGAAGTGAATCTGATGAATAAATATGAATTACCTGTAGGATTTTGACACACCTTGAAGTGTGTATCTAGTTAATGGGAAACACAGTATATGTTTATAGAATTCCATCAAGACGAAAAAAAAAAAAATATTACTATGATCTAAGTGGTGGTTTTGCCAACATTTGCAAGCATATTTTGAAACCTGTTGCTCTACATCCTTATGGACTATAATTTTATCAGGTCATATTGTCATGGTTTGTATGCATCCTGGAAAAGTCTTGGAAATGTCCTAAATTTCTGTTACATGTCCTGGAATTGCATTCATTCCTGCCTTTTTTTTTTTTTGTCCTTGCACGATGTCTTGTAGTTGAGGATTTTTCTACTGACATAACTTATGTCTGACTAATTTCCCTCCCCACCCCCTGCAAAATGTGTGGGGGTGGGGGTGTATCAGTTTTCTTGTCTGTGTTAGGTCTGAAGCTACATTATTAGAATCTTTTGCGTTGTGCTTATGTTATTCCTTTGTCTGTCCCGCCAGGGAGACCATATCTCCGCAATTATTATTAGTTTGATTTGTAAAATTATTTTTGTATTGGGAAGCTTAAAATATGAGAATGATCCATTCGTTCCGGAATGGATCATTCATATATTTTAAGCTATATAGGGCAGAAATGGAGATCTTATCGAATTTAAAATGTATTTCATTTCATATTTGCTTCTAAATATCCAATTGAAAAATCTTCCTTTCGATGAAATTTATATCTAAGATTATTTTAGTTAGTCCCTTTTTCAAATAATGCTTAAATTTTCCCGCTAGGGGGTGTAAAAGTAAATCTCAATTTTCCTAATATCTCCGCTTCTAAAAGTCAGATTTGAAAAATTCTTCCTGCGTCGGATACAGCTCTTGAAGGGAAATGTTTTGCATACAAATTCTTATTTTTTAGTAAAGAATGGTTTGGCCACCAGGAGGCATAAGTGTTTATTTTGGCTTTTGATGTATTTGAAACAAAATCTGAGCTGGAAACTTGATTGAAAAAATTATTCCGTGAACCGATACCACTCAACTCGGGAAAACTTTTTAGGAATACCTCCTGCTTAAAATAGTGCACAATTTTTCCACCAGGGGCGTACACGTATATCTTATTTTTGTCCATATCTCTGTTTCTAGGAGTCCAATTTGAAAAATTCTTTCTTTGTTGAACGTTTTCGGTGCAAATTGTTTCTCATAATTTCAAATATTTCTTAACACACAAGTGTGCCACTAGAGAGCGTAAGCTCACATTTCCATTTACAGCAACATCTGGGGACTAAAAAACCAACTGAAAAATATTCTCTTTCGATCATACTACTAACTATAAGAACTCCTTATTTGTATTTTCTTCACAAAATAATGCACAATTTCACCGCTAGGGGATGCAACTATTTAATCTATTTTTCTAATATCTGTATTTCTAAATGTCAGATTTAAAAAATTCTTTGAACACCAGATACCATTTACCTTATGAAACCCTTTAGATTTGTGTTTAAGGAGGTTTGTGGTTCACAATTCTGCCACTAGGTGGTGTTTGTGTACTTCCGGTTGCAGCCTATCTCTGCCTGTAAAATTCTTATTGAGAATTTTTTTTTACTGTATGCCATTCGCTATAATAAAGATGGAGTGTGAATAAAATTTTTGCTACAATAAAATCTGCTTCAAATAATATAGAACTTCTCATAGGGAGTTTATTTTCATTACATGAAATGTAATGTGATTATGTTGAGGAGCATGATTTCTACAGTGCAAGTGCATGCTAGGTATGAAGTAGTCAGGTGTATAGAAATTAGTCAGACCTGTGGAAACTTGTAGCAGTTGTGCTCTTTCCTTAAGACATTGTACAGCTGTTAACCTGAAAATTTAGACATCTGTGTTCTTTCATTGGAAATTATGACCTATTCTGCGTATTTTTATTGAAAAGAATGTGTGTACTTTTTACTGAAAACTTTCTTAAGTACATCATCACACAAGCTGTTATTTGTATGAAATAGCTTTCCTTTTATTTGCTTCACTTTTGCCATTAGCAGAGCACTTCCATGCCTCTGCTGCTCTTTATTTTTATCAGTAAAGCTGTACAGGACAGAAAAATGTATAATAAAACTGTACAATTATACAAGAGGTGTAACAGACTGAACAAAGACTAAATTCTTAAAGACAACATAAGGGAAATGTCAGTGGATCTACATAAATCTGTCCAGTTTTTTTACTATGACTTCCACAGGGTGATAGATTTCTCTAAATGCAATGATCTGAACTCAATTGCTAAAAAGGAACCAAGAGTTCTTTTGCGGGGAAAGGGGGGTGTCTTAGTTTGAAGTTTGTTACCCTTCATTGTCAGGTTATGATACATCACTGTAGGTGATGTGTATTTTATTTTTCAGCATCATTCACATTGGATGGTTAATTTCTTAATTTCTGCAAATAACATTCACATCCAAATTGGAAATGTTGAACCCATGTGAGTTTAATCTTTTTTTTATCATTAAAAGGTATGTTCCATGTGGTATACTAACTTAGCATATTTAATTTTCCATGTTCATTGTGTATAAACCACCCATAGATACTCAGGATTGCATGTGAATTTTTAATTTGGATGTTCTAGTGTGAGATTTCAATTAGTTTTATTGCACAAAAGTGTTAACATTTATTGAAACGGTTTTTGCATGTTGTTATAACTTGTTATTCACTGTAGTTTAAGTCAAGGCTCTTCAAAGTGTTTTTTCTTCTCATTCAAGGTTCCAGTGTTCGCATTGACACCACACTGCTAGGGTTTGATCAATCCAGTTGGCAAAGGGGTAGCAGAAGTTATGTTTTTAAAGGCCAAGGTTAGTAAGATCTCATTTCTCTAACACAAATTTCACAAGTTTTGTGAATTTGGGTATTAGCATATAAAAGTTTTCTTTTCTGTTATTCCGTTTATTGAGAAAAGGAATTATAATATTAGTTGAATTATTAACACAGCAATCAGACAGCTCCGAATTGCATGTATTTTATTGTTTCTTACTTAATTTAGTCAAGTCAGAAAACTAAAAATTATATCATCCTGGAACAGGGTTTTCTTCCACACTATAACATTTGTTATTTCAATCAAAATAAAAACAATCTAATTTCACAAGTCTTAAAGTTGAAAAATTAAGTGAACTATAAATGCTATTTAAGTAGATCATTTGATTTACCATTAAAACATGTAATGTGTCTGTACCTTTTCTACTTTACCCATCTTTTTTTTTTCATAATAAATACCAATTTATCCATCTGTTGCTCCTAGTATCCCCAAAGCAGGTTGTGAATCACTAAATGTCCTCAAATACAATATGCAAGATAAGCATGAATGGAGAACATTCCTCTATTTCCAAAAGCGTATGTGCATATATACACATACACACACTATATTATGTTAAAGTGTGTGTATGTATATATCATGCATGAGATTCTTCTGCGGATTCGTAGAATTCCCGCTTTTTTCACCGTCATTTGAGTCATTGTTTATTTTTTTTATTAATGGGGGGGGGGGCGTCCCATCTGGGAACTGTACTTCGTCTTGCAGAACTTCCAAAAATGGAAGTTAAAGGGAGTAAAGATTTTTCCTGTAATTATAATTTCCTTTTCCTCACAATGTTGCCTCTGCCCAGCATTCTTAAATATGATTTTATTGCATAAATTTGTATTTCAGCATGAAATTGAGGGCAATTATTTCCAAAAGCTAATATTCTGCAAAGTATAACAAAACAAGACAAAATTACTGTGTTTAAAGCAATGTCTTAAAACCATATTATTTTGTTTTTTTAATTCAATAATTTTATATTGTGATTACAGCGATGAACTCCAGTTTACATAAATTCACACTTTCTCATCTCGACCATTCTGAGTTTTCATCTGGTTAAAAAGTTCAGCTTTTTTTTTTTTTTTTTTTTTTTTTTTGTCTGTTTCATGTATGATATATATACACACACACTTTAATATAAATGTATAATCAAAACATCAAATCACAAGATGTGAGAAAAAGCAAATCTGTAAGAGAAATTTTCTTTTCAGAAAAGCAAAGGAGAGAGGACTAGGGAAGTTTTAAAATAATCCAGTGTGGAAGAAACTATGGTGGAAAAGAAGCTAGTAAAATCGAAGAAAAACAAACTAAGGCTGAAAATGGAGGATCCATTTCACACGGCATCATCAAGGGCAAGGCACGCAAAATAATCCCACATTTTTACTACGACCTAGAGTTTGGGTTTCTGCTTGTGCTTTTTGCCTAATCAGCATCTCAAGTTAAAGACTGAATTTTGTGTGATAGGGAAAAATGGATAGTCTTAGTGAGAGATGAATTTGCCTCCTCAGGGTGCCCCATGGGGGCAACAATGGCACACAGAACAGCAACAAGGGCCTCTGTGAATCTTGGAGAGTTACCAGCTATCCAAAGATTCACAGAAGCCCTTGTTAACTGTGTGCACGGCAGAAAAAACCCCAACTCACTGGGCTTTGTTCCAAAATCCTTAGATTGAATGACCAACAGACAATGGAGAAGGATAGTCCACAATGGAATCAATCAGTTAAAAGTTTATCTGGTAGTTTGTATTTCTTTGTAGAACTAACCTCTGAAACTTAAGAGAACTTATTTAATTATTTTTTTTTTATTTTTTATTTTTTACTAAGTTTAGGGGCTGAAGAAAAAAATTTGAAGAGGGCTTTGATTTTGAAGAAAATTTCAAAAACTGAAATTGGCAGGAGGCTCAGCATTACATGCATGCATACATACCAGTGGCGTTGCATGCCCATTTAAGTTGGGTGTGTGCTGTTATGGGAAAAACGTGCAAAAATTTTATTATGTAACCCGAGCTAAAAAATTAATGCGTTGATTCTGAACATACAAAAGCATTTTTTTATTTAGTGGTCATTTAATTAAAAAAATGAATTTTTATTATCCCATCGTATGTGGGCAACAAAAATTCACATTCTGTTTTTAAATCTGTGTTCATAAGCACATCGATTCGCACTGCGACGAAAAGAGTCGTGGCAAAATGTTGAATTGTATTTATGGCTCCATGCAATTCCAAATGCAAACGTATGACCAGTAGTGCCTTTTTTAGGTGCGCACACCCTGGGAAGTTTTTAGTCTCTTTGTTGAAACTGCAAGAAGATAAAAACGGGACCCACCGCGCCATCTAGAGAGCTTTGTATCAGTTGCTTTACACGCCACTGGTGTCCATTGGCCAAACAGCACACCTATGGGTGTGAATATTACCTACTACGATTTGTTTATTCAGTGAAGCCACAAATTTTTCCACTTTATGAAAACATTGTATAAAGGAATTAATTTTAGCCACCATGCGAAGCTTATAGGACAAACTTAGTGAGTTTTGTTATCCAAAAACATAATATAAAAGCAACTCGTATCACAACGTTGAATTGCGTTGCTCTATGGGATTGCAAGCGATGCTCTATTTGGCCCCCCTCAGAGATCAGCTGTAATGTTTAAAACCACAGGGAAATAAAAACGTGACCTGCAGTGCCATCTAGGGAGCACTTTTACCACAATTGCTTGAGCATGTCAGATGCCTTGTCAAGAAACCACACACCTCTGACCATCTTAGCAAAATGTGATATGATTGTTGAATGAACCTTCTCTTAATGAAAATATTGTGTAGGGGAATTAATTTTAATCGCCACTCGAAGCCTTAAGACAAACTCTGGCAAGTTTTATTAGAAATAAATAAAAAAATGTAATATCGTTAGCATAGGTTAAATAAGTTGCGACTCTGTGTTGGTGTGTGCCGCACACCCCGAATATTTTCTCCTGATATATACATACATACATGCATACAAACAAACAGCTGTAGATATATCTGGGTAACTACTTGATAGATTATTAAACTTTATTATTAACAATTCTGCAAGTTCTTTTATTGAATTTATTGGTTTAATTTCTTTTTTTATAAAGCTATTTGCAAAAGTTGAATGATTTTTTTATTTGCATCTTTATTTTTTGTAAATGTGTCCATTTTTTTAAGATATCACTTTCCATTATTGTAAGCAAGTTTCCAGACCCCCAAAATGTGAATTATTGACAATTTTTTGCATACCAATAAATGTTTCTTTAGTTTGTATTATATATGTGTCTAAAATTCTGTAAAACACATTTACTTTGAATGAGTCTTCAGCTGCTTTAAATCTGTGATCCATTTGAACATCATGCCAACAATGTTCTGTGCACTGTCATAGCAGATGAGCGAACTGAAAAGATGTCTTCCGCCATAACTTGGTATTTGCAATTAATTCGCTTCCTCCCCATCTCTCATTCTTTTTTTTTTTATTATTGGTGGATTTCAGTTAGAAATTTTATTTTCTTAATCCTCTCCCCCCCCCAAGTGCTGCTTAACTGCACTTAATAGTAGGTACACTACTGTCCCCCCCACACACACTACACACTTGCTTAGCATTATGTCCACCCTCTCCTACGATATCCATCAATTCTTTGCGAGATTTTTTTGTATGCCTCAAAATCTGCAATGCAGCTTGTCACTAATCTTTACATTCTTAAAACCATGACTGGTGAAATTGGAAAGACTTGCAGTTAACTTCAGCCTGAGGTCTGTTCTGTTTCCTGGAGCTTTTTTTCAGTTCTCTTACTGTTCCTGTTTATCCTGAGTTACATCTCTGCTCCTGTTTCCCATGATTACTTTTTTTATCGATCTTCCATTTTCATGGTCCTGGCTCATGTGTCTCATCAGTTTCTTTAGATTTCCTGTTTAGCATTTTATTCATACTCTGGTGTGTTTCTTGGTGTCTTTTTCACAGTTCTCCATTCCCAAACTAACTGGAACTGAGAAGCACAGTGAAGCAAAATTAGTTCTGAATTATAACCTTCTTTGCATAACATATAAACAGAAGTTTCAAATAAGTTGTACTAGATAGATCATTGTTAGTTGGGAGGGGGCATATTGCAGTAAATTCCTGTAATTTTTGAGGAAATAACATTGTGGAAGCTGTGGTTGTTTTGCCAAGTGTTTTGTAGTGTTGTATGCCAAATTATAGTACTGAGATCCATTGATTGGGTTTGATTTAATCTTGCATTTGGTCTATTGATCGATCATGCTAGTAAGTTGTTAGTATTAGTTTAAAAAAATCTGTTAATTTTCTACCTTCTTTTTAAACACCTAGCTCTCTGCACACAACTTACTTCATATTTAACATTGTATATATTACTTTGATACTCCGAATAGTGAAAAATTTTGTTTGAACTTCTAAAACTTGTGTCCCTTTTGTGTGATAACTTATTTGCTGTATCTGGACAATCCAGAAAAATTTAAGAAAAGTCCAACATCAGCTTGAATGTTGTGCTCATGTCCCAGCTTTACTCCCCCTTCCCTGCAGTGTTATTATTATTATTATTATTTTTTTTTTCATTGCTGAAGGATCAATCAGAAAATAGACTATCAAAATTTCCTTAAAAGATATCTAGGCATTAAATCATGTGGTCACAACTTGGCTCAAGTAACATTTTTGAAATTTAAAGCAAGTTTGGAACTAAACTGCAAGTAAAAGTATTTTACTTTGTGTTTCTTAATAGTTTTTTACTCTTCCTCTTTGAATGGAATGAATAGCAAATTCCGCTTTCATCAATCATTTTTCAACATTGAAGAAACAACAAAATTATAAAAAAAAAAAGTGAGCAAAGACTTTTGTAATCTGACATTTCAAATTCATTCTCAATGACAACATGCTCGTGCCAGATGAGTTTATTTTAACTTTGCTTATTTTAAGATTTTTCAAGTGATATTTTTATTACTGATGAAGTAATTTAGTGCAGATTTTTTTTTTTTTTTTGTATATTCAGTAAGAAGCATTTTTGTGAGGCATCCTTTGTGTTGCCATTTTAGCTTTTTTTCCCTCTGTACATGTCACATTCTGTTCTTGTAAATAGACTAGTCCTAAAAAGTTATTGTTATGTAGGTCAGTCTTTCTTTCACATCTGCACTGTAAACATCAGAATTTGTTTAAGAATCTCTGAAACTATTTCTAGATGACCTTTGTGTTTTTGTTCATAATTACCAGGTATAATTTTTTTCACTGCTGTGTTCCAAAATGGCAACATTTTGAATACTGACTGTAGTAGAGGAATCTTATAGCTAAACAGTAAATAGTTTTTGAAGTGTTAATAACTAATCTAGGTTTGAATAAAAAGGTAAAATATATTTATAATTTGCAGAAACTAAAAGTATAGGGCATGGATCTCTGACTTCTCGTACTGCAGGATCTGGATTTGAGTCCTAGGGCAAGACATAAATGTTGTGCTTCCCTGTCCTGTTTCTCTTCCTTCTGTGAGGCCATGGCTCTAAATTAGGGACTTATATGATCATGGAAGTACCATATATACTCGCGTATAAGTCAGCTTCGTATATGAGTCGACCCCCCCCCCACTACCACTTTCAGAGTAAAGAAATCGTAAAAATCAAAAACTTATGTATAAGTCAATCCCGGAATGAGAAAAAAAATGTCAATGAATTTATTCAAAAACATTTGAAAACGAAAAAAAAAAATTATATATATAATAATAAATTTAATTTGCATACCAAAAAACTTCATCGGAACCCTTCAAAATCCGAGTCGGACTCGCCAAACAGTTAAAAAAGTCTTTCTCCGTCATCATCGCGTCATCGTAAATATCAGTATTCCCATCTATGCCTTTGTCATAAGAATCACTGTCGTCGTCACTCATAAAAATCTCATCCTCTGTGCCTTCAAGTTCGTTACTAATGCAACATTTCTTGAATGATTTCACGACCATTTCCGCAGGTATCGCATCCCAAGCATCCTTGATCCATCACACAATCAAAACGATATCCGGCTCCTTTAGATTTCTGCCTTTGGTTTCAGTCGGCAAATCGGAACTTATACAATCCACCCAATACCTCCGCACATTGTCCTTGAAGGGCTTATTAAGGCAGACATCTAGTAGTTGAAGAACAGATGTCAACCCACCTGGGATGGCAGCAAGAGTTGTTTTTGAATTTTCTGCAGTTTTTTTCACTTCTGCACAACGGTGTGCAACAAACATATCCCACACCAAAAGGGAAGGTTTCCTGAAAAGTGCGCCTGGCCTTTTGTTCCACACATCATTATATAACCAGTCAATTGTTCCAGATTCGTTCTTCCATCCTTTTTCGTGGGCAGGAACGAGCACACCAGGCGGAAAGACGACGCTTTTCGACAGAGTTTTGCATTTGAAAATAATTACCGAAGGTAGCTTCCTGCCGTTGGCCAAACGGGAGAGAACAACCATGAAACTTTTTTTTTCTGTGGCTAGTCTTTTTAATCAAGATATTGTTTTCACCCTTTTGGTTTACAGTCTTATTTCCAGGAAGGTCGAAACACATGGCGGTTTCATCCATGTTCCCTATTTGGGAAAGTTCAAAAGAAGTCTCTTTTCTCTTTTGAATTGCATACTTTTGAAGTTCCATTATCTTTGCTTCACGGTCACGAGGTAACTTTTGTGCAACTTTGGTGCGCTGGCATAGACGCAACCCATAGCAGTTCATGAACCTTGTGCACCAACCTGGTGAGGCACGAAAAGTGTTGTTTGCAGCTGCAAACTTTTCATCTATTGCGAGCTTCATTGCTTGCAAATGTATACCAGTTCACATTACAATGTAACCATTTTGTCTGCAGCCCACAATTCAATCATTCAAGACACTTTCCAGCTCTGGAAAAGATGCCGTTCCACAGCACAGTGCCTTTTGCGATTTTGGGATTTTCACCAAGTCAGTTTTTTTTTTTTTTTGCGCCAATCTCAAATCAGTTTTTTGTTAATGCCAAATTGACATGAAGCAGCACAGTTGTTAGTATTTTCTGCAAAAGAAACCACTTTCAATTTAAATCCTGCGTTATAGGACATCCGCTTTTTTACACAATCAGTGTCAGCCATAATACACTGGCATGCAAAAATTAAGAATGAGACTGTTTTTCGAATGTAACGTCGTGCAGAAGTGCTCCACATCGAATCAAATCATACCATATGATTCCCAAGATGTAAGAATATAGGACAAGTGAGCAAAACCATCCAAACAAGGAATCCAAAGTATACGAAGGCACTTTATTGAAAAGGTAGCTTCGAGCACAACTGGACAGAAGACAGAACCGTTTGTGACAGGCGACTGCCAAGAAAAATCCAGTCTTCAGTAGGGGATATGATCACCCCTGACTGCGTTGCAGAATTTACAACGTCTGTCCTTGCTGAGGACGAGGTTGTCAAGGAGCTGTTGAGGCATCGCGGCCCATTGCTCTTGTAGCGCCAATTGCAGCTGCGGAATCATTGCTGGCGGCTGGTGACGTGCTGCTAAGCGTCTCCCGAGTACGTCTCACACGTGTTCGATTGGATTTAGGTCCGGGGACCTTGCGGGCCAATCCATGCGTTGAATATCTTCATTCTTCAGCAGCTCTGCGACAACCACTGTACGATGAGTTGTAGCGTTGTCGTCCATGAAGAGGAACTCAGGACCCACAGCACCTCTAAACAGACGCACATGAGGCAGGAGAACCTCTGTACAATAGCGGACACCAGTGACTGAACCTCCTTGGAAGATGTGGAGGTCAGTACGGCTACCAAGCATGATACCGCCCCAAACAAGAACTTTGCCACCTCCAAACCGGTCCCTTTTGATGTTGGAGGTGTGATTGCAAGTTCCCTGCTCTCTCCAGATGTGTATATGTCCAGAATCGCTCGTCAGACTAAATTGGCTCTCATCTGTAAAGAGAACTTGACCCCATTGCTGATGTGTCCAGTTCTTGTGTTCCTGGCACCACAGAAACCGCCGTCTCTGATGAGCAGGTGTTAATGGCGCACACCGTACTGGTCATCTTGCAAATAGACCACCTTTGTGTAGTCTCGTGGCCAGGGTAAAACCCGATAACGGACGTCCAGTTGTCTGTTGCATGTGCCTTGCGATTTCTCCCACTGTCTGCCGTCTGTCTCTTCTCGCCTGTAGGACAATATACCGGTCGTCCGCCGCCGTGGTTGCTCGTGGACGACCACTGCTAAACTCTCGGACAGCTGTTCCTGTCATTTGAAATGCTTTCCAAGCTCATGAAACGATGCTGTGAGCGATCCCGAACTCCTCAGCCACACTAGTCACACTTCGACCTTCTTCCAACTTCCCAATGACGGGACCTCTGGTAAAGTCATCCAGATGTAGTCTACTGGATTGCCTGTTGACCATATCACACGGTGGCAGCAACTCGACATCGTTCAAACCGATGTACCCTGTGCAATAGCTTTCACCGAATTGCTGAGCGTACACCGCCCGTGTGCTTTTTATACCCTTCCGACCCCCCCACGTCATGCTGCATATGTGCGCATGCCCTACCGTACCGGACTCTAGTCTATCTCCGGAGTGGTCTTTCAGTCCATTCTGCCTACTCGTTCTGCTGTTATGCTAATTTCTCCTCTTCGTCCTTAATTTTTGTACACCAGTGTAGGAGAAGCAAGACAAAAACACGTGTGATTAAGAACAAGCAACACCTAACAATGGCTGTTGCATGGCTGCATTAGGTTGTAGGTCAGTGCAATAAACTGGTAGTCAGGAGGGCGGAGCTTTCGATGTGCGACTGCGCTGTGGGTAAGCAAAGCCAGGAGACTTTTCAAAGCGTGGAGAAATTCGGAGGGTCACGATTTCGTAATTACTACTGCGTTAGTGTTTTTTCCCTTTCTTTCTTTTTTTTTTTTTTGTTGGGTCGCAATTTCGTAATTAATACTCCATCGGCATTTTATTTTATTTTGGGACGGATTGCCTTTTGCCTCACGGCAAAAACTTTTGGACTTACGATTTTTTTAGGCTCCGCATATAAGTTTGACCCCCTTACTTTGAAGCTCCGTTTTTGTCCCAAATTTCTCGACTTATACGCGAGTATATGCGGTAATTAAACACAGAGCTGATGAAATTGTAAAAACTGCTTCCTTATATTTGAGGATTTGGAAAAAGCAACGTTTCTATTAATGGTGAAAAGATGTGTGTACAGGTAATGTGAAGTGTATTAAAGATCTTCCTTGTACTTGTTTTAGATGTTTGTCAGTGTTGATGTTTGTTTTGGAATTAGTATCAAGACTGTTTGGATAGAGAAGTAAATTTTTACATCCTAATTAAGTCATTTGTTTTAATCCCAGAATACCACTTAATGAAAGCAGTCCGATGTGAGCGTAGCTACATCTTTACACTGAGGCATACTGATAGTGGTAACTAATCATGACTATCCAGTCTTTTCTCATGAAGCATCACCCTGCAGCACCAATTTTTAAACCTCTTAGCTGCTAATATTTTGTCAGGCTTATTTTTAGTCAGGTACGGAACTTCAGCTTTCCCCTGCAGCTTGCTTTTACTTTAGCTTCTCAGCAGAATTTTTTGATAAAAAGAAATGCTGCTCTGTGTCGAATGGCAATCAGTGGCAGAAGTCATGCATTGTTTATTATTTGTTTTCAGTTTAGCTTTTGAAATCCTTCAATGCTTTTTTGCTCAGTTTTAAGAGTTGAAAATTGTTATGCAACTTGAAATTCAAAATGCTGTGTTCATTTTATCGTGACTATGCTTCTTACCACAACTAATCCAATTTTGAACATTTTAATAAATTTTAGTAATATAGTATGTTGTATTGTGTGCAAGTTGACAACTAAAAACAAAGCAAATTGTATTTAAAACACAACTCTCTAGATTAAGAGTTTTCTTTAATATCACAACAGGCCTAGAAGCCAGCCTGTCTCAGATCTGCAGTTGCAAAATCTCTTTCCATATATTATAGCTGCAATGTACTTGCTAGACATTTTATTCTGAATCTGGCATCCAAAGTTACATGTGGTAGTGAACAAGGCTAAAGAGAATCTTATTCAAAATCCCCATGTTTTCATTTCACTGAAGTATTTTTCCTTATAACGTAGCCTTTTTTCTTTTTCAATTTTTGTTAATACTTGCATCATTTTTGACTAAAAATTTCAAAGCAGCTCTATTTTTCATGTTATGAATTATATTATATACCCAAATTTATTTTTTGAATTTTCATTTAACCTCTTGAAATCTAATTATAGGGGTATTTTTAAAAAATTGCATTTGGCACTGTTTGGGCTTCTGAATGTTGTATGTGAAAGCATTTTTGTGCCTAAGTTCTGTAAATCATCTTGATTTCCTATGAATTTTGCCTACTTTATTGTAAAAAAAAATGCTAGGTGGTGTGAAATTGTTTTTAGTTCAACAAATGTTTTTGGAGGTCAGACAGGAAACTCGTATAACACCACCTAGCCACAACTGTCGTCAATATTATCCACTTAATTTATTTTCTGTATATGCCATTGAGGAAAACCCTATAGGTGATGTAATAATTATTTGTATGTGCTTTTATTTCTGCCTTCTAAAGTATCACTAGTAGGGAAGTTCAGTAGGTGTTGTAATTTGTGTTTGATTATATTCCACATCCAGGACATAAATTGACTTGAGGGGTTTTGTGCTGAGTTTTACAGCTTTATCATCGGCATATGTGAAGCTTTCTTTTGAAATATTCTACTTTTCTGTTGATAGCTGTTACCACGGCCAATAGTACCCAGTGGTCCTTTTTTTTTTTTCATATATGCGATGTAAACTCGTGCATGAGTTCAGTATATACATATCTGCTTGTAGAAGTCAGAATGGAAGTTTTTTTCCCCTATCAGATAGCTGTAAATATGCAGTTTCTAACATATTTTCCTAGTGTTTTCAGAAAGGGATGAATTTTTGTTTCATGGCATAATAGATTACTTGCATTTAATACCATATCTTCAAGTCAGATTGGAAATGGGCTTTGAACTGCATAGCTGACACAATGGCAAAGATTATTCACATATTTCGAAGCCATTCTTTAGGGAAAGTTTCCCTACTGGGTAGCATGGGTACCTACATGGGTGAAGGAGAGTCAAATGTCCACCCTTGAAAATTGGAATCCCCCCCCCCCCGAAACACAAAATTAAAAAAAATACAGGTAGAATAGAGAAGGTATAAATAAATTTTTTGTTTAAAGAATAGAAGCTGCGCCTCCAGCCTTGCTTGTTACACTCACTATGGCGCCTGCTGTTTTTTCATTTGACCTCTCAACTGTCGAAGCCATTCCTCCCCACCTACTCAGCATGGCTAAACAAGTCCATAGATTTCATGTATGATCAAATTCAGTGGAAGAATATTATCATCCATCTGTCTACACTCTGTATTTAAATTCTTTGATAACTTCTCTGGGAAGTAGATTCTTGAAAGAGCAGAAATCTTCATTTTCTCTTACTTTACTTCCCAGGAATATTAGTAAACTTGATGAAGCTAAGTTTAATTTGTCAAAGATATTTCTGCAGAATATAGTGTGTTATTGAAAATCTAGATGCAGAATCAAGGCCGTGGTACCACTTTTGGAAAGACAGGTCAATAGCGGAAACAGAAAAGATTTCGCTTTCAGAATGTGTGCAGGAAGTGGAGAAAATTTGCCTGGAAGTTTTAAGGGCATTACAAATCATGCACACTGTTGAAAAATCTTCCAGTACCCTGCATAGGGTGAAGTCTTGGGTGACTGAAGATAGACTAGATGGTCTGTGTATAATGAGTGTCCATGAAAATTTAATGTATGGAAATGCAGATTTTATCAGAAAGGTTATTGGCCAATTTGGTCAAACCAATAGAAAATTGCAATTTTTTTATTTTCCTCCAACTAGCAGTGACAGTCATAATCCTGCTTAATTATCATAAACAGTTCTTTGCTACCTAAATATGTTTTGCAACATTTATTAAAATATTTTTTTACTTATATTGTCAACAAATACTGTAACATTTTTCTCTGTCTAAAAAAAATAAACATATGTATTGAGACTGAATCTCTGTCATTTATCTTGAATGACTTGGAGCTTAGAGAGGTTGTATGGGCTGGAATTTTGCTTTGAATCCCCCCTCCTTTTGCAAAATGAAAAAAATTCTGCAGGTGCCCATTCTAGTGTAAATACATATGTGTTGAGTATATATTTGCTTCTGTTGGTTGATCTAAAAATTTTTGACATCTAGAACAATCAAGTTTTGTCATGTATCTCCCAACTTTCCAGTTTATGATGTGCGTGCATATTTATTTTTGACTTATGAGTAAGTGATGGCATATGCAACAGGTCTTTCAATACTACAAGTCATATATTGCTTTACTATATAACCTTAATGAGAAAAGCTTAACCCTGTCTCACTGGTTATAACTATTTTTAATGTGCATAGCAGTAACACTAAATAAATATTCATGAAGATGAAAGGACAATGGAGTTATCTATATTGAAAACTCACCTTCTTGCCCTTAACTTCATGGAAATGGACATATAAAACATGTATGACCTATGAAATATTTTTGGTTGGAGCAACTCCAGTGGGAAGCAAGAAAATCACAACATAAACTCGTTCAAAAACTTCATTTCAACCCTAACCATTCACATTAAACACAAAAACTAATTTACAAATGAAATAAACATAAGGATAAAAGTTTTCTTACATATATTTCATTTGTAAATTAGTTTTTGTGTTTAATGTGAATGGTGAATGGTTAGGGTTGAAATGAAGTTTTTGAATGAGTTTGTGTTGTAGTTTTGTGCTTCTCACCGGAGTTGCTCCAAACCAAAAAAAAAAATGGCTGAGGTCATAGGTGTTTTGTCCGTTTCCGTGAAGTTAAGGGCAAGAATGTGAGTTTTCAATATAGATAACTTCATTGTCCTTTAATCTTAATGAATATTTAGCGCTACAAGTCAGACAGAAAAATGTTTCTCTCGTTTAGTCTGATGAAAAAAAAAACAAAAAAAAACACAAGTTTTACTAGTGTGTTATCTAGAAAATCATTAGATTCTTGAAAAGTATTGATTGCATAATTTGGAATAACTTGCAATACCATTATAATAGCAGGCTGAAGACTTCAGCAAACAAGACATAATTATATGCAGAAATCCTTGTTTCTGTATATGGAGCATAAAGACTTTTGAACTGAACTTCTATTTTAATTGAATCAATTTTTACTGTTTCTCACATTCGATAATGTTCTATGGATATGTGTGAAAACAGCGTCCTGATTCTGCTATATGTGTATTTTATATATTAAATTGCAAACAATGAACGTCAAACTTACCCTTTCATTGTTCCCCACTGCAAATCAGTTTGTACCTACTTCCTACTTGCTGAACATCAATAATTATCAATCCTTCTACAATTGCTCACTTGTGACTGTTTTTGCATAATGGTATTAATTTGTTGTGTACAATATTATGAAGTCTCAAACGGATTTGAAGAATAAAATTTTTTTAAAATAACCAAATAAAAGTCATAAGAAGTAGAAATGAATGAAAGTTAAAAACCTTTTTAAAACAAACCACTAAAAGAACACAACACAAATTCTTAACACTCCGGGTCTCTGTGTTTCCGAGTTGTTGTTGACCAATACTGTGCAACGGTTATTAGGCCTAAGTTATAGAATACTGACGATAAACACATCTTCAGGAACACCATCCTCCGTTCCGCAGTGGTACCCTGTTGTTTGTTGGGTAAGACTGCGGAATAGAGGATGGTGTTCCTAAAGATGTGTTTATCGTCAGTATTCTATAACCTAGGCCTAATCGCCATTGCACAGTGTTGGTCAACAACAACTCGGAAACACAGACCCGGAGTGATAAGAATTTGTGTTGCATTCTTTTAGTGGTTTGTTTTAGAAAGGTTTTTAACTTTCAGTCATTTCTACTTATGACTTTTATTTGGTTGTTATTTTCAAAAAAAAAAAAAAAAAAAATATTCAAGTCTGTTTGAGACTTTATAATATTGTACACAACAAATTAATACCATTATGCAAAAACATCATCACAAGTGAGCAAATTATAAAAGGAATGATAATTTTTGATGAAGTTCAGCAAGTGGGAAGAAGGTACAAACTGATTTGCAGCAGGGAACAATGAAGGGGTAAGTTTGGCATTCATTGTTTGCAATTTAATATACAAGATACACATATAGCAGAATCAAGAAGCTATTTTCCCATATATCTGTAGAACATTATCAAACGTGAGAAACAGTTCAAGTGATGAACAAATAGTAATAATTGATTGATATGGGCCACATAAATTAAGTTGAACACATTTCATAGTGTGTTCTGAACTTACATAGACTTCTATTTGGTATTTATATGTACATGCAAAGAAACATCTTAAAAGTTTCCTGGAAATATCAGTTTGCATATCATGCCCTATCTCCCTTTGTCACTATGATCATAAAGAAATATTCTAAAATTTAAGGAACATCTTGCTAATCACTGGTGGAGACTGGAACATCTTGCTAAGCAAGGTGGAGACTAATATGCTTCGGTGGTTTGGCCATGTTGAAAAAATGAGTGATGAGATGCTTACTAAGAAATTTTTTTAGCCCAAGTGGCAGGAAAGAAAGGCAGAGGAAGGCCAAGGAAGTCATGGGAGGATCAGATTCTGTAGTGTCTGCATGAGTAAAAGATCATGAGTATGAAGCATAGAAGATCTTGTGTATGTCGTGTGATGGATGTCAGTGAAGCCCGAGTTGTATGTCAAGATCGCTGTAAATGAAAAAGTTTGATATGGCAACAGTAAGTAAATAATCAGTTAAAAATTATCTGGTAGTTTGTTTTTTCTTTGTGAAGCTAACCTCTGAATCCCAGAGAACAGCTTAGTGATATGTATGAGGTATGTAACTTGCATGGATGTATGTCTTCAGGGTGCAGTACTGATGTCATTAAGTTTGGGTTGGCGTATAAACTTGTTCTTGCTGGTTTGTGATATGTCTGCAAGTTTTTTTTTTTTTAGTAGTTGGCTATATGATAACAGATGAATATGGCATTTTTATGCCAGGAAACATGTGTATATTGTCAGCCATGTACTTGCAGAGATTGATTTTATTCTTTGTTCTCTCTGTAGTATTATCAGAGGTTAGGAAGCTGAAACTCAGTTTGTCATCATCAATAGCTTTTCTTTGTTATGAAGTAAGATAGTAAATATCAAATCTTGCTTCAAACTAGAAAAAGAGCTATGAAAAGTGTACACAAAATACAATTTATGGACATAAGGTTTTACTTTGTACACATATTTGAGTGGTTTTAAAAGATTCAGAGGGGTACATAAGGACCTTGAAAGTGATCCAGGTGGCAGCTATCAAGTGCCAGTAATCCAGAAACAGTTTTGAAAGCTTGTAAACTGGCGGCTGGAGACTAACAGATGTCAGCAATAATGGTGGGAGATGAAATATACATTAACCAGGTGCTGCATAAGGTTTTTTATGGAGATTTTGGAAAGATGAAGATCTGTGCAAAGTTAGTTCACATAGTCTCATAAGTGGGCAAACTGAGTTGCATATTCAAGATGTAAAGGCATAATTGAATCTTTTCAGACCAGTTCAGTTTTTTAATTGTATTAATACAGTGCTTGGAGGCATGATTGTTTCAGCATGAAGCCACAGAAAATGAGTGGAGAACTATTCACAGCAATCAGATAATGAATGCTGATTATTCACATCAATCAGATAATGAATGCTGATTATTCACAGCAATCAGATAATGAATGCTGATTATTCACAGCAATCAGGTAATGAATGCTGAATATTGCACAGCAATCAGGTAATGTATGCTGAAATTTCTTGCAGTTCTTATTTGAACATCCATATAACGTCCCCCTCAGAAAACGTGAAATTCTCTTTGCCCTAAAATGGGGAAACAAACAAACAAACCTACATACATACATACATATCACTAAGCTGTTCTGAGATTCAGAGGTTAGTTCCAAAAAGAAATACAAACTACCAGATATTTTTACTTACTGTTGTCGTATCAAACTTCTCCATTTACAGCGATCTTGACATACAACTCAGGCTTCACTGATATCCATTACACACCGTACACAAGATCTTCTATGCTTCATACTCATGAACTTTTACTCATGCAGACACTCCAGAATCTGATCCTCCCATGACTTCCTTGGCCTTCCTCTGCCTTTCTGTCCTGCCACTTGGGCTAAAAAAAATTCTTGGTAAGCATCTCATCACTCATTCTTTCAACATGGCCAAACCACCGAAGCATATTGGTCTCCACCTTGCTAACAACATTTTGCTCCACATCACACAACTGCAACACATCTTCATTCCTCACACAATCAGTGTCTTGCCCCCCCTAAGTAACTCATTTCTCCAGCTCACAAATGTCTCCTATGTTTCTTCTGCAGTACCCAGGTTTCACTGCTATACATCAGAGTAGGAATAATTACACTTTCAAGGGGGAAACAAACCTGCAAATCCCCACTTCTGAGTGATTTTACACGGATGATCAGTAAGAACCAAAAGCAATATCAGTATTTATAATCTAACTGCTGTGCATAATCAGTATTTGTTTGATTGCTATGAATACTCTAGTGAATTTCTTATGTATTTATCAGGAATCTCTTCCTTCATTGAAAAAGGAGAACTAGGTAGTTGTCATTGCCCAAAAAGTTCTTGCAAAAGTAAAGGATGTTATTAAGTTTTGTTGTTTAAACTTGGTATGTGAGTCTCAAAGAATTTGTGCTGGAAAAAGTGATCAGTGATTTCTGTCTACAGGTGCTGAGCAGGGTATTAAAATAGATTTTGGGTGATACTACATTTTCATGAGCAAGTTAGTTGCCCAACAATGCTGTTACTCATACTGTTATGGTAACATGCTTCCTGGTGAACTGTGATATGGTGATGATTTGCCAGTCACTTTATTTGCCTAATCTCACACCATTAGACTTCTCCTTCCTAAAGTTAAAATCATTCTCAAAGGAAGATTTTTAGGACATCAAAAAGAATGTAACTGCTGAAATAAAACCAGTTGCTTGGGACACCTGTAATGGTTTTGTATGGTTGTAGAAATACGCTCCTGTTTGTAAAAATTGCAACACCAAAAAGAAACCATGTGATTCAAATGAAATTTTATACCACGCATTACTGATATGACTGTAAATAAGTGATTTAATTTTCAGAACAATACAATAATTCTTACCTGCAAAAATTAGTGTCTTGTGAAGCCTCTGTGAGCTGCAATAAGAGCTTCTAGACTTCATGGCATTGAGTCGAAAAGGTGTTGGACGTTGTCCTGGGTAATTGCTTGCCAGGCGGCATGCGAGTCCACAGATCATTGGTACTGACCGCCGGAGGACTTTGATGGGCCAGTTGCCGAATGACCATATTCCAGACATGTTGAATAGGTGACATGTCTGGTGAATGTGCAGGCCACGGAAGAAGCAGTATCTGCTGTGCTGGCAACATGAGATACCTCTTTTACATTCCTGGCAACATGAGTAGGGCATTGTCTTGCTGGAATATAACGCCGGGAGTGCTCTGAAGGAAGGGTGTGACTTCTGCTTGTCCAACTTCCCTGATGTAGAGGTCACTGTTGAGATTTCCCTCAAGTCGTAGCAGTAGAGATCTCAAATGGTACCCAATGGCACCCCACACAATCGCACTTGGCTTTCGGCCCATGCGACGCTCGAAAATACATGCTGGAAGAAGGCTCTCACCACAATACAGTCTAATGCATATGCGGCCATTATGGTAGTAAAAGTTGAATCAGGGCTCATCTGAAAATACGACATGTTGCCAATCGGCATGCCATTGTCTGTATTGAAAACCCCATTCCAGCCTGAGGCATCCATGGTTCAGGTTCAAAGGGATGCGTGCAACCAGTCCTCTGTACAGGAAATGGCGTCAAACTGTGGAGGCAGACAATGCCACACCTGTTGCAGTGCTCCACTGTTGTGCTAACACTTGCGAAGATGCGGAACGGTTCGTCACTGCCATGCGGATGAGGTGTCAGTCATCCTGCGGTGTCGCATTTCTTCGTCCACTGCCAGATTGTCGATGCACCTGGCTCTCCTCGGTCCACTGCCACCACTCGGACATCACTGTTGTGGCATTATGTCCCATCTGAGCTGCAATGTCGCAGTACAAAAATGCACCTTCATGAGACCAGTCATTCGTCCCCGTTCAAACTCTGTCGTGTGGTGATATTGCACCCTTCGTCATTGCCGAGGCATTATTGAATCCTGGAGACTGTTTTACAACTAGCTGTCCACACTGCACTACTGATGTGTACCCTAAACAGCCCTTTCTTTATACCCTTCACTCGACTGTTCAGAGGGCGCTGCCGGGTCCAGACATGTGTAATGACTCTGCACTTCTAATCATTTGCATGTCCTACCCTGCTCTGCATATCGTGTAAGTTTCACATGATTACCATCATTCCTTCATAGTGGTGTATTTTTCACAAACAGTAGTTTATTTAAAAAGTGTGTTGCAAACAAGAGATTATTCGGGGGGGGGGGGGTGACACTTTTATTGCATTTGAATATTTTTTTTTCTACACTCGATGTTTGAACTTTGTCAGTCAGATTTGAGGTATTCTTTTTATGTTGGATAGGTGTGAGTGGTCTAAATTTTTGTAGGAATTTCCTTTCTGGGTGGCATAAATGCATATTTAAAGAATTTTTTCTGCATTGGATATCCAACAGATGCCCTAGACATTTTTAGCTTTTTGATTAATTTCCAAGATTGGTGACAGAAACGTATGTTTGTGCTAGGTGGCGTAAATGCATTTTTGTTTTCAGGGTAATTCCACTACAAGAAGTTCTTACAGAAAGTCCTTTGTTTTGGATAACTGAAACAGATTTTATGTGCATTTTTCTGCATTTCATAATTCACATCCATCTTGGTGACAGAAATGTGTGTTTGGCATGGCATCTGTGCTTCTAGAAGTTACTTGGATTTTTTAATTTTTTCTCATGGCTGCATTTATGGAAGAAATATTATTCAAATATTTTTAATTTTTCATCATAAGGGATATAAATGCATTTTGTTTGGCACAATAACTCTGCTCTTAGAGTGTGGATTAGAAAAATTGTGGTTCTCTCTCTTCAGATATCACTACCTCAACAAAGATTATTAACAATATTGTCTATTTTTCCTTTTTCTGTTGCATTATATGCTAGAGCTAGTATAGGTGTATATCTGTTTTGCATAAATTGCAGTTCTAGAAGTTTTTTAATCAGCTTTGATGTAACTTCTATCTTCTGTAGTTTTCCAGCTTGTTAGCAAGAATGTATATCTGCACTACTTTATTTTAGCCTAAACGTTTTTTTTTTAGCAAGTGTGTTTAAAAAAAAAATTGTACTTGTGACACAGATGTTATTCATCTATTTTCTCATATGCAAATATCCTACACATGACTTAACTATGCATTTTTAGTGGACATATATTACTTCGAAATATATTTTAAATCTGGGGTTTTCAGACAGTTACTATTGCGTCACATGTAACACTTTACAATACTTATAGCATTCTAAATTGGAGATCTTTTTGGTCAAAAATCTTGCACATTTCAGAAAAGGATTTGATAGCATATTTCTGCTCAGAATAAAATCTGTGATAGTTGGCGAACACATTTTTATACTGCTCTATGTGGTCAGAGAAGCGGAATGGACCTTTTTATAATAAAAATTCTAAATTCATCCAGCCCTGGATGGATTGCTATCGCAGTGGGGCAGTGCACTCCTGCCTACAATTTTCTGATACTATGCAGAAATGAGCAGTTTGTTAGATTGATAGCTGTTCACTTGCTAATAATACTTTCTCACTGTTAAGCAGTGGCAACTTTGTCATTTACAGTTATGTGAATTTTGCTCCAGAGTGCTGTTAATATTTGATAGACATGATTCAGTTTTCTATTTCATCACAAGAAATTAACTTCATCGTTTGGATAAAATCCGAATGTTCAGTAACTGTTATGCTGGTGTGCATTGTAGACTGCCTTCCACTACCAATTCTTTTTAAAAAGTTGGAAAGTAACTTGTTTTTGGAAGGCTGTGTTGATGCTAAATTTCTTTAGTTTTTTTCATGAAAAAGTGCAGGAAACTGAAAGAGCATCACTAATTGCAGTACTTATACACTGGAAAGCAAGGCAAGTTTGTTTCTAAAACGCACATGAACAATTGTCTTTGCAGTCAAACCGAGAAAATGCTTTTGTTGTAGAATGTTTTTCTTAATTTCTGGGATTTTATCCCATAAAGTTCTGCATTGTTTCAAACCACATTAGTAGACTTAAAGTTTTTATATTTGTATGTATTAGTTTGATAATTCAGGTTCTACTTTATTTTCCTCAGTTTATGCAGGGGTCTATACAAGGGGCTTTGCCGCCCCGGTGGCACAGTGGTCTAAGCGATGGCCTCTGATCATTCGCCCCGAACGGGGTACGGATTCGAATCCCGGTGAGGCATGGATGTTGTGTTTGTCTTACGGCACTGGCTCTCTCCCTTCCCTGGAACCAGTGACCCTAAATTAGGGACAGGCGACTGCTTATAGCCCATTGAGTTGCTCACGGTGGTTGTTAAACCTCCAATTAAAAAAAACAAGGGGCTTTTAACATCATTGGTTGGTAACTTTACAAAAAAAATTTTGAGCTGTAACAGTATCTCCACAAAAATATCTAATTGTAGTGATATCTTCATAAAATATTTTCAGTAAAATTTTAAAAATATTTTAGTATTAGAATAACCATTTTTTTTTCTTTTTGCAGTCAGGCTGCTTATTTTGCTACAAAAGCAAAACAGAAAACAGGGCAGTTGGTGATGAAGTTTTTTTTTTTACATACCTGGTCAGGCAACTAGATTTCTTTATTTACATGCCCAGAACAACCATTTTGATGATCTTTTGTAAAGATAAGTTGGAAAGCATTTTCACAATTACTGAAAAATCACTGTCACTTATGACAGTGACAAAAAGTAACAGTTCCAAATTCACTGATAAGAATGCCACTGTTAGCAGGGTCCGAGCAAATCTTGCAAAATCACTGTTGCATCGTAGTTTTAGTTACAATGTCACCATATCTGAACATTTTGTCTCCTTTTGAAATATCATAGAGGTTACAAGTGATATGAGCTTTCTTTCAGTCTCCCCTTTTTCCCATGCTTAAGATACTTTTGGCTTTTGCTGCATGCTCGCTTGTAAGCAAAGAATGAAAAGCAAGCCAATTGTAACAGTGATTTTGTTGCTTGTCACAAGTGAGACAGTGACTTGCCATTCGATGACTGCTCCCATCATCCATTGTAAACAGTGATTTTGTCACTAAAGATGGTGACTCAGTTCTGGTTTCTTTACAGCTCCATCACTGTTGTCATAAACGGTGATTTTTTTTTCTCGCTCTAAATTTGTTACTAGCATAGAACTGTTACCATTTTAAACTCTTGCATTTGGGCAATAGCAATTTGCAAGTCCTGATCTTATAATGATTCTATCCATGAATCTACACCACTTTAAACCTTCATGTACTTTTGAGGAGGGGGGGGGGCATTTTTAGCAAAATTGCTCTAAACAACAAAGTCAGATTTCACAAAAAGAGGCAGAATTTCGCAAAAATTGTCTTTAAAAACCTGGATCAATCCCTGTTATGTGCATTGTATTGAATGTTTCTAAGTTGTAAGGTGTTGTAGGCCCATGGTAGAGAAATTTTGTATCTACCTAACAGACTGTGCCCCTCCATGTAATTCAGTTTTTTCTGTATAAATGATGGACTCAGTTTGATAACATGCAAAATTAAAACTGATTAGTTTCATCCCCCTTTGTTCTTTGCAGAAGACAGTGCAGTTATGATGGAAATAGATCATGAATCTGGCCAGGTGTATGTGGAACAAATGAGAGTGCTCACACCACAGCAGGAAGTGATCAGGGCGCTCCGTCCATCTTCTGATTCAGTGTCTGCTCGCCTTACTACACCCATTGTGACAACTTTTGTAGACACTGACAAAATTAGTTTTGAAAGGTATTGTTTGCTTATAATTTTCTGAAATATGCTTTATTTTAATTTTCTATGCTACTGAAAGAATCAGAAAGGCACTCAATCACTATCATAAATGACTTTGCTGTACCATGGAATTAAACATAACTTTTTTGAGAAACCAAAGAATCTAAATGATTGGAATTTGTGGTTCTGGTTTCATGTGTTATGATTGGAATTTGTGGTTCTCAATTTCACGTGTTATGATTAGTGAACCTTTCACAACAAAGTTTTTAAAAATGGTATGGAATTATTTTTTTTTATCTTTGCAAGCATGAAGTATAAGAGATCTTGTGTGAAAAATGTGTGATGGATGTCAGTGAATTCCAAGTTGTGTGTCAAGATTGCTGTAAATGGAAACCAGAATCTCAGAACAGCTTATAACAGAATCTCAGAATCATTACTAAGCTGTTCTGAGATCCTGATTCTAACCAGAATCTCAGAACAGCTTAGTAATAAAACATTAAAACTAATGTTTTATTTGTTATGACTGTAGTGATTGTAAACTAAACTGAGTCAAAATGAAAGCAATGACCAGACTGTAGTTACACTAATACCAGTTCTGGATCTTCTGTTCAGCATGCTATCTTGTCAATTTTTACCCCCAGTAGCTGTGGGTCATGAGATTTTATAATGTACTCATAAATGGATTTTTGCATCATTGTTCTCCAAAACAGTTTGCATCACTTCGTGTACCTATGTAGGTAAATGTGTGTGCGTTCAAAGTATTAGAGCATTCTCAAGCACTACACTCTTTCACACCACTCTTAAGTTACTTATTCGGTGTACATAAATAACCTAGTATGCTGTAAATGAATTTACTTTGCACTTCTGTTTTAGAATTCCATACTCTTAGGCCATGTGAGTAAATCTCAGTAGAACTCTGTGCTTCCTGATGCCGGTGCGGTTGTGGTCACTGAATTATGCTGTATTCGTGACATGAGTGTCAAATGATGCATTCTGTAAAAATTGGTGGCATGTTATATCATAAAACAATAAAGCAGTTAGTAACTTGATGCACTGTATGCTAATTTAAATGGTATGCCATGTGTTTGGCCAGGAGTTTTTTCTTAAGTTATGATACTCTAACCACATTTGCTCTGGAATTGATTATGTGAAGATAGTGGCTTTTTTAAAGTAAAGCTGGGCTTTGGTTGGTACACTGCAGTGTTTATTTTAGTTTATCCTAGATGGTGGTTAATATTGGGTTGTCGGAAAAGTCATGACATATTTTAGCTATGTTTTGCAAAGGTCATTTATTGATAGAAAGAACAAAAATCAATCGATGATATACTGCCCGTTTTGTTCGATAACCTTTTGCCATCTTTCAGTGAGCTGCAGAATGCCTCGTTCATAGAAGGACCTGTCTTTCGTGGCGAAAACTGTACAAGGTGCTGATTTACAGCCTCATCTGAATTGAACATTATACCATGCAAGAACTGTTGAAGAGAGCAAAACAAGTAGAAGTCTGACGGCGCAAGGTCAGGTGAGTATGCTGTGTGTGGCAACACATCCCACCCAAGTTCCAATAATTTTTAGAGGGTGATCAAACTTGTCTGTGTGGTCTCGCGTTGTCATGATGGAAAACACCTTTACGATAAACCAGCTGTGGACGTTTCTGGATGATGGATTCGTTCAAACTGTCCAATTGCTGACAGTACATATTCGAATTGATTGTTTGGTTCCGTGGTAGGAGCTCGAAAAACACGACTCCTTTAAAATCCTACCACACTGAGACCAGAACCTTCCACTGATGAATGTCTGCTTTGGATGTTGTTTGAGGCAAAGCAGCATGTCAGGACCAAGACCGTTTGTGCAGCACATTGTTGTACACAATCCACTTTTCGTCACCAGTTATCAGTCACTTCAAAAAAGGACAGTTTTCCTCACGTTTAATGAGCATGTTGCAGATGTTTATACGCGCCGTCAATTGAGCTTCTTTGAGTTCATGAGGAACCCACACAACGAGCTTGCTTACATATCCCAGCTTCTTCAGGTGGTCATGAACGCTTGAATGATGGATGTGCAAATATGTGTCTGCAATCTCTCGTGTCGTGTAATGTGGGTTCGACTCGATTAATGCCTTGATTTGGTCGTCATCAACCTCGGTTGGCCTCCTAAACTGAGGAGCATCGTTGAGGTCAAACTCACCAGCACGGAATTTTGCGAAACACCGCTGGCACCGACGTTCTTGTAGAGCATTATCCCCGTACACTTTATGCAACTTTTCACAAGCTTGACATGCGTTCTTCCCTTTACGGAAGTAAAACAGTAAAATATGGCAAAAATGCACAGTTTGGTCTTTCATCTTCAACTTGATGTCAAATCTCTGTAAATCAATTAAATCACTCACTATTCCTTTTAGACTGCAGCTAGAACTGGCACCTGTCAATTGCCATAGCGATAACAGAACTGTGCATGCCTCTAGTACTTCCAAAACCGCCCAACTGCCATCGGGTGCCAAAATACGTCGTGACTTTTCCAACAACCCAATATATATCTGCTCTTGCAACTAATGTCCCTAAGTAAGTATTGCACAACACTTAATAGCATAAAACATTACTCATGAGTGCCACAGAACCCAAGGAATATGGCCCTTTGCAAGCCAAATGATTGCAGGCATATTTCACTCTTTTAATAGTTGGAATAGCTCTTTAATGAAGATTTTAATGTACTGTAACTTCTTTCTTATCAAGTGAAGTATATATGTGCTTAATTATATCATTCCATCTAATTCATGTATAATTATAATTGTTTACATAACATATCTCCTCAATTAGCATTTCGTTGAACTTTTGTATGCTGTATTTTGTAGATGTACGGTTATACAATTACTTCTGACATTTTTGTTGAATGATTTTCATGTTTCATACAGTATTGTTTCTTTTGTAGGAATAAAAGTGGCATTTGGGGTTGGAGAAGTGACAAGAATGAAATAGTGAATGGTCACGAAAGTAAGGTAAGAAGTGATTGATTGTTTCATCAACTCTGGTCATGTGCTTCTTTTTAGTAATATATATCTAGCAATTAATAAATGACTTTTCTGGTGTATAATGAATATTGGCTATATTTTATTTTTCAGTTCAATAATATGAAAAAAAGAAATCTGTTGCTTGAGAAACTAATTAAAATGCCCATTTGACAAATTTCTTCGGACACCTGTCCTTTCTTCAGGCCAGTTACAGCTCGAAAATGGACAGGATTTGCTTTGTACTGGTGGAGTGACCATCCCATGCAATCACTGAATTGATGATGGTACCTTCTTTCATCTGTACTTGCAATTCTAACTTTGTTTTCGTTATTCAAGGTTTACGATTTAATGGCTGCATCAGATTCCCACATTACTTCATACTCAAGTTCTATCATTTGCTAATCAAATCATGTTTTCCAATAATTCATGGATGTTTCAAGCAATGCTTCAGAAGTAGTCTTTTGTTTTCTTTTCACCCTGCTGGAATCAATAAAACTTTAATTTTTGAGGACAAACTGTCTTTATCAAGCTTTCTCTTTTACAATTCTATTATGTTTTTTTTGTTTTTTTTTTAACTGTGTCATATCTTCTTTCATCTCTAAAAAAGGGGCAGTTAACCCCTTTGGGCCATGCTCCTAGTAAAGAAAAATTTTGTGGCCATCGACAGTGGAGTCCTTTTTCTCAATTTTAAATTTTCCCTGTTTAAGAATTCTTAAATCAAATTGATAATCAAAAACAATCCCAATGTGTGTGTGTGGGGGGGGGGGGGGCTTTCTTGAACCGTACAGAGGAAAGGTATAGAAATATTTTAATGATTTAAAATGAAGTCTTTTAATTTTTTCACAAAAGATAAATATGGAGAAAATGGTGATGCGGTTGGAACGCATATATAATGTAACAGAAACAGAAGCCAGAAATATCTCCATCCCAAAAGAATTTTGCTATAGCATAACAAAAATGATTAACTCTTAAAGAATTCAATGCAAATTGAAGGTATAATGAAAATAAAAGCTGACAAGGCCAAAATTATAATCACTGGAAATCAAAAGGATTATGTTAAAAAAATGGAAGAATTAAGGAAAATCTTCACGAAGAACTAAAAGAAAACCCATAGCCATCACTGGAAGCAAAATTTTCAAAACTAATATGTAAAGGAAAACTAACTTCCAGAAGGTTATAATTTTCAAATATTTAGAATTCCCCAAATATGTGGTATAATCAAGCTACGCAAAGAAAACCATCCAACAGTGTAAGACTGTCAATGAATACAAAATGCACACCTGCCAACTACTACGAAATGTCCATAGTTTCTACGGATTTAGTTGTCTGACTATGGAACTACGGACATCGCTGTCAAAATTACGGATTCTACGAATTTTCATTTTGTTTAGATTTTTTTTCATTTTTCTAGTATTTCATGTTATACATGTGATTCGTAAGCTTTTTTTTTTTTTAGGTCATCTGGTAGATTGTCCTCGAAAGCAGTATTTAGTGTTTTAAAATTTTCTGAAACGGTAGTTAAACGGAGTGAAATTTTTTGCCATAATCGCATTTTCTCTCTCTCGATGTTGCCTTTGTGTCCACTTTTCTTGTTAAACATCATTTAATTGCATAAATGTCTGTATTTCAGCTTGAAACTGCATGAGACAATTTGCGAAAATGGAATCTTCAGGCAAGATCTTCCCCGAATTCGAGGAATTCCGCCCTTTCGTTATTATTTTGGTCATTTACGAGATAGATTTGTGAAGAGAATATCTTGGGGGGGGGGGGGGGGGGGTTCGCGTCGGAGATCGGAATTCCATCTTTACGAAACTTTCGAAAACAGAAGGCCGACGGAATTCAGATTTTTCTGTAATCGTAATTTCTTTTTTCTCGCAATGTTCTGTCCAGTAATATTGTTAAATAACATTTTACTGCATAAATATTTGTATTTCAGCTTGAAAATTTATGGAAAATTTCCAAAACTGGAAGTCGTACGGAGGAAAGATTTTCACCGTAATCGCTCCCCCCACGCGGTATTTTCACTGTTCTGCATTGTTAAATATCCCCCATCCCATAAGTTTTTGCATTTAAGCTTGATAAGAGACGGGTTAATTCCGGAAAACGGAAGTGACAAAGTTGGAAAATTTGTAAAAATTGATGCATAGTGTTCAAAAGTGTTATCCTCAAAGTTACACCATTTATCTAAAATAGTTGAAGCTTTGATATCATGTGCTCATGGTCCTCAGGCTGAAAGTTTTTTCAGCATGCTAGAAGAAATTATTGTTATCAGAAGGAATAAGAAAAAGAAAATCAACAATAAAGAAATAGGGAGAGAAAGATATCAGCAGAAAAAAAAAATAAGCAACGGATGCTGCGCAGCTGCAGGGTCAATAATAAACAAACTAACAGTGGTCCGTAGTCTTGCTGTGTGTTTTGATTTTTCACCCAGTAAAGCATCTAGCCTTTTTTTTTTCCTTCTTTGGTTTATCTTGTCATAAACTGCAACTTTAGAGGCAGTATGATCATATGGTGAATGAAGGTTTGCACGCTGCACATTCACTTGCTTGGATTTCCCATCTGTCAAGTGTTTTGGAATTCTTAACGCTTCTGACTGATTTTTATTGGTGGAAGTTTCGAACTTAAATCTCGCTTACCTATCATGCCCTTGCCAGCAGGGGAATCAACTTTGCGTTTCTCATGTGTTAAGTTTGTTTCATTAGAGTCCTTGTTTGTTGTAACGTTTTGTTGTGGTGCATATTTCTTTTTCACAAAGAGATGAATCGTTTCATAAAAAAGTCTATGTATGCCACGCAATAATACTAATTACTGCTGACAAGGCTCTACCCAATGTTGGCAGGTATGCAAAATGCTTCATACTTTTCAACCTGAACTATTTTCTTAAATTTAATAGAAAAAAAAAAATTGTTTATGCCTTGGTAATATCTGTGTGTGCAGATTGCTGTATGCCGATGACACAGTCCTGTTGGCAGAGAGCAAAAGTGAGTTGCAGAGTATGTTGTCCTAAATGTATGAAGTTTGCATGAAATTCAAACTGAGTATGAATGAGGGAAAACCCAGAGTTAGTTTTTGAGGGGAAATGTTAGTCCTGAATGTAAGGTAAGTCTAAACGGCATATTGATTGACTCGATAAATGAGTTTGGGTATTTAGGAAGCATGTTTGGCAAAGAAAACAAATTAGATGCTGAAATTAGTAGCCAAGTGAATTCTTCATTGAAAGTCATAGCTGTTTTAAGAGGTTTTCACAGCCAATGATGGGCTCTCAAAAATGTCCTGAATGGCTGTGTATGAAAGTGTAATTGTTCCTACACTGATGTATGGCAATGAAACCTGGGTATTGCAGAAGAGACATAGGAGCTGTTTGTGTGCTGGAGAGATGTTACATCCGCAGATTTTGTGGCAAGACACTCGCTGATTGTGCAATGAATGAAGATGTGTTGCAGTTGTGTAATGTGAGGTAAAATGTTGTTAGTAAGGTGGAGACTAATATTCTTAGTTGATTTGGTTCTATTGAAAAAGTGAGTGATGAGATGCTTACTAATAAAATGTTTTCAGCCCAAGTGGCAGGAAAGAAAGGTAGAGGAAGGTCAAGGAAATCATGGGAGGACCAAATTCGGGAGTGTCTGTTTGAGAAAAAGATTGAGTATAAAGTACAGGTCTTGCGTACGTCGTGTGATGGATGTCAGTGAAGTCAGAGTTGTGTGTCAAGATCGCTGTAGATGGAGACGCTTGATATGGCAACAGTAAGTAAATCAGTTAAAAAGTTTATCTGGTTTATATTTCTTTGTGAAACTAACCTCTGAATCTCAGTGAGCAGCTTAGTGATACGTAATGTATGTAATCTTTAAAAAATGTTGAAAGGATCTTTTACACTAATCAGAAATCTAAAGGAACGGAAGGAAAGATTGGATCAACTTCCAAAGGTAAACTCTGGGAAGTTTTGATATTTAAAAAAAGTATTATATGCATTAATTTAGATCTGCTTTGAGGTTTTAATAGACGACTGGGCTGATTTAGTTGTATTAGAATATTTGAAACTGGTATGGGGGGGGGGGGAATGAAAATCCACAAAACTGCTTTCTTCACAACAGTAAAAAAAAGCAACTTCTCAGTTTAAAGAGAAGTATTTCTACAAAAACTGAGGCTAACTACAGGACGTCTGCTTTACACAGGACGTCTGGGTAAAACTTTAAGAGAAAATTTTAAGCAAAACTGTAGATTTTATTATGTGCAAGAAACATGGATGACATTCTTTTTATAATTGGTAGCAAAGAGAAAAAAATATCAGAAAACACTTGAAAGTTTGTGATTTAGAAGAATCTTTGAAATTTTTTTTTTTTTTGTGCAATTTTTTCAATATATTCAATTTCTTCTTTTTTATATTGTTCTATTGATGAGTGTGTTAAACTTTTAATTAGTGACACTAATTAAAACATTAATTAAAAGAAGTTTAACACACTCATCAATAGAACAATATAAAAAGAAGAAATTGAATATATTGAAAAAATTGCACATGATTTTGGTTATCCTAAACAGATATTAAAGAAATGGATTTATGAAGTAACTCAAGCAAATAATAAGAGCAATAATGATAAAAAAAACTTTTAAAATATGTAGGAGCAATCCCATTTGTTGAGGGTGTTTCTGCTGAAATTAATTAGGTTTGTAGCAAATATGACATACAAGTAGGAAATCAAGTACATACTATAAAAAATTTAGTAATAAAAAAATGAAAAAAATCAGCCAATTGGATAGAGCAGGTGTATATGAAATTCCTATAAACCAACAACCACCTTTGTCATATATAGGCAGCACCAAGAACAAATTAAAGTATAGATTGAACCAGCATATAAGTAATTGGAATAAAAAAGAAGCTAATACTACATTAACCGAATATTGTCTAGAAAATCACAATTATCCGAAGTTTGAGGATATTAAAATTATTAAGAGCTGTAAAAACAAAAGGCAGTTGAGAATTGCAGAATCAGTATTAATTGAAAAAAAAACAGATCAAGATTGTGCAGCATTAATGAGCCAAGCAACTTAAACGAACAATGGAAGGCCTTTTTAAAAAATTGAACAACAGTTAAGAGAGAAAAAAGAAATGAGAGCAGCACTGACAATAGATGGCGCCAGAGACACAAAGATGCAGAGATTGCGACTGAAGCCGGAACCTCAATGACTTTGCTCACTTGAGCTGTGGTGGGCAAAGAGACACATTGGCCTCCTGATGATGACAGAGGTACTGTTGAAAGCACTAGAGGATTGTGTGTGTATGACGGGCTGAATGAGGTTGGCACTTGCGGTAGGGTTAGTACGGTGTTTGAAGTGGATGGAGCACTTTTTAGTCACAGTTGGCAAAGGTTTAACTGCCTGGGAATGTAAATAGTGTAATTATGTACATAGTGGTTTTAACTGAATGTATGAATGAGTTGTATTGTGTGTATATTTGTGTGGTTTTTATGGAGATGACGAGCTATGTTTATTTCTTAGACGACTTAATGAAACCGGCGTTTTTTGTCCAGTGAATAATAATAAAAAAAAAAAACAATGTTTCATGACCGGATGAACGAATCTCATAAGCAAGTAGTTTTTCAACCTTTGAAGGCCAACTACATTACATGATGATAATTGACGTGCTTGAAGTGTAAGGGAAAAAGTGACCAAGAACTTTCCGGTAAGTGATTGGCCATTTAATGATATGTCATTCTTTTTTATTTTGGTTACAAAAAATATTCTACTCCAAAAGGTGGGTATAAAATAAAATTTGATCTTGGACAAGAGTGATTAATTCTATGTGTGTTTAACAGCTGTTACACCACCAAGGCAAAAAAAAAAATATGAACTTCAGGGGAAAAGTCAGTTGCATGCACATGATCTCTCTCTCTCTCTCTCTCTCTCTCTCTCTCTCTCTCTCTCTCTCTCTCTCTCTCTCTCTCTCTCTCTCTCAACACAAATTTTAGCATTCAAATTATGAAAACATTTTTTCTCTGTGTATGTACAATGACAGTGATTATCAGATGTTAACAGTTAGGTGGTTTAAATCCACTGTTTGTAAGCACCATAATACTTCACACACACTAACTGAATGAAGATTTCTTGCAACAGGATATTCAAGAGAGCCAAATAGCTTTGTTAGGAAATTTAAAAAAAAAATCTAAAAAATAACTAGATTGAAAGGGAATATAAAACAACATAATTTGTAAGGTTTTGAATATAAGAGGAATCCTGTTAATTCACTGTAAAATGTTTTGTGTCCAATACTGTATAAATATTACCTCATAATTTTCTTTGTTTTATTAAAATTTCAAGAACAAACTTGCAATTTTATCTGTTTATCATAACCTTCATATACTAGGATGTGAATGGAGGGGGGGGGGGTTCCACACAAACACAAATGTTGCACTATGTCAGCACAGTTCTATTCTTTTCTCAACCACTTATGTACCTTAGGAGTTAGGATCCTGAGAGTAGGCACATATATGAATTAGTGATGTAAGTACAGCAGTGTTGGCCAATTTCTTTATTGTGTATATCAATAAGAACTTGGAAATGTGAAAGTAATTGTCCTATGTGACCTGCAAAAGATTTGTTAAACTTCAGTGTCATCAGAATTATTTGGTAAATCCTGAAATTATTGATGGAAAACTTAATAGTGTACAGTGTAGTGACTTTGAGTCACCATAAAAGTGAAAACAGCAGATTTCAAGTACCATATATACTCGCATATAAGTCGAGAAATTTGGGACAAAATGAGAGCTTAAAAGTAATGAGGTCGACTTATACGCGGGGTCTAAAAATCGTAAGTCCAAAAGTTCTTCCCGTGAGGCAAAAGGCAATCCATCCCAAAAGAAATAAAAATGCCGATGCGGTATTAATTACGAAATCGCAACCCTCCGAAAGAAAAAGAAAGAAAGAAAAAACACCGATGTGGTAGAATTACGAAATCGCAACCCTCCGAATTTCTCCGCGCTTTGAAAAGTCTCCTCTCTCCTGGCTTTGCGTATCCACAGCCCAGTCACAGCTGCGCATAGAAAGCTCCGCCCTTCTGACTACCATTTGATTGCGCTAACCTTCAACGTTAACAGAGCCATGTGACAGCCAGTGTTAGGTGTTGCTTGTTCTTAATCGCACATGTCTCACTTCTCCTATTATGGGTGACACGGATTGTGTAAAGAAACGGATGTCCTATAACGCAGGATTCAAGTTGAAAGTGGTTTCTTTTGCAGAAAATAGTAACAACTGTGCTGCTTCACGTCAATTTGGCATTAACGAAAAACTGATTCGAGATTGGCGTAAAAAAAAAAAAAACTGACTTGGTTAAAATCCCAAAAGGTGCTGCGCCGTGGGACGACATCTTTCCCAGAGCTGGAAAGTGTCTTGAATGATTGGATTGTGGGCTGCAGACAAAATATTTACATTGTAATGTGAACTGGTATATGTTTGCGAGCAATAAAGCTCACAAAAGATGAAAAGTTTGCAGCCGCAAATAACACTTTTCGTGCCTCACCAGGTTGGTGCACAAGGTTCATGAACCGCTATGAGTGGTGTCTACGCCAGCGCACCAAAATTGTACAAAAGTTACCTCGTGACCTCGAAGCAAAGATAATGGAATTTCAAAAGTATGTAATTCAAAAGAAAAAAGAGACTGCTTTTGAACTTTCCCAAATAGGGAACATGGATGAAACCGCCATGTGTTTCGACCTTCCTGGAAATCAGACGGTGAACCAAAAGGGCGAAAAAAATATCTTGATCAAAACGACTGGCCACGAAAAATCCAGTTTCACGGTTGTTCTTTCCTGTTTGGCCGACGGCAGTAAGCTACTTCCGGTAATTATTTTCAAACGCAAAACTCTGCCGAAAAGCGTTGTCTTTCCGTCTGGTGTGTTCGTTTGTGCCCATGAAAAAGGATGGATGAACGAATCCGGAACAATTGACTGGTTAAAGAATGTGTGGAACAAAAGGCCAGGTGCACTTTTGAGGAAACCTTCTCTTTTGGTGTGGGATATGTTTGTTGCACACCGCTGTGCAGAAGTGAAAAAAACTGCAGAAAATTCCAAAACAACTCTTGCTGTCAACCCAGGTGGGTTGACATCTGTTCTTCAACTACTAGATGTCTGCCTTAATAAGCCCTTCAAGGACAATGTGCGGAGGTATTGGGCAGATTGGATAAGTTCCGATTTGCCGACTGAAACCAAGGGCGGAAATCTAAAGAAGCCGGATATCGTTTTGATTGCGCGATGGGTCAAGTATGCTTGGGATGAGATACCTGCGGAAATGGTCGTGAAATCGTTCAAGAAATGTTGCATTAGTAACAAACTTGATGGCACAGAGGATGATGAGATTTTTATGAGTGATGACAGTGATTCTGATGACACAGGCATAGATGGGAATACTGATGTTTATGATGACTTGCCGATGACGGAGAAAGACTTTTTTGAACTGTTTGGTGAGTCTGACTCGGAATCGGATTTTGAAGAGTTCCGATGAAGTTTTTGGGTATGCAAATTAAATTTAGTATTATATATATAATTTTTTTCGTTTTCAAATGTTTTTGAATACATTCATTGTAATTTTTTTTTTTTCTCATTACGGGATGGACTTATACGCGAGTTTCCGATTTCTTACGATTTTTCCCTCTGAAAGTGGGGGGTCGACTTATAGGCGAAGTCGACTTGTACGCGAGTATATACGGTATTCATTTAAAAAGTGAGTGCTTATAGTAATGAATGTCTTGTAAAAAACAAATTTAACAAAAATTTGAGACTTGTTGGCCTTGTTTTGTGTGTGATTTGAGAGAAGCTGGTAGGGGAGGGATTCAATTTGAAATTATCTATATTCAAATTATAACTTATTTATATTGTGAATGAAAGGGAAAGAACTTTTGCTTTATGGAAAGCTCGTGGCTACATGCAATCCTGATGCCTTAATACTGAGTCAAACCCTTGAGTTACATCTTTAGATTCTTGAAATCAAACCAAGTGCTACAAATGTTATAAGCAGTGTTCATAATGGTTTCTCATGTATGTACTACTGTACTTGTTATATAATTTTACTGGTTTACTGGCATTGTTATTCATAATTTCTGAAATATTTTCAGAATGAAACATTTTCGTTCTTTCATGATTTAGGTTTTTAGTGCAAATAATGTGGAACTCGTTACAAAAACAAGAACAGAACATCTGACAGAAGCAGATAAGGCACGACATAAAACTTCACGCTCACCATTACAGTCATTTTTAGGTATTGTAGAAATAGAAGAAAAGGCAGCAGCCACTATGGCAATTAATGGGGTAAGTCTGTGTTTGTTTATTCCACTAAAGCAAATTTAATATTTTAAAATGGAAGTGTTTTACCATAATTGTAAGCATATTTCTGGTTACCTTTTTGATTTTGTTGTATAATTTCTAGATTTTGGTGTCACCATGGTGTTTAGTGTATATGAAGCATGTTGCCCATGTGAAATTAGGGAAAATACTCTGCTGTAGTATCACAGCCTTTCACTGATTTTCATTTCACAGCATATTAGATAATATGCTGTGGAATGAAAATCAGTGAAAGGCTGTGTTACAGCATTTCTCATTTGGGTTACATTTTCGAGCATAATACAGGGTTCCCATAGTCTTTATAAAATCCTTAAAAGTCCTTAATTTTGTTTAGGGTGCTTAAGTCCTTAATTTTTGAAAAAAATTCCCAAAGGTAGGTACATAAAAAGTACTTATTTTTCTTAACTGGCAATATGAAATGCAGAAGTTATGATGTAGTACGTAGACAGGGTTCCCATGCTACCTGGAGAACCGGGAAATCAGGGAATTGTCAGGGGAAAAAATATTGGCTCAAAAAGTCAGGGAAAACATGAATTTTCGTAAAAAAATCAGGGAATTTTGAAATTTTATTTCGTAAGTCAGGGAATTTGGGGAGTTTCTAAAATAAAATACTTTGTCCTCTGTGTTTGATCTTTCTCCATATTTAACATTTCATTTAGTTCACTCCCAAGGACCAAACTTGTAGGTTAAAAGAGAAAGGGGGTGAAACTAACGTATTTGGCAGAGTTCTCCGATTACGTGTGGGAAGCGACCGCGCAAGCGACCCTGTGGAAAATCGTGCGCGAAGCGACCCTGTTATATTCATTCGTGGATGAAGTGACCCTGCTAATCGAATCATTTTACTTATATATATATATAGAGAGAGTATATAGACATCGTAGTCAAATTATTTATTTACATTTAATTAATTACTTACATCAAGTTTTTTATACTAAATACAAGTCTTTAATATCATTTTATGTGTATATATATATATATACATACACAAATCGTAGTCAAATTATTTACATCATTAATTAAGCACCTACATCTGAATTTTGTAGCATTTAGCCCTTAGTCCAACTTGGTAACATAGCTTAATGCTTTCAGGCATTTTTTAAGAACTTTAGAATTTCCAAATTCCCCCATGATATTGCGAATGCGTTCGTCTACTTGTATATGCATCTTCTTCCTTTTTGGACCAAGTTCTCCTAATTCTTTTAATTGTTGTTTGTGCATCACACGTCGAATTTGGAAATTCTAAAGACATTAAAAAATGCCTTTTTAAAGCATTAAACTATGTTACCAAGTTGGACTAAAGCTACAAAATTCAGAAGATGTAAGTACTTAATTAATTAGATATAAATAATTTCACTACGATTTATATATAAGTAAAATGATTTGATTAGCAGGGTCGCTTCGCCGACGATAAAATATAACAGGGTCGCTTGGCACACGGTTGCTTCGTGCACGACACCTTACCGCGATCAGAGAGTTTCTGCCAACCCCCACATCACCCCCAAACAGCCGGCCATGTGGTGCCTGCCCGCCGGTATTTGCTCCCGTGCTTGTACCTATTGTTTTCGACTGCGTTTGTGTCAAATTAAAGTAATCAGCGAATTGAGAGGTCTGCAAGGTTTCTGACTGGTGCAATTATGACTTCCAAGAAAACTCTATTTAATGTGGATTGGCTTGAAGAAAAACTTAACCCACAGTGGTCAGAATGGCTGTTACCTGTTCAGGATGACCCGTACAAAGCAAGATGTAAAGTTTGTTTAAGAAGTTTCAACTTGAGCAATATGGGCCGCCAAGCGATTTTGAGCCATGAACAAAGTGCTAAACACATAAAAGCTTTAAGCCAGGTTTCTGCTTCTCATGCTGTGACATTTTTTTTTACTTTGGATACTGCACCACTTCAAAGGGATTGTTCAGAAAAACAAAGTGGAACTTTAGGCAGTATGGCTGTTGCTCCTGATTTGATACCGCCCATGCCATATTCAGCAGATTTTGTAGCAAAGCAGAGTGGATCTTCATCCACTGTATCTCCTACTAATATTTCAATGTTGAACATCACTAGTTTTATGACAAAAGAGTGCATTTTAAGAACAGAAGTAATTTGGGCCATGAAGCTTGTAATGTCAAATTCTTCATACAACTCTTTTAAAGATGCTAGCAATGTATTCCAGCATATGTTTATGGACAGTGATATAGCAAAAAAGGGTCAGTCTTGGTGCAACAAAAATGTCATATATAATTTGTTTTGGGCTTGTGCCATATTTTTCTAAATGCTTATTATCAGAGATATCAGGTACTGAATTTGTCATATGCTTTGATGAAGCCCTTAATAAAGTAGCTCAGAAAGGGCAGATGGATTTGATTGTTAGATTTTGGTCTAAGTCATTGAACCAGGTATGTACACATTATTTGAATTCAGTATTTCTTGGCCATGCAAGAGCATCTGATTTCATTGAAAAGTTCCGTGAAGGAGTTTCAGAACTAGATTTAAATAAACTGTTGCAAATTTCAATGGATGGGCCCTATGTTAATCATAAATTTCTGCGAGTTATAAGGGAAGATTTGTTGGCAGAAAATGGATGTGATCTACTTTATCTGGGTTCATGTGGACTGCATGTAGTTCATGGAGCCTTTCAGAGGCCATGATGCTACTGACTGGAATTTGAATATCTTCACAGCTTTCTATCAGTTGTTCAAAAATAGCCCTGCACGGCGAGCTGTTATGTATCAATAACAGGATGTGAAATTTTCCCTCGTAAGTTCTGCTAAGTCAGGTGGGTCGAAAATGTTGCTGTGGCAGAGCGGGCCATTCAAATTTTTATCAACATAAAAAAGTACGCTGAAGAGACAAATACCTTGCCAAAAACTTCAACATGTGCACGTGTTGCAGTAGCATGTAACGATAACCTAATCCTTTCAAAGTTTGCATTTTTTTCATCAGTAGATAATGTTTTGGAACCATTTTTGAAAAAATTCCAAACAGCTGATTTTTGACAGTTTATGTGATCTTGTCTGGCAATTGATGTCTAGATTTATAAGAAAAGAGGTGATGGAGGAATGTGCAATTCCAGAAAAGTTGTTTAAGCTTGACGTAAGTGATAAGGTTAACCACTGTAAACTGCAAAATGTAGACATTGGTATTGCTGCTCATGGATATTTGATGAAAAGTAAAACTTCAGAGATTCAGAAAAAGGAATTCAGAGCAGAATGCATGAAATTTTTAGTGGCAACCACACAGAAAATAGTAGAACGAGGTCCCACAAACTTTTCTGCTATCAAAGCAGTTTCAAGTCTGAATCCTAAGCTCATAAAGTCAAATTCAATAATTTGTGAAAAAAGAATGCATTTGCTGTTGCATATATTGCATGAAAAAAACAGAATATTTTCTGTTTCAGCAGATAGAGCAAAACAGCAATTTCAACAGTTGTGTAGCAGAGCAAAAACTGAACTGAAGGATGTGTTTTCTGCATTCTCAGAAAATAACCACCTGGATGCATTCTGTTCTTCTTTACTTCAGGATAAAGGACATTTCAAGGAACTTGTGGGTGGTTGTTAAATTGGTTCTTACTTTATCGCATGGAAATGCGCCTGTTGAAAGTGGTTTTTCAATTAATAAAGACATGTTGGTTGAGAATCTTCATGAAAAGTCACTTATTTCATTGCGTACAGTATACGATGCCATAAAGTCACATAACGGAGTAGTTTCAGTGCCCATAACTGCAGAATTACTGCAGTATGTGAGGATGTCTCGATCAAGATATCAGCAGGCATTAGCAGTTCAAAGAAAAATAAAGAGATACAACTCGTGAAAAAAATTGCAAGGTGTCTGATCAGATAAGTATTTTAGTGTAAAAGAAAAAGTTGTCTCATGAGGTTCTTTTGGAGACAGGAAAAATTGACCAGCAAATTCAGGAATTGTCAAAATTGATGTAACTGTGCATAAAACTAACTAGATTTCAGTGATTTCTTCTAGTTTTCAGTGTAAAATTTATTGCAAGGAAGCAGTGACTTATTTTTGTTTCACTTTACATGTGTAGTTATAACGTGTTTACAAAAAAAAAAATCTGCCCAGATTTTTATGTTAGCCAGTTAAATCTCAATGATTTTAGAGTTGCCTTTGAACCTCAGTCAGTTATTTTCATATGAAAAAAAAAAAAAAAACCCCTCTGGGTACAGATAACTTGAAAACAGCAGTATTTCATCATTAGGTATGTCAATTATTCAGCAGGATAAGCCAAGACCATGCTGGTATGCGCAAAAAATTTCTTTTTCTTTGCTGTTCACCAATTTGCATTCCATATTTTTTAAATAAGAATGTAAACTTCTAAAACAAATTATATGACTCAGTAACTTGGGATAGGTGTAATTGTAAGTATGTGCAGTATGTAATATGTTTTAGAATCTGTTATGAGTATCACTGTCTTACATGTCAAAACACTGCATTACAAGAGTTAAAGCTAGTTCAATATCCTGTTATGGAATTGCTTATTCACAAGTTTCTGCTCAGCTAACTAAAACAATATTTTAATATCTTGCATGCAAATCTGGGGAAGTATCTAATTAGCCAGTATTTTTTTATCATTATATGTTGTTAAGCATATTTTCAAAACGCTGTTGCAAATACCTGGAATTTTACTCAAAACCACCTGGAAAACCTGGAAAAGTCAGGGAATTTGATTTCACTAACTGAATGGGAACCCTGCTAGAACTTTTGCTTGTGGTTTGCCATGTTGATGGCGATGTCAGCTGAAAGCATGGGAAAGTATGAGATTAGTAATTTGACAAAAAAGTGAAGGACCATGGTGTCTGTAAGTAACACACAGCCAGCAGGTTCTACCTAACAAGCCCCATCACCTTCTCCTGGAACTGATAACTTAATTTTGTATTTTCACTTTTTATATATGCAAGTAACAATTATTCAGTTCTACCATGAAAAGGTAAATGTAATACCGAAAACTTCAACGCAATTTTTACTGTGGTTTTGCAATTTAAACTCTACGGTGATTAAGCACAAAATTCAAATATTGAATTCATAACTTCAAGCTCGTGTTTGTAATTTACATACCCTTTATCGCGTATGTGATTCTCCCAGATAGAAAAACTGACTTGACCAGCAGAGCTGTTTTTTAAATTGCACAAGTTCAGCTTCATTACATCCTCTAACTTAAATTACATGGGAAAATATTGTGAACTTCATTGGCATGCTTCAGTTTGCATAGTTGAGATGTGTAAAAGTATTTGTGCATATTTCTATTTTGCATATGCCATTGGTAAGGTCCTTAAAAAAAAAAAACAATTAGGAGAGAGGTGCTTAAAAGTCCTTTTTTTTTTTTTTTTTTTTTTTTGTGGAAGAAAGAGTGGGAACCTTGTAATAGCTTTCTCCACTAGAAACATAAGGACATTTTTTTTCTCTATTGTATTTCATGAAAAATTAGTAATTATTTATTTGTTATTTCAACTCTATGATGCATTTTGAATATCTTTGTTGATATTTTAATTATGTGCTGTGTTTTAAAAATCATCTACCACATTTATCACTCAAGAATTTCCAGTACTTAATATATTTACTAAATTGCAACTCAGCACTGAAGGTCATGTGCTGAATTGCTAACTTTAGAAGTTCCATGTTTTCTGCATAAATCATCAGAACTATTTTTATGATAGGTGGTATCTTCCATCACATCACAGGGAAAATGTTAACCTTCTAACCTCCTAAGTATCAGCACAATTTTAAAATTCTACTGTGATTTTTTTTTTTTTCTCAGATTCTCTTTCCACAGAACATTTTCTGATGGAAAACCGTTAGTGTAAGATTTTAGTTGCTGACTTAGTTCTCTTGTAGCACATTCTGTTTGGAAGTTTAGTACTGATAGCACAGCTAAAAAGAATTGACAGGTTTTCCTGACTGTAGCAATAAACATTGCCTAAAAATACAATGTAGTGGATGAATACTTCTCAGCAGCAGTTTATATCTCTCAGATGTCAGTATTTTTTAGTCTAAACTATGGTGCCTGGAACTGCTAAGCTCTTTTTACTCAGTTGTAGTTCTCTTCCATTTTAGAGAACATTAGCCAGAGTTTGGCCATTTTTCTCAAGCTGCAGGTCTGAGGGTAATTTTGTACACAGCTGATCAGCAAAAAGATATTGGTTGAATTGCATAGATATCTTTTACTTTCCAAACACTAAATTAATCAATACAAGAACCCCTCCGATAAATATCCTGCATCTCCATGTTAATAAAGTGAGGGAGTTCATTCACAAATTAGAATTGTGGATATCTAACTTAAAAAGAATTGTTCAAGTATGTTTACTATATTGAGAGACTCAGTGCTGACCAGGTGAGAACCAACTGAAACATCCAGTGCATTGATGAATTGTTGATTCTCATGTCTGTGATTGCAGTTAATGCTCTTCATATGGATCATAATGTTGATTTAGTATGCCGATTAGCTTTTGAAAGTTGTGGTGCTGGTATTACAAATCCACTAGGTATACTGAGGAGCACCTAGACATGAATGAAGGCTCCCAAAATAACATCCTTCAGCAACTACATTTTTGCCAGCATATTGGGTACTTCAAAACACTTTGGAAACTTAGTGCACTATCTGCTGCACAACGAATTTTGTAGTCATTATTGTCTTTGCATTGTTGAATCAACAGCTCTACAGCCATTCCTTCAAATACAAGAATATCTAAAAATCACAAAGTGGGAGAGTTCAGATAAGTATGGGAAATATATAACTGATAATAAATGTTGTTTTAACTCTTATGCATTCTGTTTTGTTTTTGTTTTTTAAACTCAAGAAGTCAGTGGAATTGGTTTCTGGACTTATATTTTAAAGTGCCAGGGGTCTCATTTTTAATGACCACATACCCAGTGGACATGTCAGTAGTTTATACGGTTCACAGCTTTTAGGACCAGATTGTAAATATAAGCATGGGTGTTAAATTTGTTCTGTGGTGTACTGTTTCCTTTCTCCCATAGATAAAATAGCTATCCGTTTACTGTGCAACTCCTTAAGAGAACTAGATATTCTGTCATGGGTTGGAAAATTATAGATCATTTCTACCTGCAATTAGTGAACCATTAGTCTCATCTGTAGTTTTCTATCTCAAAATACTGCTGGTATTATTCATGGAAGATTCCCAAATGCCAGGGCATTTGGGCTTTGCTTCTGTAAAAATACTGCTGGTATTATTCATGGAAGATTCCCAAATGCTAGGGCATTTGGGTTTGCTTCTTCTGTTTTAAGATATTGTAAGAGGAAAGAGATTTCATTCTGTGATTGGTGTATCCTCTTCTCTGCTCATTTCCTAGTGTTTGTGTGGTCCAGGAAGTTTTTTTTTTTTGAGTGGGGATTGTGCTCACTGGATGGTTCAAAAGCTGACAACTTCTGTGCCCAGAGCAAGAGGAAATCTCTCCCTCTGTCTTTTGCAACCAGCCAATGAAAACTTCCCACCAGAGTACCAGCAGCTGCATGCCTTTGCCTCCCTTCAAAGTTTATTGTTCTGTACGTCATTGGTCTTTGCTCCCATCATGTTTTTTTCTTTGTTCCTATTTACTTGAGGTGGCATCAGATAAATGAGCAGCTACTTCTACTACTATTCTTGCATCTGAAAACAGGGTGCGCACGCGTGCTTGAAAACCTGGAAAGTCCTGGAAAATCATGATTACGTTTTCAAGGCCTGGAATATCCTGGAAAAACGGTATTTTTTTAATGCTGTCTTGAAAAGCCTTGAAATTTGAAATTAGTGCTTAAAAAAAATGCCCTTTTAGAAAATCGTGTTACTGACTGTTACCCCTTAATTTTTTTAAGTTCCTCTCCTCTGTTCTCAAAGAAACCGCCGGCTACAGTGGTGTTTCGGATGTGCCCAAATCCTAATTTGGCTGGGGGGAGCACTACTTCCAGTGCAATAAAATTGGATGATTACTAGCAGGTCTGTTAGGGAAGGGGAGCTTGATGCATTCTCTAGCCCTGAGCTTGATGTCCGTCCGACAACTACTGAGAACAACAGAAGGGGAAAGAAGAGACATTTAGCATTTGCAAGGGGGTCGCGTGTTTACCAAGTCAGCTGGCATCCACCAGTGAAGAGTATGCCTGAACAACACATTCATCTGCTCCTTGTTTATTGCATTAAGACGCTTGCTTCCGGCCCACCCCTCAAGAGACTTCGGCTACTTATGATAAAAAATAAGAAAACTATATTTGCGAATTTTTCACAAAAGTGACTGAAATTTTTACATTTACTATAATTGGATTACAGAAACTCACTCCCAAAATTCCATTTGAATCGGTTTAAAACTTAAAAAGTTAGCATTGGAAATTTTTATTATGTGTGCCTCTTTAGACAGTGAGCCTTGAGCAGAAAGTGTGTTACCAAAGCAACAGTTGATTGACAGCTGGGAGCGCTGATCCGAAGCCCTTGGTTGGGAAGAAAGCAAACACCTGTTTATCACTTCCACGGCTCAAAAGGACTAAGAGATATTTTCAGAAATCCATTTTCCGGAATTTTGAAAATAACACAGTAAAATTTTTACAGTGGTTAAAATACATCACAATAAAGTTCTAGTGCAAATTTCGCCGAATTCCGTTTGAAACTTTAGCAGATGCAAAAAAAAAAAAAAAAAAAAATCTTCCGTTGCAAAATCGGATTCAAAAAAAAGAAACGGCAATTATAAATTACGGGAAAAGCAAGCAAATTATTTTTTTAGATGCCATGGTTTATTTAAACAGAGTGATCCTTAAATTTTGTTTCTGTGATGATATGGACTCTATTTTAATTACAAACATACATTTTTATTCAGATGTCTGTGTTACTGTTTTAATAAAAAAATCTATAATTAAAAAGTTTTCAATGGATTTAGGCGAAATTCAGCAGATAAACGTATTTTAGTAAATTGCAACGTTATGACGTAAATTTGGTCCTTTTGTCGAAAATTGGGCAGCATTTTTTTTTTACGTTTTCTCCTATAGTTAGGGTGAAGGAGGAAGACACTTCAGTGAGCTGCAGGTGGTGATTTATGGCGATGTGCCAAATGAAAAGAAGCCGTTCCATCAGGACATTCCAGAGGTTGAGTGTGCGTGGATGCGTGCTCCTGCTGTTTGAACTTAATCGGAATGTTTTCGGGAGGGGGAGAAATATCCGTTTCAGCTTTACAGCTTTCAGGCTCCTTTTTTTCTTGGTAATAAATAAAAACCATAGTTGCTGCATTCACCATTGATCCATATTCGCATTTCTTGAATATAAACAGCAGACAATCGGAAACATGGTGTTGGGTGGGTCTTGATGTTCTTCATTTGTATCTGCTGAATTTTGTTCTGTGGGAATACGGAATGAGTTATACTGTGAATACATACAAAACTACATATTTTTGAGCTGAAAAATATGTCTACTTGTACACAGTAGCTAACGTGTGAACTCAGACGAAGACAATCAGACATATGGACGTCTGATTCCATAAAAAAATCAACCCATTTTATTATACACGACAGGTAAAAAAGAAAAAACATTACATGTTTTTAAACATTATAAAGGAAAGCGGATTTTTGAAACACCATGACTTGATGATATTAATTTCTGAAAGTTTTTTTTTTTTTTTCGATTTTAATTTCTGAAATCTTTTTTTTTTTTTTTTCAATTACAATACATTGTAACAGGATACCTGTGTGTTGTATCCCTTAGTTGTATGGCAGATTTTCAGTTGGCCGATATCCGCGATCGTAAGTGGTAGTTACATTGCTATTGTTGATGATGACAAGATAAATACTGGAGTAATGTAGAATGTTGCATAAAGTAAAAAAAAAAAAAAATCGCCCCCCTCCTCCCCCTTCGAACTTTTATGCGGTTATCATAGCTGATCAACCATTTCATTCCATGAACATCAGCACATTTCAATCATTTGACCATTGGGGGTCTGACGGAATTCAGCAGTGCTTAAGCGCCTAGCGCAATGAGAACATGCTAATTATGGACAGTTCTATTCCCTTCCCCCTATCATCCCTAATAATTGAGAGCGCATACTGTAGTTTCAAATATTCTGTGTATGAGCTAGTTTTCACGCTGTTCGTTATGTTTTTATTTTAGAAATTACTAACCCTTTCGAACTGTAGGTTGCAGAAACGTTTATGCTTTGGTTTTTTCCATTTGTCCGTACGATAATTCACGTAAAAGGGGTTGGATTTTGGCGAAATTTTAGTATGCTGTTAGGTACAACCTAGGAACCTACCCTGTTGAAAATGGTCGAAATTAAATTCAAAGGCATAGATATAAGAGCAGTATTCATTCTCCAAGCTTGAAGCCCTACGTCCACTCCAGCTGGGTAAGTATGAAAGATTTGAGACTTGGAGGAGACCCAGTACAAAGTTTTGCTTCCCTCAGGCACTAAGTGTTTAACATTTCCTTTCCTCTGGTTTGGAGCCCAGCTGTAAGAGGTGATGCTTTGTAACAGTCTTTTAGCACAACACTCTGTCTACTGATTGGCATACAGGTCATAAAACAGTAACTTCACTAAGTGTTGTTTCCTTGTTTTGAATGAAGACTAAATCAATGCCAAAGCATTTGCAACCCAGGCTGCCTAAAGGACAAAGCTGGGGGAGCAGGAAAGAGCAAAGCAGTAAGACCCCTTTTTCTTTAATTACTTAAAATTTGGCCTATAGTAATTGGTCACATGTGTAGCCCCTTACTCAGGGGAAATTCTCAATTTTTAGTTGTGTGGTTCCTGATCTTAGATATTTTTTTGGTTTTCATTTACTGTTTCAGTTGATTTACCCATTTTTTCATCCCCCATCCCCATTAAATATGGGTAAGTGTACTTTTAGTGATCTTTGGCTAATAAATCCTAAATATGCTGGATGGATTAAAAAAGATGAAAGCAATTGCCATGTTGCAAAATGCATTTTTATCCATTAAAATAATAGATGTTTCGAATATGGGGGAATCCGCTTTAAGAAGCCACATGAAAGGAAAAAAACATAGTATGTTGACAGAAAGCTGTAAAAATGTTCCACTAACTGTTGATAAATTGCTATGTGTATCAAGTGATAAACAAGTACAGCCTATTGCATCCACATCTAATCCTCTGCATATTCCTCTTGAAAAAAATGCAACCATTAAAGCAGAAGCATTGTGGTGTTTAAAAGTGGTTAAATCCCATTACTCTTACAGGTCTTGTGCAGGTAATGATGTTTTATTCTGCCTAATGTTTTCTGACAGCAGAATTGCTGGAAACTTCAGCTGTAGCGAAAAAAAATGTTCCTACATTTGTTGCTTTGGTTTGGCACCTCACTTTAAATCAGTGTTGGTTCAGGAAGTCGAAAATGAAAATTTTGTGATTTTGTTTGACGAAAGTTTAAACAAGTTTAGTCAGTCAAAACAAATGGATATACATGTTCGTTTATGGGAAAAAGGAACAGTTTCAACCAGATATTTGTCATCAGTTTTTTTGGGTTATGCTAGTGCAGACATAATGATGGAAAAATTTCTTGAATGCATGGCATGCCTCCCACTGTGTAACATTGTGCAGTTATCAATGGATGGACCCAATGTTAATTGGAAGTTTTTTGATATGCTGCAATCAACACTTAGTGCTGACTCAAATGTCCAACTCCTAAACACAGGGAGCTGTGGACTTCACATTGTAAACAATGCCTTTCGACATGGAGCCTCAGCAACAGGGTGGGAAATTCAAAAGTTGCTTTCATCATTATTTAGGCTTTTTAAAGATTCACCTGCAAGGAGGGAAGATTTTTCTAAAATAATTTTAGCCAGTAAGATGCCATTAAAATTCTGCCCACACAGGTGGCTAGAAAATACTCCTGCCTGCGAGCGAGCATTAGAAATTTGGGCAGACATTGAAAATTATGTTAACCAAGTTGAAAAGAAGTGCATCAAGAATCCCCACACTGTATCATTTGATGCTATCAAAACTTTCACTAAAGATCCTTTTGTTTTGGCTAAACTGCATTTCTTCAATTCAGTTTCAAAACAGCTGGCGCCCATTTCTCTAGGCATATCAGTCAGATAAGCCAATGATGCCTTTTATGGCCACAGATCTTGAAAAGATGCTAAGAAATATGATGAATCGCTTTGTTAAAAGAACCGTAATGGCAGAAGCTAACTCTGCCTTAAAGCTGTTACAAGTAGACCTTACAGATGCATCTCAGTGTTGTCACTATAAAGAAATTGATGTTGGGTTTCAAACAGAGAAGGTATTGAAAGAATTAAGTGCTAAGAACATTAGTGAACGCAAACTTACGGAGTTTAGAATGGAATGCCGAATATTTTTGCAAAAGCTAGTTGTGAAGCTATTGGAAAAAAATCCACTTAAGTACTCCCTTGTTCGCCACATGAAGTGTTTAGATCCTCGGTTGATGTCAAAAAATAGTGAGACTTGTATTAAGAATCTAACATTCATTCTCACACTTCTTGTTGATGCTCATAGAATACAACCAGAATTATGTGATGGTGTAATATGGCAGTTTAAGGAATTTGTGACTAGTGTTGCAGCAGTAAAATCTTCATTCATAAACTTTGATCCAGAAGATAAACAACAAAGAGTAGACACATTATTGTATGAGTACATGTCTTCTACTAAAGCTTTTAGTGAACTGTGGAAAGTTGTGAAACTTCTTTTACTGTTGTCACATGGGCAAGCTTCTGTTGAGAGGGGTTTTTCAGTCAATAAGGAGCTCATTGTAGAAAACATGAGAGAGGAGTCAATTGTAGCACAGAGAATTATTTATGATCATATATCCTATGTAGGTGGTATTGATAAGGTAAATATCTCAAAATCCCTTCTGTTATCAGTTGGAGCTGCAAGGCAAAAATACATACATTATTTGGATGATAAGTCCAAAGAAAAGGAAAAAGCAGCCATATGTGGAAAAAGGAAAGCTATTTTAGATGAAATTGATAGCATAAAAAAGAAAAGGAAACTCATTGAAGGAGAAGTCAAAGAATTACTTAACTCTGCTGATGATTTAGCTTTAAAAGCTGAAACTACAAATAACAATACATACATTGTAAAATCTAATAGCTTTTGAAAAACTGCTCATGAGAAAAGAGCAGTACTTAAAAAAATGGATATGGAACTTGAAACCATAGTCAGCAATCTTAAATCTGTATAACCATCCATTGATACTCCATAATTGTGGTATCTTCCAAGCATATAGAGAATTAATACTAAAACATAAAAATTTTATATTTGTACAATTTACAATAGAAATGAACTTTTTTTCTTTCTTTGAAGCATTCAAACCAGTTTTGATCTTTTATCTTCATAATTATTTAGTGTTTTTCATATGAAGTTCATGTAAATAGACTAATGAACTCTTCTGTTCCAAAAACTTATAACTTTCTGCAACTAACTTCCACAATTGGGCTTCTTATTGGACTAAAACTTTGGTAAGTAATATAAAACCTTATATATACTTGTACAGTAAATACTCATGGGCTCCTAAAACATATTTTTGCTGTACATTTTACTATGAATTTGTGGCCAAAACAATTCAATCAATTGTCCTTAATGCATTGATCAGATTTTGGTTTATATAACTGACAAAACTTCCAATTTTTAAAAAAAAAAAGCTTTTAAAAACTTAATTCATATAATTGTCTTATGTTTTGGGAGTTGAACCAAAAGTGGTTATTCTGATTCTGGTTATGATTGAAGCTTAACTGGAGGTAGAGATTCCTTATGCTCATCATTTTTCATTTATGTAAAATACTTAAGAATATCCTAATTTATACCAATAAAAAACTGAAATTGTTTTATGTTTAAGGTTTTTATAAATAGTTTAGCTAGTTCCACATTTTGGGGTAGCACTTCATAAATTTAGTTTAGCAGTGATTTTGATTTGAAAAAATAAAAGTAAATTGAGGCAATCTTGTTTGATATGAAAAATAATTTTTGGAAAGTAATATGAGGCAAGTGTACTGGTAGACATAAAGGTGGTTAGATTCTTTTGGGTTGGGTGGTGGGCCAGGACTTTCTGACTTCTATGATGAAACTTATTTGAAATTTGTTGCCATGTTCCTAAAATTACACTTTCTGTTTTAAACTCTATTGGTTCACCTTTCTATGATCGTCCACTCCCGAATCATTTCTTGAGGTGCATAGTGATTCCGTGGCTTATGCTTTTTGATTTAACATAACTGTACTACAATTGGGGGAAATTTTCCTCAAGTCTGGAACATATTCTGTCTAGTAATAAGATTTTCATTGCCTTCAAAAGTCACATCCCAATATGCAGCCACCAGTGGCAGTTATTGGGAATGTTAAAAAGAAAAAAAAAATCATTCCCATGTATGGAAACACTTTTTATCAGAGCTAGAATCCACCTGTGGACATAACAGGCACATGCCCCATTTCAAAAAAAAAAGGGGGGGGGTTGAGTAAGTAGATAAGTGCTTTGCTTTGTCTCACGTTTCTTGTTTTCAGACATCACACTTTTTCACTTATGGATTTGCAACTCCACGTTTTGTCTTACATTGGCCTGAACTTTTCAGTGATCCACACAGCAGTACTTCAGAACTGCTGTTTGTGATGTACTCTGACAGGCAAGCACCCCATCTCCCCCTTATGGGTCGGGTCCTCCATGTTTTACCACAGTGTTTTTTTTGGAGGAAATAAATCTCAGAGATTTTTTTACCAGTCCTCTGTTAGACGTGCGCCCTCCCCATTCTTAAATTCTGAATCTGCCCTCACTTTATTTTATAATAATTTCAGTTGTTATCAATAATAGTCTGATTACATGGAAGATAGTGCAGAATAGTGATGCAGCTAAAATGACTGATTAAATTAATCATTTTCTGATTGAGGGAAAGGATTTTCTGAATAGCCTTGTGGTAATTGCATCATGATTCAATTTAGCATTATTGGGTAATTCGCCAATTAAAAACTTTAAAAAGAAATGTAATGGGTAAAAAGCACACTCATCCATTTGCATCTTTCATCATTTTTATTACTTAAAACTGAAATTGCTTTTAAAAACTAATTTGAGCATGATACTGTAAAGCGTAGTAATCATCCTGGAATTTTTGTATATGGCCTGGAAAAGGCCTAAAAAGTCCTTGAATTTTTTTCCCAAAAAGAGTACGAACCCTGTGAAAAGCAAAGACAAAAAATTCAAGGAGTTATTTGCAAGAACTTCCATGTGTAAAATCATCTCGGGGTATCTGAAAACCATGTGTTTTGTTCCCTTGTGCTGTTGATTTTTCAATTGCACATGGAGTAAGAGACGATTGCTGTTGGCATGTTCATTCTAAAAAATGTGAATGTTTTTGGAACATGCAGAAAAGTTTGAAAGGTATTTATATATATATATATATATATATATATATATATATATATATAAACTGTTCTAACTTGATGTACAGAGATTTTTGGATAATTAATAATAATGCAGAAGTAATTTCTACTATACTCAAAGTGTGTCCCCTAGATATTAATAGTTATGATTTTGAAAACCTATATACTAATCTGCCTCTATCAGATATAATCACTACCTTTAAAGAGCTGTATGCAGAATTTAAACTTAACCAATTTGTTGATGTAGGAACTTGGAACTCTTATCTCAATTGCTGCATAAAAAATAACCATATCTTATATAATAATACTCTCTATAAGCAAGTGAACGGTATTCCAATGGGAACATCAACGTCCACGAATATCACTAATCTATTCCTGTTCTTTAAGGAATATAAATTCATTAAAAATCACCCCACCTGCTCAGATAACTACCTTTACACTTTTAGATATATTGATGATCTGCTGTGTATCAATAATTCAGAAGTTATAGAGAGTGATTTTGATAATATCTATCCTAGCTCTCTTAACTTATGTAAAACCAACCACAGTAATCAGGAACTTGAGTTCCTAGACTTAAGCATTAAGCTCAACAGAGGTAACCCATCTATTAGCCTCTTTGATAAAAGAGTTAATTTTCCTTTCAAAGTAATTAAATATCTACACTGGAATAATAACATTTCAACCAAAGTAATTGAGAATGTACTAATTTCTCAGGTCCTAAGAATTTCAAGAATTTGCAGCAACAATTTGGACTTCAATTACCACATTAATATACTATTAGAAAGTTTTCTAGAGAACGAAATTCCTTCTTCTTTCATCAAAAGAACTTTAAGAAAAATTATTCTGAATAATAGAGTAAGGTTGGCAGATCTGCTTTAATTTTCTACAAAGTTAATAATATGATTCTGACCAATCAAAGCCGTAAGGAAGTTGGCTAGAGGATGCCTATTAACTACCTAAAGGAACCTTAGTGCTATGGATATGACGGTCCTATTAAAACAAAAAAATTAAATAATATAAACAAAATCACAAAAAAGCTTAAAAATCTGTTTATAAAAGAAAATAAAAACAAATAAAAAAGAAAACTAGTTATTCATCACTAGGATAGCTATACTAAAAATAGTAAAACCAACATTAAAATTAATAAGATTCTGATTAATCTATAGAAGCTCACTAAGGTGATTTAATACATGCAAAGATTATTAAATAAACTGCTCGTGTATTTTATAATATTTCTCATGTATTCTGGAGAGTTAATTCTGCTCATTCTGATCATACAGATCCACAGTCTTAAGTTTATATATTTTTTTCTCTGGTTAAAATCTCCGCGCGTTGGTTTCTTGCTGTATGAGGAGGCCATCAGCCCCACCCTCACTGCCCCCAGCTGTCTAGGTAGTGGCGGAAGAGGTCAGCCATGTTCTCCTCTTGTGAGGAGAAAAGTTTTTGTAACTCAAGAGGTAAGCTCTCTTCCTTGTTTTTGGGTTCTAGGTTTTATAAGTTCAATGTTTGTACTTCATGTACCTTTTCTCTGTCGTTTTTTAGCTTTTCAGCTTTTAAGCATTGGTTTGTCTGTAAACATTTATGCGGGTTTTAACTCTTACTTTTCTTTGTAACTTTGAGCGTCTTTTGTGGTACCTAGGAACAGAAGATGGCTAAGCTTGTTCCTTTTCTATGCGCTGTCTATGCGCTGTTTTTTTCAAAGTAGTTAAGTTCTTAATAACTAATTAATTATGCACTTAAAGCACTGCTGAAATACTTTGTACATATTGCAACTAACTGTTTAAGGTATATAACTTTCACAAAGTTTTCTTTAGTTCATTATTATCTTTAACTTATTCTCGTTTTCGTGCTGTCATAAGTTGTAGAGTAGGGGGTTTTAGACTCAAGTTTTCTTTCAAAAATCTGTTCGTTATAAATTAACATTTCCTTTTTTAATTGCAATGTAAAATTTGTTTTTCAGGTTTAAATTCTCTCTCAAACGAACTTGGAATTTCGTTATAGCTGAAAATCATTTCTATTTATTATGTCACTCTCACAGCTTGAGTTCTCTTTAATCTTCTTCTCTCTGTTTAATAGTAACAGATGAAGAGCATGGGTCGGGCCATGAAGGTTAATGGATGCAAGCGAAATTGTTAACTAGTGCTAGGTCATGCTACTCTACGGAGGACATGACTTATATATATATATTTTTAAACTATTTTAGGTGGGAATGTTACTTGCATCTATGGCCTTGCAGAAACCCATTTCCAACTAGGTCTTTGTGGAAGTGAGAAAATGCAGAGTTTTTGCTGGTCCTTGATAAAGCCAAGGCTCAGTATTCTCGACACCTTCTACATTCAGTTGTTTTATTTTATTTTTTTTATTTTCTCCTTTTACTCACACAGGTAGATACATAACCTTTTCTATGTTGTACTAGGTGTGAGTCAAAATTATATATGTATTTTTTTGCTTAGGTATCTTTATAGTATGTGAATTCTGAATTTTCAAAACTGCTGCGTTGCGCGTTTTGATTTTCAGGTTATTTTGCACCCTTCGTTTTAAATTCTAAAATTTTTTCCTTAGTCTTCAGTTTTGCTCTTAAGTATATATATATATATATATATATATCACCGTCACTCCTTTTCCAATTTTTATGTGTGTTGTATTTTCAAACAGCCGAATCTTTGCACTTGCATTTTCATAGATGTTATTAATAATATTAATGCATGCATCTTCAATACCGCAGGATTTCAGAGCCATTGCAACTGCTGATGGTTTCACCGAATCAAAGGCTTTTTCATAATCAATAAAAGCCATGCACAATGGAAGTTCATATTCCCTCGCTCTTTCAATTAGTTCTCTCAGTACGTGGATATGATCTATTGTGCTGTAGCCACTCCTGAATCCAGCTTGTTCTCTCGGTTGAGCCATGTCCAGTGTCACCTTCAAGCGGTGTGAAAGAACTTTAGTGAAGATTTTATAAACCACTGATAGGAGGCTGATAGGTCTGTAGTTCCTGAGATCCTGAATGTCACCTTTTTTATGTAGCAAGAACATTGTAGCGTTGTCCCAATCCTCAGGAATCTTCCCTTCATTAAGGCATCGAGTGAAAATTTGGGCGAGTACTGTTTTGATTTCTCCACTTGCTTCTTGTATGATGTCTACAGTAATTCCATCTTCTCCTGGAGCTTTTCCCTGCTTCATGTTCTTGATTGCATGTGCAACTTCTGCTGCAAGGACTGGAAGAACTCTGGTACTGGTACCTTTCATGATGTCTGGAGTAAAAGGAGTGAGACAAGGTGACACCATATCTCCGAAGCTCTTTAATGCCACATTGGAAAATGTCTTTCAATCACTGAACTGGGAAAACAAAGGGATAAAGATTAATGGAGATTATCTAACCCACCTTCGTTTTGCTGCTGACATAGTCATTTTTGCAACTACCCCATCAGAGCTACAGAGTATGATCCAGGAACTTGCTGACAAGAGTAAAGAAGTGGGATTAAAAATGAACTTTCAGAAGACAAAAGTGATGTACAATGTTTTTACAAGAAATGAAGATTTATCGATTGATGGAGAAAAGCTGGAGATAACAGACATGTACGTTTATCTTGGACAGCAGATATCAAGTGAGGGTCACATTGGTGAAGAAATTAATCGGCGTACAAAACTTGCCTGGAGAGCTTTTGGAAGAAACAGCATAATTTTCAAGAGCAATATGCCATTATGTCTTAAAAGAAAAGTGTTTGATCAATGCATCCTTCCAGTGCTTACGTATGGTGCAGAGACGTGGACCTTAGCTAAAAGAGACATACAAAGTCTGCAGACAACTCAAAGAAGCATGGAGAGGTGCATGCTTGGTGTAACCACGAGAGATAAGAAGAGGAACACGTGGATCCGAAAAATGACAAGAGTGGAAGACATCATGATCAGAGTTAAATCCCTGAAATGGCAATGGGCTGGACATACTGCCAGAAGAACAGACCATCGTTGGACAGTTGAAATTTTAGATTGGATTCCAAGGGACAGAAAAAGACCCAGAAGAAGACCACATGGAAGATGGGTGGATGAAATTCGAAAGTATGCGGGAGTGACATGGAGGAGACTGGCACAAGACAGACCGTTGTGGGGAAACTTGGGGAGACCTTCGGTCCAGCAGTGGATTGATAATGGTTGACGATGATCATCATCATCGATTGATAATGGTTGACGATGATCATCATCGTTGACGATGATCATCATCATCGTCAACCATTATCAATCCACTGCTGGACCGAAGGTCTCCCCAAGTTTCCCCACAACGGTCTGTCTTGTGTTCCTCTTCTTATGTCTCCTGGTTACACCAAGCATGCACTTCTCCATGTTGTCTGCAGCCTTTGCATGTCTCTTTTAGTTAAGGTCCACGTCTCTGCACCATACGTAAGCACTGGAAGGATGCATTGATCAACCACTTTTATTTGAAGACATAATGGCATACTGCTCTTGAAAATTATGCTGTTTCTTCCAAAAGCTCTCCAGGCAAGTTTTGTACGCTGATTAATTTCTTCATCAATGTGACCCTCACTTGATATCTGCTGTCCAAGATAAACATATGTGTCTGTTATCTCCAGCTTTTCTCCATCCATCGATAAATCTTCATTTCTTGTAAAAGCATTGAACATCACTTTTGTCTTCTGAAAGTTCATTTTTAATCCCACTTCTTTACTCTTGTCAGCAAGTTCCTGGATCCTACTCTGCAGCTCTGATAGGGTAGTTGCAAAAATGACTACGTCATCAGCAAAACGAAGGTGGGTTAGATAATCTCCATTAATCTTTATCCCTTTGTTTTCCCAGTTCAGTGATTGAAAGACATTTTCCAATGTGGCATTAAAGAGCTTTGGAGATATGGTGTCACCTTGTCTCACTCCCCTTCCAATTTTTATGTGTGTTGTATTTTCAAACAGCCAAATCTTTGCACTTGCATTTTCATAGATGTTATTAATAATATTAACGTATGCATCTTCAATACCGCAGGATTTCAGAGCCATTGATCAAAGGCTTTTTCATAATCGATAAAAGCCATGCACAATGGAAGTTCATATTCCCTCGCTCTTTCAATTAGTTCTCTCAGTACGTGGATATGATCTATTGTGCTGTAGCCACTCCTGAATCCAGCTTGTTCTCTCGGTTGAGCCATGTGTTACCTTCAAGCGGTGTGAAAGAACTTTAGTGAAGATTTTATAAACACTGATAGGAGGATGATAGGTCTGTAGTTCCTGAGATCCTCAATGTCACCTTTTATGTAGCAGGATCACTGTAGCATTGTTCCAATCCTCAGGAATCTTCCCTTCATTAAGGCATCGAGTGAAAATTTGGGCGAGTACTGTTTCAATTTCTCCACTTGCTTCTTGTATGATGTCTATATTAATTCCATCTTCTCCTTGAGCTTTCCCCCGCTTCATGTTCTTGATTGCAAGTGTAACTTCTGCTGGGAGGACTGGAAGAACTCTGGTACTGGTACCTTTCATGATATATGGAGTACATGTATCATCCCTTTCATATAATTTGGAGTAGAAATCTTTCACACTTGTCAAAATTTCGCCTCTATTTCTTGTTACAGAACCATCTTCTTTTTTCAGTGCCATAATCTGTTTTCTTCCCTTACTGAGATGTCCCTTTGCTATCTTTAGGCTTTGGTTGTTTTCATTTGCTTTCCTCACTAGTTCACAGTTGAATTTCCTTACGTCTTCAGTGATACTTTTTCGTACTGTCTTGCATGGCTCTATATATTCCACTTGGGAAGTCACATCTCCTTTAGTTGTCCTCATCTCTCTTCTTTTTTGCATCAACATTTTGGTTTTTCCTGATAATTTGTTCACATGCAACTTGTTCTTTGACCCAGCTAATTTTGTTGCTGTTTCCATAAGAGCTTTGGTTACTTTTCTGTTAACTTCAGAAATATCCACTTCTTTCGATGTTAGGCCTTCTAAAGCAGAGAATCTGTTCTTCAGTTCCAACTTGAAGGTATTATGGTGTTTTTTAAGGTTGGTTATGTCAATACATTTTGTTTGTCTTATGAGCTTGCCACGTTCGAGTTTAGTGTTGAAGTGCATCTTACATCTCACCAATCAATGGTCACTACCTGTGTTGAACTTGTTTAGCACACTGCAGTCTTCTATGACGAATTTTTTGTTACACATAATAAAATCAATTTCACTTGTCGTCCCATTTGGATGTCTCCATGTCCATTTCCTGTGTGGCTTTTTCTTGAAAAAGGAGTTCAAGATGAAAAACCCTTCTGCCTCTGCAAACTCTACGAGAATATTTCCACGCTTGTTTCTGTTCCCGTGACCGAATTTACCTACTGAAGTTTCATTCTGTTGCCGTTGCCCTATTTTTGCATTGAAATCTCCCATAATTATCTTCAAGTGCTGCTTACCTTTATTATTTAGATGACGAATTTCCTCATAAAATTCTTCAATTTCTTCTTCAGGATGACTACCAATAAAGGTAACTTGATCACACTAGTTACGTTAAATGAAAAACTTTTACAAAAAGAAGTTGGGAGCTTTCGACCTTATCTTAGGTCTTCATCACGCCAATGGAGGACTAAGATTGTTGCCAGATTCTACATTTGATTTTTTTTATTTTTTGTTGCCAAAACTTAGAATTGATCTCCAGATCATCGGAATGTAGAGAGGAGATTCGGAATTGCAAGCCTTTGAGTTGAAAATAATTTCCAGGCTTTCACTGTAACGGAGGGCAAAACGATTGTCAAAGGAAGCAATTCGTTTTGCTTTGTTCCAGCCGGGAACTGCAGATGTGTCTTCCATTGTCAAAATAGACAAGGCTGTATTAGGATTGGCTAATACAGCCTTAGCCAATCCTAATACAGCCTTGTCTATTTTGACAATGGAGGACACATCTGCAGTTCCCCGCTGGAATGAAGCAAAACGAATTGCTTCCTTTGACAATCGTTTTGCCCTCCGTTACAGTGAAAGCCTGGAAATTATTTTCAACTCAAAGGCTTGCAATTCCGAATCTCCTCTCTACATTCCGATGATCTGGAGATCAATTCTAAGTTTTGGCAACAAAAATAAAAAAATTCAAGTGTAGAATCTGGCAACAATCTTAGTCCTCCATTGGCGTGGTGAAGACCTAAGATAAGGTCGAAAGCTCCCAAGTTACGAACTTTTTGTAAAAGTTTTTCATTTAACGTAACTAGCGTGATCAAGTTACCTTTATTTGTTAATATTGTTATGTGTTTTGCCCATCATCGTCATGTTTCAGGATGACTTGTGGTGGGTGCATAAGTTTGAATAATATGAGCCTGGTATCTTTTCGAGAGTTGGATAACAAGTCTTGCAGCTCTGTCAGAGGAACTTTCAACTTCTACAACTTTATCCTTCAGTTTCTTGTTTATTATAAATCCAAAACCACTAGTTCTGCCAGTATCTGTCCCACGATAGTAGAAGAGATGTCCACTTTTCAGTTCGATGAGATCTTCTCCTTTTCTCCTTACCTCACTTAGCCCCACAATGTCCCACTTGATCCTTTGTAGTTCCTCTTCCAATTCAAGAAGCCTTGAATCAGAAGATAGGGAGCGTCCATTATACGTAGCCAAGGTCAGCATCAGATGGCAGCCTAGTCCGGTCCTCCGGGGATTCTTAGCACCCTCTGCCTTCATGTCGCACTGGCCGCTGCCTAGGCCAGGTACATTCCAGCTGCCAAAGACTGAGGGCCAAGTTTAAGTTGTGGAGTCATTTTGGAGGGGTTTGGCCATTACTCACCACGCTGGCCAAGCGGGTTGATGAGTGTGTGTGTGTGTGTGTGTGTGTGTGTGTGTGTATGTATATATATATATATATATATATATATATATATATAAATAAAAAGAGGGCAGCTGCAGCAGAAATACCATCTGCTATCTGTGATGGACCATTTGCTTTGTCAACTGATAGAAGTAATGACCACAATGACAACAAATTGTACCAATAGTTGTGATAAATTTTGAAAAGGAGAAAGGAGAAATGGTTACTCTTTTAATTCGTTGTTTGAAAAGTCAGTGTTACTATAACCATTTAACTGTTTACGTGCCTACAGTTACTTTAATGAGAGTAATAAGAACCTTACCTTTGCTAGAAGGTCTGTTCTCATTTGAAAAACATACATTTCTCTGCACGTTTCCCCCCCCCCTTTTTGAGTTCTACAGTTGGTTTGGGCATCTGGTGCGGCGGTTTTATGTTGTCTTCAGCTCCTTCTTTATTTGACAGAATGAGTAATTCTTTTATCCATACTGCAGCAATGATGTGTGATCTAAGAACCTTTATTTGACTTAAAAACCTATTATCTCACTGACGTTTATATAACCCTAACCTGTAGTTTAATTGACTTACAAAACTTACTATTCTATGAAACCTCGTGCGTGAACATTCACTAACATAAACTAACTTCTTATTTACAAACACCAAAAACATCTAACTAAAAAATTAAAAACTAATATACAATTATTTACACAAACTCATCTCATTGCACTCTATGACATTCTTTCATTCCTCAGAACAAATTTCCACCTCATTCCTACACCACACCTCTGCCATTCCCAACGTAGATTGCCTCTAGCAGCTTTGTACCCGGCCAGGGTCGTCCTCAGGAGCCTCTTAGGTGGTATCAGCCCTGCTATCACAGTGCGAATGAGTGAGAGAAGCGATTATCAGCGTCAGCCCATCTCCCACGTCATATTGAAAACTTTGCAACCGTGGCTCCATCTGTTAGGAACTTGAGTTAATATTTTATTTTACTAAAGTTCCTAACAGATGGAACCACGGTGGCAAAGTTTTCAATATGACGTGGGAGATGGGCTGACGCTGATAATCGCTTCTCTCACTCATTCGCACTGTGATAGCAGGGCTGATACCACCTAAGAGGCTCCTGAGGACGACCCTGGCCGGGTACAAAGCTGCTAGAGGCAATCTACGTTGGGAATGGCAGAGGTGTGGTGTAGGAATGAGGTGGAAATTTGTTCTGAGGAATGAAAGAATGTCATAGAGGGCAATGAGATGAGTTTGTGTAAATAATTGTATATTAGTTTTTAATTTTTTGTTAGATGTTTTTGGTGTTTGTAAATAAGAAGTTAGTTTATGTTAGTGAATGTTCACGCACGAGGTTTTATAGAATAGTAAGTTTTATAAGTCAATTAAACTACAGGTTAGGGTTATATAAACGTCAGTGAGATAATAGGTTTTTAAGTCAAATAAAGGTTCTTAGACCACGTATCATTGCTGCAGTATGGATAAAAGAATTACTCATTCTGTCAAATAAAGAAGGAGCTGAAGACAACATAAAACCGCCGCACCAGAAGCCCAAACCAACTGTAGAACTCAAAGGGGAAAAACGTGCAGAGAAATGTATATTTTTCAAATAAGAACAGACCTTCCAGCAAAGGTAAGGTTCTTATTACTCTCATTAAGGTTACTCTTTTGCTAGCATTATTGGAGTGCAGTAATAGTATTTGATAAGAAATTAGAATAGAAGTTTGAATTAGAAAAATTGCATAACAATTGGATCAAATAATGCAAGCACAATGCTTGGCCACTTCAAAGGTGGTGTTGCTGCATTTATTAAGAAAAAACAGTCATCCATTGTTACACGGGACTGTGCTGTCATGTAATCCATTTAGCAGCTCAAAAGCAAACAAAACAGTTTAAGTAAATTCTGAAATGCTTCTGGTTGTTGTATACTTTTTTTTTTTTTTTAGAGTTCTTAATGAAAAACAATTTTAAAGATATGTCAACAGATGTGTGGTCAAACCAAACCACGCAAAATACTAAAATATGTCAGCACAAGAGGGCTCTCGCTTTTCGATTGCAGTAATCGAATTCTTGAACAATGGGAACAATTGGCATTGTTTTTTGTGCTCAAGTGGTTGCTAAAGATATCTAGAAAGATTGTTTGAACACAGCCACTTTGCCTGTTAAGAAAATTTTGGCATGCCCAACAACAAAGTTATACTTATTGTTTTTGAGCAGCATACTTCCCTGTTTTAACAAGGTAAATGTAGAGTTGCAAAAAGAAACTCCTGACATCTTTGCACTGAGAAGAGAACTTAAGGCCTCTTTACAGATCTACTGGTAAGGTTTGTTAAATCTTCCACACTGACCAAGAGTGGTGAAGGCCTAAACTCTGTGACTGAAGTAAATTTTAGTAGATGGAGAAAACAGAAAGAGATGATGATCTTGCTATTGGTGGGAAAACCAGAATGTATATGAAAGATGCTAGACTGAATAATAATGAAATATCCGAATTTTATAAATGTGTATGTAATTTTGTTGCTGCGTGTGCATATATTTAAAAAAAAAAATCCAGTGGAGGATTTATTCTTCAAGTATGCAGAGGTGGCAGAATCTTTATTGAGGCCAAGCATTAAGTTTTTTTTTTCAATTTTGGAAATAATTGATGCCTTTCCAACTTATAGTACATGAAAGTGAGTTGGACTAATTGGAAGCAGAATTTGCAGCTTATCAGTTTGAGGATTTAGGAGAGATTATGAATGGACAAAGTTTGGATGGGAATTTCCAAACTTAAGGATGGAAGTGTGAAGTACTGTGTACTAACTAAAGTTGTGTTTGTAATTTGGGGTGGGCCACATTCAAATGCAGCTACTGAACAAATATTCAGCATTGTGAAAAAAAAATCTTATGGAATTTGGCTAAATCTCAGTACCAATACACTTGGTGCACTCCTTATTGAAAAAATTAAAATGTCAGCATTTAATGAAATACGCTACAAAAAATAAAGTAAACTTCTGCACAAATGAACTAACGGATGCAAAGCAGCCTGTAAGAGTATGTTACACAGCACATACTAACCATAAGTGTGTGCACTTGTAACATATTCATTAAAATGAGGAGTTGAAATGGTATGTAATTTTTGTGTATTTGCTCTTTTTTTTTTTTTCTCCATTTTAAGAGTACCTAGTTATGTTGCAAAATTTATCCAAGTATTGTCCCCCATCCAGAGTAAAATGTTGCTAAAACTGTAGCAGCGTACTCTGGGAAACGGACATGCTCCCCTGCAAATTTTAATGTGGGGACTTGACTTCACTATGGAGAAACTAATTGACGTCACGCATGTGGACTACTGATGACTTATTTCAAATGTTGGCATCTCTGCAATTGGCTGGACATATTGCTAGAAGAACTGACTGACATTAAATAATTGAAATACTTGACTGGATATTCCAAGGGACAGGGAAAGACCCTGAAAACCACTATGTTGAAAATACATACATACATACATACATATCACAAAGCTGTTCTCTGAGATTCAGAGGTTAGCTTCAAAAAGAAATGCAAACTACCAGATATTTTTACTTGCTGTTGTCGTATCAAACTTCTCCATTTACAGCGATCTTGACATACATCTCGGGCTTCACTGATATCCATTACGCGCCGTACACAAGATCTTTTATACTTCATACTCATAATCTTTTTCTCAAGCAGACACTCCTGAATCTGATCCACCCATGTCTTCCTTGGCCTTCCTCTGCCTTTTGCTATTGTGTACACTGATTCGTTGAGTGTTGTGCAATCATTGTCATCTTTGGATTTCACTGGCCACCCACTTCTTTTTACCGTAAGGAGACTTCTTCGTTCTTTGCTGGAGGCTGATGTCCAGATTCGGTTCTGCTGGATTCCTGGGCATGTTGGGATCCCAGGGAACGAGTCTGCTGCTGCTGCTGCTAGATCTGCCTCCTCTTTGGTCGTCACACCCTTACCACTGTTCCACCGTGATTTTCGCTTTCTTGTTCACTATCATATCAGATGAACGTGGCGAAGTCTGTGGGACCAACAGGTGGATAATAAACTGCACCGTATAAAACCTAACCTTGGAGTCTGGAAATCGTGTCGCTGGAACCGTTGGGAAGAAGTTGTTCTTGCGCATCTCCGCATTGGGCATTGTCGCTTCACGCATAGCTATTTGCTGTGTGGCGACACTGTCCCGGTGTGTGAGACATGCGACTGTTTACTCACAGTCTCTCATGTTTTGTGCAGTTGTGTTCGTTTTCGTTATCATCGGTTTCACTATTTTCAGTCTCATCTGCTGGACGAGGGCGCAGCTACGCTTCAAAAGCTTTCGGGCAACCACTGCGACACTTTCGCAGTATTTTCCTTTTTAAAACAGATTAACGTTTTAAAACTTATTTTAAAAAAAAAGTTATAATAGTTATAATAGTAAATCAATAAATTTATATATAAACCTAAGTAACTAACTAGTCTTCACAACTTTCATCATTCTCCTTTCTAACTTTTACCAAGTCTGTCTGCTCTTAATCATTTCACCCCGCTTTTAAAAATCTTTAACTGATAGTTCTGTGTCTGGCGCTCTTTGGCCATGCCTGGCCCTTGCGCCACAAAAATCAATTTAACTAACTAACTAACTAACTTCCTGCCACGTGGGCTAAAAAGATTTTCGTAGTAAGCACCTCATCACTCATTCTTTCAACATGGCCAAACCACCAAAGCATATTGGTCTCCATCTTGCTAACAACATTTTGCTTCATATCACACAACTGCAACACATCTTCATTCCTCACACAATCAGACCGCGTCTTGCTAGAAAACCCACATAAGTAACGCATTTCTCCAGCACACAAACAACTTCTATGCTTCTTCTGTAGTACCCAGGTTTCACTGCTATACATCAGAGTAGGAACAATTACAGTTTCATACACAGCCATGCAGGACTCCCTTAAGAACCCATCGTTCCTGTGAAAACCTCCCAGAGCAGCTATGACTTTCAATGAAGAATTCACTCACCTACTAATTTCACCATCCAATTTATTCTCTCTGTCAAACATGCTTCATAAATACACAAACTCACTCACCTGGTCAATCACAGTGCCATTTATAGTTACATTACATTCAGTGCTACCAGTTCCTCTCTCAAATACCATAACTTTGGTTTTTCCTTTATTTATACTCAGTTTGAATTCCATGCAAACTTTGTACATTAGAGACAACATACTCTGCAAATCACTTTTGTTCTCTGCCAACAAGACATGTGTCATCAGCATACAGCATTCTGCACACACATATATCACCAAGACATAAACCAGTATTATCTATTTTGGCATCACGCATGCTTTATTTTTATTATATCACTAAGCTGTTCTCTGAGATTCAGAGGTTAGCTCCAAAAAGAAATACAAACTACCAGATATTTTTACTTATTGCTGTCGTATCAAACTTCTCCATTTACAGCGATTTTGACATACAACTCGTGCTTCACTGATATCCATTACACTCCATACACAAGATCTTTCATACTTCATACTCATAATCTTTTTCTCATGCAGACACTCCTGAATCTGATCCACCCATGTCTTACTTGGCCTTCCTCTGCCTTTCCTTCCTGCCACTGGGACTAAAAAGATTTTCTTTGTAATCATCTCATCATACATTCTTTCAACATGGCCAAACCACCGAAGCATATTGGTCTCCACCTTGCTAACAACATTTTGCTTCACATCGCACAACACAACTGCAATACATCTTCATTTCTCAAACAATCATATCGTGTCTTGCTACAAACCCCACGTAAGTAACGCATTTCTCCAGCACACAAACAACTCTTATGTTTCTTCTGCAGTACCTCATTGGGCATCGCGCATGCACACGTCCATAAATATATTAAACAGCAATGGTGACATTACACAACCTTGTCTAACTCCTGCACCAATAGAAAACCATTTTGATAAAACACCATTCACTCATACACAAGCTCTACTACCTGCATACATGGCTTTTACACTATATTAAGTAGATGCTGAGTAACACCATATTCATTCAATACCTACCACAAAAGTGTCCTGTTCACTCGGTTGTAAGCTTTCTCTAAATCTATGAAGGTAGCAAAAACTTTCTTACCAACAGCCAGATATTTTTTAATCATCATGCGTAATGCAAAAATCTGGTTAGTGCAGCCTTTACCAGGCATAAAACCACTCTGAACATTGCACATTTTCTCTGATGTAAGACCCCATACTTTTTCAATAACAACCTTACCAAACAATTTCCCTTGGCACACTTAGTAAGCTAATGCCACGATAGTTCTTGCATTCAGTCTGATCACCTTTTCCCTTATACAAGGGAACAATAATAGCATCCTTCCAATCCCGAGGAACCATTCCTAACTCCCAGCACAACTGACAAATTTCAGGTAACCAGTCAGAGTCACCACCATATTTCAACATCTCTGCAGTTATGCCATCAACTCCCGGAGCCTTACCATTCTGAAGAGATTTTAGAGCTTTACACACTTCTTCTCTTGAGATCCCTCCTGTGCTTCCATCCCTCATTGTGACATCTGCGTCTGTCTCGGAATCGCCTTTGCTTTCCTGATTTAATAACTCACAGAAGTATTCACCCCATCTTTCACTTAACTCATTGGGCTCCCATATCATTTTTCCAATCTCATTCTTCACACAACTTACAACTTTGTTTCCCCTATTTTTCCTGAGTATCATGTACTTCCAGAAAGACTTCCTATCTTTCCAAAAAGCCAGTTCATGCCTTTCCACTTTCTCCTTCCTATCTTTTGCCTTACTCTGGCAAACCGGCTTAGCAGCTTCACACTTTTTTGAGCGATATTCATCCACAGAGACTACCTTGCAACATCCTCAAATAGACTTCCTTTTTTACTGCCTCTTCAATCTCATTATTCCACCAAGCATCACCTTTGTTGTTACCTGCTATTATGGTGCCACAGACCTTTTTAGCAGGCAGCAGTGACAACACAGTTTTTAAACATTCCCATTTCTTTCCTACATCTCTCTCACCAGACTTAAGCTCCTTCATTCGTTCTCTGAGTAAGTCAGAATAACGCTGGTGATCTTCAAGGAGCCTATCAACCTTTATTCTTTCTATCCTGGGTCTCTTCCTATTCCTTTTCCTCCAACCAACATAAAGTTTCACTCGTGACACTACCAAGTAATGATCAGAACCAACATCCGCACTTCTCATCACACGGGTGTCAACAACTATGTGTTTCAGATGCTGATCGTAGACAACAAAATCTATCGCACTCTTTTGACCAAGAGTACGATTTTCCCAAGTATATGTGTTAATATACTTGAGGTTGAAAAACGTATTGGATACACACAAACCATTCTGAATGCAGAGTTCAATTAATCTTTCACCATTATCATTCACACAAGGATCATTAAACTTACCCAGAACATTGTCAGAAATTGCATTCTGCACACCTACTCTAGCATTGAAATCCCCTGCTATTATAATTTCTTTAGCACCAATCTGGCTCAAAACATCTTTTAGCTCATTCCAGAAATCTTCCTTATCAGAAGGTTCAGAGTACAAGGAGCATAACACTGCAACAATTAAGATTCTCTGAAGTTTCACTTTCAAACTAATCCAGAGAATTCTCTCACTTACACAACTATAGTGAATCAAGTTATTCATCTTTTCACTTAAAATCACATCTACACCAGCCTGTCCTCTCACATTATCCAATACTCCAGACCACACACTCACCGTGCCATTCACTTCTTCTACCCCAATTTCCTTCTTTTTGGTTTCATTTACACTTAGCACACCCAGTCTATTCTTATACATCTCCTCAATCACCTCATTCATTTTGCCATTTATACCTCTAGTATTCCATACACCAATCTTGCATTCACTCAGCCGAGATCTCTTTCTCATACGCTGTTTAGAAAGTCCAGGTCGATTCAGTGGTGGACCATCCTTCTCAAGTGTGGAAAATGGGTGAGTAAATTTCAAAAGTATGACAGAGAAGACTGGTTCAAGACAAAGTTTTGGAAGATACTTTGGGAAACCTTCATCCAGCAGAGGATTGATAGTAGCTGATGATGATATGTGGGCATACTAATGTGACAGGTATAACATCATTCCTCTCCCAAAATTAGTGCCACTAATAATAATCTTTCTCCATGGGTTGGTGAATACTTTTCACCCCAGTATCTCAGTGGTGTTTTACTCATTAAGTCCCTCCCCTTTTTTTGCAGTTTCACCTATTTTGTATTATCTTTAATGTTAGGTATTCTGTAATTTTTATCAGTCATATTTCACTGCTTTTCTTTACCAGTACTTATTTTTGTTTCTTTTAAATTTTTACGGTGAGTGAAAATTGTGAATTAATATTGAACCTTTTAAGTTTCATGTACTTGAAGGATTTGGAAATTGACTTTTCTTATAGGACACAAAAGAATGGCGGGGGAATCCTTGCCATATCACTCCAGAAGAATATTTTGATTCCAATGTTGATTTAATGGGTAGAGATATTGGAAGGCCGCGTGAAGTCACAACTAAAGTTCAAAAATTCAAAGCTACCCTATGGTTGTGTGAAAACTATCCACTTTCCTTGCCACAACAGGTACTATCTTCCTATTACAATTTTTTTCATAATAGTTTAATATAGATGGTGAAAGAACAAAAGGATTTTAAAATGTTTTAATTATGTGTTTGAAAAATAAATTTTTAAACAAAAAAAAAAAAAAAAAATTCACACTGTAAGTGCAAATTAGAACTGTTTTAGAACTAAATTCTTTATAATTAGGATTTTTTTTCATGTTCTTTTGCATTGCATACCTCAAAGAGAATGTTAATGTTTTCAAGTGTTTAATGTGCAGTTGTATAGTATATGATCTGATGCAGTAATGACTTTGAAATGTGTTCATATTTTAGGACTGTTGATTTTTGCGATTCTGTGGATTTCATACTGGAGATAGCATTTATTAGGACATACTATTACAAGCATTGAAGGAAATTTGACCCCACTGTTACTGAGTTTGATAAAGTATGTGTACTGTTAAAATAGCAAAAATTCACTAAGACTGATTTTATCACTCCAAAAAAATTATATATATATTAGACTTCATTGAATTACTGACTAAAATTTGAAGTAAAATTGCTTGGAAAAAATGAACAAACTATTGGTGAGAGTATATCAGTCAGGAAAAAAATCTAGTGAACACATAAGATGTGGACTACATGTAAAATTAAAAAATATTTCTCAACTATGTACAGAATGTTGCAAAACTTTCCATTAAAAAAAAAATTGGTAAAAGAAATTGTGAACACCTTATTTGACAATATATTAAAGTATGTTTACAGGTCCATCAGAATTCAAAAAAAAAAAAATATTAATCCAGGGTGAAAACTTAAAAATTTGGCACATAAAACAAATTCAGAAGATTCCACTGAACAACAAAAATAAACTTTTTGTTTGTTACAAAGACTGCATATGCCAAATCATACAGTATTTGTCATGCTGATTACAAATCTGCTTGCTAAATTGTGCTATCAGCCATAGTTTGCTGTTGTTTCAGCGTACAATATGCCTTCATTTTGACATTTATATTTTGCTACAAGCAATTAATTACACTTACCTTGAAAAGTAGTTATTTTAGATTTTTTTCTGTACTTTGGTTGTACTACATCCCTTTTTAGAGTCCAACTGTAAACAGCTAGCATTTTAGGGCTCCATTTTCTTTTATAGCGGTTTTCTAGGGTACATATGTCCTGATGAAAATGTTATCCGTACTCGTCGCTTACAACTTCTAAGTTCTGTGGGAAAAAGTCCAGATGCAAGTGAAGGAAATGTATTTTAAGGGACATATTGCATCTCATGACCTTACTTTTCTAGAAGCTCAGTAACAAACTCCATTGAAGTGATTAAAAAAGTTAAAGAACTAAAAACAACCGATTTTCTGATGATCAGTCTAGATATTGTTTCCCTATATCCAAATACACCTGTTTATGAAGCAATTCAATTGTTAAATCAGAAGTTAAAAGATGAAAAAAAAAAAATACCTGAAGCACAAAGAATTAGTATTATCCAGGCATTGAAACTAGTAGCTGATAATAACTACTTCACATATAATAAAAAAATATACCGACAAAAACAAGGTGCACCAATGGGATCACCAATTTCGGGACTTCTTGCTGAAATAATATTACAAGACATAGAAAATAAACTTTTGGATTCATTCAATCAAAAACAACTAATACTATACGTAAGATACGTTGACGATATCCTTATCTTCTGGAAGCAATCTGAAAAAGAACTTGAAACATTTGTAAACAAATACAATAGTTTTTATCCTACAATACAAGTTACTATGGAAAAAGAAATTAAGAGACAACTAAACTATTTAGACATTTCTTTATTCAGGCGGAAATAATATGATTGAATACGAAGTATATCGAAAACCAACTTATACTCCAACGATAATTCCGATTGATTCAAATCATCCTTGGAAATATAAAAGAGCAGCACTTCAATTTTACATAAGAAGAGCATTAACCCATTCCTGTAATAAACACAAAGAAAAGATTGAGATTAACTGGATAAAAAGAACTGCTATGAAATTTGGATACAAGAAAAAGATCATAGATGATATACTTGAAAATATAAAGAAATCTTTAAATGAAAATAAAAATAAACAAAAAAATGAAATAAAATTTGCTGGTAAAATTCCCTACATTCCTCCAATAACAGATATCTTAAAGAAGGAATGCATTAAAGAAAAAATTATATTGGCAGAAACCGTCATAGATAACGAAACTATATTAACTAATGGAAATGAAAGAAGATCAATGCTTGATAAAGCCGGAGTATATTCTATACCAACAAAATATTATACAGAAATAGAAAGAAATGAAAGAAATAAAATATACATAGGAAGTACAAAAAGAAGATTTAAGACCAGATTAAAAGAACATATATCGAACTGGAATAAAAAGAAAACAAAACATCATTAATAAATCATTGTATTGAAAATGAAGCTTATCCTGTTTGGTATGATGCAAAATTAATAACCTCACATAAAACTAAAAACCAAATATTAACCTCAGAAGCGATAATGATTGAAAAAACTAAAGAAATAAATTGTAATAATAATGATCAATGAATCTACCGTACGCTTGGAAATATTTTTATCGAAAAAGAAATTAACGATAAAAAATATAATAAAAGACCTTATTAATTATTTTCAACAAACGAATGGCAACACCAATTAATTTGGAGTCGGAATTCATGTCATCCGGTTATATCAAAACACGACTAAGAACGTGCATTAATACCAAAAATAGCATGCGCAAGAGTACAACTGCCGTGAAAAGTCGGACGCTGCCAGTAGAATCGATGTAAGTGGCCGAAACACAACATGTATGAGAAGATCATAATACCCACTGAAGATGATTCCAAAAAGAAGGAATTGAAACTAGTTTGGGATATCGAGCCACGGAAAATAAAACATGCAACCATCATCTATAATAAGAAATTATAAGATCGAAGTTCAACTTGGAAGCTGATACCACAGGAAAGGAAAAATCATGCCTTCTTCGATAACAAGATGGCTTATTACTGATTCAACGCATCATAATCAAAAGGTTCGAAAGTTCTTTTCTATTGTATTAATTTCGTAAATCATGACTTAAAAAACTGGAATAATATTAATCTTTTAATACATATTGTCTCTACGTATTGGAGGACTTTGACAACTTATGATGCATTTGACTGCACATATAAAAACATTTTTTCATATAAATTTGTAATCTTCATAATAAAATTCTAAACTATTATAAAGAACATCAAAAAGAAAAAAAAGGAATATTAGTGACAAGTTGAAATAAAAATTTTCTTATTATATGGACGTTTTTCCCGTGCTCGAATTTCTAATAACGTGCGAAACAGTAGATGATATGGAAACTATTTTGTTGACATATAGTTAATAAGTTCTTTATAATTTTCTGCCTTCCGGTTACCTAAAAATTCAGTACCATGTCTTTAAAGGACTTCCATGCAGCAGCTTCAGTCTCATTCAAAGTGCCTTCAAATGCAAGATCATGCATAAGTTCCCTTATTTGTGGATCAATAAAAATGCCCTGTTTAATTTTGGCTGCAGATATTTTGGAGAACTTGTTTTTTAGAAAATGAAAGGCTTCTCCATCTTTATTCAATGCTTTTACAATTTTTTTTTTTTTTATTAAACCCATTTTGATGTGAAGCTGTGGTAAGTACACTTTCTGAGGACTTACTAAGGGCTCAGCAACAAAATTTTTATTATCTGGAATTAAGGACTCCTTTAGGCCAGGTCTTTTTAATGTGATAAGAATTTCTGTCCCTACTGTTCAATTCATATAGGAAGCAGCAATATTTTGTGTATCCAAGTTGTAGACCAAGAAGTAAAGCTATCACTTTAAGATCACCACAAATATTCCATAAGTATTTTTTGTATACTATACTATGAAGCAACAGTTTCATATTTGCATATGTTTTTTTCATGTATGCAGCATATGCAACACGTACTGCCAGATGCATGTTTCCGTTATGAAGGACAGCTTTTGAGCTTATTTTTAAGGAATCTATAAAAAGTCTCAATTTTCCAGGTTTGTGTTGCTGTCCTAAGGCTTCAAACAATAAGTCTCGGTACACAAGATCACCACTCTTCAAAAATAAGTGTTCAAACTTTTGCTGTCGTCAACGAAAACTACATACTTTTGTATTTGGTTGTAAAAGATTCCATCCCTTCAATCTTGAAGCCAATATTTCGGCCTGACTTTTTGCTAAATGAAGGTCATGAACCAGATCATTTAATTCTTCTTGACTTATAAGGTGAGGCACAGAATCTTCTGAGAAATCAGGGTCTTGTTGTGCTTCAATATTGTCTTCGCTTTGAGGATTTATTTCATCAGTATCACTATCATCTAAACTCCATGACTGTGGAGGTACAGGAACATCTGGACCATGAGGAACAGGTCTTATGGCCGAAGGAATACTGGGATACTGAATCATGTCTTTTAGCTGTAATTCCGGATATCTTAGTGATGCAGAAGTAAGTCTCTTGAGTGGTCTTTCAGTTCTCTCCAAACCACCTGTACCGCAAATGGCATTTGATGTGATTCCTTCAACCAGCCAGTCAACAAAGTTACACATGAATTACAACAAATGTGAGGTGCCAAAGATTTATCTTCACCCATTTTGCACTGGAAATAAAGTTCATACGATTTTCTAATCAATGGTGTGAAATGTCGCCTTTGAGACTTTAAAGTAAATTGTCCACAAATGTATATAGCAGAAACTGTTTGGATGGTTCACACAATTATGCAGCATTATTTAACATACACTTTGCATAACCTACACTACTTTTTAAAACCACAAGAAAATATGTCTTTCAATACCTATTAAATGCATTCGAATGACAGCAATTCTGCTTTGTTCGCCCTTCCCTGGATTTCCACAACAGGAAGTAATGGTGCCAGTATGTCTACTCTCAGAGACACAGCTATCCTGACTGCAGACAGGTGTCTCTGTTGGGAAACATAGGGAAATTCCTTTAAGTAACATAATATTCACCCCAATGGAGTTCCATTACAAGAAATTGGAACCCAGTGGAGCAATTGTGACTTCATGTTTGGTTTCAGCACCCGTAAATGCATACAAAACTGTTAAAGTTTTCTTTGTAACAAAACCATTGTTGTTCAGTGTTTTTTTATGATCAGAAGGTAACTTCAGAAAGAGATTTATTTACCCTGACCATGAAGGAAATATTTTATACTGGATTTGAAAAAGGTAATTGTGAATTTTTAGCAAATAGACCAAACTAAAATTAGATTCACATTTTACATAGGCCCATGACTTAGTCACAAGCATACAGACATGGAAAAAAAAAGAGAAAAAAAATTACAGAATAGAGCTAATGAACTTGACTATAAATAAATAAATATATGCTTGTTGGGTATGTTAAAAAAATGTCTGGGGCTTGTCGAATTATTTTTTTTTTTTTTTTTTTTTTTTTTTGCTGGAGTGGGGGTGGGGCGATGAATTTCATAAGCATTTTGAAACCAACTTATCTGAAAACTAAGAAAAATTTCATTCATTCATATCACTAAGCTGTTTTCTGAGATTCAGAGGTTAGCTCCACAAAGAAACAGTCCACCAGATAATTTTTTAACTGATTATTTACTTACTGTTGCCATTCAAATGTCTTCATTTACAGTGATCTCGGCACACTGGTGGAGCTTCACTGACATGCATCACACAATGTACACAAGACCTTCCTTCTGTACTTTATACTTATAATCTTTTTTCTCATGCAGACACTCCTGAATCTGGTCCTCCCATGATTTCCATGCCATTCCTCTACCTTTCTTTCCTGCCACTTGGGCTGAAATTTTTTTTTAGTAAGAATCTCATCACTCATTCTTTCAACAGGGCCAAACCTCTTAAGAATATTAGTCTCCACCTTACTGACAACACTTTGTCTCACATTACACAACTGTAGCAGATTTCAGTTCCTCTCGTGATCAGAGTGTCTTGCCACAGACTCCCCATAAGTGATGCTTGTGCAATGTGCAGTACCCTGGTCTCACTGCCATACATCAGAGTAGAAACAATTGCACTTTCATACACAGCCATTCGGGACTCTCTTGAGAACCCATCATTCCTGTGAAATCCTCCTAAAGCAGCTATGACTTTCAAAGAATAATTCACTCTCCTACTAATTTCATATCTAATTTGTTTTCTCTGTCAAATGTGTTTCCTAAACACACAAACTCATTCATTTGGTCAGTCACTGTGCCATTTAGACTTATCTTGCATTCAGTACTAACAGTTCCTCTCTCAAAAACCATAATTTTGGTTTTTCCCTTATTTATACTCAGTTTGAATTTCACACAAATGTTGTGCATCTGGGACAACATACTCTGCAACTCACTTTTGCTCTGTGCCAACAGGATTGTGTAATCAGCATACAGCAATCTGCATACACAGATATTACCAAGACATAAACCAGTATTGTCCTATTTTGACATGACACATGCATGCATCCATAAATATATTAAACAGCCGAGTGACTTTACACAACTTTTCTTAACTCCTGAACCAATAAAAAACCATTCACTTGTACACAAGCTCTACTTCCAGCATACATGGCTTCCATACTATTAAGTAGATTTGCAGTAATAACATATTTATTCAGTACCTTCCACAGAAGTATCCTATTTACTCGGTCATAAGATCATCATGCAAAAATTTGATTAGTGCAGCCCTTATCAGGCATAAAACCACTCTGAACATCACACACTTTTTGCGATGTAAGACCTCGTACCTTTTCAATAATTACCTTTTCAGCTCCCTGGCACACTTGGCAAGCTAATGCCATAATAGTTTTTGCATTCAGTCTGATCACCTTTTCCCTTATACAAGGGAACAATAGCATCCCTCCAATCGCAAGGGACCATTCCTAACTCCCAGCACAACTGGCAGATTTCAGTTAATCAGTCTTTATAGAGTCGCCACCATATTTTAACATCTCAGCAGTTATGCCATCTACTGCCGGAGCCTTGCCATTCTGAAGACATTTTAAAGCTTTACACACCTCTTCTCTTGAGATCCCATCTGTGCTTCAATCTCTCACTGTGACATCCTCTACTTTCATGATCTAACAACTTCCAATATTCACCCCATCTTTCACTTAACTTATTGGGCTCCCATATCATTTCTCCAATCCTATTTTTCACACAACTTGAAATTTTAGTTTCCCCTATTCTTCCTATGTCTTATGTACTTCCAGAAAGTTTTTCTGTGTGTTGTTAGATCATGAAAGCAGAATGATTCTGATGCAGAAGCAGATGTCACAGTGAGAGATGGAAGCACAGGTTGGCTCTGAAGAGAAGAGTTGTGTAAAGCTCTAAAAATCTCGTCAGAATGGCAAGGCTCCTGGAGTAGATGGCATAACTGCTCAGATGTTAAAATATGGTGGTGACTCTGTAATTGACTGGTTAACTGAAATCTGCCAGTTGTGCTGGGGGTTAGGAATAGTCCCTCGGGATTGAAAAAAAAAAAATCATAAGATTTAAAAATAAATTGAAAATGAATCGTTAACTAAACTGGAAGAATAAGTGAATGACAGATCCAACTCCAAACTGATTTGCAATAGTCATTCTTTGCAGAAATTGTTCACCAGAAGAGGTGACTAACAACTCCAATGGATTTGACTCAGAATTGATTTGAAAGAGTTATTTCCTGTGGAAATCATTTACCAGAAGTGTCAATGAATGAAACCAAATGAATCAGTGTGAACAAATTGTTTTAGTGAGTCAAATAGAAAGAATATTTGCCCATTGCTACAACAGAATGGAGCATCAAAGCCCTTCCCAGGGTATCTTAGGGCACATGTCATAACAGTCAGGGTGACCATGTGCAGAGACCTGCAGAATGACTTGAACCTTCCCAGGGCCTTCTAGAAATTTCCACTTGTGATGTCATGTCAGTACTTGAAACAAGTTTTTGGTTTTGTGTTTTTCTGATAAAAGATGAAGCTGATAAAGCAGATCTATTCATTTTAGATTCTGTTGAGTATAACCAAAAAAAGGGGACTATAATAGTAAAAAAAAAATATACTCCACTAAAAAATTCTGATAAAGTGCTTAGGTTTCTTAACTTTACTAATGTACAAAAATAAAATGTGCAACCACAAGTTGTTGCAAGTATTTGGTTCAATAAAAACAAACCAGCCCCTCTCCCCTCTCCCAATATAGACTGTTTATAATGAAATCAGAATTCCTGGTTACAGAAATTACAAAGTTTTGAAAATATTTTACTGCATTGCCCAAAACAGTAAAGAAGGAAAAAAGGAACTGAGGAATGTCTGAAAAGCAAGGAAAAAGCAAACTTCTGACATCTGTAATTGCTTTCCAGGAAAAGTTTTTTATTGGGTTGTAGTAGGAATGAATCAGTTAAAACGTGTCTGGAACCAGTGGAAAGAACACATAGTACTGAGCATGCAGAGATGGCTGTTTAAGAAGCCAATACTGATCTCATTCAAACGTGGGACAAAATGTGCAGAATGAACTGAATGATTAAGAATCATTCCAAGACTTTTACAATGCCAACAATGCTATTGTAAGTTCAATTCTGGAAGATGCTGAGATCATGTATTAAATCTTAACAGAAGGGGACTGGCATCTTGGTCTCTGACCCTCAAGAAGAGGAGGCAATTACAGGACTGACATTATTGGCTGTATCTGCTATGTCTTTGTTAAACACCTTAGCAACATTTTTTAGGTCGCACGACATGTATACTTGTAGCAGAAAAATTATTACCTACACAGAAAAATGAATGTTCTATGAATGTTCTATGTCACAAAGTTCTTTAGATTCATAGATACTAAAGTAAGAGTCTGAAGTGAGTTTTCCTGTGTGTATGAACTCTTTACATACATACATACATACATACATACATACATACATACATACATACATACATACATACATACATACATACATACATACATACATACATACATACATATATGCATACATAGTGTTGTTATATACATACTATGTATTACTGCATTTAATCAATAGGTTTTTTTTTACAACAAAGTAACTGGTATAGCAAAGTTTTTGAGGCCCCTTGGACTTAGTTATAAACACGTGCTACTGTGTAACTATTCACTTCTAATATTGAACATGCATGGTTTCTGGCTCCAGTTTTCATGAAGAGGAAGTTCACAGTAAGTACATTTCTTGAAATTATTGATAAATTAAAACTTAATTTAAAATCACAAAACACAGCTGGCTTTGATTCACTCTTATTTTCCAGCACCTCTGTCATATTAAGGCTATAGAAATAACTTTATATAGAAAACCACCTGGAAACTGCAGAAAAAGAGTAAATGAAAATAGATGTTAATGCACACATATGCAAAAATAACTGTTTTAATTTTTTAAACAAAAATCAGGAAGTTCGATATAGTCACCAGCATATGCAGAGTTGTGGTGGAAAGAATGGAAAATATATTTGTAGCTAAAGTTCCAAAGCAACTTTTAATACTTTGGATTTGTTGACAACATATTCTTCTCATAGAGTATTATAATGAACAACATCAAAATATGCAAATTTTAAAATGCCATTAGTTTTTTTTTTCAGAAATAAACCCTTTCTTTAGACATTGAAATTAACAAAAAAAGGGTTAAAATAGAATAGAGTTATGCCATCATTATGCACCAGTTTTTATTCCAAACAAGTGAAGCCATCCTTGGATGTATAAAATGAGCAATTTGAAAGCTATTTTACTTTTTAAGAGCATCTGCATACTTGAAGAACAGAAATGTACTGTAAATAAGAAATGAAATGAATTGTCAACACAACAAAAATTAATAGCCAGAAGAAAATGCTGATAATCCTTTCAAGCCATGAAACAAAACAGCCAAGAAAACCAGTGAAATTGTGGTTTTTCCACATATTTAAAAACAAAATGCATGCAGAAGTTGTAGGTTAAATATAAGTCACAATGCAAACCCAACCCAAACAGATAAGATCTACAAAAATAAAGCAACAAATTAAGTAAATTAAAGTTTTAAAAGATCCTAACAAAAAGTAAAAAACTACTCCAAACGGATTTTATGAAGGGGTTCTGTTATAGAAGTGCCGTATTAGTCATTGCCAAAGGGATAATAGATCATGTGATGAAAGTATCTAAAAATTGATTTAACATGGCATGATTTTTAATTAGTGGTATTACTTTTGCCCAGCTATGTGTGCATCTTCAGCCACGGTGGTCGAATGTTCTTTTGTTTTCAATTTTGTCTTGTTCATTGGATGTCTGGCTGTTGCTGTAATGATGTACACTCTTTAAAATATAAGTGAAGTGCTCCATGGAAGTAGATCCATCTACTAAATTGTACAATCGGTGATCTCTGTTGGAAACCATTGAAATGAATAGCAGTATTATATTAGTGAATAATTATAACATGGTGGTATAGCATATTTTTCTCATAATACTGTGTATATACTTTTTATTGTACCAGTATGTTGAAACCAGCTGCAATTTCACCATCTTTGTAAATTCCTATCTCATACTGTGGACGGTAGTGAGAGAGGAGTTTGCCTCCTTGGGGCACTCCATGGGCCATGACACACAAAACAGCAACAAGGGCCTCTGTGAATCTTGGAGAGGTGCCAGCTAGTTCTGTGTGACATTAGCAAAAAGACCCCAACTCACTGGATTTTATTCCAGAATCCTTAGGTTGAATGACCATTAGAGCTGTGGGCTAATGCTCCACACTGATGTACCTACCTGATTAAAAAGACACTAAGACAGAATAAATTAAAGGACTCTAGTGTGGGATATGGTGGACTTAACACACTTGAGAAGGACGGTCCACCACGGAATAGACCTGGAATTTCTAAAAGGCGCATAAGAAAATAGATCACGGCTGAGTGAGTGCAAGATTGGTGTACGATATACGATACAATATTTGATATTTGAAGAAGTTTTAGGAAGGGAATGTCTGACCCTAGGTCTAAAACTGCCCTTAGAAATAAGAAGCTAGGAGATCTGAGTAAGTGAACTCAATAGGAAAGACAAACAGAAAAATGTAGTGAAAGGAGAGGGTGATCCATGGCACCAGTCTCTGTGTGTAAGATTGGTGTATGGAATACTGGAAGTATAAATGTCAAGATAAATGAAAATGATTCTCGTGCTAAATTGTATATTAAAAACAATATATAGCTGTCTGAGCACGGTAACAACTAACCAGTTACTAAATAAAAGATGTTATTTATTTACATTTTAAAAACTACATAAACAATTTAAAAAACAATCATAGCGAGATCTTTTGGAAATACTATACCTCCATCTTTAGGCCTAGCAGGCAGAAATGGAAATGGCCCTAGTATAAATACTTGCAAGCAGTACCATCATGCCCCAGTCGGAGAGTACATTACCAACTGAAAGAAACAGTATTATAGAAGATAGAAAGTGACATCATAGTTATGCAGAGGTGCCAACTATTACGAATTGTCCGTAATTATTATGGTTTCGACTGTCAGATTACGGAATTACGGACAGGTTGGAAGAATTGTGGATTTCAGTGTGTTTTAGAAAATCTCAATTTTGTATCCTTTTGTGTTAAAATACCATGAATTTAGGGAAAATTTGTAAAACTAAATAAGAAATATTTAACGGTTTCTTAAAAATCTCAAAAGTTTGTGTTCCATTACTGAAACATTACTGAAAAATACCCAATTGATTACTGATAGATTCTGCTAGAGGTTGGCACCTCTGGTTATGAGTTATTCATGAGGTACGTCCGAATCATCAGGAAAGCAGTTCTTCAGAAGAAAACTCTAGGGTGAAAGCACAGATACCGGTTACTCTTCGTTGCAACAGGACATGTAGCATTGAATGCACAAGCTTTCTGTAAATAACTAAAATTCTGTAATAAATAATAGAATTTCATCCAGAATGATATAAATCCTCCATTCTTGCTGTAACTTCTAAATTCTCGCTTATTTACAGATAGCTTGTGCATTTAATGGTATATGTCCTCCTGTTGCAATGATGAGTTACCAGTATCTGTACCTTCACCCTGGAGTTTTCTTCCGGAGAACTGCTTTCCTGATGATTCGGACATACCTTGTGAATAGCTCATAACTATGATACTACTTTCTATCTTCTATAATACTGTTTGTTAGCAATGTACTCTCCCTGACTGGGGCATGATGGTATTGCTTGTGAGTGTATTTATACTAGGGACATTTCCATTTCTGCATGCTAGGCGTGAAGATGTAGGTATAGTACCTCCGAGAGATCTCGCTATGGTTGTTTTTTAAATTAAGTCTATGTAGTTTTTTAAATGTAAATAAATAACATCTTTTATTTAGTATCTGGTGGTAGCAACATGCTATATATTGAATTTAGTATGAATGAGGTGATTAAAGAAAGGAATAAGTATAGATTGGATGTGCTATGTGTAAGTGAAGCTGAAAAGAAGGAAATTGGAATCGAAATGAATGGCACGGTGAATGTGCGGTCTGGAGTATTGGATAATGTGAGGGGACATGCTGGTGCAGGTGTGATTTTAAGTGAAAAGATGAAGAATAACTTGATTCACTATAGTTGCGCAAGTGAGAGAATTCTCTAGATTCGTTTGAAAGTGAAACTTCAGAAAATTGTAATTGTTGTAGTGTATGCTCCTTGTGACTCGGAACCTTCTGATAAGAAGGAAGATTTCTTGAATGAACTACAAGCTGTTTTGAGCCAGTTTGCTGCTAAAGAGAAAGTTTAATAATAGCAGGCGATTTCAATGCTAGAGTAGGTGTGCAGAATGCTATTTCTGACAATGTTCTGGGTAAGTTTAATGATCATTATGTAAATGATAATGGTGAAAGATTAATTGAATTCTGCATTGAGAATGGTTTGTGTGTATCTAATGCGTTTTTCAACCACAAGTATATCCACACATATATATTTGGGAAAATCATACTCTTGGTCAAAAGAGTCTACGATCAGTGTCTGAAACTCTTGGTTGTTGACACTCATGTGATGAGAGGTGAGGATGTTGGCTCTGTTCATTACTTGATAGTGTCAAGAGTGAAACTGAATGTTGGTTGGAGGAATAGGAAGAGGCCTAGGATGGAAAGAATAAAGATTGAAAGGCACCCTAAAGATCATCAGCATTATTCTAACTTACTCAGAGAATGACTGAAGGAACTGAAGTCATGTGAGAGGAATGTAGAAAAGAAGTGGGAATGTTTTAAGATCTGTGTTGTTACTACTGCTGAAGAGGTCTGTGGCACTACAATAGTGGGTAACAATCTAGGTGATGCTTGGTGGAATAGTGAGATTGATGAGGCAGTAAAGAAAAAGAAGGAAGCCTATTTGGGGATGTTGCAAGGTAGTCTCTGTGGATGAATATCGCTGTAAGAAGCGTGAAGCAGCTAAGCTGGTTCGCCAGAGTAAATCAAAAGATAGGAAGGACAAGGTGGAAAGGCATGAATGGGCTTTTCAGTCACGGGTGACCAAGACCATGTGTGGTCGAAAGCTTTCACTTTTATGAATTTCATTACTATATGTAACTCTGTATTTTCACTTAATTCTAAGATGGTTATCATTCTAGATGAAAGCAATTTATTGATGTAATGAAAATGAGCAATGTTTTTTCTTTTACACTTTAATTTACAGTCAAGTGTGTGGTGGCTAAGAACTTCAGTTTGCCAGTAAATATGAAATATATCTAGGGCCCCAAATTTTGTAACATGAAAGTTGCAGTTCATTGCTGATGTTTTATAATCAGAGCAGTTAATTAAATGAAGATTCTGGATCTTTGTTTTACAATAAATTGTGGTTGAGTTTGATCAGAGTAATTCAATCAAACAACTTTTTTTTTTTCACATTCTGTAAATTAAAAAAAACTGTTTGTTACTGTACTGTGCCACTTCTTAACATCCTTTCTACATTTTAGTGTTTTTTTAGTATAAAAAATTTTTTTTAGTAGATGGTAAAATTGCAGTTGTACTGTATTTGAAAATTTTACCATATCCTTTATTGCAGTGACACGTGCTCAACTTTTCAAAAATTCTGAAAGACAAAAATGCAGTGACGAGCTAATGTAATATTTGACAAGTTATTTCAACTCCAAAATGTTGCCACACTTGATTTCAGTTGTGTAAGGAAGATAAGATTGTGATTTTTATTCAGTTATCTTGGAGTGATGTATGTAACCATAATAAGCGATTGCTATTTGCGATTCAAGTTAAATTTCTGGTATCTGACAACATATGAATTCAGCCCCAAAATCAGTTGATCATCCTGTCCATGTTTTGTTTTGGTTTTTTATGGGAAGTTCAATCTTCCCTGGTAAGGCAACCATTGAATCATTGCATGCCACCCCGGTGGCGCAGTGGTCTAAGCGATGGCCTCTGATCATTCGTCCGTAAGGGGTCCGGGTTCGGATCCCGGTGAGGCATGGATGTTGTGTTTGTCTTACGGCACTGGCTCTCTCCCTTCCCTGGAGCTAGTGACCCTAAATTAGGGACGGGCGACTGCTTATAGCCCATTGAGTTGCTCACGGTGGTCGTAAAACCTCCAATTAAAAAAAAAAAATTGCATATTTTGCTGGACATAAATTGTGACATCTGTTTCTTGTGCTAGCAAAAGTAAACCCAGTTAATAATTTTTGATGGTTCAATACCCTTAAAAGAACATGCAACTGCAAACACCATTATGTGCTTCCCTCACACTGGTAGGTTTGTTTTTGTGATATATTTTGTGTGTGAATTTTAAAGAAATTAATAAATTTCAGGCTGTGACTTAGATTTATAAATTGAAGTATGCTAACTTATTAAATTTGCATTACAGATACTGCCTATAGTGGACTTAATGGCAATTAGTAGCACACATTTTGCAAAACTTAGGGATTTCATTACACTTCAACTTCCAGCAGGTTTTCCTGTAAAAATCGGTATTTATATCATTTTTTTTTCTGTTTTTATATCAGTTAATATTTTTTCATTTATATACTTTTAGTTTTCATTGTTCATCTACATCAGCTTATGTGTGTTTTAATTTTGATTGTCTCAATATTAAGATTGATAATTTTTAGTGCTACTCCTACTGTAGAAATTAAAGCAATCACTTCTTTGTATTTGTTTGCGCAATGGCATTTAATTGATGCAGCTGACACTAAAAGTCCTAGTGTGGTAATTTAAAAGTAAATGTTTTTGTATGTCAGATATTTGTTCGTCAAGAACTACCAAACTGCAAAAATTCAGAGTGCTGATGAAAATTACTTTTCACATTGAATTTACTTTTGAAGTAAGTGAAAAGTAAAATTAATGTATTAAACCTTGACAAAAACTGTGTTTACTCCCATAAATCACAGTGTCTACTTCAAACTAATGTGTATGAAGTGAGGAATGCACTTTTATTGACAGTGCCCAAGAGTGGTGGTAAATTTCATATTTCTAATACATTTGTGAATATTGATCAGCACAATTTCTCCTTTCATTTAAAATTCAGTTTGTCTGGTGCTCACATCTACAATTTTCACTCTGTTAGTGACATATGTCAACTTGTAACCACAAGAACTGATAGATACCTGCCTACTGTCTTATTTATGTACTACCAAACTAACTGATAATTGGGGATTTCTTCTAGCTTATGCAAATCATTCTCATATGGCCTATGAAAATTCCTACTGTGACTACTACAATTTCTGAAGGATAAGATGACTAAGCTCTCCCCACCACTGCATTTTATTTATTGTTTCATCCTGCAGTGTACGGTACATCTCACCCTTCCTGCTACCCATCTGTGAAAATGAAGCAAAATATCAGCTTCTTAGAACTGCCTTCTATCATCTCTTCCCTGCACTTGTTAGGCAATCTGGGTTGATTTGTACTCTGTCCACACTACTGAAGTATGAGTATTCATTGAATTCTCTGGCACATGTTATTTTCTGCATATGTTCACTTTAAAAACATATCAACTTCATCTTCAAAATATGCTTAGTCAAATTGCCTGTCTCAAGCTCTCTTCTCCACCTGGACCACAACACATCATACCTGTATTCATCTGAAAGAAAACAATATCCAAATGCAATTTCTTCCCTGCTGTCTTCCAGTTCCTACCGCACTATATTGATTTTAAAGTGTCACTTCTTCCAAATGTTTTTGTTATGCACTTGGTGGTGTTGAATGCATCTACCTTCATTTCTGCATTCTTCCCCCACTCTTTTGCATTCTCCATCTCTGCAAAGACCTGTTCTCTACAGCACTCCATCTATGAATATCAATTCTTACTCCACCCTGCTGACATTATGCTCCAACAACCTGCATTATGTTCTTATATTTTTGTTAAGTTCATTTATATGTTTCATATATCGCATCCAATCATCATTTCTGCATGTTGGCATTTGCTGAACAATTAAAGCTACTCGGCCATTTTCAAGGTTGCTTCTTTTCTAGGCTTCAAATAGAGTATGATGTAGCATGACACAAAGCTTCTGTTTGCTGTTCCCACCTTCCAAGCAACTTGGTCCATGTATTCCCACTGGTATGACATCGTTGATGACTGCTATCCATAGTGTGAACTCATATTTTAAAATGAATTCTTAACTTTTTATGTACTTGAACTTTCACATTCACAGTTTTGTACATCAATCACCAGGTCACCATGCTTCACTGTGTCTAATTGTTCTCTTTCAAACACACTATGTTGTGCTTCCCATTACACTGAATGATTATTTCCATTTTCTTTTAAGAAGGTACTGTTGATCTTCTTTCATTGTACATATTTTTCACTCAGTGCAAGTACCACCTACACTTTCTTGTATGTGTCATTTAAAATGCTTGCTGAAGAGAAAAAGGCAAACTGTTTCTTTTTGTAGCTTCCGATGTGTTTAAAGATGCAAGAACTGAAGGAACAAACCCATGTAACAGTTTTTCCATTCACAAAAGCTTACAAACTTTAAGAGGCCAAAGATTCAATGAAGTTAAATCAAACAAAAAAGATATTGGAGTAAGTCTTCACAATTTCAAAAACTGAGTTACATAGGTTCTTCCAACAATGGGAAGGATGCTAGAATAAATACTCATGCAGAAGAAGCATACTTTGAATGGAATTAATCTTTCATTCTGAGTTTAATATTTCTTGTTTCACAGCTTTAGTTTTAATCAGACCTAGTCCTTAGAGAGTGTACATAGGCCTACTGTGTGTTATGTATAAATGAACCATTAACTTTATCAGCATCTTTCCCTTTCCCAATGCAGTTAGTGGTAATTCGGCATGTCATTCAAGGGTACTAATGATTGGCATTGCTCACATAGTTTGTTAGTTCTTGCTTCTCCATCTAGAGTGTGTATTCTGTAAGAAATAGGGTCACACAAGTCTTTTAAAGTCAGATTGAAAAAAAGCTACGTAAATACCTTGTCACTCATACTTACATGTTAAAACTTTGGAATTTACTCCCTTGCAATTTTCCTCTACATTGCAGCATTTGCCCTTTAAGCCCATTTCTGTGTGAAAAAATTTGAGTCTTGCCATTCCCATTTTTCTCTCACCATCGTACATACTAAGTACAAAAACACATTTTTCAGCTGGGGGTGCTAATTTAAAATTCATAGTAATTCATTTGTGCATGATCATAATTTTATATCATATCCATTGAATTTTCAAAATTTCAGGTCACCTTTGCCTTGTGAATCTATTGTGAAATTGTAGATTATCTTTGAATGTTGTAATTTAATACTGGTTATGTTTCAGGGGGACTTTTTTTGTAATTAAAAGTGGACTATATTTTTGATTCATTTATGCAACATTTTTACTGTTCATCATTTCTTTTACATACATACATATCACTAAGCTGTTCTCTAAGATTCAGAGGTTAGCTCCAAAAAGAAATACAAACTTCCAGATATTTTTACTTATTGTTGTTGTATCAAACTTCGCCATTTACAGCGATCTTGACATACAACTCGTGCTTCACTGATATCCATTACACGCCATACACAAGATCTTTTATACTTCATACTCATAATCTTTTTCTCATGCAGACACTCCTGAATCTGATCCACCCATGTCTTCCTTGGCCTTCCTCTGCCTTTCCTTCCTGCCACTTGGGCTGAAAATACTTTCTTAGTAAGCATTTCATCACTCATTCTTTCAACATGGCCAAACCACTGAAGCATATTGGTCTCCACCTTGCTAACAACATTTTGCTTTACATCACACAACTGCAATACATCTTCATTCCTCACACAATCAGATCGTGTCTTGCCACAAACCCCACGTAAGTAACGCATTTCTCCAGCACACAAACTACTCCTATGTTTCTTCTGCAGTACCCAGGTTTCACTGCCATACATCAGAGTAGGAACAATTACTGTTTCATACACAGCCATGCGGGACTCTCTAGAGAACCCATCATTCCTGTGAAAACCTCCCAGAGCAGCTATGACTTTCAAAGAAGAATTCACTCTCCTACTGATTTCACCATCCAACTTGTTCTCTCTGTCAAACATGCTTCCTAAATACACAAACTCACTCACCTGGTCAATCACAGTGCCATTTATACTTACATTACATTCAGTGCTACCCATTCCTCTCTCAAACACCATAACTTTGGTTTTTCCCTTATTTATACTCAGTTTGAATTTCATGCAAACTTTGTGCATCCGAGTCAACATACTCTGCAACTCACTTTTGCTCTCTGCCAACAGGACAGTGTCATCAGCATACAGCAATCTGCACACACGGATATCACCAAGACATAAACCACTATTATCTATTTTGGCCTCTCGCATGCATGCGTCCATAAATATATTAAACAGCCATGGTAACATTACACAACCTTGTCCAACTCCTGCACCAATGGAAAACCATTTTGATAAAACACCATTCACTCGTACACAAGCTCTACTACCAGCATACATGGCTTTTACACTATTAAGTAGATTCCCAGTAACACCATATTCATTCAATACCTTCCACAAAAGTGTCCTATTGACTCGGTCGTAAGCTTTCTCTAAATCTATGAAGGCACTAAAAACTTTCTTCCCAACAGCCAGATACTTTTCAATCATCATGCGTAATGCAAAAATCTGGTTAGTGCAGCCTTTACCAGGCATAAAACCACTCTGAACATCCCACACTTTCTCTGATGTAAGACCCTGTACTTCAACATCTCTGCAGTTATACCACCAACTCCTGGAGCCTTACCATTCTGAAGAGATTTTAGAGCTTTACACACTTCTTCTCTTGAGATCCCTCCTGTGCTTTCATCCCTCATTGTGACATCATCTGCATCTGTCTCAGAATCATTTTTGCTCTCCTGATCTAATAACTCAGAGAAGTATTCGCCCCATCTGTCACTTAACTCATTGGGCTCCCATATCATTTCCCCAATCTCATTCTTCACACAACTTACAACTTTGTTTCCCCTATTTTTCCTGAGTCTCATGTACTTCCAGAAGGCTTTTCTATCTTTCCAAAAGCCAGTTCATGCCTTTCCACTTTCTCTTTCCTATCTTTTGCCTTACTGTGGCGAACCAGCTTAGCAGCTTCACGCTTCTTTGAGCGATATTCATCCACAGAGACTCTACCTTGCAACATCCCCAAATAGGCTTCCTTCTTTCTCTTTACTGCCTCATCAATCTCACTATTCCACCAAGCATCACCACTATTGTTACCCACTATTGTGGTGCCACAGACCTCTTTAGCAGCTGTGGAAACACAGTTCTTAAAACATTCCCACTTCTTTTCTACATCCCTCTCACCAGACTTCAGATCCTTCAGTCGTTCTCTGAGTAAGTCAGAATAACACTGGTGATCTTCAAGGAGCCTATCAACCTTTATTCTTTCTATCCTGGATCTCTTCCTATTCCTTTTCCTCCAACCAACATTAAATTTCACTCGTGACACTACCAAGTAATGACCAGAACCAACATCCACACCTCTCATCACACGGGTGTCAACAACTAAGTGTTTCAAGCGCTGATCGTAAACAACAAAATCTATCGCACTCTTTTGACCAAGAGTACGATTTTCTCAAGTATATGTGTGTATAGAGATGTAAGGTCAGGTGATGCGTAACATCACAGCCTCTCCTTGACAAATGTCAACCCCGCCTTCTCGTGGTGCATCCTGTTCCCACTAAAGGGGCTCTGACGACCGCCAATAGCGGTATAACTATACCATCGGGATTAGAGGAAATTCTATCCCACACTCACCAACCCGCTTGGCCAGCGTGGTGAGTTATGGCCAAACCCCTCCAAAATGACACCACAACTTAAATCTTGGCCCTCAGTCTCCGGCAGCTGGAATGTACCTGGCCAAGGCAGCGGCCAGTGCGACATGAAGGCAGAGGGTGCTAAGAATCCCCGGAGGACCGGACTAGGCTGCCATCTGATGCTGACCTTGGCTACGTACAATGGACGCTCCCTATCTTCTGATTCAAGGCTTCTTGAATTGGAAGAGGAACTACAAAGGATCAAGTGGGACATCGTGGGGCTAAGTGAGGTAAGGAGAAAAGAGAAGATCTCATCGAACTGAAAAGTGGACATCTCTTCTACTATCGTGGGACAGATACTGGCAGAACTAGTGGTGTTGGATTTATAATAAACAAGAAACTGAAGGATAAAGTTGTAGAAGTTGAAAGTTCCTCTGACAGAGCTGCACGACTCGTTATCCAACTCTCGAGAAGATACCAGGGCCGCCCCGGTGGCGCAGTGGTCTAAGGCGTTGGCCTCTGATCATTCGTCCGTAAGGGGTCCGGGTTCGAATCCCGGTCAGGCATGGATGTTGTGTTTGTCTTACGGCACTGGCTCTCTCCCTTCCCTGGAACCAGTGACCCTAAATTAGGGACGGGCGACTGCTTATAGCCCATTGAGTTGCTCACGGTGGTCATTAAACCTCCAATCAAAAAAAAAAAAAAAAAAAAAAAAAGATACCAGGCTCAGATTATTCAAACTTGTGCACCCACCACAAGTCATCCTGAAGAAGAAATTGAAGAATTTTATGAGGAAATTTGTCATCTAAATAATAAAGGAAAGCAGCACTTGAAAATAATTATGGGGGATTTCAATGCAAAAATAGGGCAACGGCAACAGAATGAAACTTCAGTAGGTAAATTCAGTCACGGCAACAGAAACCAGCGTGGAAATACTCTCGTTGAGTTTGCAGAGGCAGAAGGATTTTTCATCTTGAACTCCTTCTTCAAGAAAAAGCCACACAGGAAATGGACATGGAGACATCCAAATGGGACGACAAGTGAAATTGATTTTATTATGTGTAACAAAAAATTCGTCATAGAAGACTGCAGTGTGCTAAACAAGTTCAACACAGGTAGTGACCATAGATTGGTGAGATGTAAGATGCACCTCAACACTAAACTTGAACGTGGCAAGCTCATAAGACAAACAAAATGTATTGACATAACCAACCTTAAAAAACACCATAATACCTTCAAGTTGGAACTGAAGAACAGGTTCTCTGCTTTAGAAGGCCTAACATCAGAAGAAGTGGACATCTCTGAAGTTAACAGAAAAGTAACCAAAGCTCTTACGGAAACAGCAACAAAATTAGCTGGGTCTAAGAACAAGTTGCATGTAAATAAATTATCAGGAAAAACGAAAATGTTGATGCAAAAAAGAAGAAAGATGAGGACAACTAAAGAAGATGTGACTTCCAAAGTGGAATATATAGAGCTATGCAAGACAGTAAGAAACAGTATCGCTGAAGACGTAAGAAAATTCAACTGTGAACTAGTGAGGAAAGCAATTGAAAACAACCAAAGCCTAAAGATAGCAAAGGGACATCTCAGTAAAAGAAGAAAACAGATTATGGCACTGAGAAAAGAAGATGGTTCTGTAACAAGAAATAGAGGCGAAATTTTGACAAGAGTGAAATATTTCTACTCCAAATTATATGAAAGGGATGATACATGCACTCCGAACATCATGAAAGATACCAGTACCTGAGTTCTTCCAGTCCTTCCAGCAGAAGTTGCACATGCAATCAAGAACATGAAGCGGGGGAAAGCTCCAGGAGAAGATGGAATTAATATAGACATCATACAAGAAGCAAGTGGAGAAATCGAAACAGTACTCGCCCAAATTTTCACTCGATGCCTTAATGAAGGAAAGATTCCTGAGGATTGGAACACCGCTACAATGATCCTGCTACATAAGAAAGGTGACATTGAGGATCTCGGAAACTACAGACCTATCAGCCTCCTATCAGTAGTTTATAAAATCTTCACTAAAGTTCTTTCACACTGCTTGAAGGTAACACTGGACATGGCTCAACCGAGAGAACAAGCTGGATTCAGGAGTGGCTACAGCACAATAGATCATATCCACGTGCTAAGAGAACTAATTGAAAGAGCGAGGGAATATGAACTTCCATTGTGCATGACTTTTATCGATTATGAAAAAGCCTTTGATTCGGTGAAACCATCAGCAGTTACAATGGCTCTGAAAACCTGCGGTATTGAAGATGCATACATTAATATTATTAATAACATCTATGAAAATGCAAGTGCAAAGATTGGGCTGTTTGAAAATACAACACACGTAAAAATTGGAAAGGGAGTGAGACAAGGTGACACCATATCTCCGAAGCTCTTTAATGCCACATTGGAGGGTGTCTTTCAGTCGCTGAGCTGGGAAAACAAAGGGATAAAGATTAATGGAGATTATCTAACCCACCTTCGTTTTGCTGATGACGTAGTCATTTTTGCAACTACCCCACCAGAGCTTCAGAGTATGATCCAGGAACTTGCTGACAAGAGTAAAGAAGTGGGATTAAAAATGAACTTTCAGAAGACAAAAGTGATGTTCAATGCTTTTACAAGAAATGAAGATTTATCGATTGATGGAGAAAAGCTGGAGATAACAGACACGTACGTTTATCTTGGACAGCAGATATCAAGTGAGGGTCACATTGATGAAGAAATTAATCGGCGTACAAAACTTGCCTGGAGAGCTTTTGGAAGAAACAGCATAATTTTCAAGAGCAATATGCCATTATGTCTTAAAAGAAAAGTGTTTGATCAATGCATCATTCCAGTGCTTACGTATGGTGCAGAGACGTGGACCTTAACTAAAAGAGACACAAAGGCTGCAGACAACTCAAAGAATCATGTAGAGATGCATGCTTGGTGTAACCAAGAGAGATAAGAAGAGGAACTCGTGGATCCGAAAAATGACAAGAGTGGAAGACATCATGATCAGAGTTAAATCCCTGAAATGGCAATGGGCTGGACATACTGCCAGAAGGACAGATCATCGATGGACAGCCGAAATTTTAGATTGGATTCCAAGGGACAGGAAAAGACCCAGAAGAAGACCACATGGGAGATGGGTGGATGAAATTCGAAAGTATGCAGGGGTGACATGGAGGAGACTGGCACAAGATAGACCGTTGTGGAGGAAACTTGGGGAGACCTTCGTCCAGCAGTGGATTGATAATGGTTGACAATGATGATGATGATGATGTGTGTATATACTTGTGGTTGAAAAATGTATTAGATACACACAAATCATTCTCAATGCAGAGTTCAATTAATCTTTCACCATTATCATTCACACAAGGATCATTAAACTTACCCAGAACATTGTCAAAAATTGCATTCTGCACACCTACTCTTGCATTGAAATCCCCTGCTATTATAACTTTTTCTTTAGCACCAAACTGGCTCAAAACAGCTTTTAGCTCATTCCAGAAATTTTCTTTCTTATCAGAAGGTTCCGAGTCTCAAGGAGCATGCACTACAACAATTACAATTCTCTGAAGTTTCACTTTCAAACGAATCCAGAGAATTCTCTCACTTATGCAACTATAGTGTATCAAGTTGTTCTTCATCTTTTCACTTAAAAACACACCTACACCAGCCTGTCCTCTCATATTATCCAATACTCCAGACTACACACTCACCGTGCCATTCACTTCTTTTACCCCAATTTCCTTCTTTTTGGTTTCACTTACACACAGCACATCCAGACTATACTTATTCATCTCCTCAATCACCTCACTCATCTTGCCATTTATACCTCTAGTATTCCATACACCAATCTTACATTCACTCAGTCGAGATCGCTTTCTCATACGCCGTTTAGAATGTCCAGGTCGATTCTGTGGTGGACCGTCCTTCTCAAGTGTGGTAGGTCCACCATATCCCACACTTGAGTCATTCTTAATATTTCTTTTTGTCTTTTTAATCAGGTAAGTACATCAGTGTGGGGGATTAGCCCACAGCTGAGGGTTCCAGTTGGTCATTCAACCTAAGGATTCTGGAACAAAACCCAGTGAGTTGGGGTCTTTTTGCCAATGTCACACAGAACTAGCTGGCACCTCTCCAAGATTCATAGAGGCCCTAGTTGCTGTTGTGTGTGCCATTGTTACCATGGAGCGCCCCGAGGAGGCAAACCTATCGCTCACTACGACCGCCCGCATGAAGCATATAATTTTCACACATATATATACATGAAGCATATAATTTTCAGAAAATTTATTGGTGTAAATTCATTTTTGTGAGCAGGATTAAACTATCTGGTGTTTAAATGCTTGTCTTTCCATGTTCTGAATGCTCATTCTTGTGAAACTTTACTAAAGCTATAAGAATGTTGATTGTTGATTTTCTTTATGAAATGACCTGATGACCTGTGTTTTTGTATGTAATATGTGCTTATTTTGAATGATTTGTTAATGTTTAAATCTTGATACCAAACATTCAGCAATCCTTTCCTTTCAGAAATCCCCCTCTTCCATGTATTAAATGCTCGCATCACATTCGGTAATATATTTGCTGCAGATGAACCAGTTCCCGGGGTAACGCCTGTTAAAGATGATGACTTGGTTGCTTGTGTTTTAGATGACAGTTGTTTTGATCCGCCCTCTGGCTACGTTAGGTTGGGTAAGTTGTTTTTTTGTTTTGTTTTTTCCACTTTGGCTTTCATTATTAATTTTTGAGTGCATGTTTATTTAAAATCTATTTCAAAATGATACAAAATATTAAGAAAAACATGGAAAACCACTGAAGAAAGAGAAAGATCAGCACTCACTTTGAAGCTTTTGCAGAGATTCCCAGCTCTAACTTGCTAAGAGGTGCATTGCTTGCAAAATATATAATGCTGTTTGTAAACATTATTGGATTTACATCTATGAATTTGCTACTTTGGGATCAGAGCTGAATATTTAATGCTATACTTGTTATTTTGTGTGTAGCTACATGCATTAAATGCTGTTGAATTTTTGCAATCCATATCTTTGTCAAGCAGTGTAAGCTTGCATTGCAAAGATAGTTTCACATAAATGGACAATTATGATTTATCCGAACTCATGAAAGAAATGCATATATAGTGACTTCTTTTATACTTGATAGCATTTACATTTTAGCAGTGTTTTCTTGTTTGTGAAGCAAAAGGAAATTAAAATGCAGTCATGTTATCCATTGCTACCAATATACCAAAAGTGATACTGCAAGAACTGAGAGAGACCAAAAAAAAAAAAAAAAATGGAATTCTGAATAAGGTGTATTGTGATTTTTAACACTATCATTTTTTTATCATTCCAGTAAAGTGTGCTGTGTATCATTACATGAGGTTTGCCTAATATAAGTGGTCTTTGTTTAAAAAAATTCTAATCATGCAACAGAAGTCCTAATTCAACATATTTACATATATCTTACTATGTACCAAAATTCTATTCCTTAATATGGAATGTAATCATTTGTCTTCATTCAAAAAGTTATGAGTATTACTCAGCATGAAAAACAGTGAGTGAAGGACTGTGTAAATCATTTTTGTCATAACTAATGCCTAATTCAGTCCTTAAATTGCCAAATTTGAAACTTGTAGAAGAACCAGCATTGTTCCTCTTCAAAGTACCGCTTTCCATAGTGACTTAAAAATAACAACATTGTTAGATCTCTTTCAGAGGGCGACAGCATTTATGAAAAAGTTCTTTTTTTTTTTTTTTTTTTTTTTTTTTTTCCTGTTCTGGTGTTTTCAGGGACAGTTTCATTCCTCACTATTACTGTGGTGTTAGTCATTAAAGGTGTAGAGGCCAATCCAGCTGTAGTGGAAATGTGTTCAAAATCCATTGGCAACAACAGGCCTAGGATTTTATAGAACTATGTAAATAATAACTTGAAAACATAGCATTTCATTGTGAAAAAAAGTTTTGTGTGACTGTAGAAGTGATTATTAAATAAAAATTTCAATTTTTTACCACCTAGTAGGAAACTTTTGCATCAGAAAAGCTGGAAAATGCAAGGAAACATTTGTGATTATGAAAACCTTGGTCAGGTGCAAAAATGTTTTTGAAATGGGTGTTTCATACTTACTGAATCTCTTATTGGACAAATTGGAGCATCTAGAAAATCAGGAAAATGTTTGTATAATGTTAATTATAATTCAAGTTAGCCAATGAAGAATTTTATCCAACCTACAGAAAGTGAGATTGCTAAACTGCAACTCAAGTTTCTATATTACCTCCTTGAAAAATTTGTACCAACAAAAGAAAAAAAAGTTTTAATGGCATTTCATTTATCAGATAAAAATGTTTTTTCATATTGTCCTTTTTTGAAGATATTATTCCAGAGATGCCAGTATGAGTTTATCTTACCCGGTGAAAACATTATGCACTACACAAGGAAGAAATTATTGGTAATGACTGTAAAGTGCACAAAGGTATTAGTGCAACATTTAGAAGTGAAGGTGCCATGTCACTTGTCAGAGGGTCATTCAGAAAAAAGTTTATGCTGCCTGAAGGAAAACTGCATCACAGAAATTTAAAAATGAATGGATTCTCTTCATGGTTAATGTTATCTGGTTGTGAAAAACAGTTTGAATCAGACATACAGATGCAAGAATATATCTACTGGCAATACAGACAGATGGCTGAATTTATGCATAAGCATGTGCTTTTCCTTTTTTCAAAAAGTATGCTAAAAACAAGAAATAATAGCACTTAATATAAAACTGTACTGGCAAGGTATGATGTGCAGTGCATCATGATAGTTTTTGTGGGTTATATGCTTCTGGTTTATTGAGTCCTCATGGGTTAGTACATGGTGTTTGTGTGAAGAATTCATCTTTGTTACATGGGTTAAGGGTTTTCCTTTTAATATGGAACTTCATTGTTGTTCTGTAGATGTATACGATTGGCAATGATACACATAAATACTTTCCAGAAGATGCAAATTTTTACCAGCAAGTAAACATGTAATAATTTTCTATTTATTTTGGATTAGATGGAATTATTTATTTTTGTTTTTCTTTATTTCAATATTTGTGCTGTTACATTAAAACATCATGAAACAGATATTTATGTGTAATTAAAAATTAATAGCAGCAAGGGAAAATGGGGAAAAGGCCTCGGAGAGATCTGACTTTCCCTGAATCCCCAAAACAGAACAAAAGAGTCAAGCACTTGTCGTGCCAACACAGTAAGGGAAAGATGTTAGTTTTTTTTTCTTTTTTTAGCTATTAAGTAAGTACATTTTTAATTTTTTTAAATGTTAAATTATTAATATCAATTAACTCCACAGGTAACCCATTCCAGTACTCAAGACCAATGTAGTTAATACTTTGCTTTGACATCTGTCTTTAGTAAAATAGGTCACAATAATGCTTTTTTCCTTGTTTTATAATTATGAGTATTGGAGTTTAAATCTATTACATCAGAAAACAAATTATTTCTTATCCTTTTAAACATCAATTTACCAATGTTAAAATGAAAGTTATTTAATCGACAGAATTCCATACCTATTTGGGTCAACATGGTTATGATGATAGTGAAATAATTGTAAGTTGTTAAGAGTAGAGGGAGAGATCTTAAAATCCAATTATCTTGTAAACTTATTCTGTAAAATTTGCAACCTGTAGTTTTTTTGTTTTTTTTTAGCTAATTAGTAAGTTTGGGTAATCTGTCCCAAGAGGCAATGCCGTAAGTAATATGTGAATGAATAGTACAACATTTTAAGAGTTTTAACTATCAAGCATGATATAACCCTAGAGACAATACCAATATGTTTTGCAATTTAACTTTCAATGTATGCTGTATGATTATTCCATTTTAAAGTAGAGTTTAGAATGGTTCAAAAAAACTTAAAAATGTTTTTACACATTCAATATTTGATTATTCAAAGTTAAATGATAGTGGTGCATCAAAGATATTTTTTGTCTAGTGAAGATTAAATATTTAGTCTTATTAAATCATATGTCAACCATTCTGAATAAATTTGCAATTGTGTATTAGCCTGCGTGAAGAGATCATTAATATTTCTTCCTCGGGAAAGTAAAATTGTCATCTGCATACAGCATTAAGTCATCACAGCAAAGAGACACCAAATAGCCGAAACATTATGACATTGCCTAATATGGTGTTGGTCCTCCACATGCTGCCAAAATAGCTGTTACTCAGTGAGGCATAGATGCTACAAGATTTCTAAGGATGTCTTGCAATATCTGGTGCCAACATGTTACCAACAGATCTTTGAACTATTGTAAGTTACATGGCTGAGCTGCTGAAGATCAGATTTGCTGTTCCAACACAAACCACAGATGTGGATTGATGTCTGGGAAATTTAAAGGCCAGACAGAGTATTACCTGGAATTCTTCCTCGTGTTCCATGAACCATGCTCAAACAGTCCGGGCAGTGTGGCCTGGTGCATTATCCTTCTGAAAGAAGGCACTACTAGAGGGTAATACTGTTGCAATGAAAAGGATATACCTGGTCTGCAATGATGTCTAGGCAGGTGGTAGAAGTCATAGTTTTCTACATAACTGTACGTAGAGTCTTCCAGCAGAACATTGCCCAAAGCATTATTATTCATCCACCAGCTTGTTTTCATCCCATGGTGCATCCTGGTGCCAACACTTCCCCATGTAAACGATGGACACGTATCTAGCAGTCAGAGTTGAGCAAAATTGTAGTTGAATTAATTGGTAATACATTACAGGGTAATGGAAACAAGAACTTAGCGTTACCATTTCATAGTAATGGTGAACTGGTCATTAGAATTACATGGTAATTGTAATGACATGTAGCAGTTACCCGTTATAATCGTGATGGTTAACTACACTGGTGTGCAAAAATTAAGGACGAAGAGGAGAATTAGCATAACTGCGGAACGAGCAGGCAGAACGGACCAAAAGACCACTCAGGAGATAGATTAGGGTCCGGTACAGTAGGGCATGCACATATATGCAGCATGACGTAGGGAGGGGCGGGGGGAATGTCTGAAGGGTATAAAGCACACGGGCGGTGTACGCTCAGCAATTTGGTGAAAGCTATTGCACGGTGTACATCGGTTTGAACGACGTCGCATTGCTGCCACCGTGTGATATGGCCAACAGGCAATCTAGTAGACGACATCTGGATGGCTTTACCTGAGGTCGCGTCACTGGGAAGTTAGAAGAAGGTCGAAGTGTGACTAGTGTGGCCGAGGAGTTTGGGATCGCCCACAGCATCGTTTCACGAGCTTGGAGAGCATTTCAAATGACAGGAACAGCTGTCCGAGAGTTTAGCAGTGGTCGTTCACGAGCAACCACGACGGCGGACGACCGGTATATTGTCCTACAGGCGAGAAGAGACAGACGGCAGATAGCGGGAGAAATAACAATTCACATGCAACAGACAACTGGACATCCGTTATCGCGTTTTACCGTGACCAGGAGGCTGCACAAAGGTGGTCTATTTGCATGACGACCAGTGCAGAGTGTGCCATTAACGCCTGCTCATTGGAGACCGCGGTTTCTGTGGTGCCAGGAACACAAGAACTGGACACATCAGTAATGGGGTAGAGTTCTCTTTACGGATGAGAGCCGATTTAGTCTGATGAGCGATTCTGGATGTATACACATCTGGAGAGAGCAGGGAACACGCAATCACACCTCCAACATCATCGAAAGGGACCGGTTTGGAGGTGGCGGAGTTCTCGTTTGGGGCGGTATCATGCTTGGTAGCCGTACCGACCTCCACATCTTCCAAGGAGGTTCAGTCACTGGTGTCTGCTATTGTACCAAGGTTCTCCTGCCTCACGTGCATCTGTTTAGAGGTGCCGTGGGTCCTGAGTTCCCCTTCATGGACGACAATGCTACACCTCATCGTACAGTGGCTGTTGCAGAGCTGTTGGAGAGTGAAGATATTCAACGCATGGATTGGCCCGCAAGGTTCCCGGACCTAAATCCAATCGAACACGTCTGGGACCTTCTCGGGAAATGCTTGGCAGCACGTCACCAGCCGCCAGCAATGATTCCGCAGCTGCGATTGGCGCTACAAGAGAATGGGCTGCGATGCCTCAACAGCTCCTTGACAACCTCGTCCTCAGCATGGACAGACGTTGTAAATCCTGCAACGCAGTCAGGAGTGATCATATCCCCTACTAAAGACTGAATTTTTCTTGGCAGCTGCCGGTCACATAGACATATGTCTTCTGTCCAGTTGTGCTCGAAGCTACCTTTTCAATAAAGTGCCTTTGTATCCTTTGGATTCCTTGTTTGGATGGCTTTGCTCACTTATCCCGTATTCTTACATCTTGGGGATCTATGATTTGAGTCGATGTAGAGCACTTCTGCACAACGTTACATTCGAAAAACCGCCTCGTCCTTAATTTTTGCACGCCAGTGTATATGTTGATAATTAACCAATAACTTATGAGTAACAATACAATGTGAATAAACCAGTACACCTTTACACGTTGCGTATGCTATTTGACAATTGTTCCACCTCCCAGACCTCAAATGCATGTACACTATCAACAAGTAATTGTACACCCTTGCAATCAACGATATCTGCAGTCCTGATACACGTCACGGCCGCTGCCGTTAAATATCGTGTAGGAAACAACAACACAACCAGTCGCATGCAAGATGCCACACAGTTTAGAGCTCTCCGATTTCGAGAAAGGTGTAATCGTCGGGTATCACAGAAATGGCCGATCCATACGTGACATATCCAGCGAGTTGAAGTACCCAAAATCAATAGTGGCCTACGTGATTGGCAAGTGGAAGATGAGAGGTGACTGTCGGAATGTGCCCCGACCCGGCAGACCCACAAAACTGGGAGTTGGAGACCGACGGGTGCTGGCTAGAGAAATTTGGAAGAACCGCACCAAATCGATGGGCCACATCCACGAGGAGTTTCAACAGGCATCCGGGAGTGTTCTTTCAATGAATACCATCTGTAAGGAAGCCCATCTTCTTGGTTATCATGGACGTGCTGCCGCTCACAAGCCTTTGATCACCAAGTCCAATAGCACTGCTCAGCTAACGTGGTGCAAAGAACGTTGACGGTGCACCGTTGAACAGTGGAAACAGGTTCTCTAGAGCGACGAATCAAGGTTCGCCCCTCTACCGTTCGGATGGCAGGGTCTGGGTTTGGCGTCTGCCTGGAGAACGCCTCCTGCCGGAATGTATTGTGCTAACTGTGAAGTTTGGCGGCGATGGAATTATGCTATGGGGGTGTTTCTCCTATTATGGCACGGGACTCATGGTTGCAATTCCTGGTAGACTCGACACCAAGACCTACTGTATCATTTTGGATGACCATGCACTTCCTACATTGTGGCAGTTTTACGGGGTGGACCCATGTTACTTTCAGGATGACAATGCCACCTGTCATGTTGCGAGGTCCACCATGGCTTGGTATGGTGACAATGGGGTTAATTGAATGGACTGGCCTGCGCAGAGCCCGGACCTTAACCTTATCGAGCACTTCTGGGACGAGTTGGAGCGTCGACTTAAGGGGTGCCCCCACCGTCTGAAATCGGTGAAGGAACTGACCTGTCTTCTCCGAGCTGAATGGAAGAAAATACTGCTAGCCGTCGTACAACGCCTGGTTAAGAGTATGCCCCAGAGGGTCGTAGCTGTTATCGCCGCTCGTGGAGGCTCCACCAACTATTGAAGGTGAATAAACTTTGTTTTCCTTTGCTATCACAGGTGTCCAATTACTTGTTGGTAGATAGTGTATGTAGGTATTGGAGATTGTACATGTATGTCATGAGTAGTTGCCCCGTCTTCATCACAAGTAAAGTGATTTGAACGAAATAATACACATGAAGTAAGTACGAATAGGATGTTTATTTTGGTTCGAGATACTCATTTCATCCATCTCCAGTACTTCATCCATAACATGTGTTCCACTGTCCAAAATATTACCCCACTATAACCACAAGCACATATTAGCACTACACTCACAGTTCAGCAATTCAGGGTGCACTGCCGAATATTACAGAAATTTGCGAACTCTTGACATTTTTGCCATACTTCTCGAGTGTTATTGTCCATTTCTTGTCCAATACAAACACTGGACTAGCGAGCGACTGATTCCTTTATATATACTTCATGACAGGACCTGAACCTTCTGGAATATTCTTGATTTACATAAAGCTCTCCAACTTCCCATGGCACGATTATTCTGGAACATTCTGCAAACGTAGGGATCTCAGATACATTGGGAAAAAATTCGAGACACTTACGACTGAGGGTGCACCAACTTATTTCTCTCGGAGCAAGCTACTAAAATGGTGCGGGCCAAGCAGATCGTTCCGCTGCGGTTAGATTACTGACTGCATCCACCAGGTGTCAAGGTCACTTGCCCTCCCGTCCCCCAATATCAAACTGCCATGGCTGTGTTTGCCTACATAATGAGAGCATTGACCACAGAGTTAGACGTGGGAGATAGCGTCACGGGAGATGAGTCTGCTTGGGGGAAGCTTGGCATGCAGGTTAAAAAATATGTTTGTAAAAGAATAGAAATTGTAACTCATCGATTTTGTTTTTCTGTCTTGAACTCTAAAATACAGGACAAAAACTGTCCCGAAGAGTTTTCTCGGAACAACGGGACGCATTAGCCAAAAACGGGACGATCCCATATTTTACGGGATGTCTGGAATCCCTATACAAACGTCTAATCCATTCTTGCCGCTTCTCGAACATTCTACACGACACTTTCGTTTCTGTCTGCAATGTTACATTGCAGACTTTTCTAGACATAGCTTTGGCACACGTACATTTCTATAAGCTATTAGTATGCAATTGTTATTTGCAAATAGTGTAATTTCATTACCAAATAATTCCATATTGTTTGAATGGCATCATTAAATAATTGAATTATATCCTCTTCAGTGTAATGCATTACAGATTAATTCCATTACCTTGTACAAACCATACTTGGGATTACCTTTTAATGCATTACCTTGTAATGCATTACACGTTAATTGTAATCTGTACTTCCATTACTTTGTAATGCATTCCTGCCCAACCCTGCTAGCAGCCCACATGGTGCAAGAGGAAGTGATTCATCGGACCAGTCTACCTTCTTCCAAACATTCGAGGTCTAGTTTTGAGGCTCGCTTACCCATCGTAGGCTTTCAATGGTGAGCTGAGGTTATGTTGCCCTGTTTTCAGCAAGGTTCAATGTGAGTTGTCACAGTACTTCCATCACTAACATTTAAATTGCTGGCGAGTTGCACCACAGCATCCCTTCTGTTGGCTTGTACCATTACAGGATGGCCTTCCCTCACGTATAGCATTGAAGAGCAGTGATTAGCCTACCCCTTGCTCGGGAGTTCGTGGGTCCCCCCTCTTCAGATCACTTTTTGAAGGTGCTGACCTTGGCTGACTGTGAGCACCCCAGAAGCCTTGCCATCTCTGAAACTCTGACCCAATCATCTGGCCATTACAATTTTGGCCTTTGTCAAACTGACTTAAATCTGCTGCTTTTTCCATCCAAAGAACAAGAATAACACTGATTAACAGAGCTCAGGTGTTATTTATACCATTTCATGAGCTTCACATGTGCCATCATTCACCTGCTGTTGCTTCAATTTGCATAAGGACATGCTGGTCACAATGTTTTGGCTCTTTGGTGTGTAAAATATCAGACAGATTAATGCGCATGTGCCACATTGCAGCTGAATGGATAGCATTATCTGAGAAGAAAAGCAAAAGGTGGCATTTCTTGTGGAAATTTCAGTTAGGCAAGCTGTGATTGGTAATAAGAAAAGTCAACCTTCAAAAATTAAGGCTTCAAACTTTTGTTAGATATTGCATTCCTTGCAAACCAATTTCAAATAGGAATCAAGTATGGAATTTCTTTCTGAATTGTCAGTTACTCAGATTTTGAAGATTATTTTCCCTGGTGTGTTCTGTTCATTGTGTGTGTGTGTGTGGGGGGGGGTTCAATATTATTCACAATTTCTGTAGTATTTTTTCCAAATTAAACATTTTCATATAATATATGGTGAAATTACAGAATTCAACATTTTCTGAAATGTCAGCACATGCACCCAGTAATTGTGATATTTAAGATTTTTCATGAATAATTGTTTTGTGTACTGGAACAGTATCAAAAAACGTCGAACCTCTGGGTGATACTTTTTTCTTTTACTGTTAGTGTTTGTGAGATGTTCTGGTGCTGTTCTTTTTATTTATCAATTCAACATTTATCAAGATACCTAAAATGTACTTTCATCTGTGTGAATACATGATGGTATTGCTAGCTGTAACTAGTGTTATGCTGAAACTTTAGTTTACAAAGCCTTCTTTGTAGTACTAGCATTAACATCAACTAGGCTTTAATATAGGCATTGATTGTACTGTTTTTGGTTCAAAAAAGGTATGGGTTGATATCTTGTGAAATGCCATTCCTACCACTTGAACTGAATGAGAGCAGATACCTTCCTTTTGGAAACAGATCATGTTATCCTTCATGTCTTTAACAGCAAACCCAGTAGTGTTTGCAGGAGAAAACAAGCAGCCCCCCCCCCTTTTTTTAAGCATAGTTATCTATGTTTTGTTTTAAAAAAAAGACTATGGTTCACTGGGTTGGACATTTTCTCCACCCTAACAGACTACCACCACTACAAAATAATGCACAGTAGAATTCAACTATAATGTCCTTACTTTAAAAATGAAACCTAGTCTGTAACTTACAAAAAAAAAAAAAAAATAAATAAATAAATAGGGAACTAACTTCTTAGTCCTAAGATGTTGATATATTTAATTTTGTTCATCACTTTCATTCCTGTTCTTACTTGCAAATTGTGAGGAGGTAGCTTAAAATCCTACATGCACCTCATTCAGCTGTGAATTGTCTCTTTAAAATTCCCTGGAGTAATAAGTCCTGTGGGTGTGCTGCATGCTCAATCTGCTGATGAGCACTTAATTTTATTTTATTTTTAATAATCATTAAACAAGAGTGGTTATCTGACTAAACAATGTGTTAGGGGGTTCAAGATTTCCTTTCATGCCAGCTTCTCAGAATCTGAAATTTGATGATATTTCCTTGGTCATTTGCATAGTATACAGCAAAATGTTTTTTTTTTTTTTTTTTTTTGCTGAAATGCTTCAGAGTGTGCATGAAACATGTTCAGTGTATCATGTTTTTATTCCTCACCTCTCTGAATTTTCATTTGCATCTTAGTGAGAGATGGGTTTGTCTCCTCGGGGCACTCCGTGGGAACAATGCCACACAGAACAGCAACAAGGGCCTCTGTGTATCTTGGAGAGGTGCCAGCTAGTTCTGTGCGACATTGGCAAAAAGACCCCGACTCACTGGGTTTTGTTCCAGAATCCTTAGGTTGAATGTCCAACTGGAATTGTCAACAGTAGGCTAATCCCCCACACTGATGTACTTACCTGATTAAGAAGACACAAAGATATAATTATCCAGACTCTAATGTGGGATATGTGGGACCTACCACACTTGAGAAGGATGGTCCACCACACAATCGAACTGGAAAAGGGAAAATCAGAAAGAGATCTTGGCTGGCTGAGTAAGTGTAAGATTGGTGTATGGAATACTAGAGGTACACTGCTGGACAATTGCTAAGGACGGATCATAAACGGCTATATAGCGCATAAAAAAGTAAGTGTGGTTGGATGCCAAGTGAAATAAAATAATGTCAGAATGCCAGGACATTACAAGAAAGACAATTTATTGTGCTCTGAAATCCAGAAGGCTTTGGAACGTGTTCAAGGGACAAACAGGCCATTTTCTGCAGAATACGTAAACGTGAAAAAAATGCAATTACCATCTGCAGGCGTTCCAGCGTAAGATGTCAATACGGGATATGGCCACCATGGAGGGCGATGCAAGATTCCACACGTCGTGTCATGCTTTGCACAACATTATCAAGCAGCTGTTGGGGTAATTTATCCCATTCCTCTGTCAGTGCACGAATGAGGGTGTCCTTGTTTATTGGAGGGCATTGGTGACCAGCAAGACTCCTCCCCAAAGCATCCCACACATTTTCAATGGGATTCAGATCTGGAGAACGTGCTGGCCATACGATGCGTTGAATATGCTCGCTCTCGAGACACTCCTGGACAGCGACTGTTCGATGACATGTTGCGTTGTCGTCCATGAAAATGAATCTATCACCGACAGCACCACGGAACATGCGAACATGAGATAGCAGAACATCATTAATGTATCGTTGGCCAGTCATAGTCCCAGTTGGAAGCACATAGAGGGACGTACGGCCATTGATCATGATGCTAGCCCGTACCATGACACTACATGTCGGATATTGGTCCCTTTCCTGTATGTTTGCTGGACAATATCATGCCAGATCAGTTGTCATTGACAATCAGACGATAGACTGTATCTACTCTCATCTGAGAAGAGGACAGCAGAGCAGTCGTTATCAGTCCAATTGTGATGTTGATGGCACCATTGCAAACGGGCGGTACGGTGACGTCTGGACAATGGGATGCACACAACAGGACGGCGGGCGTATAGTCCTCCTTCATGCAAACGTCTGACGACAGTTTTTCGGGAGATCCGCTTGCCAGTAGCAGCCATAAACTGATTTGCTACCTCACTAGCTGTGCTGCGCCGGTGTCCTTTTGTTGATAGCACTATGTACCGATCTTCTGCAGGTGTCGTACTGCGAACACTACCTCACACGTGACGTTTGCTACACTCTCCATTTGTTTGAAATGATTTCCAAAGCCTTGAAACAACACTGTGGCTGACGTCGAACTCCCTGGCAACATCTGTTATTTTTCGCCCTTCTTCAATCTTGCCAATAATAAGGCCATGCGTAAAATCATCTAGGTGATGTCGGGAAGACATACTGAAAATTGCAAGTTCGTCAATTGATTCTTTCCCTTTCAACTTTGCGTTTGAACAACAATGGTCAATATGCATCAAATCCTTTATATCTCTTATCAGCGCTATGACTTCACGAACAAGTTCGGCAATCCAAAATTTGCATACGCACAACACGTCTTACTGTATCCCGCACTTATGGTAATTTCCACATTTTCCTGCCTTCCATTTTATGGTTGCTATCGTTGCTAATGTCATCCGTCCTTAGCAATTGTCTGGCAGTGTATAAATGGCAAGATGAACTAGGCGATTGAAGAGATGAAGACATATAGATTGTATCTGCTGTGTGCAAGTGAAACCGAAAAGAAGGAAATTGGGATAGAAGTGAATGGAACAGTGAGTGTGTGGTCTGGAGTATTGGATAATGTGAGAGGACAGGCTGGTGTAGGTGTGATTTTAAGTGAAAAGATGAACAACAACTTGATTCACTATAGCTGCATAAGTCAGAGAATTCTTTGGATTCGTTTGAAAGTGAAACTTCAAAAAGTAGTAATTGTAGTGTATGCTCTTTGTGACTCGGAACATTCTGATAAGAAAGATTTCTGGAATGAACTAAAATCTGTTTTGAGCCAGTTTGGCACTAAAGAGAAAGTTATAATAGCAGGCGATTTCAATGCTAGAGTAGGTGTGCAGAATGCAATTTCTGACAATGTTCTGGGTAAGTTTAACAATCATTATGTAAATGATAATGGTGAAAGATTAATTGAACTCTGCATTGAAAATGGTTTGTGTGTATCTAATGTTTTTCAACCACAAGTATATCCACACACATGTACTTGGGAAAATCATATTCTTGGTTGTTGACACTCGACAATCATACACTTGGTTGTTGCCACTCGTGTGATGAGAGGTGCGGATGTTGGCTCTGATCATTACTTGGTAGTGTCAAGAGTGAAACTAAATGTTGGTTGGAGAAATAGGAAGAGGCCCGATATGGAGAGAATAAAGGTTGAAAGGCTCCCTGAAGATCATCAGTGTTATTCTAACTTACTCAGAGAATGGCTGAAGAAATTATCAGAGTAAGTTAGAATAACATGTGAGAGGGATGTAGAAAAGAAGTGGGAATCTTTTAAGAACTGTGTTGTCACTGCTGCTGAAAAGGTCTGTGGCGCTACAGTAGTGGGTAACAATAGAGGTGATGCTTGGTGGAAAAGTGAGATTGAAGAGGCAGTAAAGGGAAAAAAGGAAGCCTGTTTAGGGATATTGCAAGGTAGAGTTTCTGTGGATGAATATCACTAAGAAGTGTGAAACACCTAAGCTGGTTCACCAGAGTAAGGCAAAAGATACGAAGAAGAAAGTGCAAAGGCATGAATTGGCTTTTTAGAAAGATAGAAAAGCTTTCTGGAAGTACATGAAACTCTGGGAAAAATAGGGGAAACAAAGTTATAAGTTGTGTGAAGAATAGGATCAGGGAAATTATATGGGAACCGAATGAGTTAAGTGAAAGATTGGGTGAATGCTTCTGTGAGTTGTTAAATCAAGAAAGCAAAGGTGATTCTGAGGCAGAAGCAGATGATGTCACAGTGAAGGATAGAAGCATAGGAGGGATCTCAAAAGAAGAGGTGTGTAAAGCTCTAAAATCTGTTCAGAATGGTGAGGCTCTGGGAGTTGATGGCACAACTGCCGAGATGTCGAAATATGGTGGTGACTATGTAATTGACTGGTTAACCGAAATTTGCCAGTTGTGCTGGGAGTTTAGAATGGTCCCTCGGGATTGGAAGGGTGCTATCATTGTTCCCTTGTATTAGGGAAAAGGTGATCAGACTGACTGCAAGAATTATTGTGGTATTAGCCTACTGAGTGTGCCAGGGAAAGTGTTTGGTAAGGTTGTTATTGAAAAAGTACAGAGTCTTACATCAGAGAAATATCAGTGTTCAGAGGGGTTTTATGCCTGGTAAAGGCTTCACTAACCAAATTTTTGCATTATGCATGCTATTGAAAATTATCTGGCTGTTGGTAAAAAAGTTTTTGCTTCCTTCATAGATTTAGAGAAAGCTTACGACCAAGTAAATAGGACACTTTTGTGGAAGGTATTGAATGAATATGGTGTTACTGGGAATGTACTTAATAGTGTAAAAGCAATGTATGCTGGCAGTAGACCTTGTGTACAAGTGAATGGTGTTTTATCAAAATGGTTTTCTATTGGATCAGGAGTTAGACAAGGTTGTATTACATCACCATAGCTGTTTAATATAATTATGGATGCATGCATGTGTGATGCCAAAATAGATAATACTGGTTTACGTCTTGGTGATATCCGTGTTTGTAGATTGCTGTATGCTGATGACATTGTGCTGTTGGCAGAGAGCAAAAGTGAGTTGCAGCGTATGTTGTCCCGGATGTACGAAGTTTGTATGAAATTCAAACTGAATATAAATAAGGGAAAAATCAAAGTTATGGTTTTTGAGAGAGGAACCGGTAGTACTGAATGTAATATAAGTCTAAATGGCACAGTGATTGTCCAGATGAATGAGTTTGTGTATTTAGGAAGCATATTTGACAGAGAGAACAAATTGGATTGTGAAATTAGTAGGCGAGTGAATACTTCATTGAAAGTCGTGGCTGCTTTGAGAGGTTTTCGCAGGAATGATGGGTCCTCAAGAGGGTCCTGCATGGCTGTGTATGAAAGCGTTCTAGTTTTCTACTCTGATGTATGGCAGTGAAACCTGGGTACTACAGAAGAAACATAAAAGTCGTTTGTGTGCTGGAGGAATGAGTTACTTATGGGGGGGGGTTACAAGAGACGTTCTGATTGTGTGAGGAATGATGTGTTGCAGTTGTGTAATGTGCAGCAAACTGCTGTTAGCAGGGTGGATGCTTCAGTGGTTTGGTCATGTTGAAAGAATGAGTGATGAGATGCTTACCAAGAAAATATTTTTAGGCTAAGTGGCAAGAAGGAAAGACAGAGAAAGGCCAAGGAAGTCATGGGAGGATCAGATTCAGGAATGTCTGCATGAGAAAAAGATAGAGTATGTAGTATAGAAGATCTTGTGTATGGCATGTGATAAATATCGGGGAAGCCCAAATTGTATGTCAAGATCACGGGAAATGGAGAAGTTTAGTACGGCAACAGTATGTAAAAACTATCTGGTAGTTTGTATTTCTATGTGGAGCTAACCTCTGAATCTCAGAAAACAGGACGATTATGGGCAAAACACGTAACAATATTAACAAAGAAAGGTGACTTGATCACGCTAGTTACGTTAACTAAAACTTTTACAAAAAGTTCGTAAGTTGGAAGCTTTCGACCTTATCTTAGGTCTTCATCACGCCAATGGAGGACTAAGATTGTTGCCAGATTCTACATTTGAATTTTTCCTATTTTTGTTGCCAAAACTTAGAATTGATCTCCAGATTAACGGAATGTAGAGAGGAGATTCGGAGTTGCAAGTCATTGAGTTGAAAATAATTTCTATGCTTTCACGGTAACGGAGGGCAAAACGATTGTCAAACGAAGCAATTCGTTTTGCTTCGTTCCAGTGGGGAACTGCAGATGTGTCTTCCATTGTCAAAATAGACAAGGCAGTGTTGGGATTGCCTTTCGAAACATCTTTTCTATGTTCTAAAATTCTATGGCTTATGCTCCTGTATGTGCTTCCAATGTATAAGTTATCCCCAGTAGAAGAAGAGATAGGAATGCAGTAAACTCCTGGGAGGTTCAGGCTTTCAACTTTGTCCCTATCCCTTTGTAGAAGTTTCAAGATGTTTGGGGTAGATTTAATGGCAAGATGGTAACCAAAACTTCTAAAAAGAATCTGTAACTTATAAGCATAGGAAGGATGGTAAGGAACAGAACCACAGAATTTCAGGTCTTCTTTCTTGTGAGGAAGGAGGCATTCGATTTTCGAATGGTTTTCATATTTCTTTATGAGGGAGTTGACTGTAACAGCAGGGAAACCATGAGAGAGGGCTATTGTAGAAATTTTGGAGAGTTCTTCTTGAAGAGAGAGTTGGCTGTTGCAAATGATATGAGCCCTGTGGATGTAGGACTTCAATGCTGCAAGCTTGTAGAGATGCAGGGTGCAAGATTTGTAGGGAATGATGTTAGTGGCTGCAGAAGGTTTTCGATAGACGGAACGAGTAATGGAGAGATCAGCGTTTCTGCAGATAGATACATCCAGGAAATCAATTTTGTGATTTACTTCCTTAGATATAGTGAGCTTAATGGAAGGAAATTTTTCTGTAATGGAGTTGATCAGTATCTGTAGCTCAGACTCGGAATGTGGCCAGCTAATGAAAACGTCTTCTACATATCTTAACCATAGGGAAGGTTGAAAAGGGTGTAGAGGAATTATGGAAACTTCAATATGTTGCATGTAGATTTCAGCAAGCAGAGGGGAAAGAGGTGAGCCCATGGGGAGACCAGATTGTTGCCTATACACAATTTTGTTGAAAACAAAACAACTATGTTGATGAATAGTGTGGAAACAATCATAAAGATCTTTGATAAGAGGACCGGGGGTTCAAAATGAAGAATCAATTTCTTCATGAGGAGCATGTAGGAATCAAAATATGGTACAGAGGGAAACAAAGATTCTACATCAAGAGTATACAGATTATCACAAGGAGGAAAGGAATTAGGAAGGTTGTGGATGAAGTTTGAAGTAGAGACAACTGTATGAGGATGGTTGGCTGCCAGGGATTTGCATTTGAGGACCAATCTCTTTTCAAGGTTTACTGCTGGAGAAAAAGAATATTCCACTAAAGGTCTGATGGGGTTACCAGCTTTATGCAGTTTCACTTGCAGGAAGAGCCTGGGAGTTCTAAAGTAAGGAGGGGGTGATATATCACCAAGGAAGGATTGAAGAGTTTCTTTCTTAGCTAATCTGTCAACTGAGTTTTTGAGTGAGTTGGTGGTGTCTGACTGTAAAGGGATGCAGTTGGCAGATGTAAGAAAAGAAAGCACTTTTTGGTTTAGAGTTTCTTTACCAATGATGACTGGGCAACCAACTTTATCTGCTTTGCATACGGCTAGGTCATTTTCTTGAATAAATGACCTGAATTCTTTTAAACAAGAAGAAGAGTACTTGATTGGCACAGAATTTTGCTTGGATAAGATAACAGCAGCGTTGGCACGAAGGATAGGCTGCTGAACAGTCTCAGTTCTGTGGATGGCTGATTCTATAACAGAAACAGTTTGTGGAAGATTGATAGGAAGAGCAGGTGAAAATTTTGGGCCTAATGATAAGAATTTATCCAAGCTAGGAGGAATAGTGACAGAAGAAAGATTTACATACTTTGGCTTGTCAGTAGAGGCTGATGACGGAGATGTTGCTTGACTTTTTTGCTTGGAGAGTAGAAAATTGAATTTCTTTGTATGGCGAGCATATTCATTTACTTCAATTGTTGAGAGGGTTTGGTTGATGCGAACCATGAAAATATCAAGCAAAGCAGGATGAGTGGTAGCAGCCAGTGATTGGTAGCTAATGTAGCAGGAAAGTTCAGTTTTAGCAATGGAGGAACGCAGGTCACGGATAGCGGCAGATAGGAGGTTATGGCTGGTTTGCTGTAGTAACGCACGGCACCGTCCTTTGAAGATGGGTTTGCAGATCTGAAAAGCTTGAGGAAGAATGCCAGAAGTCTTGCAGGAAACAAGAAAACGAAGGCTGCAAAGAGAATTAGTGACTTGAGTCCGAAGTTTCCGGAAGGAAATCCAATCTTTCGTCCAGTCCAAAATAAAATGCCCGGAAGTTGCGTAGCTTTGAAACATGACGATTATGGGCAAAACACATAACAATATTAACAAAGAAAGGTGACTTGATCACGCTAGTTACGTTAACTAAAACTTTTACAAAAAGTTCGTAAGTTGGAAGCTTTCGACCTTATCTTAGGTCTTCATCACGCCAATGGAGGACTAAGATTGTTGCCAGATTCTACATTTGAATTTTTCCTATTTTTGTTGCCAAAACTTAGAATTGATCTCCAGATTAACGGAATGTAGAGAGGAGATTCGGAGTTGCAAGTCATTGAGTTGAAAATAATTTCTATGCTTTCACGGTAACGGAGGGCAAAACGATTGTCAAACGAAGCAATTCGTTTTGCTTCGTTCCAGTGGGGAACTGCAGATGTGTCTTCCATTGTCAAAATAGACAAGGCAGTGTTGGGATTGCCTTTCGAAACATCTTTTCTATGTTCTAAAATTCTATGGCTTATGCTCCTGTATGTGCTTCCAATGTATAAGTTATCCCCAGTAGAAGAAGAGATAGGAATGCAGTAAACTCCTGGGAGGTTCAGGCTTTCAACTTTGTCCCTATCCCTTTGTAGAAGTTTCAAGATGTTTGGGGTAGATTTAATGGCAAGATGGTAACCAAAACTTCTAAAAAGAATCTGTAACTTATAAGCATAGGAAGGATGGTAAGGAACAGAACCACAGAATTTCAGGTCTTCTTTCTTGTGAGGAAGGAGGCATTCGATTTTCGAATGGTTTTCATATTTCTTTATGAGGGAGTTGACTGTAACAGCAGGGAAACCATGAGAGAGGGCTATTGTAGAAATTTTGGAGAGTTCTTCTTGAAGAGAGAGTTGGCTGTTGCAAATGATATGAGCCCTGTGGATGTAGGACTTCAATGCTGCAAGCTTGTAGAGATGCAGGGTGCAAGATTTGTAGGGAATGATGTTAGTGGCTGCAGAAGGTTTTCGATAGACGGAACGAGTAATGGAGAGATCAGCGTTTCTGCAGATAGATACATCCAGGAAATCAATTTTGTGATTTACTTCCTTAGATATAGTGAGCTTAATGGAAGGAAATTTTTCTGTAATGGAGTTGATCAGTATCTGTAGCTCAGACTCGGAATGTGGCCAGCTAATGAAAACGTCTTCTACATATCTTAACCATAGGGAAGGTTGAAAAGGGTGTAGAGGAATTATGGAAACTTCAATATGTTGCATGTAGATTTCAGCAAGCAGAGGGGAAAGAGGTGAGCCCATGGGGAGACCAGATTGTTGCCTATACACAATTTTGTTGAAAACAAAACAACTATGTTGATGAATAGTGTGGAAACAATCATAAAGATCTTTGATAAGAGGACCGGGGGGTTCAAAATGAAGAATCAATTTCTTCATGAGGAGCATGTAGGAATCAAAATATGGTACAGAGGGAAACAAAGATTCTACATCAAGAGTATACAGATTATCACAAGGAGGAAAGGAATTAGGAAGGTTGTGGATGAAGTTTGAAGTAGAGACAACTGTATGAGGATGGTTGGCTGCCAGGGATTTGCATTTGAGGACCAATCTCTTTTCAAGGTTTACTGCTGGAGAAAAAGAATATTCCACTAAAGGTCTGATGGGGTTACCAGCTTTATGCAGTTTCACTTGCAGGAAGAGCCTGGGAGTTCTAAAGTAAGGAGGGGGTGATATATCACCAAGGAAGGATTGAAGAGTTTCTTTCTTAGCTAATCTGTCAACTGAGTTTTTGAGTGAGTTGGTGGTGTCTGACTGTAAAGGGATGCAGTTGGCAGATGTAAGAAAAGAAAGCACTTTTTGGTTTAGAGTTTCTTTACCAATGATGACTGGGCAACCAACTTTATCTGCTTTGCATACGGCTAGGTCATTTTCTTGAATAAATGACCTGAATTCTTTTAAACAAGAAGAAGAGTACTTGATTGGCACAGAATTTTGCTTGGATAAGATAACAGCAGCGTTGGCACGAAGGATAGGCTGCTGAACAGTCTCAGTTCTGTGGATGGCTGATTCTATAACAGAAACAGTTTGTGGAAGATTGATAGGAAGAGCAGGTGAAAATTTTGGGCCTAATGATAAGAATTTATCCAAGCTAGGAGGAATAGTGACAGAAGAAAGATTTACATACTTTGGCTTGTCAGTAGAGGCTGATGACGGAGATGTTGCTTGACTTTTTTGCTTGGAGAGTAGAAAATTGAATTTCTTTGTATGGCGAGCATATTCATTTACTTCAATTGTTGAGAGGGTTTGGTTGATGCGAACCATGAAAATATCAAGCAAAGCAGGATGAGTGGTAGCAGCCAGTGATTGGTAGCTAATGTAGCAGGAAAGTTCAGTTTTAGCAATGGAGGAACGCAGGTCACCGATAGCGGCAGATAGGAGGTTATGGCTGGTTTGCTGTAGTAACGCACGGCACAGTCCTTTGAAGATGGGTTTGCAGATCTGAAAAGCTTGAGGAAGAAGGATGTATCTATCTGCAGAAATGCTGATCTCTCCATTACTCGTTCCGTCTATCGAAAACCTTCTGCAGCCACTAACATCATTCCCTACAAATCTTGCACCCTGCATCTCTACAAGCTTGCAGCATTGAAGTCCTACATCCACAGGGCTCATATCATTTGCAACAGCCAACTCTCTCTTCAAGAAGAACTCTCCAAAATTTCTACAATAGCCCTCTCTCATGGTTTCCCTGCTGTTACAGTCAACTCCCTCATAAAGAAATATGAAAACCATTCGAAAATCGAATGCCTCCTTCCTCACAAGAAAGAAGACCTGAAATTCTGTGGTTCTGTTCCTTACCATCCTTCCTATGCTTATAAGTTACAGATTCTTTTTAGAAGTTTTGGTTACCATCTTGCCATTAAATCTACCCCAAACATCTTGAAATTTCTACAAAGGGATAGGGACAAAGTTGAAAGCCTGAACCTCCCAGGAGTTTACTGCATTCCTATCTCTTCTTCTACTGGGGATAACTTATACATTGGAAGCACATACAGGAGCATAAGCCATAGAATTTTAGAACATAGAAAAGATGTTTTGAAAGGCAATCCCAACACTGCCTTGTCTATTTTGACAATGGAAGACACATCTGCAGTTCCCCACTGGAACGAAGCAAAACGAATTGCTTCGTTTGACAATCGTTTTGCCCTCCGTTACCGTGAAAGCATAGAAATTATTTTCAACTCAATGACTTGCAACTCCGAATCTCCTCTCTACATTCCGTTAATCTGGAGATCAATTCTAAGTTTTGGCAACAAAAATAGGAAAAATTCAAATGTAGAATCTGGCAACAATCTTAGTCCTCCATTGGCGTGATGAAGACCTAAGATAAGGTCGAAAGCTTCCAACTTACGAACTTTTTGTAAAAGTTTTAGTTAACGTAACTAGCGTGATCAAGTCACCTTTCTTTGTTAATATTGTTACGTGTTTTGCCCATAATCGTCATGTTTCAAAGCTACGCAACTTCCGGGCATTTTATTTTGGACTGGACGAAAGATTGGATTTCCTTCCGGAAACTTCGGACTCAAGTCACTAATTCTCTTTGCAGCCTTCGTTTTCTTGTTTCCTGCAAGACTTCTGGCATTCTTCCTCAAGCTTTTCAGATCTGCAAACCCATCTTCAAAGGACGGTGCCGTGCGTTACTACAGCAAACCAGCCATAACCTCCTATCTGCCGCTATCCGTGACCTGCGTTCCTCCATTGCTAAAACTGAACTTTCCTGCTACATTAGCTACCAATCACTGGCTGCTACCACTCATCCTGCTTTGCTTGATATTTTCATGGTTCGCATCAACCAAACCCTCTCAACAATTGAAGTAAATGAATATGCTCGCCATACAAAGAAATTCAATTTTCTACTCTCCAAGCAAAAAAGTCAAGCAACATCTCCGTCATCAGCCTCTACTGACAAGCCAAAGTATGTAAATCTTTCTTCTGTCACTATTCCTCCTAGCTTGGATAAATTCTTATCATTAGGCCCAAAATTTTCACCTGCTCTTCCTATCAATCTTCCACAAACTGTTTCTGTTATAGAATCAGCCATCCACAGAACTGAGACTGTTCAGCAGCCTATCCTTCGTGCCAACGCTGCTGTTATCTTATCCAAGCAAAATTCTGTGCCAATCAAGTACTCTTCTTGTTTAAAAGAATTCAGGTCATTTATTCAAGAAAATGACCTAGCCGTATGCAAAGCAGATAAAGTTGGTTGCCCAGTCATCATTGGTAAAGAAACTCTAAACCAAAAAGTGCTTTCTTTTCTTACATCTGCCAACTGCATCCATTTACAGTCAGACACCACCAACTCACTCAAAAACTCAGTTGACAGATTAGCTAAGAAAGAAACTCTTCAATCCTTCCTTGGTGATATATCACCCCCTCCTTACTTTAGAACTCCCAGGCTCTTCCTGCAAGTGAAACTGCATAAAGCTGGTAACCCCATCAGACCTTTAGTGGAATATTCTTTTTCTCCAGCAGTAAACCTTGAAAAGAGATTGGTCCTCAAATGCAAATCCCTGGCAGCCAACCATCCTCATACAGTTGTCTCTACTTCAAACTTCATCCACAACCTTCCTAATTCCTTTCCTCCTTGTGATAATCTGTATACTCTTGATGTAGAATCTTTGTTTCCCTCTGTACCATATTTTGATTCCTACATGCTCCTCATGAAGAAATTGATTCTTCATTTTGAACCCCCCGGTCCTCTTATCAAAGATCTTTATGATTGTTTCCACACTATTCATCAACATAGTTGTTTTGTTTTCAACAAAATTGTGTATAGGCAACAATCTGGTCTCCCCATGGGCTCACCTCTTTCCCCTCTGCTTGCTGAAATCTACATGCAACATATTGAAGTTTCCATAATTCCTCTACACCCTTTTCAACCTTCCCTATGGTTAAGATATGTAGAAGACGTTTTCATTAGCTGGCCACATTCCGAGTCTGAGCTACAGATACTGATCAACTCCATTACAGAAAAATTTCCTTCCATTAAGCTCACTATATCTAAGGAAGTAAATCACAAAATTGATTTCCTGGATGTATCTATCTGCAGAAACGCTGATCTCTCCATTACTCGTTCCGTCTATCGAAAACCTTCTGCAGCCACTAACATCATTCCCTACAAATCTTGCACCCTGCATCTCTACAAGCTTGCAGCATTGAAGTCCTACATCCACAGGGCTCATATCATTTGCAACAGCCAACTCTCTCTTCAAGAAGAACTCTCCAAAATTTCTACAATAGCCCTCTCTCATGGTTTCCCTGCTGTTACAGTCAACTCCCTCATAAAGAAATATGAAAACCATTCGAAAATCGAATGCCTCCTTCCTCACAAGAAAGAAGACCTGAAATTCTGTGGTTCTGTTCCTTACCATCCTTCCTATGCTTATAAGTTACAGATTCTTTTTAGAAGTTTTGGTTACCATCTTGCCATTAAATCTACCCCAAACATCTTGAAACTTCTACAAAGGGATAGGGACAAAGTTGAAAGCCTGAACCTCCCAGGAGTTTACTGCATTCCTATCTCTTCTTCTACTGGGGATAACTTATACATTGGAAGCACATACAGGAGCATAAGCCATAGAATTTTAGAACATAGAAAAGATGTTTCGAAAGGCAATCCCAACACTGCCTTGTCTATTTTGACAATGGAAGACACATCTGCAGTTCCCCACTGGAACGAAGCAAAACGAATTGCTTCGTTTGACAATCGTTTTGCCCTCCGTTACCGTGAAAGCATAGAAATTATTTTCAACTCAATGACTTGCAACTCCGAATCTCCTCTCTACATTCCGTTAATCTGGAGATCAATTCTAAGTTTTGGCAACAAAAATAGGAAAAATTCAAATGTAGAATCTGGCAACAATCTTAGTCCTCCATTGGCGTGATGAAGACCTAAGATAAGGTCGAAAGCTTCCAACTTACGAACTTTTTGTAAAAGTTTTAGTTAACGTAACTAGCGTGATCAAGTCACCTTTCTTTGTTCTCAGAAAACAGCTTAATAATAATGATGATGATGGAAAAGTGCAGCTTAGATTTTGAGCTAGAGTTAATTCCATTCGTGAGATAAGGAACTCACTTCCTTATATCCATGGCTAACTATAAAATTTTTGACTAGTGAATAAGTAAAAATTTCCACTTCAAAGAGTAGTAAAAGTTAAGGTGGTGATGGGAGTAGGTTTGGTTATACACTGACAGAAAAAGAAATCCCAACACCAAGAAGGGGTTGTGTTAGATAAACGACAGTTGGTAGGCGGTGAGAGTACATCTGTATGATGTCTATGCAAATTTCGTGCTCGGCGCATACGTGTGGCGCTAGTAGCGCCCCTCGGAACATGCAAAGCAGGTTTGCTGTAAATATGCGCTGTAATGTTCGTGATCGTTAGTTATCATTGAGATTCAACGTAGTGTGTTGATGTTGGTCAAGAATGCCTTTAAGAAGACGAAGAAGCCATTTTCAACAGCTCATGGAGTTTGAACGAGGTCGTGTAATAGGGCTGCGAGAAGGTGGATTTTCTTTCCGCAATATTGCAGAATGACTTGGCAGGAACGTAGCCACTGTGCATGATTGTTGGCAGCGGTGGTCAAGGGAAGGTACTGCCTCAAGAAGACCGGGTTCCGGCCGGCCACGTGGCACTACTGAGAGGGAAGACCGCCGTGTACGGCGTATGGCCGTGGCGCATCGTACCGCGTCTGCGGCAGCAATTCGAGCTGCAGTTGCCACCACAGTGACACAACAAACTGTTACAAATTGGTTACTTGAAGGACAGCTCCGAGCCAGACGCCCTGTAGCGTGCATTCCACTTACTCCAAACCACTGCCGTTTGCGACGTCAGTGGTGTCAAGCTAGAGCTCATTGGAGGACGGAGTGGTGATCTGTTGTGTTTTCTGATGAAAGCCGGTTCTGCCTGGGTGCCAGTGATGGCCGTGTGTTGGTTAGAAGGAGGCCAGGTGAGCGCCTGCAACCAACCTGTCTGCGGCCGAGACACACTGGACCTACACCTGGAGTTATCGTCTGGGGAGCAATTTCCTATGACAGCAGGAGCACACTCGTGGTTATCCCATGCACCCTGACGGTACAGTTGTACGTCGGTCTGGTGGTTCAACCTGTTGTGCTGCCATTCATGAACAGCATTCTAGGGGTTTTCCAACAGGATAATGCTCGCCCGCATACCGCTGTTGTAACCCAACATGCTCTACAGAGTGTCTACATGTTGCAGTGGCCTGCTAGATCACCAGATCTTTCCCCAATCGAGCACGTATGGGACATCATTGGACGACAACTCCAGCGTCACCCCCAACCAGCATTAACCGTCCCTGTATTGACCGACCAAGTGCAACAGGCATGGAACTCCATCCCACAAACTGACATCCAGCACCTGTACAACACAATGCATGAACATTTGCGTGCTTGCATTCAACATTCTGGCGGTTACACCAGTTATTAATGTACCAGCATTTCACATTTAAAATGGCTCTTCTCGCGCTTACATTAAGCTGTGATCTTGAAACCTTAATCGATTAAATATGTTACCTATGCAAATGTATTGCCGCCATTTCATTCCTCTACAACTATTTTTTCGTGGTGTTGGGATTTTTTTCCGTCGGTGTAATTGAGTTGTGTGCACTGTACAGGTGCATGGGGCAAAAATCCTTAATATGTTTGAAGAAAATTGGTCAATAATGAAATGCATACAGAAGCTTGTGTGATTTGATTTGGATGAAGCTTTGCTGAAATGCTTCCAACAGCTGTAGAAACTGTCACATTACTGTTTTCCAGTAATGGCGGAATCATTAAAATTACCGTAAGCTTTCAAAAAATTTATATGTATGCTTAAATGGATGGATTGATCACCTTAAACAGTCACCAAAGTTTTGTTGTTTTAGAAAATAAAGGAGAGGTCCAAAAGTGTAGATGAAAAGAACAATAAAATAGTCTGGCCAACAGTTTGTGAAGGCTAATGTTGATAATTAGAATTGTAATTCTGATGAAAAAGTTCGCATCCAGTGCATTTTCCGTGTTTAAATTTTAAAATCTTAAAGTTAGATCTTTGGTGCTATAAGAAAGGCCTAACCCCACAATTTTCATTTCATGTGAACTTAGATGGCACGAAGAAATGATCATGGCAATAAGTAAGAGCAAGGATTCCAAATGTTTTAAGATCAAGAAGCATCTGCATTCAATATCATGAATACAAAAAGATAAGTTACTTTAGATTTGTTTTAAGAAGAGAATAAACACACATTGGGATTTTAAAAAAAGAGGAGGGGGGGGTGGCATTCCTAAACAGTCATCCCATCCTAAAAACATATTTTCTAAACTTTACCAGCAAATTGCAGCTCTTGAATAAAAAGGGATCATCTGAAGTTTAAAATGACCTTAAGTTAATCTCGAATAATAATCTACCAGAGCCCTCCTCCATGCCACTTTTTAAGTCATCATAGCAACAACTGAGAAACAAAAGTTTGTGACGTCAAGCTTAGCTTTTAGTGTAGGTGACATCATTATGTACACGGCCGCAATCCACATGTATACCACCTTTGTTTTGTTGTCATAGCAACAAAGAACACAGGTGCTGGCGTGACGTCATCTAATAAAAAAAAAATATATATCATTCTCATGACTTCAGAGATGCGTCACACTGTCAACTCTAGAGATTAGAAAACTGGGGGGGGGTGTTGTTGGAGGTTTAACTACCACCGCGAGCAACTCAGTGGGCTATAAGCAGTCTCCTGTCCCTAATTTAGGGTCACTGGTTCCAGGGAAGGGAGAGAGCCAGTGCCATAAGACAAACACAACGTCCATGCCTCACGGGATTTGAACCCGGACCGCTTTCGGACGAATGATCAGAGGCCATCGCTTAGACCACTGAACCACCGGGGCAGCTATGAAGAACTTTACATCAGGAATTTTGGTTCACTACCTGAACTGGTGTTTAACCACCTGTATGTGGCAATGCCAAGAGTACAACAATCTGACTACGTCAAGATAAAAATAGTTCACTGAAAAGAACAGGGAAAATTGATACAGGGTTCACAGTCAGTGTATACGAAAAATGTTTTGTACAGGAAAGTGTTGAAGAAATAGGGACTAAAGGTTTTACAAAACACATAACAAACAGACAGCTTGTCGTATCAAAGTCCATAGCCGACTGCTCAGGAAATTTTCAGAAAGCTGTGAGCCAACGTCACCATCTATTGGCGTGGAACTCAAAAACTCAATAAATAAATGTCAATAATTTCTGTATCATAAATTTTATTTCCCCAGTCATTATTGATGGATTTTCATCTAGTTTTGTATAAAATTACAGAATTCAATGGGAGAGAAAAATTGCATTAGGAGTTTGTTAGATGTCATTCATTATATGAAAAAGAGCCTGGACTAAAAATATCTCAAAATTGTGAGGTGTTTTTAGTAAGGAATAAAAGGATATTATTTTTGAGTAGTACCTCTATCCTTCCTCAGGACTACACTATAGTAGCTTTGCCATTCATGACGTAAATTTCAACCTTTCAAATCATTTAATGTTGTACCTCTTCTTCTCTGTTTCCAGAGCTTCTGCCAATTTTCTTTTGAAAAAGTGCTGTTGGTGTATCAGAACTTTCACAGGGTCCCAAAGTACTTTATTTTTATTCTGTATTTCACGCACCAACAACAAAAGAAAATTAGCTGAGTATCTAGAAATAGACAAGAGGAGATACAACATTAAATTATTTGAAAGGTTGGAATTTACTTCATGACTGGAGTCCTGAGGAAGGGTAGGGGTGCTACCCAAAAAATTGACACAAATATCCTTTTATTCTTTAGTAAATCCATAATTCTGAGATATTTGTAGGTCATTAAGTCTAGGAACAGCCATGTCATCAATTATTACCAAGAGCATGAAGACAAGTCACAGAAAAAATTGGTAATGGTTTCCATCACATGGTGTACATTTTACGTAGCAGATGCAACTGATTATAACAATGACTCAGCAAACAGCTTGAAAGAGTGTCTAAGTTTTGTTGTGTAACATTTTGTTGAGTTTGTAAGTGCAGATGACAATTTGTTAACTGCAGAGGTACAGATTTTGAAAGAAACTAAAATTGATGTTCAGTGTTGCTATCTGAAGCAGAAAACTGATTTACCCTAGGGTAAAACATGCCTTGGAAGATCAAAAGATTAAACAAAAGAAAACATTCAATGAATATGGCAACAAAATTTAGATTCTGAAGACAATTCTGAATGCTTGTAGTTGCCTTCAGAGGGATGGAAATGAAAATTAAGTTTTTTTGTGCTTTCATAAATAAGACACTAAGTATCTTAGGCTCCAGAAAATTACTTTAGTTATGTTTACCATTTATTTACAGAGCACACCGTAATACAAACATAAAAGAATGCAATCTCACTGTTGTATTGCTTTCGGAAAAAACGTGCATGTGCCATAAGTCCCCTTTGCCATAACTGATTTCAATGTGGATGCATATAAGTCTCAGTAAGATTTTTAAGTATTTATGATCCTATGATGTGTTCTGATATACAGTAACTCAACTGTGGTTAGATTGATACTTAGAATGCCATAAAATATTACAGCAGCACCTGGGCACCTCTGCTCCTTTTTTTTTTTCTTTTTTTTTTCTTTTTTTTTTTCTTTTTTTTACCTTTTTAGTAAATGCATTGAACCAGATGTATATGAAGATGAAAAACACTACACATACATTGCTGAAGTTCTGCACTTCATATTATGATTGTTTGTTTACTGACTTGGGAGGCTTTACCAAATTTTGTTTTTACTTGCTTTGCAGATGTTTTTGCATTGTGGTCAGTTCTTGTAGTAGGTCACATGACACCAAAAGTCACTTGAGTCAAAAAAAAAAAAAAATTAATTTATTCATTGCTACAGGCAGGCAATTTGAAATTCTGTTGGTATATTGTCTACCGCAATTAGTCTTTTGTAACATAACTGACTTGCATGTCATAAAATCTATAAAAGGTAATGCAAAAAAAAAAAAAAACCTAATCTATAAGTAGCAAGCTAGAGAATAAGCAACCACAGCAAAGTAAGACAGCCTTTTTCAACAATGCAAGTCAAAATATTTTTAAATCTCTTTACTCATTGTCACTGTTATTAAAATAATCCATGTAAATTAAAGTCAAAATTTTTAAGGTCTTTTGTTCATATATATTTATGATTTTAGTTATATTTGTGACATATGGGAAGTTTCCACAGAGGGTGGTTAAAACTTTATAGTGCTTTGTTTATATTCTGCATTCATTGGCTTTTTTTTTCTCCTCTCTTCTATGGTTTCTGAGTTTTTGGTTGCCTGAAATGTTTAAGTTCTATTTACACTGGATCTCAGGAACTGCTTTTTTTTTTTGTATGGTTGACTGTGATTGGAGTAGAATGACATCAGTTATATGGAAATTGACTTTTTGTAGACTTTATTTTTGTCAGCTTTTTATGTGAGAGGTGTGTAGCAAAAGAAAAAACATTTTATGAAGTAAACAGTGATAATTGTTCTATAAAAGATTTTTTCACCAAGAGGTTCCATAATAGCAGGATGTTATCAACGTAGCTGAAATATAACAAGGATCTTTCTCTAGCATTCATCGTGATATATTCTTAGATTTTTTTTTCTTTCATTAATAGTTCAGAGAAAAAAAGAAGAAAAAAGGGAGACGAACAGTGCATGAGCAAAAGGTGGCAATCTGTAGCCTGAGTAGCTATTCCCATTTTAAAAAACGATGAATTCCTTTATTGTAGTATGGCATTTATTACTTGACATGTGATGCACTTAAGTAGCAATGTACTGCATCTGTAAGTTATCGGTACCTATATTTGGTGTTTTAACTCCAGTGCTATCAGATTTGTTGAAGTTCAGACTGTATTTTTTTTTTATTTCACAAAGTCAGGTTTTAATATTTAAAATTTCAGCACACAAATAATGAAAAAATTTAATGTGTGTTACAGTAATAACCTGTTGTGTGTTAAACCAGATTAATTCAAAAGCTTGCCATATGAAAGAGTATAAAAATGATTCATGCCAAAACCTTGGGTAAATCAGTTGTAAGAAAACATTAAATCAAATTACAAAACTACAAAATTAGGTCAGCTAAAAGAGAGAAAAAAAAATAATTGCAATACTATGTATTACCATGTTAAATTAATACCTATTTGTTAGCTTAATTTTTCTGAAATGCATTTATGGTGTTCTAGTAAAACACAAGACAAAATTGTATAATGTAAAGAGGTGAACACTTTCCTCATAAGATGTGATATAGGTGAAGGAAGATGTGTGTTGCTGTGTAACTTCAGTTTCCTCGTGACAAACTTCGATGGTACGTGGTCCACGAGATTCAATTATAAAGGAAGGATATGTTCTTAATAAATTGAAACTGTATACCAGTTATACTCAAAATAGTATAATTGTACTAATGATCCTAATTTCTTGGTGTGGAATAGAAAGAAAACTTTCCAAGCTTCTGCACATCAACTAGATGGCTTTTTTAAGGAAGATAGACAGCAAACTGGGTAATAGAACTTTTCAACAGTTTGAATGCGGTGACTGGACTAGACAATAAATTAATAGGCGCAAATGTGAATAACTGCGTTCAAATTGTTGAAACATTCTATTAGGGGTATGCAAAAGTTTCTGCCGTTTTAAAGAGAAAGACTGGAACAATCAGGAAACCAGTGCACATTTATTCAACGAAATATTGGCCGTTAGCATCAATGACCTTTTGCCATTTTTTCAAGCAACAAATGAATGCCCCTGCAATAGAAAGACTCTGGTTTTGAGCTGAAGAATGCAGTGACTAAATTTTACACCTCTGGAACTGTGGTGAACCACTGTTGGGATAGGGCATGTTGCGTAGAGCAAACCAGATTAAAGTCTGAGGGTGCAATGTCTGGGGAGTAAGCCGGGTGCGGTAAAACCTCCCAGTGTAACTGTTCAGAGGTTGATTTCGTGGTGGCACCGACATGTGGTCTAACATCGTGCAACAGGATGAATGGGCGGCATCCTTTACCTGTCCATGGGAGTTTTGCTCGATTGCGGCTTTAGTTTCATCAACTCATTGCTATATCGTTGTGCATTGATTGTTTCGCCCAGTTTCAACAGTTCAAAGTACAGCACTCCATGCATATCCCACCACATACACAACAGCACCTTTTTCCGCATGGATATCCTGTTTTGCACTGGATGTTGATGGCTGGCCTGGGTCAACCCACGATCGCTTGCATATGGGGTTGTTGCAATAGACACATTTTTCATCTGTGGTGACAACCTTCCACAAGAAATTCTTCCCTTAAAACCTCTTCAGCAACGACATGCAGATGCCCAAATATTGACCAATATTACGCTTTGTGAAAGTATGCAGAACCCACTGACCTATCTTCTGGATCTTCCCCAAGGCCTTTAGACACCGAACCACCGTCGATTGAGCTACTTTCAAAAGTTTTGCCAGTTGCATGGTCAATTGTGTGGCATCCTCATGCAACAGCTATTCCGGCTCCTCGTCTGTGAGTTCCCGTGGTCAACCTGCACGTGGCTTGTCTTCCAAGCTTAGATCACCTTTCTTAAAATTGGCAAACCATTCTTGACACATCTGCTCACCCATAACCGTTTCGCCATATGCCTGACATATTGAACCATATGCTTAACTCACACTTTTCCCTAAATTAAACATGAATAACAAACAGTGCCGCAAATGAACTTTTTCAACCGCCCTGCTTGGCTTCATGTGCAAACTGACAGCACAGGTCGCCAGCCGGTTATACCCCCTACAACGCCCTCTAGCGGGGCTGCGGAAACTTGCAAACCGCTAATATTATTCAGTTTGCAGTTAGCTGTCTACCTTCCTTGAAAAAGCAATCTGGTTGATGTGCAAAATCTTGGAAAATTTTATTTCTATTCTATGAAAAATTTTATTTCTATTCTATGGAAAATTTAATTTCTATTCTACACCTAGAAATTTGGATCATTGGTATAGTTATGCTATTTTGAAGTTCTGTCTCATTCCTGTATCTCATCAGTGCTGTTTAATACCCAATTACACATTTCCAGTTCACAACTGTATCAATCACTGAAGGACTTCTTTAGCAGACCATGCATAAAAACATAGTTTTATACACAGTGTTTAAAGTTTAAACCTATTACACCAGTTAGCAGTTTTAGCACTTCTACATAAATTTAATCCCAAACACAGCAATGTTGTAATCTCCCTCTCAGTTTGTACTTATGTTGAAAGTTCCATAAGAATATAACATAGCAAAAATAAAGCATAGGAAATATGTACAGTAGAAGTGAAGTACCAAAAGGGTATGGCATATTGTAGGAGACAAAGACAGAGGATTTGCAACATATGATTCTGTCTGCTGACTTAAGGTTCTTCCTGGTGCTATAAATGTTAGAAAATGTATTAACACTTTCCATTGAACAGCATAAATGCAATGTCAACTTCTATATTGAGTGAAGCCATTCCTATGTAGGTGGTTGGTGTTAATGTAGAAGTGGGTGGCATCAAGTTCAGGAGGGGAGGTAGTATAAGTTACACGAATCCTATCGGCAAACTTTGGTATTTGGAAAACTTGTGTAGAGGCCCTGGGTTAAAATTGAACATGAAATATGGATATGTATTATGTTGACCGATTCTGCCCTTTCTCTTGGTGGACAATTTCTCCAATCTGTTTTGTTTTTCCTTTCCACTTCTTTATTTCGAAAAGGAAGCTGTGTTGTTTTTTGTAAATTTTAGGTAGTAGCCATAAATAAATAGCACAGTCATATAATTTAACTCTCCCCACCCTTTCTTGTTCATTATCAAAATAATAAGCAGCTCATTTCCAACTTTTTCACTTCAGGGCTGTTGGCTGAATCAATATTTCTGATAATTTCATACTTATGTTGTACTTAATTGGTTTTACCACATCAGTCTTTTATATCAAAAAATCAAACACATTCAGTCTGTTACCCATATGGGTCCCAGAATTCCAGTTACACACACACATATCACTAAGCTGTTCTCTGAGATTCAGAGGTTTGCTCCAAAAAGAAATACAAACTACCAGATATTTTTACTTACTGTTGTCATATCAAACTTATCCATTTACAGCGATCTTGACATACAACTTGGGCTTCACTGATATCCCTTACACGCCGTACACAAGATCTTTCATACTTCATACTCATAATCTTTTTCTCATGCAGACACTCCTGAATCTGATCCACCCATGTCTTCCTTGGCCTTCCTCCCACTAGGGCTAAAAAGATTTTTTTAGTAAGCATCTCATCACTCGCTCATTCTTTCAACATGTCCAAACCACCGAAGCATATTGGTCTCCACCTTGCTAACAACATTTTGCTTCACATCACACAACTGCAACACATCTTCATTCCTCACACAATCAGACCGCGTCTTGCCACCCCCTCCCACCCCCATAAGTAACGCATTTCTCCAGCACACAAGCGACTCCTATGTTTCATCTGCAGTACCCGGGTTTCACTGCCATACATCAGAGTAGGAACAATTACACTTTCATACACAGTCGTGCGGGACCCTCTTGAGAACCCATCATTCCTATGAAAACCTCCCAGAGCAGCTATGACTTTCAATGAAGAATTCACTCGCCTACTGATTTCACCATCCAACTTGTTCTCTCTGTCAAACATGCTTCCTAAATACACAAACTCACTCACCTGGTCAATCACAGTGCCGTTTATACTTACATTACATTCAGTGCTACCAGCTCCTCTCTCAAACACCATAACTTTGGGTTTTCCCTTATTTATACTCAGTTTGAATTTCACGCAAACTTCGTACATCCGGGACAACATACTCTGCAACACACTTTTGCTCTCTGCCAACAAGACAGTGTCATCAGCATACAGCAATCTGCACACACAGATATCATTAAGACACAAACCAGTATTATCTATTTTGGCATCACACATGCATGCATCCATAAATATATTAAACAGCCATGGTGACATTACACAACCTTGCCTGACTCCTGCACCAATAGAAAACAATTTTAATAAAACACCATTCACTTGTACACAAGCTCAACTACCAGCATACACAGCTTTTACACTATTAAGTAGATTCCCAGTAACACCATATTCATTCAATACTTTCCACAAAAGCATCCTATTTACTCGGTCGTAAGCTTTCTCTAAATCTATGAAGGCACCAAAAACTTTCTTCCCAACAGCCAGGTACTTTTCAATCATCGTGTGTAATGCAAAAATCTGGTTAGTGCAGCCTTTACTAGGCATAAAACCACTCTGAACATCACACACTTTCTCTGATGTAAGACCCCGTACTTTTTCAATAACAACCTTACCAAACAATTTCTCTGGCACACTTAGTAGGCTAATACCATGATAGTTCTTGCATTCAGTCTGATCACCTTTTCCCTTTATACAAGGGAACAATAATAGCATCCTTCCAATCCTGAGGGACCATTCCTAACTCCCAGCACAACTGGCAAATTTCAGTTAACCAGTCAATTACATAGTCACCACCATATTTCAACATCTCGGCAGTTATGCCATCAACTCCCGGAGCCTTACCATTCTGAAGAGATTTTAGAGCTTTACACACTTCTTCTCTTGAGATCTTTCATGTGCTTCCATCCCTCACTGGGACATTATCTGCATCTGTCTCAGAATCATCTTTGCTTTCCTGATCTAATAACTCACAGAAATATTCACCCCATCTTTCAACTCATTGGGCTCCCATATCATTTCCCCGATCTCATTCTTTACACAACTTACAACTTTGTTTCCCTTATTTTTCCTGTGTCTCATGTACTTCCAGAAAGACTTCCTATTTTTCCAAAAAGCCAATTCATGCCTTTCCACCTTCTCCTTCCTATCTTTTGCCTTACGCTGGCGAACCAGCTTAGCAGCTTCACGCTTCTTTGAGCGATATTCATCCACAGAGACTCTACCTTGCAACATCCCCAAATAGGCTCCCTTCTTTCTCTTTACTGCCTCTTGAATCTCACTATTCCACCAAGCATCACCTTTATTGTTACCCACTATTGTGGTGCCACAGACCTCTTTAGCAGTTGTGGCAACACAGTTCTTAAAACATTCCCGCTTCTTTTCTACATCCCACTCACCAGACTTCAGCTCCTTCAGTCATTCTCTGAGTAAGTCAGAATAACGCTGATGGTCTTCAATGAGCCTATCAACCTTTATTCTTTCTATCCTGGGTCTCTTCCTATTCCTTTTCCTCCAAGCAACATTAAGTTTCACTCGTGACACTACCAAGTAATGATCAGAACCAACATCTGCACCTCTCGTCACACGAGTGTCAACAACTAAGTGTTTCAAACACTGATTGTAGACAACAAAATCTGTTGCACTTTTTTGACCAAGAGTAAGATTTTTCCAAGTATATGTGTGGATATACTTGTGGTTGAAAAATGTATTAGATACACACAATTCTCAATGCAGAGTTCAATTAATCTTTCACCATTATCATTCACACAAGGATCATTAAACTTACCCAGAACATTGTCAGAAATTGCATTCTGCACACCAACTCCAGCATTAAAATCCCCTGTTATTATAACTTATTCTTTAGCACCAAACTGGCTCAAAACAGCTTTTAGCTCATTCCAGAAATCTTTCTTCTTATCAGAAGGTTCCGAGTCACAAAAAGCATACACTACAACAATTACTATTCTTTGAAGTTTCACTTTCAAATCAATCCAGAGAATTCTTTCACTTACGCAACTATAGTGAATCAAGTTTGTTCATCTTTTCACTTTAAATCACACCTACACCAGCCTGTCATCTCACATTATCCAATACTCCAGACCACACACTCACTGTGCCATTCACTTCTTCTACCCCAATTTCCTTCTTTTTGGTTTCACTTACACACAGCACATCCAATCTATACTTATTCATCTCCTCAATCAACTCATTCATCTTGCCATTTATACCTCTAGTATTCCATACACCAATCTTACATTCACTCAGCCGAGATCTCTTTCTCATACGCCGTTTAGAAAGTTCAGGTCTGTTCCGTGGTGGACTGTCCTTCTCAAGTGTGGTAGATTCACCATATCCCACACTTGAGTCCGGATATTGATTTCTTTGTCTTTTTAATCAGGTAAGTACATCAGTGTGGGGGATTAGCCCACAGCTGAGGGTTCCAGTTTGTCATTCAACCTAAGGATTGTGGAACAAAACCCAGTGAGTCGGGGGTCTTTTCACCAATGTCATAACAGAACTAGCTGGCACCTCTCCAAGATTCACAGAGGCCCTAGTTGCTGTTGTGTGTGCAATTGTTACCACGGAGCGCCCCGAGGAGGCAAACCCATCGCTCACTAAGACCGCCTGCTAATTCGCTTTGTAATTTTTCTTTGAATAATAGTCCAAAGAATGAGTGGTAAAATGAAATGGGTTTGATAAATGGTAAAGATATTGGAAGGGGTGTTCTATATCTTCAGTGAAATATTGATATAGTGTCTGATCCCATTTTGCCCTGGAACTATAGGTCCTGAATTTATAGATGGAAGACATTACCTAACATAGGAGATTTGAGGGAGTGGGCATGTGTTAAACTTAACAGTAAAGCCAAAAGTTGATTGGGCTTTCTTCAATGCCAAAATTTTTGGTTTCTATTTAGTTTAGCTAATAGGAATCATAATAGTCAACTTGCATTTAGTCAATAAGTAGTTCATTTTACTTGTTGCTTCTAAACATGTCAGGCTGTCGTATTTCATGTCATGTGTGCTGTACCTTTTTAAATAAGTAGCAGTGCATTTTTATGTGGCATTGCATATTGAGTCTCGTCATAAAACAGATGTAGGGTGTGGTCTTCTGAAATTCATTTAAATATATGAAGTATGACATTTCAGATGAAAGTTTTATTCCCATTGTCAGTCAGTTACTCTGTCTGCATTTATGTGCATATATTTGTTACTTTAGACATAGTAGTTGGCACTGTACTCTTTTCTTCTGTCTCGATTGTGTTTGGAAGATGTTGTTGCAGGTTGATTTATTCTCAGTATCGCTATCAGTGGATGTAAATTGGGACTAAGATTTCTTTTGCACAGGAAGGTACTGAACTTCAACTATCCACACTCACACTTCAGGTTAATGCTCTGAATAAAATCTACATTCTTTCAACATTTAAAACCAAAAATAGGTGATACAAACCAAGTACTTTCTTACTGCTGACACCATGGTCACCATTTTCTGAAGTTCTAAGCTATGCCACTAGTGTTAGCTTATTCAGTGACATTTACAGAAAAACCTATAATAATCTACTGATATATTAACATGGTGATTGATTTGGCATTTGACCAACAGAAATCACAAAAAAGAGGGGGGGCTTTAAAATGCTGAAATTTAGTAAACATTTTTCAATCCATATCCTTCTGATGCCTTTCTCCCATTATCACTCATGATTGATTTTACTCCTTCAGTCCACCTTATCCACTCTACCCATTAATTTGTAGCTGCCTAATATCATACGATGTAACATCTGTCTACATCATCATTCATGTGCTTTGTAAAATACCTGTCCAAAGTACTTCAGTATGTTTTTTTATTAACTTTTCTGTTCACCTAGCAAATACCCAGCTAAGTTGTAATGCCTGCATTATCAGTTCTGTTCTGTCCCACTGAATCAACCTATTCCCTACCCCACCCAATTGTTCCACTTAAACTGCTCTCAAGTCAACAGGTTCTGATCCCCTAAAGAGTCCTGTGTTTCACACTCAGCTGTCAAGTCTTACTGTTAATCAAAGGATTCTGACTCCATCTTTGCACACTGCCATTCCACGGGCTTTCTGTTAAGTTCAAGTAACCACCTTCATTGTTCCCTCCCTATTATACCTGTTCCACCAAACCTCGTTATTCTTACTGGGTGAAGCTTCAGTTATAGTTGACCTCCAAAAATTACACCTGACTTCAGCATTACTTGACCTGTTAACTGGGATGTATGTGTTAAAATCTTTGGCCTCTCAACTCGTTGACAATGGGCTGTAAGAGTTATTTATAAACTTTGGTACTGTTCTTTCTCAATGGCCTTTCTACTATAACAGCTACATTTTCTCTACTTTTAATATCTTCCCACCAAGAAAAATTGTTTTCCTGTGCTGATGGGTGGTGTAAATAGTTATTATTCCCTAAACACGGGTCAATTTTTCCCCACTCACTTTTTCAAGCAGTTTCCCCCATTTTGATCCCTTTTTTTTATGTATATACCTCCCCTGTGTAAAGGTTTATGAAAGAAATCCACTCATTCTGAAAGAAAGCCTTTTGCTGATCTATAGACCACCACAGTTTTTATTCTTCTGTATATAATAAAACAACCTATATATACATTCTAAATAATAGGTCAGTTTTTACATGTGGACTAAAATCCTGTGAATATATTTTTGTAAAAAGGAATCCACTTATTTTGATCAGCACAAAAGTTAGAGTAAGCTAGTCCATAAACTGCCACAACATATTCATTCTGAAAAGAACACTCACAGTGCACTTGATTATAAGTTCCCATGTAACCCCAGCCTGGATGCCATTCTGTTATCGAAGGATAAGACTGCAGTAGTTTGTTTCTGACCTTTTCATTCTACCAAAATAAATCATACTAAATCTTATCTCCAAAAGTACCATCAGGATTATACTATTTTGTATGTTTTAGTTTAATTGATACCTACTTCATTTTGGCTTAGTTTTATTTGACTTGTGATTTTTCTGTTTGGCAAATTTTACCTTTTCCTCAGGTATTTCTCTCTACATTTATGCATTCTTGTCTGATTTCTCCATACTTGGCCACGGGTGGCCTAGTGGGCAAGGTTCGTGACTGTCACGGGAAGGGCCTCAGGTTCGATCCCAGGCAGGTACGAACGCTCGATCCACTAAATCATCGGGTGGGCACGTTAAGCCGTCGGACCCCGGGTACTGCCCCCCCAGTAATAAATAAGGGCGTCTTCCTCCCCTTTCTACTTCACTTCCGCGTCACTTTCCTATCAGGCGCTCTAGCCCAAATCTCCTATTTTCCTATTTCTAAGGGTTGTTTAAGACCTGGGGTCAGACACTCCCTTCCTAAAAACCTCTACATGTGATTGATTCTCCATACTTAACCTAGTAATTTTATGAGGGCTTTTCAAGTAGGTGTAGTTAGTATTTTTTGCTTAAGTAAGATTCTACAGTATTTTATTGTGTTGCTGCAACTTTAATGATTACTAGTAAAAAAAGAAAATGCAAGAGATCTGTCTTACCCTTGTTTATTATTAGTGATCTATCATGCATTATCCATAAAGAGATCTAAATGTGTTAGTTTTTAGCACCTGTGCTGTATGAGGCAGTGATATTTTAACTCAGAAATGGTTTTTGGAAAACAAATCAAACCCACTAATTCTGAAATAAAATAAATGTCAATTATTTCACTGTAAGGATGGCTTCCACAGCCCCTCTCCTTACTTCTATAAAAGTTGGCCAATTTCTTACCAGTTGCATAGTTTTATAAACATGATCAGTTTCTGTATACACTGTTTCTGTTTCCCAAGCTGTACTTTTTTTTTTTTGTATTTTTTATACACACAGTATGTTGGCATTGTTATGTGTGGATATTTTTGAGGAAACAGATCCCTGAATTTTTTTACGTAAACTTTTATTTGGATCACTCTATGCATTTATTTTTTTCGTTTGAGATGATTTTTTTTATTTTTGGCGATAGGTTGTACAATGTATGTGAAAATCAATGTTATAACTGTATAGAAGAAACAAGCAGTTTTAGAAATGTGCCTTTTTATTATTCCCTTAGTTTCAGTATAAAGTTCTTGTAATTAATACAGTGATAGTTGTATTGTGCTGAGGTAGTAACTGTGATATTTTTTTTTTTTCATTATAAAGTATTGTTTCTAAACTTATTTGTCCATGTATGTATCACTTTAAGTCTTGTATTTATTCTTGAGTGACCTTTTTTATTATTAACAAATGTTGGATTGCTCTGACTCCAGTGTAGCAAGTTCATTATTGAAGGATGAGGAACTCTAAATTTGTCAGGTGCGTTTGAATTGTGTTTCAGGCTTAGTTAAGACAAGTAGTATTGCATGGAGAAAGCTAATGCTCGCATTTGACGAATGTGTTGCATGCAACTGTGTTCTTGTATTTTCTCTTAACTGCTGCATATTCTGATTTGTTTTATTTCATATGTTTTTATCAAGTACAAACTTTGCTTATCAGAAACCATTGTGTTTACAATTGAGGAAATTTTTTGGATCAGATGAGAAATATAAAATTGTAATCAGGTATTAGTCATGTTGTGTGAATATATTGCTTTAGTATTTAATGTAGGCTGTAATTTTGTGATATCTGTGAAATTTTTGTAATAAATGAACAAATTACAATAATTTATTTTGATCAAGTGTTATAGTGCAGTTGTTAAAGTATGATATTTTAAAAATGATGCAGGTGCTTATGTTCTATAAACATTGTTTCAAGGAAGAATAGAAAGTTAATGTTTTGTTGATTTTGTAGTTCTTAGCTCGTTGAGTGCTGCAGTATAGAATTCACTGGATTGCATGATATGTGGATGTAAGCTATTGCCATTTTCAGTAGAATATGGTCATAATTTTTATTTGGTGGGGAAGTAGGGGAATTGAAATGAAATTTTCTGGCTAACCTTTCAGAATTTTAAAAATGTGTTAAAAGCATATTATATTTGCACAGTACTGTTCTGTGGTTTGCACAGTTAATATTCTTTCTTGCATTTTCCTACAACATTCTTAAAATGAGTTGTTACAAATATCTAAAAAACTTCTGAATTTTTTTTAATTCTGCCACACACTCATTGTCTTTGTACGAGGGTTCTACCAAAAGTAATGCAAAAGTGGGCATAACTTTATTAACTGACAGAGGTCGTTCAAATTGCACATGTTGGTAGAGTAACACTTCCTCAATTAGGTACTACTCAACAGTCTCCATCACAAGCGATGCATTTGTGCCATCGTTGAACACAACTCTCGAATCCTCTTAGAAAAAAATTCAGATGTGGACTGTTGTACCCACTTCTTCACAGCCGCTTTCACCTAGTCTGTGTCATCAAATCGCTGTCCCTGAAGACTTCTTCATTGGGCCGAACAGGTGGAAGTTGGAGGGTGCCAGATTTAGGCTGTATGGGGGGGGGGGGGGTAGCAAGAATAATAATTTTCCCTAATTATCTGATCGCCTGATTTTTTGCCAAAGATGTGTGGTCTCACATTTTCATGGTGAATGTGTATCCTTTTCAGATTCTTATTTGGTCTCTTCCTCCTTATGGCTTCTCTAAGCTTCTTGAGTGTCTCAGTGTACCACTCGCTGGTCACAGTATGGCCATGTTCCAGAAAATCAAGGAGAATGACACCCCTGTTATCCCAAAAAACAGTCACCATGACTTTCTGTGCTGGTCGCTGGCTCTTAAACTTCTTAGACCTTGGTGAAGAGGTGTGACACCATTCCATGGATTGATTCTTCGTTTCGGGATTGTAAAGATATGCCCACATTTCATCCCCTGTCACCAGATCGGGGAAAAAACTAGTCTTCATTAGCTTTAAACACTTCCAGCAGATCAGAACAGACTTCCACCCTTCTCTCCTTCAAATATGCTATTAAAAGAAAGGGTTACTATAGAGGTGAGTTACTCTACCGCCACGTGCAATTTGAACAACCTCTGTCAGTTAATAAAAAAGTTATGCCCACCTTTGCATTACTTTCGGTACAGCCCTCGTGTTTTCTAGTCTTTTAGGCTATTTTTACTTTCTAGTCTTTTCTCCAACACTTTGGGTTTTTATATTCATCTATGATTTTATTAAATAACTGCTTTTTCAAGAGATTTGAGCTGAAAAATTCCTTTGGCCATGTTCTATTTTGATCAGTGTGTCGATACCGTTGCACTTTATATAAAAATATTTCTGCTATGAGTTTTCATCTTTCATTTAATTCAAATGAGTTTGGTTGGAGGCATTCAAAATTAGCACATTTCTCTACAAAGCATTTGACTGCCTTCTGTGATTCCTCGATTTCATTACCACTCATCAAGGAAGGAACAATGGCTGTTTTCACTCACAGGCATTTAAAATGTTTTTGATAGCCATGGTTTCTATGCAACTCTTATAAAGAACAGACTTTTTAATCTGCCTACTAATACCATTGTCTAACCTGTTTTCTGTTCAGACATGCTTTCCAGCATAGCAAACAATTTTAATGGAGAATTGAATTTGCTCCAAAGTATAATTTGCATTCAACAGTGTCATAAATAACTTGCTTTTATTGCCACTGGCAGTTTGAGAAGTTGTAATAAGACTGTTATCAGAAGTGATATAAAAAGTTTTGAGCAGTTATGCCTTGTGATATTATTGAAATAGTTGCAAAACATATCCATGGGGTTCTCTTAGGTAGAACTATATACTAAAACCATTGCACAGGGATGAACAGAGAGCTGTTTATGTATTCATACAGACACAGTATGGTTTAAAACACCTTAAATTTTTAGAAGTGAGCTTTTACATACCCTTTAACTTTTTAACATGACATTTTTGTATTGTTTGTCACTTAAAGCTAGATAACAAAATGTACTTTTAATATTTATAGCCCCCCCTTTCAGGCCCACGCTATGTGTCTTACCAAAGGTTAGCCACCATTTTTGTTTTTGAATTTCTGTGATACTGAGTTTTGTGAGCATAGTGTACAGGTATGAAATAATAAATGTTTAAACAAATGATTTCACAGTAATGTTCAGCAGTGTCAAGCTATACAAGTGTTTGCTTTGATAGAGATGTTTCAGTGTGTTGTAATATATTTCATGGTTCCTAATAGATACCAATTGTGAGAGTTTAGTGACTTCTGCCTTCCTGTCTTGTCATATTCAGTGCCTTAGTATTCAGCTATTACAAATGTATATTTGTATGATCATGAATTTGTTAATTTGGATGTGACAAGATCAAAAATAGTTTTTGTGGATACCAGTTGTAAGAGATTTTAGCTACTGTTCCCTTCCTGTCTTGTGTATCAGAGCTTTTATAGGCAGCTATTACAAATTTACATTTGTATGACCATGAATTTGCTAATTTGAATGTGGCAAGATCAAAAATAGTTTTTATAATAAAAATATGTTCAATCTGTTATGATTGTTTAACTTAATTTTTGGTCACTTTGGGAAATATAATGCATAGCATATCTCTCTATAGCACTTCACTTATACACACACACAAAGTCTGAATTAGTCAAAAATGTTAACTTCAAACTGACTCTCCTAGCTGATGCCTAACCCATCATCAGGATGAATTCAAATATATGATGGATGGTGCGAGATGTAATACTGACAGCTTCATCTTCCCAATTTATTAACAGGAATTAACATTTTCCTGCTCCCCTCCCATTTCTCCTTAAAAGCCATGAGGTTACTGATGTTTTTATTTCATTTATATCCTGACTTTTCCCAACTGCATGCCTGTGCAGTACCATCTTATCAGATGATTTTAAATTGCAGGTTTGTGATGTGTAACAGTTTAAACTGTCTTATTTAAACCTGTAATTCTCAGACTACAAGAACTGGTGATACTATGTGTAACAACTTTCTAGCAGGCTGGCTTAGAAATATATTCTAGTCTGAATGAAACAATGAGAAAAAAAATATCTGACTGCAGAAAAATTCTCTCTCTCTCGCAGAAAAATTTATTGCAAAAATATCTTCTGCAGAATGACTTCTAACTGCAGTGCTCATATATGGCCTTAGGCATATTATACAGTACATAAAGCAATTGTAAGTTCATATTGTGCAATTTAAATCGTGGCTAATGAATCAAGAGAATTGAAACATCATTGTTCAGAATTGTGGGAGTGAAAATTGAAAAGAGTGAGCCACAATTCATGACTTGACCTACCTATTGGGCATGTTATCCAACATTAAGAATTGTATGATAAGCTGATTTGCAGCCCAAAAATGGAATAATGAGCAAATATCTGTAGTAATCAATTTAAAATCTTTTATAGATTGTCAAACCACACACACTCGCACTGAAACAAACTTGAAGTCATGGTGGGTGCATCTGTTGTATTTTTCAGTTTTATGGGTATTTGAAGCGTGAAAATTTTCCTATATTACCACCTGAAATAGCTATTAATGCATTTTCAAGAAATTTAAAATGTTTCTTTTCAAAAGTTTTAATAATTCTTTTAGCACACAAAAATCCATCAGCTAGGTGAAAAGCAGATGAAACTGGGAATAAATGTGTTATGTGAAAATCTAATAATTAAATTGTTCCCTAAAAGTCAGAGGTCAGTCAGTCAGTCAATTAAGGATAGTAGAGAAGTAATTTTCTTTGCTGTTAATTTATCAAAGTAAAAGGTTAAACCTAATGGTGCTAGATTTCACTTACTGTTGGTGTATCAAACATCTCAATATGCAGTGTCCTTGGCACACAAATTGAGCTCACTGACATCCATCATGCATACATCATGCACAGGACCTTTTGTACTTCAATTTATAAAATCTTGCCAAAAAGCCAATCTTGCCATCTTAATCTCTTCTTTTCACAGTATAGCAAAAAAGAAAATATTTCTAAATCTTGCCCTCCCATGATTTTCTTGGCCTTTCTCTCCCTTCCTGTCACTTGGGCTGAATTCCCTTAGCACCTCATCAGTCATTCTTTCAACATGGCCAAACCACCTCAAAGTACAAGGGTGGATCAAAAAGTAATGCACCCTATTTTTTTTTATTATTATTATTTTGGCAACAGTTTAACATTAGTGTTCTCCCTAGAGGCTTCCCAGCCAATTTTCTCTGCCGCCCAGCTAAATTTCATTTAACAAACATTTTCACAATGCGCATAATAGTGAGAATGGAAAACTTATTCCCGCATACACCATAAATATTGATGAAAACTGGCTGAAATCTGTGTCGAATATGATTTATTAGTTAAGTATTCATTTTTTCATCATTACAATTTTCTTATGTTGTTTATCATGCTATGTTACATTAATGCCTATCACACCACTGAAGATGCTTAATAAGTATAATAATGTTTAGCATAATATCCTTTTTTTCACGATTGGGGAAGCTGTCATTAAAAGTACCATCCAGCTAAAATTTCTTACCACCCAGTTGTAAAAAAACAGGAAGAACACTAAACATATAGGCAAAACAAAACATATACACAGTGAAACTACATTTCTTAGAATTTTTTCAACACAAGAACAAAGTTGCTAGAGTCATTTATCCCAGCATGGTACCAGTTTTAGTATAGCTTGTTCATAAGTTTGTTTTCTGGCCGTATAGCCACCTGCTGTCAACTGATTTGATTTCGTCATCCGAATCGAAGCGTTGGCCGCCCAGGAATCTTTTCAAGGGACCACACAGATGAAAGTCCGAAGGGGCCAGGTTCAGACTGTACCGTGGGTGCTGGAGCACCTCCCAGCCAAATTGCGCAAATTTTGTCGTGAACGTGTTGTGCAACATGTGGGCGAGTGTTGTCATGAAGCAGTCTGGCATTTGCTGCGTCTGTTAAGTCTTTTGTCGCGAAAGGCACGACGTAACTTTGTCACTGTGTTAGCATAGGTTTTGGCATTCCCAGTGGTCCCCATTTGATGAAACTCCACCAGGAGAGCGCCATGCATGTCTCAGAACACTGTCATGAGGACTTTTTGTGCAGATAGGGTTATTCTGATTTTTTTTTGCGGCAGAGAGTTCGAATGTTTCCATGCCAGACTTGGCCTTCTTCGTTTCGGAAGTGTAGTGGTATGTCCAGGACTCGTCGACCTTCACTACACCTGCCAGAAATTCATGTCCTTCTGCGTAACACATTAAGTGGTCCAAGGATGACGTCATTCTTTGTCTCTTCTGTCAAGTTCTTGGGCACCTATCGCTCACTGATCTTGCAAAATTGCAATTTGTCATGCATAGCATCGTATACTACACTATACTGTACGAAATGTTGAACTTCTGTGCCAATGTGCCTAGATAAATCTACAGGTCACTCAGAATTGCCTGTTCAATGCCTTTCACAGTGGCAGGTGACGATGCTGTTACAGGTTGACCAGAACATGGTGAATCAGTAAGGGTGCCACGTCCCCTCTGCAAAGAAACTGCACCGTCTGGAGAAGTTGCTGCAGTCCAGGCAATTGCCACCATGCACTATGACCATTTCTTTGTGAATTTCAGTCGGAGTTTTCCGTTTAGCCCTCAAATCAGACTACACCACGTTGCTCTTCATTTATAGATGATGCTAACAAAGGACATCTTTGTGCCGTTGTTCACACTGTCTTGCACCACGGTGACACCTGATCCAGCCAAACCAGTCTGTAGCATGATATTCAAACTCCATTGTCTGTCAAACTGCAACCTGCAAAGAGAAAAAAATTGCTGTGCTTTGCATTTTGTTCCTCCCTCGTACTTGTTGCCGAAGCACCGTAGGCATTTTGATTCACATTCCACATTTTTATTCCTCACATAATCGGAATCTGTCGTGCCATCTCCCATCCCCATAAATAATGCGTCCTTCCAGTACACAAATGACTCCTGTGTCTTCTGCAGTACCCAGGTTTCACTACTTTAGCTCTGAGTAGGAGTAATTGCACTTTCATACACAGCTGTTTAGGACCATTTTGAGACCCATCAATCAGTCCTGTCAAATTCCCCTAAGGCAATTGAGAGTTTCAAAGCTAAATTCACTCGCTCACTAATTTTACCATCTAATCTATTTTCTGTGTAAACCATGCTTAAACAAAGTCACCTAGTCTAACTCTGTACCATTTAGAATGATCTTGCATTTAGTACTAAGTCCTTTGCTCAAAACTCATAACTTCATTTTTTTTCCTTATTTATATTCTGTTTGAATTTGACACAAACTTTGTACATCCAGGACAACATACCCTGCAACCCACTCTTTTCCTCTCTGCCAGCAGGACTGTCATCAGTGTAAAGCAGCCTGCATAAGTGGAAATTAACTAAGTCATACACCAGTACTTTTTTGGGGGAGGAGGGTGTGTGTCATGTATAAGTATATTAAACAGCCATGGTGAAATTACACAACCTTGTTTAATTTCTGCACCAATAGAAAACCATTTCAATAAAACAGTTTACTCATGTGCACACTCTACTGCCAGCAACATAGCTTTCTCACTTTCCTTCTCTCTGTGAATCAGAATTTCAGTTTATGTCTTGATTTTTCAAGACCTTCCACAGAAGCATCCTGTTTACTTGGCCATCAGCGTCTGTAGGCAGCAAAAGATTCCTTGCCATAAGACATTTTTCATTTGTGCGTAATGCAAAAATTTGGTTGGTGTAGCCCTTTACTAGGCATAAAACCACACTGTGCATCCCATACCTCTGATGCAAGACCTTGTACCTTATTGATAATCTTTCCAAATGCTTCCCTAATGCACTCAGCAGGCTGACACCATGATAGTTCTTATATTCAGTTGGATCACCTTTTCTCATATGTTGGGTGTGTGCATGAGTTCTACCCATTTTTGTAGGCTACAAAGGAAGGAGAACACAACAAATAACATAACTAGGATTTTACATAATTTCCCTCATTCTGTATGACCTCTTGCCATCTGTCTATGAGTAGGTGAATCCCACGCTGAAAAAACTCCTGTGTTTTAGAGTTAAAAAAAGTCATGTAATGCCGTTTTCACATTGTCCACATCATCGAAGCTTTGGAGAGCAAAGGCGTTCTGTAACAATTGAAAAAGGTGGTAGTTTGTAGATACCGGGTATTGAAATGGTTTCTGGAATATGCCGGGTGCAGTAACACTTCTCAACCAAAGTCCAGTAATTTTTGCCGAGTGATTAAAGCAACACGAGATCTGGTGTTGTCGTGATGAAGGATCACACCTTTACGATTGACAAGTACCTGCCACTTTGATGTCAGTTGTTCTCTCAGTCTGTCCAACTGTTGGCAGTAGAGGTCAGCATTTATCGTTCGGTTAGGTGCCAACACATCCCAGTGGATTATACCCTGGACATCCCACCAAACACTCAAAACCTTTTTGGAATGCAGTCCTCCTTTTGAGGTCGATGGAGCAGGCTCCTCACCTTGGCACACAATTCATCGATACTTTACATTACGGTACAGTTCCCATTTCTCGTCGCCCATTATAATTCGTCCCAAAAACGGTTCATTTCTGTGACGAGAAAGCAAAGAAACACAGGTACGGATTCTCTCCTCTCGTTGCTTTGCAAAAAGCTGGTGCGGAACCCAAGTGCATGCATCTGTCTTTCGCCTTTTGTTCTGTATACTGGCAACGTTTCCACTAATTCCTGAATGGTTGGATGTGGGTCATTTGTTATGGCTTCCTTGTCGGAAGCTACGGATGGACGTCCATCCTCGTCGGAAACCACTGATGGATGTCCAGGACGTGGTCGATCTTTACAGCTTCTGTCTCCGTCCCGGAATTTCTGAAACCAACGGCGACGTGCTATCATCAACTGCATTCCCCCCATACACTTGACAGATGTTGCAGTACTACCTTTATCAAACTCGTACAGTAAACAATGTCTAATGTGCTCATTTTCGCATGCCATGTTATACCGTCCATGATTTCCGTTATGAATGACTTACTCGGACAAACCTTGTGCCTCTATATGCTATACTGCTCCACACTTTATTGGCTGAAAATTCGGCATCGCAGCGTCATCTGTGACATAACTACTATGATCGCAATAACTACTCCGATTGCAATTTGCATCTATTGCAAAAGTGGGTGGAACTTTTGCCCTCACCCAATACAAAAGAACAATGTTAGCATCTGTCCATTCCTGAGGGACAACTAACTCCCCCAACACAACTAATGAATTTCAGTTAAGCAGTCAATTAGTCACCACCATATTTTAATATCTCAGCTGTTATACCATCTACTCCAGGGGTTACCATTTTGAAGAGGTTTTATAGCTTTACATGTTTTTCCTTGAAATCCCTGTTTTGCTTTCTTTCCTATCTGTGACATCCTCTACACCATTTTTTTTTTCAGTGTTCTAATAATTCAAAGAAATATTCACCTCATTCTTCACTTGACTCATTAGACCCCGATATTGTTTTTCCAATCTATTTTTCACAATATTTAGAACTTTTATTTCCCCTGCTGTTGCTACATCTTATGTACTTCTAAAAAGATTTCATATCTATCTAAAAAGCAGATTCATACCTTTTGACCTTACGTATCCTATTTTCTGCCATACTCTGATGAACCATCTTTGCTGCTTTGCGCTTTCTGCAGTGATATTCATCCTGAGAAACTGTGCTACCTCCCCAAATTTTCTTCCTTCTTCCTCTTTACCACTTCTGTAATTTCACTCTTCCACCAAGCATCACAATGCTATCAACTGCTGCAGTACCACTAACCTCTTCAGTGACAACACAGTTCTTAAAACATGTCCACTTCTTTTCTTCATCCTTCTCTCATACCTTCACCTGATTCAGTCATTCACTGGTTATTTCAGAGTAAAGGATGTTCTTTAGGAAGCCTTTAATATTTGTTTCCATTGCTGGCATCCTCCTATTATCTTTTTCCAACCAACATTCAGTTTCACTCTTAACACTAACAGCTAATGAACAGAGCCAGCCAACAACTAACTGTAGCTCTCATCACTTGGATGTTAACTAATAAACAACAAAATTTGACACTTTTCTGCCCCCAGAGTATGGATATACTTGGGCAAAAAAGTGTCCAAGAGTGGATATTCTTGTGGGTAAAAAAACGTTCTAAAAACCACAACCCATTCTAAATGTGAAGTTAAAGTAATCTTTCACCATTATCATTTACATTGCGATCATTAAACTTTCACAGAATGTTAGGAATTTCATTCTGTTCATCTACTCTGGTATTGAAATTCCCTGCTACAACAACTTCCTCTTTCACACCAGACTGGTTCAAAACACTTAGTTCATTTCAAAAATCATCCTGTCAGAAGGTTCAGAATAACAAGAGCATACACTACAACAATTAGTATGTTAGTCTTGGGGGTGCCAAAAAGGGTTTGAATGATTCTGCTGAAATTTGAAATGCACCACAGCCAGTAATTTTATATTATGTAAACATACCTTTCACATGTAGAAAATTTTCTTACAATTTAGCAAGTTTTTTTAGTTTAGTGATGCAACTAATACTAAAGTGAAATTTCTAGTTCCAGCAGTTAAACGTTGATTTGACAGATGTTCTTTCTTTGAGGAGCTAACCTGTGAACCACAGGGAACGGCTGAATCGTGTGTCTGTCTGTCTGTCAGTCAGCAGTTGGCTGTCCTTAATTAAGGGCTACTAGTTCCAGGGAAGGGAAAGAGTCCGTGCCATGAGACAAACCACAACCCATTCCTCACTTGGGACTCAAACCCAGGCTTATCACAATTGATTAGATGCCATTGCCTTAGACTAGGTGATGATAAATTGTCAATTTTTGTTTTTGATTTGCTATTTTGTTAGGTGCTATACATTTCTAGTGTTCCTTGATTTGTCCTGGCACTGATTTGTAACATATAATAATTTTTCATGGTCTAATCAGGGTTAGTGTTTTTAAGCCTGCTATGATATGAAATCAAATTTTCCTTTGAATAAACTCTCAGGATATATTCAATACAGAACAAACTTTTTGGGGGTAGGTGCTTACTGATAGTCAAGTGACGTCATGGAAACCACTTAATCATAAGTTATTTTTCAAGGGGCACATATTATATATATTGCTCCCAAGCACCAGTCACCTTTGTTACGTAACTGACTTCCGCCATTTTATGTACTTGTCTTTCAGTTACTTTGAGTTGTGCAGCTCATAAAAAGTGTATCAATATGTTAGGGATCAACAGCTAATTGTTCCAGTCCCCCCCCCCCCAAGGGTTCTGGAGCCGCTATGTTTTTATTGAAGCTTAATATTTGTGTTCACATCTGATTCATGAAAGCCTTTGTTGCTGCCATGTGTGCCATTGTTTCCCAGTGGAATGCCTCTTGGAAGAAAACAGTGGCAACACCGGCAGCTCTGAAGAGGAAGGGGGTAGAAATTTGGCCAAAAAACTATATTCATGTAGATTTTGCCCAATGCTGATGTTATTCCTAGTAAAATAGTTTTAAGTACATAACTGTACATAGTATTTATTCAGTGTATGCACACTGCAGGCTACCGAAAATGCAACACCAAGAAGGACACTAGATAGCAAAGCCAGATTTACTGGACACATAACAACAGATACAAAGATGAAATGATTGAGCTTACAGGCCCGTGCAACTTGCGGAACATGCAGACATCAATAGTTCGTGTGGCCCCCATGGCTGGCAATAACGGCCGCCACACGCCGCGGCATCGAACGAAAGAGGCTTTGAATGTGGGCTTGGAGTATGTTGGTCCAGGCTGCTTCCACACGTTGCCACAGTTCATCAGGCGTAGCAGCGGGTGGTGCTTGCCGGCCCACTCGGTTGCCAATCAGCGACCAGGCGTGTTCGATGGGCGACATATCGGGAGATCAGGTGGGCCGTGAAAAATTGTTGCACGATGCGTGCCACATGCGGGCGCGCATTGTCCTGTTGAAATGTGGCCGCTGGCAGGTCCTCCAAAACGTCGGAAATGTAGCGGTGGCTGTTGAGTGTACTGGCGATGCGTACCAGAGGGGTGCGGGTGTCGCATCCAATTGTGCCCCAAACCATAAAGCCAGGCGACGGACCGGTATGGCGATGCATAATGCAGGCGCCATACAGTCTCTAGCCGCGGTTCCGACCATCGTGGTGTTGCAGGCAGAAGCGAGATTCGTCTGAGCAGACAATGTCGTGCCATTCCGTAGTCCAGGTGCGGCGTTCAACGGCCCACTGCCACCGCACTCGCCGATCGTGTAACGTCAATCGTAATCTGAGCAATGGGCGCCGTACGACAAGTCCCCGCTCCTGCAGACGACGTCGAACGGAACGTGCTGACACAGGTTGTTGCGCAACACACCCTAATTCCTGCACTAACGTTCGTGATGTGGCGGTGCAAGCCGTCAAAGCCTGCCGCACAACATGGCAGTCCTCGCGTTAGGTGGCGTGCCGCGGCTGCGGCAATCGCTCACGTTGGTCTGTCCGTCCGTCCCTCCTGCACCCACCAAATCCATTCTCGCCTAACCGTGGCTGGATGTCATCCCACACGGGCGACGATGTCTCGGTACGATAAACCGCTGTCGCGATAAGCCACTTTTCGTCCTCTGTCGAACTCCGAAACGTGCTGAAATGACTGCCGTATTCTTCGACGAGGCATCGGGCAGCTTCCCATGCACAGGTCCGGCAGCACAACACACTTCCACTACTTACACCCCGCCTTCTGTGCACCCTTCTTATAGTGCTTCTCGGTGGCATGCCGGGCACACACGATTTGCATATGCCCTGCAATGCTAATCATTTGCATGTCCTCTCGTGGGCAACTCGTGCTGCGAATTTCAGGCCAATCATATGCTTCCTTCTTGGTGTTTCATTTTGGGTGGCCAGCAGTGTAGTACTAGAAACCATGGATATGAACCTCTGTGAACTTGCACAAACTACTAGTCACAATTTGGGGGGGGGGGTCTCTCTAAGGTGTGGGCTCAAAGAAGAATTGGGTGGGCTGAAGCCCAGAACCCTTGTTCACAGCACACTGTTGAAACTGGCAGCACAGCAACTATGGCCATCAGCTTTGCAAAATACCGGAAATCTCTTCTTGTGGATCAATACTTTTTCTAGTAGCTTGTGAAATTTCATTCCTTGCCTGATAACCTTAAATTTGTACCATTCACCTAGTAGACTGAGTAGTGTGGTTTCAAGAGATTCATCAGATCCAAGCTGTTTATGGAAGTGTTTACCCAGTATTATTTGTAATGTCCTCCTTTCCAAAATTTTCTGTTATTTCCTGTTGGACAACGTAAATGTGTCAAAGACCTTTGTACACCTGTGAATGCTTCCAGACCATTCCTCTAGATATTTGATGCCAAATTCCAGAAGCTTCTCCTTATCCATTTGAAATGAAGAATTGGCCTTATTGTCAAGCTCATCCAGCTGCACTTCTTGATGTATTCCTGTAAGAGTTATGTTATTAACAAAATTATCTTCATGATGGCCAGGTGCATCCTTCATTATCTGAGGTGTTGAAATGGCATTTTTAACATGAAGTTCCACTGCACTAATGATAAATTCTTCCTTTTGAAATATGAGGGACAAGTTATTAAACGGAGACAGGAAATCTAAAAGAAAGTGCAGCATAATTACAAAACTGAAATCTTTCAACTTTTTCAGAAGGCCCTTTGCAACTGCTGAGCCTTGATTAAACTTTAACTCTTTCATTTGAAGGATGTTTTGCCTGATAGACATTATGCTCTGCTCTTACTATTTCCTGCAGCAATTATGTTGTACTAGGGGCTTCACCAGGTGATTATTTTGGTGATTGAGTTGAACCGGGAAGGAGGGGGGGTCGTGTCAACTTTGGAAACAACAGTAATTTTGCCTCATTCAGTTTGATTTGTAAAACAGGAATCCATATGTTTGAACCACAATTTGTGAATTGACCACAGTTTAAAGAAAAATTTAGTGAATTTATGAAAATGTGATTGGAGCATTTTCATTGATATAATTAAACCCCATAAAATTAAAGTGAGAAAAATGGCAAGGGTTCTTGTAAAGCAAAAGAAAAAAAAATAAAAAAATAAAAAAATTTCACCTCATCAGTCGTAGATTTAATTATTTGGAAGAAAATAATACCTAAAAAAAAGGGATCGTCAGCTTCCGGAATACGGCGTATTGGGGTGTTAAAAATACATAAAAATATAGTTAAAAAAAAAATCCCAGATAAAGCCATCTGGAAGTAAAAAAGATAAACAAAATAAAATGTAATCGTCAATTTCTGAAATGCCGCATGGCCGCGGAAACAGGTGGGAATGTTGCAAACGCTTAACAAACATTGATTTTGTAAAAAAAAAACTGCACTAATCTGACTGAAATGAAGCTACAGTATCTGGAAGCCAAAAAAGGCAAAAATTGCGATCAATTTCCGGAATACCTCATAATTCGACCGTGAAAACCGGAAGACTGACAATAAAATGTGTTAAAACAGGGTTTTTGAAAACAAAAAAAAAAAAAAAAAGAACAAAAAAAAAAAAACACCTTATCAATCTAACTGAATATACTAAAATAAAGCAACAGAAAAAAAAAAAAATGTGACTTCATCTTATGGAATGTTGGAAACAGAAAATGCTTTAAAAATATGGTATGGATCTTGTAATAAAAAAAAAGAAATCTCCTTAATTTAACTTTCAGTTAGATTAAAATTTCGGGCTCCATGGGGGAAAAAAAAAAGGAAAGTTGTGACCATTAAATGCTTCCTAAATGTTTTTATGCACTTTAACCACCATGCACATTAAACGTGCGTGGTGCGTTAAAAGTGCATAAAAATATCACTTCCGAGATTCAAAGCTCAAGAAAAGCAATTATATCTCGTCAAGTTAAAGTTATCTGTTTAAAAATTATGGAAGAATAAAAGCTAAAATAAATGGGTGAGGGATCTATGGATTACAGCTTTACATCTTAAACAGGAGCCAACATTAAAAATGCGTGAAAATTTACATTCCTTTGTTTTAAAATTTGAAGAAATCTAAAAAACCATTAATGAAGAACAGTCTGCACATCTTTCCGAGAAATCTGCGATGTCGTCGCCGCGTCACGCTGTTTCTGCTCCCGGGCTGGCAGCTAAACCGAAGCGTGTGATCTTCAGTGCTTCCGGGATCTGACAGGTTAGTCATGTGACTCGAAGCGTAGCCTACGCTCGGAGGGTTTCATCATGTTTCTCTGCTTGAAATACACTGATCACCATAAAAGCCGACAGAATTTATAAATGCGATCAAAGCAGAAAATTTCAGAGTTTTAAATTTCAGATTTCATTAAATTACAATTTGTTGAAGTTACATTTTGCATCTATAAACTCAAAGTAATGACTGCAAATTACGAAATTTGAAGTAAAAAAAGTTTGGCGCCAGGACCAAATTTTTTAGGCGCCCAGTAATTTTCCAGCCCTGCGCTAACATAAGTGGATCTGAAAAATTAAAGCCATTAATGACAGGCAAACCTTAAATTCTTAGAGTAAAATGTCAGCCCATGAATATTATTAATGGAATAAAGTGACTTGGATAACCAACAAAAATTTTTAACGTACATTTTTAGTTTCTATTTTTTTTTTAATTATAAAATTATAATTTGAAATAATAGTTTGCTGATAGTGCATCCCCCACCCCCTGAAGCAAACATTTTCAGAGTTTCAAACTGTTTTGCAACCACCTTTGTGTAAACTTATTTTTATTAATCCCATGTATGCAGTGTAAACAAAAAAGACTTAAAGCTATTGTGAATTCCAAAATCTGTTCCCAGTCTACACTATCCCTGTAAATTTAGAGGGGGGGGAGGGTATGATAGTATTTATAGCAAAAAAAGGATGGAAGTTAGGATGCACACAAAAAAAAGTGCCTGTTATAATTGTCCTAGACTGCATTCAGTTGAGTCATTGCAAAAGTTATCCTTGGGGACAGCAGCTTGTTCTTCAGAAATCTGTGTAAAGAAACCTTGTTTTACTGTTATCTACACTGGTGTGCAAAAATTAAGGATGGAGAGGAGAAATTAGCATAACAGCGGACAGCGGAACGAGCCGGCAGAATGGACCGAAAGACCACTCAGGAGATAGACTAGGGACTGGTACGGTATGGCATGCGCATATAAGCAGCATGACGGGGGGGGGGTCGAAAGGTATAAAGCACATGGGCGGTGTACGCTCAGCAATTCGGTGAAAGCTATTGCACGGTGTACATCGGTTTGAACGACGTCAAGTTGCTGCCACCGTGTGATATGGTCAACAGGCAATCTAGTAGACGACATCTGGATGACTTTACCTGAGGTTACATCGTTGGGAAGTTGGAAGAAGGTCGAAGTGTGACTAGTTTGGCCGAGGAGTTTGGGATCACTCACAGCATCGTTTCATGAGCTTGGAGAGCATTTCAAACAACAGGAACAGCTGTCCGAGAGTTTAGTAGTGGTTGTCTATGGGGAACCACGGCGAAGGTAGACCGTTATATTGTCCTACAGGCGAGAAGAGACAGACGGCAGACAGCGGGAGAAATCGCAAGGCACATGCAACAGACAACTGGACGTCCGTTATCGCGTTTTACCGTGGGCAGGAGGCTGCACAAAAATGGTCTATTTGCACGGCCACCAGTACAGTGTGTGCCATTAACGCCTGCTCATCGGAGACGGCAGTTTCTGTGGTGCCAGGAACACAAGAACTGGACACATCAGCAATGGGGTCGAGTTCTCTTTGCGGATGAGAGCCGATTTAGTCTGACGAGCGATTCTGGACGTATACACATCTGGAGAGAGCAGGGAACACCCAATCACACCTCCAACATCATCGAAAGGGACGGTTTGGAGGTGGCGGAGTTCTCGTTTGGGGCGGTATCGTGCTTGGTAGCCGTACTGACCTCCACATCTTCCAAGGAGGTTGTCACTGGTGTCTGCTATTGTACCGAGGTTCTCCTGCCTCACGTGCGTCTGTTTAGAGGTGCTGTGGGTCCTGAGTTCCTCTTCATGGACGACAACGCTACACCTCATCGTACAGTGACTGTCTTAGAGCTGTTGTAGAGTGAAGATATTCAACGCATGGATTGGCCCGCAAGGTCCCCGAACCTATATCCAATCGAACACTTGTAGGACCTACTCGGGAGACGCTTGGCAGCACGTCGCCAGCCGCCAGTAATGATTCCGCAGCTACGATTGGGGCTACAAGAGGAATGTGCCATAATGCCTAGACAGCTCCTTGACAACCTCGTCCTCAGCATGGACAGACGTTAAATCCTGCAACACAGTCAGGAGTTATCATATCCCCTACTAAAGACTGGATTTTTCTTGGCTGCCGCCTGTCACATGGACGTTTCTGTCTTCTGTCCAGTTGTGCTCGAAGCTACCTTTTCAATAAAGTGCCTTTGTATCCTTTGGATTCCTTGTTTGGACGGTTTTGCTCACTTGTCCCATATTCTTACATCTTGGGGATCTTATGGTATGATTTGAGTCGATGTGGAGCACTTCTGCACGACGTTACATTCGAAAAACCGTCTTGTCCTTAATTTTTGCACGCCAGTGTACTACGCGCAGGCACATACGTAAGTAAAACCATTGATTTTAACTCGCACTTTCATTTAAAAAGCAAAAACTTATAGCTGACAATAACTAAATATTTTTTCCCTCCATCGTTTCAAGTTAAGTAGCAGTAGCATTCATGAGCATCAAAGGTTAGGAGGTCTTATCCCTGATTTAGCATAGAGTTATGGTTTCTACAGTGGAAAAAAACCAGACCGTAAGAGAGAGAGAGAGAGAGTACACAGTATGTGTGTGTAAAAAGTCCATTACTTAACAGCAACTTGAACCCAGGTCCCTCAATGAAATGTGTAAAATAGTTTTGTGCATTATGTAGCAATCATAATCTAAGGTTAGGGATTCACAAAGTGATCATTTGGTGCCAAAAGGCATTACAAATGGACTGTTTGGAGAAAATGTATTCACCCCTGTAGAGTATGTGTAAATTAACCAAGCCAAAGAAGATAGGTGGGGGGGGGATGTTAACTGTCATTAAAAAAATAGAACTGATGCCCCACAGTACTGTAGTAAGTGTTATGTCTTCTCTGGATATGTTTAATTTATTGGTGGTATAGTAGTATTCTAAATTAAAAATCAAAACATTAGACATTCCAAAAAAATGGCTACTATATATAAAAATTCAGTGAAAGATTAAACTATATGTAGATTTTGCCATTGTTCGAAAGCCATATGGAGGGGGCAACTTAATCATTGGTTGGACATTGTTGCAATAACATCACCTATTAGCTGTTTTCCCCATTCATTCATTGATGCTGTGCTTCATCTTTGGCAGCATGTCCCTCCTCCTCTATGTTCTGCCATTATAGAAGTGCTGTATGCCAGGTGTCCATACCCTTGATTAGTTGTGACTGCATCTGACTTCTGAATTTAACTAGGTGGACAGCAAAAAGGTTAAGTATAAAAGTGAAATGGGAGGCTTTTGAGATTAATAAAAATGGTATGTTACACTGGTTTACAAAATAAAACTAAATTTTTGTCACACGAGAAATCCTGTCTGATCCTAATAGTAGTTTTTATGCTGAATTCAAATGCATTACTAGTTTTCCATGCAGGAGTTTTTAGCGACACAGATTAAATCTGAAAAAAAAAATTACATATTTACATACATACATCATGTAAGAGAGATGTAAAAAATGAAGTGGAAATGTTTTAAGAACTGTGTTGTCACTGCTGCTGAAGAGGTCTGTGGCACTACAGTAGTGGGTAACATTAGAGAAGATGCTTGGTGGAATAGTGAGATGGAAGAGACAGTAAAGAGAAAAAAGGAAGCATATTTGGGGGTGTTGCAAAGTAATGTTTCTGAGGATGAATATCGCTGCAAGAAGTGTGAGGCAGCTAAGCTGGTTTGCCAGCACAAAACAAAAGATAGGAAGGAAAATGTGGAAAGGCATGAATTTTCTTTTTGGAAAGATAGAAAAACTTACTGGAAGTACACGAGACTCAGGAAAAATAGGGGTCCAAACAAAGTTGCAAGTTAAGTGAATAATATGAAATGAAATGGTAGCCCAATGAGTTAGGTGAAAGATGGGGGTGAATACTTGTGTGAGTTGCTGGATCAAGAAAGAAAATATGATTCTGAGGCAGAAGCAGATGATGTCACAGTGAAAGAGGGAAGCACAGAAGGGATCTCAAGAGAAGAGGTGTGTAAAGCTCTACAATCTCTTCAGGATGGTAAGGCTGTGGGAGTTGATGTCATAACTGCTGAGATGTTGAAATATGGTGGTGACTCTGTAATTGACTAGTTAACTGAAATTTGCCAGTTGTGCTGAGAGTTAGGAATGGTCCCTCGTGATTGGAAGCATGTGCCCTTGCATATGGGAAAAGGTGATCAGATTGACTGCAAGAACTATAGTGGTATAAGCTTATTGAGTTGCCAGGGAATGTGTTTGGTAAGGTCATTGTTGAAAAAGTATGGGGTCTTGCATTAGAGAAAGTATGGGATGCTCAGAGTGGTTTTATGCCTGGTAAAGGGTGCACTAACCAAATTTTTACTTTATGCATGATGATTGAAAAGTATCTGGCTATTGGTAAGAAAGTTTTGCTGCCTTCATAGATTTAGAGAAAGCTTACAACCGAGTAAATAGGACACTTTTGTGGAAGGTATTTAGTAAATATGGTATTACTGGGAAATCTACTTAATAGTGTAAAAGTCATGTAGGCTGGCAGTATAGCTTGTGTCAGAGTGAATGGTGTTTTATCAAAATGGTTTTCTATTGGTGCAGGAGTCAGACAAGGTTGTGTAATGTCACCATGGCTGTTCAATATATTTATGGATGTGTACGTGCATGATACCAAGATGGACAATACTGGTTTATGTCTTGGTTATATACATGTGTGCAGATTGCTGTATGCTGATGATACAGTCCTGTTGGGGGACAGCAAAAGTGAGTTGCAGAGCATGTTGTCCCGGATATACAAAGTTTGCATGAAATTCAAACTGAGTAAAAATAAGGGAACCAAAGTTATGGTTTTTGAGTGAGGAACTGTTAACACTGAATGTAGTATAAGTCTAAGTGGCACAGTGATTGGACCAGGTGAATGAGTTTGTGTAATTAGGAAGCATGTTTGTCAGGGAGAACAAATTAGATGGTGAAATTAGTAGGCGAGTGAATGCTACATTAAAAGTCATAGCTGCATTAGGAGGTTTTCACAGAAATGATGGGTTCTCAAGAGAGTCCCGCACGGCTGAGTTTGAAAGTGTAATAGTTCCTACTCTGAGGTATGGCAGTGAAAACTGGGTACTACGGAAGAGACATAGGAGTCATTTGTGTGCTGGAGAAATGCATTACTTACAGGGGATTTGTGGCAAGACTTGTTCAGATCATTGAGGAATAAAGATGTGTCGCAGTTGTGAAATGTGAAGCAAATTGTTGTTAGTAAGGTGGAGACTAATATTCTTAGATGGTTTGGTCATGTTAAAAGAATAAGTGATGGGATGCCTACTAAGAAAATTTTTTTGGCCCAAGTGGCAGGAAAGAAAGGCAGAGGAAGGCCAAGGAAGTCATAGGAAGATCAGATTCAGGTGTGTCTTCTTGAGAAAAAGAGTTTTAGTATGAAGTATAGAAGGTTTTGTGTTCATTGGGTGATGGATGTCAGTTAAGCCCGTGTTGTGTGTCAAGATCGGTTTAAATGAAGAAGTTTGATATGGCAACAGTAAGTAAATAATCAGTTAAAAATGTATCTGGTAGTTTGTATTTCTTTGTGGAGCTAACCTCTGAATCTCAGAGAACAGCTTAGAGATATGTATGATATGTATTTATAACACTTCATTAAATCGAAAAAGTGACAGTTGATAATGTTCTTGTGTATTTAGCTTCTGGAACATCCCTCTTTAAGTGTCCAACAATAGTCAGCAAGCATGCTAGAACACCATTTGCTTTCCCTGTTACCTCTTTTTCGTGATCGAGAGGTTTTGAGGAAATCACTTGCCATATTCGTCACTGACACCACAGAGATTCTCGGGGAAGAAATTCAAGTGGGAGTCCAAGAAATCAATTTTAAAGGGACATATTGCACTCAATGTCTTTAAATAAATGTAAGTTTGCCCACAATGTCACGGTAGTTTAGTGCTTTAAAATTTCCTCAAAACTTTTCCTTAACACTTTTGAATGATCTCCATGCTGTTTTTTCAACTTGGCTTAATAAATCCAGCCCTGCCAGCTTTACGATTTACCCGTAAAATTTATAGAAATGCGACTTGTTTTAGGGCAAAAGGTTAATTTTATGGATTTAGTGATTCTCCCAGATTTTTATTTCCTGATGATTTTGCACTCATTATTAAAACTTTTTCTATTTAACTTAATCCATTTAAAATAATGTGACGATGTAAGTTTTCCCACATGTTTTTTAGGTTCATTGTTTTGTGTTATTTCAAACACCAAAGCTGGTGCTGCATGTAAACTGAACTATCCCAGCTAGGTTTGTCTATCTCTCGCTATATTTACCCCTCTTCTCTTTTCATATAATGCATTGTTCGTTCCTGAAGTTGCAACTTCTCAGTTGGCCGGCGTGGCGTGCCGGCACTGGAGCACCAGTCTTTTATTACTCCCAATTTGAAATACTATCTCAGAAGATAATTATTGTAGAAAAAAAATTCAAACGGAATTTAAGTCTGTGGAATTTTTGAGCCCAAACGATACCCAACATGACAAAATTAAACAAAAGCTGCCAGTTTTGTGAAATTAGAAATACATTTGGGGCATGGTTTCGTAACTTCTCTTCTCTGGCAATAAATTTGACCTTACTAAAGAATATGGTATAACAAGAAGTTAAGAAAAAAAGTCCAATGTTCATTTGATGCATGCAGTGCTTCTACATACAATGATTTATTTTGCAGGTAAAAAAAAAAAAAAAAAAAAAACGAAATTAACTTCCTTTGTGAAAAGTTATAATGAACTGGGACTATCTCATCGTTCATCTCTCCTACAGCAACGATGACCTCCTGTGGTTCGTTTTTGTAAACATTTTAGTACATTCCATGACGGCGTGGGGTACAATCATATTGGATTGGGGATCAAATGGTGGAACATCTCTTTAGATGCAAACTTCCATAAAAATAAATTGACTTTATAGATCATAATGATAGCATAGTAATGAGAATTATGTATATTTCTCAATATAAATGTGCCGATAAATTCAAACATCTGTAGGCATATCTATTAAAAGTTGATACTTGATTTGGGTAACATAATTTTTAATAAATATGTTTGCTACATTTAATCAGCATGCATGGTAAGTAATTTAATCGAATATATCGATTTTTTTTTTACGGATTTCAGTTTCTGAAAGTTGGCAGGTATTTAAATCTTAGAATTTTCCATCTTTAATCAAAGCTTTTATTCGAGAACCCACAACAATGTCTTCTTTAATTTTAACATCACTTTTTTGAGGGAGCTTTTCCTTCAAATAAGCAAGCACAGCACCATTTTTATCCACGGCTTTAACAAAGTTTTTAAAAAGCATTAATTTTATATGAAGTTTGGAGGCAGGTAAAAAAATATTTTCAGGGTTGACCAGAGGGGAATGTGCCACATTTTTCTGTCCAGTAGTAAGTGATCCACACTTTGGCCATTCTCTCTTAATGTAATGTTTTTTCTTGTCTCAACTGTCCCACTCGCACAAACAAAAAATTTTTAGTATAGCCGAGTTGCAGCCCAAGTAACAGCATAATGAATTTTAATCACCACAGATGTTCCAATTGTACTTGTCATACTGAATGTTTTCCAAAAGGAATTTCATATTTTTATAAGATTATTATATATTAGCAGCATAAGCTTAACAGCACAGAAGGAAAATTTGTTTCTGTTGTGCAAAAGGACACTTCAAACTAGTTTTAGGGGAGTCAATGAAAAGTCATCACTCTGTTGTCTTATGTTCATGACCAAGAGCATCCATCACAGAGCAAGTATTTTACAGTAAACTAAATTTTCTTGGGAATAAAATTTTTTAAACTCATCCTGCAGTTACGAGAAAAACAAACAAAAAACACTTTATTGTCTAGCTCAAAGAGATTCCAGCCTTTTAGCTTAGGTGCCAAACGTTCGGCCTGTGTTTTGGGCAAATTCAAATCCCGAACAAGATTGTTTACCCATCTTTAGTTAACAGATGTGGCTCAAAAGAAGAGATACCTGCTTCAAAAGCAGAGTAATGTTGTTCCTCATGTTGAACTAGGCTAGCTGCATCATCTTCTACAGTTACGTTTATTAGAGGCTGTGGTATGGGTAAAACCTTATTGTGAGAAACTGGCCTGGTAGCATATGGCAAATTCGGGTGTGTCACTGTGTGTTTGGATTTTCTTGTTATTTCTTCTCTGTTCGTTAAGCAAAAATAAGTCTGATGAATGATATTTGAATTCCCTCCAAACCATGGGAACTGCAAAGCACATATGCCAGGAAACCCTTTACCTATTTTGTCAGACACTTTACACAAGTTGAACAGCAGATATGAGAGGCCCAGTTCTTATCTTGGTCACCTACTTTACAACCAAAATATTGCTCATAGCATTTTTTAACGAGTAGAGTGAAAGTTTGCCGTTGAGCTTTAAATGTCAGTTCCCACCCGCATACACATAACAGAAGGTCTTGGGATGATTTAAATACTTCCTTGACATAATGACACAGTATCAAAGACAACACAGTTGCACAGTAATTTAATCACTAGGTAAAAAGAACTTAAATTCTCACAGTGAATGTCAGCTGACTACTGCATAGGTTGCTCAGACTAGCGACATGTTATATATATACACACACACACACACACACACACACACACGACATACATACAGTGGTTGGACAGAATAATGTGAACACCATGCTTAGAGATGTAACTTTTAATGCAGCTGCGTATGTCACAATATGCAAAGGTATCCACCACTTTTTGGTTGTAATAGCTTTGTTTAGAACCTCAAGGTCCTGTTTAAGTACATTTAAAGTGTCCTGTTGCAAAATTTCTTTCCGGGTGCCGATGAAATGAGCGACCTAATGAACATCAAAAGAGGGCTAATTGTTGGTGGCCGGCTAGTTAGTGCATCCGTGACAAGAGCTGCTAAAGTAGTGAGGGTATCGAGTGCTACTGTGTCTAGCGTCATGATAGCATACCGTGTTCTTGGCAAAACCTCGTCTGTGAAACACAAGAGCGATCAGAAAATGACCCTGACTGATATACATGAGAACATTAAAGAGGATTAATGTATTATTCTCTTAATGTTCTCCTGTCTTTATCAGTCAGATATTATTAGATTAAGGGATCTGCATCTACAGACCTCAGTATCAGCAAAAACAGAGCAGGGAACTGCATAAACAAGATATCTATAGCAGAGCTGCTATTGCAAAACCTCTGGTGGCCTGGGTGACTGCACAACAGTGACAGCAGTGGCACCAGGAGCATACAGCGTGGACTGCCGATGCATGGAAGTATGTAATGTGGTTGCATGAATCCACATTCACACTATTCCCCACCGCAGGACATGTTTGCATGTGGAGAACTCCATCAGAAGCATACAATCCAGACTGTCTGCTCTCAAGAGTGCAGCAGGGTGGTGGTTCTGTCATGCTCTGGGCGGGCATACCGTGGTTTTCAGCAGGTCCCCTGATCACCTTGAAAGGGCAGATGACTGGCAGGGCATGGGCATATGAAATGATTTTGGCCAACCAAGTCCATCCTATGGCTCAGGCATTGTTTCTTGAAGAGGATGCCATCTATCAAGATGATAACACCCCAATTCACAGAGCTCGAAATGTCTAGCCATGGTTTGAGGAACATGAGTACGAACTTTCACACCTTCCTTGGCCTCTCCAATCACCAGATTTAAACTTCGTCGAGCCACTATGGTCCGTGCTGAAAAACAGAGTAGGGTTCCGTTATCCTCCTCCTGCATCTCTTGAAAACCTGGAGCAGTTTCTGCATGAAGAATGGTGTAAAATCGTACTAGCCACCATCCAGGTTTTGTATGTGTCCATTCTAAGGATGATTCAGGCAGTTTTGAATGCCAAAGGTGGTCCCACACCCTACTACGTGTGTAAAACCTTCTTTTCCTAGGTGTTAATTCTTCTGACCAACCTCAATCCCTGTATATATTGGGGGGGAGTAGTGATTACATAACCATTTGTGGTAAAATAGGTCAAATCTTTCATTATACACTGCTGGCCACCCAAAATGTAACACCAAGAAGGACACGAGATAGCAAAGCCAGATTTACTGGACACATAACAACAGATGCAAAGATGAAACGATTGAGCTTACAGGCCCGTGCGACTCGCAGAACACGCAGACATCAATAGTTTGTGTGGCCCCCATGGCTGGCAATAAAGGCCGCTACACCGCGGCAACGAACGAAAGAAGCTTTGGATGTGGGCTTGGGGTATGTCAGTCCAGGCTGCTTCCACACGTTGCCACAGTTCATCAGGCGTAGCCACGGGTGGTGCTTGCCGGGTCACTCTGTTGCCGATCAGCAACCAGACATGTCCAATGGGCGATATGTCGGGAGAACAGGCGAGCCACGGCAGCAGTGACATCTAGTGGGCAGTGAATAATTGTTGCACGATGCATGCCGCGTGCGGGCACGCATTGTCTTGCTGAAATGTGGCCGCTGGCAGGTCCTGCAGGTAAGGGAGAGGACTACAGGCTCCAAAACGTCGGAAATGTAGCGGTGGCTGTTGAGTGTACCGCGATGCGTACCAGCGATGCGTATCAGAGGGGTGCGGGTGTCATATCCAATTGCACCCCAAACCATAACGCCAGGCGACGGACTGGTATGACGATGAATAATGCAGGCTTCATACAGTCTCTCGCCACGGTGGCGCTACACGTGGATCCGACCATCGTGATGTTGCAGGCAGAAGTGGGATTCGTCGAAGAAGACAATGTCCTGCCATTCTGTAGCCTGGTGCAACATTCAACGGCCCACTGCCACCCCACTCGCCGGTGGTGTAACCTCAATGGTAAGTGGAGCAACTGAGGGCGTGCGACAAGTCCCCGCTCCTGCAGACGACGTCGAACGGTACGTGCTGACACAGGTTGTTGCGCAACACACCCTAATTCCTGCACTAACATTTGTGATGTGGCGGTGCGAGCCGTCAATGTCCGCTGCACAACATGCCGGTCCTCTCGTTCGGTGGTGTGCCGTGGCTGCGCCAATCGCTCACGTCGGTCCATCCGTCCTCCTGCACCCACCGAATCCATACTCGCCTCACTGTGGCTGGATGTCGTCCCACATGGGCGGCTATGTCTCGGTACGATAAACCGATGTCGCGATAAGCCAGTATCATCCTCTGTCGAACTCTGAAACGTGCTGGAATGACTGCCATATTGTGACGAGGCATCAGGAAGCTTCCCACGCACAGGTCCGGCAGCACAACACACTTCCACTACTTAGACCCCGCCTTCTGTGCACCCTTCTTATAGTGCTTCTTGGTGGTGTGCCGGGTGCACATTATTTGCATATGATCTGCAATGCTAATCGTTTGCATGTCCACTCGCGGGCGACGCATGCTGCGAATTTCAGGCCAATCAGATGCTTCCTTCTTGGTGTTGCATTTTGGGTGACCAGCAGTTTATTTATTAATAAACTTCATCACAGAAAAACTGTGGGCGATAGAAAAAATATCTGATTGTGTACTTGAATTCATCATGAAAAGTTATCATAGAGGCATGCTCATTGTTCCATGTACAAAAATCGTATTGGCCAGTGTTATTGGCAAAATGGTTAAAAAGTTATTTTAAACTTTAAAAACCTAAAGAAAAATACAGGTATATCTTAAAAGTAGAATAACACCAGAAACACATTACTTAGGAAAACATAAAAGTGTGCTTGGAATATGATTGCAAATGACACCTACACATTCAAAGGTGTTCGGGTTGGTGAGGCAAAACACACAATGAGAATGGAGAATAGGAAAAAAATTAAAGTAATTCTCTACAATCTTGTGCTACCTGACTAAGTACTACTTCTGTCATTAAGAATCCATTGAATACCATCAGCTCATTTTGTTAATACGTGTTCTCTGCTTAGCCTGTGACCAACTGCTTTAGAATGCAGCAAAGCCTCTACAGGCACCTGATTTTTCCCCCTTTCCTTTCCTCTCCTGTTCAGGGTTTTAATAACCACCATGAGCAACTCTATTGGCTATAAGTAGTCGCCCATCCCTAATTTAGAGCCACTGGGTCCAAGAAAGGGACACCATCAGAAACACACCACCCATACCTCATCTGGGGTTTGAATCTGTGCCCACTTGGACAAATGGTCAGAAACCAATGCTTAGGCCACTGCACCACTACACACCTGTTGCATAATCTGTCGTGCAACATGTAAGTGCGTTTTCATTAGCTTTTTTCTAGAGAGTACCAAACTTAGATTTTAGCTATATGTTACTAATCTTGTTACACTTTACAAGATTTATATCTCCCCCCCCCAATATTATTATTACTCTACTGACCATGTGAAAAGACCTAATAACCACATGTAAAGACCTAATGAAATCCCTGCCAAAGAAAATGATAGGTCTAAATTTGGCATATTGTGATCTGCCAGTTTTGTTCTTTAACCAATCCCTCCTCAATGAAAGTCTCATTAGGTGGTCTTATACATCTGATAAGACTTTCACTGCTTTGCTAGTTACTTAGCAAGCTTTCTTGCCTCACCAATTGGTACACATATCTCTGTTACAGGCAGCAAATGATAGCCATTACCTTGTCTACTATTCAACATGTAACATAAAAAAACTCAAAAATTACATCCCCCTGAAGCAGGAATCGAATTTCTATTTGTGTAACAGCATGCTGTCGGGAGGTGCAGGTTCAGTTTCCCACTGCAGGGCGATGTAATTTTCAAGTTTTCTGAAGTTAAGTTACATGTTGAACAGTAGGCAAGGCATGAGCTATTCTATTTGCTGCTTTAAAAACCCTGTAGATTTCTTAACACTTATCCTCATTCTAAATTCTTTGCACATCTTGTTCAGGTGATTAAATATAATCTGCAGTTTACTAACACTATAAGATGTTAAAACCAAATCATTATCAAACAGCTGATATTACAGCTTCCTATTTCAATACCATCACAAAGTTGCTTTTTACAAGTTTATCCTTTTACAAGCTTATCCTTTTACAAGCAGAGATACAACCTCTGGCTGATTGTTCTGTTTTTTTAAAACCATAAATTGACCTGGCAATTCCATTTAATCTTAGATGGTGATATGAGTCTTTAACCCTCAAAAGAAAAAAACGGGAGGGGGGGGGGCTATCCACACACATAAAAATTAAAAACTATGGTCTATGCAGCTTACATTCTGGCTGTACACACAGGTTAGTCTTAAACCACTTTTCAGTATTTTCCTCAAGCCTAACTGCTTCTTCAAGACTTCAAATGTAAAGGTTTTTACTGATTCCAGTAACTTGCCTACTTCCCTTTAACTTAACATCCTGAACAACTTGTCCCTAGGGATCCTGTCAGAAGTCTTCTCAAACCAGCAACAACCTACATATATTTGTTCAAATCTTTTCAGAAAGCCATGTGAGTACAAATACACTGAAGTGCCAAAAGTCGTGGGAAAGCAGTATGCAAATTTTTAACTGGTGCTGCCGTCGTATAAAGCCTCCAACTCACGTCATGATTTTATCGGTTGCGAGGTGTTATCTCGTGAGTCAGGTTGAACAACTGCCAATAGGATTATGTCAGGCTGATGTGAATTATCTGAGTTGGAACCAGACGGATGTGGCATTCAATTTTCAAAGTTGTGTGAACATTCAACATTCCTTGATCCACGGTGTCCTGTGTGTACCAAGAATAGCTCATGGAAGGCATTATCACCCACCGTGGACAGTGCAGTGGCTGACCACAGGTGCTGAATGACCGTGACCAGCTGCATCTGACCAGGATTGTCCATGCTAACAGAAAGCTACACTGGCTCAAATAACATCCACATTCAATGCAGGAGGTACCAGAAACATATCCATCAGGTCAGTGTAGCGTAAGTTAGCATCCATGGGGTATGGGAGCAGAAGACCCACCAGAGTACCTTTGTTAACACCACGACATCGGACACAGCGCCTCACCTGGGCTTGTGAACATGGTAATTGGACCCTGGAAGACTGGCAACATGTGGCGTGGTCCGATGAGTCACTCTACCAGTTGTTAAGAGCTGGTGGTAGGGTTCGGGTGTGGCGCAGACCCCATGAGGTCATGGACCCAAGCTGTCAACAAGGCACTGTGCAAGTTGGTGGTGGTTCCATACATGTGTGGAGTGTCTTTACGTGGCATGGTTTAGGTCCTCTGGTCTTTGTAAACACGTCGTTAACCGGTAATCGCTTTGTTGCTCTGCTGGGTGACCATTTGCAGCCGCCCTTCATGTACCCCAACAGCGATGGAATTTTCCAGGTGGACAGTATACTTGGTCATCAGATTCAAGTTGTCCAAAATTGGTTCAAGGAGCATTCTGGACAGTTCCAACGGATGGTGTGGCCACCATGTTTGGCCAACATGAACCTGATAGAGCACTTATGGGACGTGGTGGAAAAGTCCATTCACACCCAAGATCCTGCACCTACAAATACCAGGGTACAGTGTGTGGCTGTTCAGATGACATGGCTCAACATCTTTCCAGAAGTCTTCCAGCCACTTGTGGAATTGATGCCACATCGAGTTGCTGCTCTTCACTGGGCTAGAGGAGGTCCTACATGATATTAATTACATATCCCATGACTTTTGGCACTTCAATGTATATTATCCTAACATGTACCACTCCTAGTTAGTTCTCTCTCATGACTATGAGGGATACTATCATTGTCCATTTGAATAAGGAAAAGATGATCTCACAGAATGAAAGAAATATCATGTTATCAGCCTGCTGTATGTTCCAGGGAAAGTGTTAGAAACAGTACCTGTGGATATAAGGTACCAGGCCTTACATCAGAGAACGTGCAGGACGTACAGAGTAGTTTTATTCCTGGTAAGTGCTACACTTACCAAATTTGTGTGCTGCGTATGATGACTGAAAAGTATGTAAGTTGGTAAGAAAGTTTTTGCTGCCTTTGTAGATTTGGAGAAAGCTTATGACCAAATAAACAGGATACTTCTGTGGAAGGTCTTGAATAATTATAATATAGCTAGGAATGTGCTTGAATCTGTGAAAGCTATGTGTGCTGGTAGTGGAGGATGTATGTTAGTGAATGGTATTTTATTGAAGTGGTTTCCTGTTGGTGCAGGAGTTAGTCGTGTAACATCACCATGGCTGCTCATTATGTTTATGGATGCATTGCATGCATGATACCAAAATAAATAATACTGGTTTGTCTTGGTAATTCTCTTGTGTGTTGATTGCTATATGCTGATGATATGCTGATGACACAGTCCTGTTGGAGAGCAAAAGTGAGCTGCAGAGCGTATTGTCCTGGATCTACAAAGTTTGTGTGTGATTCAAGCTGAGCATAAAATAAGGGGGTGGGGATATATAATTATGGGTTTTGAGCAAGGAATTTGTTAGTACTGAATGCAAGATAGCCTAAATGGTACAAAGTTAGACTAGATGAATGAGTTTGCACATTCAGGGAGCATGTTTGACAGGAAAGACAGATTGGATGGTAAAATTAGTAGGTGAGTGAATTCAGCTTTTGAAGTCATAGCTGCCCTAGTAGGATTTCACAGGTCTGATGGTTTCTCAGAATGGTCTTAAATGGTTGTATGTGAAAGTATAATTGCTCCTATCCTGATGTACAGTAGTGAAACCTTTGGGTTCTGCAGAAGAAATGGGTGTCATTTATATGTGCTGGGGGGGTACATTACTTACGGGGGTGGTAATACTGGTTCTGTGAGGGTGTAAGACTGGTTGCGAAGCAAAATTTTGTTAATTGGTTGGAGACTAATATTTTGAGTGGTTTAGCAATGTTGAAAGCATGACTTATGAGTTGCTAACTAAGAGAATTAATTCAGCCTAAGTGACATGAAAAAGAGGTAGAAGAACGCTGAGGAAATCGTGAGAGGGACTGCAAAGGTAAAGATAATAAGTATGAAGTACAAAAGGTTTCGCATGAGACATGTGATGGATGTCAGTGAAGCTCGAGTTTTGTGTCAAGATCAGTGTAAATTAAGTTGTTTGATACATCAACAGTAAGTAAAACTTTATGCCATCAGTAACTTTAATTTGGCAGATGATAACCTTTTTCGAGGTGCTAACCTCCAAATTTCAGAGAACAACTTAGTGGCATAGTTGTATATCATCATCATCATCATTGTCAACCATTATCAATCCACTGCTGGATGAAGGTCTCCCCAAGTTTCCTCCACAACGGTCTGTCTTGTGCCAGTCTCCTCCATGTCACCCCTGCAATACTTTCGAATTTCATCCACCCATCTCCCATGTGGTCTTCTTCTGGGTCTTTTCCTGTCCCTTGGAATCCAATCTAAAATTTCGGCTGTCCATCGATGATCTGTCCTTCTGGCAGTATGTCCAGCCCATTGCCATTTCAGGGATTTAACTCTGATCATGATGTCTTCCACTCTTGTCATTTTTCGGATCCACGAGTTCCTCTTCTTATCTCTCCTGGTTACACCAAGTATGCACCTCTCCATGCTACTTTGAGTTGTCTGCAGCCTTTGTATGTCTCTTTTAGTTAAGGTCCACGTCTCTGCACCATACGTAAGCACTGGAAGGATGCATTGATCAAACACTTTTCTTTTAAGACATAATGGCATATTGCTCTTGAAAATTATGCTGTTTCTTCCAAAAGCTCTCCAGGCAAGTTTTGTACGCCGATTAATTTCTTCATCAATGTGACCCTCACTTGATATCTGCTGTCCAAGATAAACGTACGTGTCTGTTATCTCCAGCTTTTCTCCATCAATCGATAAATCTTCATTTCTTGTAAAAGCATTGAACATCACTTTTGTCTTCTGAAAGTTCATTTTTAATCCCACTTCTTTACTCTTGTCAGCAAGTTCCTGGATCATACTCTGCAGCTCTGATGGGGTAGTTGCAAAAATGACTATGTCATCAGCAAAACGAAGGTGGGTTAGATAATCTCCATTAATCTTTATCCCCTTGTTTTCCCAGCTCAGCGACTGAAAAACACCCTCCAATGTGGCATTAAAGAGCTTCGGAGATATGGTGTCACCTTGTCTCACTCCCTTTCCAATTTTTACGTGTGTTGTATTTTCAAACAACCGAATCTTTGCACTTGCATTTTCATAGATGTTATTAATAATATTAATGTATGCATCTTCAATACCGCAGGTTTTCAGAGCCATTGTAACTGCTGATGGTTTCACCGAATCAAAGGCTTTTTCATAATCGTTAAAAGCCATGCACAATGGAAGTTCATATTCCCTCGCTCTTTCAATTAGTTCTCTCAGTACGTGGATATGATCTATTGTGCTGTAGCCACTCCTGAATCCAGCTTGTTCTCTCGGTTGAGCCATGTCCAGTGTTCAGTTGGCATGGGAAACTGTAAAAGTGTCTTGGTTCTTGATGACTGGCATATTTCAAGCACAATATCAATTTACAAGATGGAGAACACGGATGACTAAAATATTTATCGTGGAATCCCTGCAATTAATGTGCGCTGGGTAAAGTTTACACAGACATAATAGCCAAGAATTTCACAGGAGGAGGAAAATCAGCTGAACGAAGAACAATGTGGATTATAGGAGTGGTATATACAACTATAATCCTCATTGTTCTTCGTTCAGCTGATTTTCCTCCTCCTGTGAAATTCTTGGCTATTATGTCTGTGTAAACTTTACCCAGCGCACATTAATTGCAGGGATTCCACGATAAATATTTTAGTCATCCGTGTTCTCCATCTTGTAAATTGATATTGTGCTTGAAATATGCCAGTCATCAAGAACCAAGACACTTTTACAGTTTCCCATGCCAACTGAATAATCCCACCTAACTAAAAAAGAAATGTATGTTGCTCCATTATGCTCAACTAATTCCCTGTTAACTTTGTTAATACCTACTGCTATACTATTCTTGAGAGATGAAACAATCTCCCATACTTCATAGGCACTAATTGTTGTTCAATTCTTATTGCATCTATATAGCTGTCAGCTGCTTTTCCACTTTTACTTGGATTTTCATTCAATAAACTTTTAAGGAATTCAGTATATTCTCCTGTAATAAAAGAAGTTCCCTGTCTTTGTAAAGTAAATCTTGAAACATATTTCTCCCCCCTTTTTTTTTTGGCAATACTTTTTAGGGTCATTTAAAATTCCACTTCTATGCAATACCTAAAATCTTTCCATAATATAACTTTACCATTCTTAATACTCAGTTTTGTCTTTAGGTGGGCTTTTTTATTTGCCATTCAGTTAGCACTTTTGATCTATAGCATACAACTTTATATAGGCTTTTTTTTTCCTTTAATAGCTTTACTCATTTCTGCTAACCACCAAAAGAGCTTCAAGCCCTCCTATTTTTACATACTACCATCCCAGTGCCTTCATTTCATTCTCAGCTATGCATCTTTAAAACCTTTTCCTTTCCACTCATGCTCTGTATTTTCACAAGACTTTTTTTTTTTTTCAATTTTAGTATTAGTTTCCAGAAATGTTATCACATCTGTATGCTTAGCTTGCCCATGTATTTTAGTACCTTAGATGGCTTCTTCACTATATACCAGTGAATTCTAAAAATAATGCAACCAAAAATTGTTAACTGCTGATCTCAAAGCCTTTGTAGTTCTTAATAATATTTGTTAAAAACTTTTCCTTAAGAACAAAATCCCTCATTCCTCAGTTTTATTTTATCTGTTTCTGTATTCTTTCCACCAAGTAAATGTGTTACTGTGGTGATAGATTTAGTTTAATTTGTATTTTTCTTCTATATTTCTTTGAAAAAAATATAAGAGTATATCAAAAAATGTCACCCACAAAATGTAGAACCAGAAAAACATTGACTGTTTTACTCTTTCTCTTCTTCCTATTCAGTAGGATTTCTGAGATTGCAGCTTGTTCTTAGCTAACCTGAATATTTACTTTTAAGACCCAAAAAACATCATTTTGTAGTTCAAGAGCATTTTGCATTATTTTGCTTACAGTAATGAAAATTTCACACGTATGATTTATTACATAATTTACATTAACACTCTGTTAGATCTTTCTGCTGAACATCAGCCTTGTTCACACTGGTAACAAGTATTCATGTGGTGGACATCATTTCTGTAACTGTTGCCAGTAGAGATTTTCAAACAATCAAAATGTTAAGAAAATAAAAAATTTTAAAAACCAAAAATTGTACATTTTTGATGACTTTATAAGTGAGAGAATTATGGTAAGGAATTGAATCAATAAAAGATAAATAAGATTTCTGCAGAGGAGATAGGTGGCACACTTATTGTTTGGCATCAAACTTTTTCGAAAGCCTGGTGACAATTCTAAAAGTAAACTAAGGGTTTGTAGCTATTTTGTGGATGATGTCATATTTTTTTTTTTTTTTTTTTTTTTTTTTGTAATGAGTGGGGATCATTGCAAGTGACACTGGCATGATGAATGAGTGATTTTAAAGCAGCTGCAAATTTATAAGAAAGAGCTGTTTTGGAGTAAAATGGAATAATGTTTATGATAGAGGTGGATTTTCTATGGACAGATCTATAGAGTTGGTTATTGATTCTAGGAATTCATTCTATTACGTGAAATGCCTTTTCTGCCAGTTCGTTTGCTTTTTGTATGGTGGTGATCAACATCAATACTAAAACTTTTGCGAACTTTCAGAATTTTATTTTTCACATGAAAATTTTAGAATCTTCAAAATTCAGTTTGGAACTTTTTAATTTTGATGACAAATTGGTCCTTGTGTGTCTGCCGCTCACCTAGTGAAGCATGTGATTTAGAAGTGGATTTGAAAGATGGAAACAGGTCAGTGAATGAAATACGGGATTACACCATTGTACAATACAAATTTCGAAGATGTGAATCTGTTTATTGGTGTTAAGCCGCCCCGGTGGCGCAGTGGTCTAAGGCGTTGGCCTCTGATCATTCGTCCGTAAGGGGTCCGGGTTCGAATCCCGGTCAGGCATGGATGTTGTGTTTGTCTTACGGCACTGGCTCTCTCCCTTCCCTGGAACCAGTGACCCTAAATTAGGGACGGGCGACTGCTTATAGCCCATTGAGTTGCTCACGGTGGTCGTTAAACCTCCAATCAAAAAAAAAAAAAAAAAAAAAAAAATTATTGGTGTAAATATGACATGGACGTTAAGTCAGATAATATCCGAAAACTTGAAAATTTCGTCGTCCTGGAGCGGGAATCGAACACGCGTCTTCTGGATAGCTCCCGAATATGCTAACCACTACACCACCCAGAACAACCAAGTTTCAAGTTTCCAATTAATTTGAATATAACCATCACAGGATTCGCTAGTTGAAGCAACCGGCATTCATATATAGTGAATCTGCAGTTTTAGAATCCATTCCCATGATTGCCCGGAGGTACAGAATATCAATGAATGAAATTATGGGATTACACCATTGTACAATACAAATTTAGAAGATGTGAATCCTCCGTTTGTTGGTGTAAATATGACATCGATGTTAAGTCAGATAATATCCGAAAACTTGCAAATTTCGCCGTCTGGAGTGGGAATCGAACCCACATCTCCCAGATAGCGCCTGCATACGCTAACCACTGCACCACCCAGAACCTTCAGATTCACTATAAATGAATGCTATTTGCTTTGACTAGCAAATCCTTTGATGGTTGTTTTCAAATGAATTGGAAACCTTGAAATTTGGTCGTTCTGGGTGGTGTAGTAGTTAGCATACTCGGGCGCTATCCGAGAGACACGGGTTCTATTCCCTTTCCAGGATGATGAAATTTTCAAGTTTTTGGATATTATCTGACTTAACATCCACATCATATGTACACCAATAAACGGATCCACATCTTTAAAATTTGTATGGATACTGGTTTTGGATCTTATCATGTGACAGACAGTTTGGCCTAAAATTGCTTTATATCAGAGAGTAAATTAGATATTTAAAATGTGAGATACATGACGCATTTCTAATTAAACAACTTAGGCACAATTTTGTCCTTTCCCATTTCCAAATAAAGCAACCTACCTGGCACTACACCTCCCTGTCATCTTGTGGCAGAATAATATGTTCAAGAGTGTGCATGAGAAAAAGATTATGAGTATGAAGTACAGAAGGTCTTGTGTATGTTGTGTGATGGATGTCAGTGAAGCGTGAGCTGTGTGTCAAGATTGCTGTAAATGGAGACATTTGATACACCAACAGTTAGTAAATAATCAGTTAAACATTTATCTGGAAGATTTTCTGTCTTTGTGGAGCTAGCCTATGAATATGAGAGAACAGCTTAGTGCGATTGATTTGAATTATCTTTCTTAACAATTTTGGGGGATTGTTTAAAATGTCAATGGTTCACGCCACTGTGTCAAGCATAATTGTGCTACAAAGTACATGTTGAGGAAAGGATGCAATAAAACACCATTGAGTCAATATGAATCAATGCTGGAATTCTGCAGATTCACCCTGCTACCCTGGTCTTGAAGCCAAATGTTTTTCTGCCACCATCAGTTGTCACATTTGTCAATTTTTCCCTGCTCATTTCCAGGAAAATTAATTTCAGTGCATTTAAGAATAAAACTTTGCTAGAACAGTGTCATTGAAGCTACCTAAACTAACTAGCTCTTCATGAACATTATAATTCAATAACAATGGCCAGATTAATTTGATTAAATATCAATTGTACAGCATCTAATATGCCATTACTTTCATTTATTGCTACATTGTAACAATTAAATACTACACAGAAATGTAAACTGTTCAAATATATTTATTCCCAATTTCACTTTCCTCATGTATGTAGGCAAGTGGCCTGATGTCCCGAAAAGAGTGCTTTCTTATCCAGACACAGATCTTCAGCTACAAATAATAAACACTTTAAGAATCTATAAATGTTTCCTTGTTTTGAAGTTATTTTCATCTCTACATAACTAGTGGAAGTGCTTCAACTGCTTTGATTTGCAATTTTAATTTATTGAACAGTCAAAAAGCTTTCAGCTGTTTCATTTATTTTATTTATTTATTGAAATTTACTGATTGATCCTTGCATATTTCTTCATGCTTATCTTGTAATGATGTCTGATACTGTATTTTTCATTACTGAAATATTTCTCTGGAGTATAAGACAAACAGGCTTTCCTTCACTTTCAATAAAGAAGTAATTTCTGCTTCATTCATCATTAAAAAGCTTGTTTTTGTCACTAACTTCGCAGTTATTTAATGCCACACTTCAAATTATTTCCCCTCAATATGTAACAAACCACTTAGTACATTTATATACACTGCCAGACAATTGCTAAGGATGGATGACAATAGCAACTATAGCAACCATAAAATGTAAGGCAGGAAAATGTGAAAATTAGCATAAGTGCGGGATACAGTAAGACGTGTTGTGCGTATGCAAATTTTGAATTGCCGAACTTGTTCGTGACGTCATAGCGCTGATAAGAGATGTAAAGGATTTGACGCATATTGACCGTTGTTCAAACGCAAAGTTGAAAGGGAAAGAATCAATTGACGAACTTGCAATTTTCAGTATGTCTTCCCGACATCAGCTAGATGATTTTACTCGTGGCCGTATTATTGGCAAGATTGAAGAAGGGCGAAAAATAACAGATGTTGCCAGGGAGTTCGACGTCAGCCACAGTGTTGTTTCAAGGCTTTGGAAATCATTTCAAACAAATGGAGAGTGTAGCAAACGTCACGGGGGAGGTCATGTTCGCAGTACGACACCTGCAGAAGATCGGTACATAGTGCTATCAACAAAAAGACACCGGCGCAGCACAGCTAGTGAGGTAGCAAATCAGTTTATGGCTGCTACTGGCAAGCGGATCTCCCGAAAAACTGTTGCCAGACGTTTGCATGAAGGAGGACTATACGCCAGCCGTCCTGTTGTGTGCATCTCATTGTCCAGACGTCACTGTACCGCCTGTTTGCAATGGTGCCATCAACATCGCAATTGGACTGATAACGACTGGTCTGCTGTCCTCTTCTCAGATGAGAGTAAATACAGTCTATCGTCTGATTGTCGACGACAACTGATCTGGCGTGATAGTGGTACTGCATATTGTCCAGCAAACATACAGGAAAGGGACCGATATCCGACATGTAGTGTCATGGTATGGGCGACATGATATCCGACATGTAGTGTCATGGTATGGGCTGGCATCATGATCAATGGCCATACGTCCCTCTATGTGCTTCCAACTGGGACTATGACTGGCCAACGATACATTAATGATGTTCTGCTATCTCATGTTCGCATGTTCCGTGCTGCTGTCGGTGATAGATTCATTTTCATGGACGACAACACAACATGTCATCGAACAGTCGCTGTCCAGGAGTGTCTTGAGAGCGAGGATATTCAACGCCTCGTACAGCCAGCACGTTCTCCAGATCTGAATCCCATTGAAAATGTGTGGGATGCTTTGGGGAGGAGTCTTGCTGGTCGCCAATGCCCTCCAATAAACAAGGACACCCTCATCCGTTCACTGACAGAGGAATGAGATAAATTACCCCAACAGCTGCTTGATAATGTTGTGCAAAGCATGACACGACGTGTGGAATCTTGCATCGCCCTCCATGGTGGCCATATCCCGTATTGACATCTTACGCCGGAACGCCTGCGGACGGTAATTGCATTTTTTTCAGGTTTACGTATTCTGCACAAAATGGCCTGTTTGTCCCAGGAACACGTTCCAAAGCCTTCTGGATTTCAGAGCACAATAAATTGTCTTTTCTTGTAATGCCCTGGCATTCTGACATTATTTTATTTCACTTGGCATCCAACCACACTTACTTTTTTATGCGCTATATAGCCGTTTATGATCCGTCCTTAGCAATTGTCCAGTGTACTAATTATACACAATAGCAACTGAATGTATACATATATGGCTGTACACTGAACAAAGGTTTGACATGTGTGCGTAATGCTGAAATAAATGCAGAGACTCCAACTACTACGGATTCTCTGTAGTCATTAGAAAATTGTCAGTCCACTATAGATTACGAAAAGCATTGGATATACTACAGAAATCAAAAATCTCAGTGAAATGACCTTTTTAACGATGTGCGTAAAGTTTATTTTCATGTTTTCTAGATTTTAACATTCATTAAACATTTTGGAAAGTGTTTCTTGAATGTGTTCAATACTGTTGCATTTCTTTTATGATTTTTCAATATATTTTGGATGTCTGAGCATCTTTGGTCGTGCAAAAGAGTTATATCGTGGCCCTTGGAATCCCGGAAATGCCTGACATTTAAGTTCCCTTTCCAGAGCTGGGAAGTCCTTAATCTTTGGCATTTTTGCATGAAGTCCAGGAGTAGTACTAAAATTCTTTTCTGCTATGAATACATTTTTATCATTCAATGCAGGGCACGGTGTGTGATAGTCGGGTGATATGACTCTGGAAACAAAAATCGGTCATTAATGTCACTTGTCACTAGATGGCGCGACGAACGTGTGGGCCGATGATTTGATACAACCTATGCTTTCTTATGGTAGGATGTGGCAGAAACATTCGTATTTTACAAATGCTATTTTGCTTGGAATTAATAAAACAATAACCTGGAACGCTTTGCAAACATGCACTTTTGTGCCTGTCACATGGAATTAGTCAAATAAGCGTTATGAATATATTTTTTTGGCCACAGAGTGAGTACTGTAACGTGAAGATTTCTAAGCAGACGATGCTGAGTTTTTTACTGAGGCAATAGGGAATAGACCCTTTATCGTGAAAAAAATTGTACTTCTTGTAAAATGAGATGGTGCTGTACATTCGGAGGAGCAATTTTAACATGGTAGAGACACGAATTTACTTTTGAGCAGTAACAAACTCCATTTGGGAACATTATTTCATGACAACAATCATTCGTCCGCCTCATAACAACTCTGCCATTATCATACATACCTCCTTGTCACAACCCCCAACGTCCCTAGTAATTCTTTATTATGTGACAGTTGGGTCAATAAAGGTTGATACAAGTTCTTTATATGCTGCATAACCTGTTCGATAACCTATAGTTTGGTACAAAACTCTTTCGCCCATACCTAAAACAGAACTGAACAGATTCTAGTCTGACATTTAGCTACACTATAAATTTATCTCCTGTTAAGTAAAAACAGAGTTGATGTACTTCTGTATAGAAACTTCAAATTTTCTGGAACTCCATGCAATATAATTACACAAAGTAATAAATAAAAAATGCTCAAGATAAATACCGATTTTGCTTTGATGAAATCATAAACACCATATAATCCCATGATGGTTGGCGTGAATGATTGGCCCACAACTCCTGAACGCCCCCTGGCGAGCTGTGACATTAACAGTCCATTTTTCAAACTGTTGACAGCATGGATAGTTGTATCACCTGACTTATCATACACCATGATGCAGGAAAAAAAAACTACATTTTTATTTTTTTCCATTCTTTTTGGGGTTTAAAGGCGACCATGAACATCAACAACTTCCTGTCAGTGTAATAAAAACATATATTGATTTTTGTGGTAAACTAAAAAAAATATATATTGGAGCCATTTAGTGTTTCTCACAAAATGTCTTCAATTTATGGACACAAATTTTATGTAAGAAAAAAATTTCACTTTTTTATGAATTCACACTGTCACCTTGGTGCTCTGGCAGTTTGTTTTTTCACCAAGCATGTAATACAATTTGATTCATTACTACTGCAAAATGCTAAAAACTATGGATTTTTTTAGTTTTCACTATTGAAAAAAGCTAAAAACTACAGATTTTTTTAGTGCTTGCTACTGAAAATTTCCAATCAGGGTGGAAGTCTCTGTGAACAATGTACGGGTTGAAGCTATGATGACAGTACAGCTGATGTTCTCTGCCGTGGCTGGAGGACATAATCAAAGAACAGAAGAACCACTGCCCTTTTTATGTAGCTCCTTCTCCTTGTGCACAATTACATCAGTTTGGATGAATGAGATTGGTCAGAGCATACAGGGTTACAAAGACTAACAACTGTGCATGCATCAATAAAATATGTATAATTTGAGCTGCTCTTGTGTTAATTTTCATATGAAGTTGTTGATCAGTTGGCCACAGGCTACACAAAATGCATTTGCTGGCCACAGGTACTCACCTATCCCTGATATTCTAAAACATGTGAGAGAAAATAAGTATCAATAATGGAATATGATTTTGAGAGCCATAACAAATGGTGAGAAAAACCATTTTAGGGCATCAAGAAAGCCTATTATCCAGCCAGCTGGAGAGAATAAGTGTTAACAGCATGTTAACTGAATGGCAGCCCATACCTAGACGTTGTAAACAAATAAAAATAGAGATGTTCTTTTAACACCCCCCCCCCACTTGTCGGTATTGAAAATAATGCTCCGGTTGCTTGTTTTTTATGGACCTTAACTAAAAGAGACATACAAAGGCTGCAGACAACTCAAAGCAGCATGGAGAGGTGCATGCTTGGTGTAACCAGGAGAGATAAGAAGAGGAACTCGTGAATCCGAAAAATGACAAGAGTGGAAGACATCATGATCAGAGTTAAATCCCTGAAATGGCAATGGGCTGGACATACTGCCAGAACGACAGATCATCGATGGACAGCTAAAATTTTAGATTGGATTCCAAGGGACAGGAAAAGATCCAGAAGAAGACCACATGGGAGATGGGTGGATGAAATTCGAAAGTATGCGGGAGTGACATGGAGGAGACTGGCACAAGACAGACCGTTGTGGAGGAAACTTGGGGAGACCTTCGTCCAGCAGTGGATTGATAATGGTTGACAATGATGATGATGATGATATACATATGTAACAGTTCTAGATCTAAATTGTTTATTCCCTGTAGGTGTGTTTTTGTTTATGTAAATTCTGTTTTGTACTTCTTAAGTAGGTTTTTGTTTACATGATTAAATATACTAAGAGTACCGTGTTTTGAAAATATCATGGTGTTAGGTTTTAACACATCTTTTGAAAAACAAAGTGTGTCCTTATCGTGACACCTTTTTTTTTTTTTTGTTTCTCCAATTTGTAAACATATTTCCATATCTATAATTTGGACTCAAAGAATTCTTGTATCAAATAGCACTAACCATGAGGATGATTATTCATGCTGTGTCATTTTTATCTAATGCGGTTTTCCTTCTAGGTGTCATAATTTTTTTTTCACATAATTAGTTTTTCTTGGTATCATCATCATTGTCAACCATTATCAATCCACTGCTGGACGAAGGTCTCTCCAAGCCTCTTCCACGACGGTCTGTCTTGTGCCAGTCGCCTCTATGTTACTTCCACATACTTTTGAATTTCATCCACCCATCTTCCAATGTGGTCTTCTTCTGGGTCTTTTCCTGTCCCTTGGAATCCAATCTAACATTTCGACTGTCCATCGATGGTCTGCAGTATGTCCAGCCCATTGCCATTTTAGGGATTTTACTCTGACCATGATGTCTTCCACTCTTGTCATTTTTCTGATCCACAAGTTCCTCTTCTTTTCTCTCCTGGTTACACCAAGCATGCACCTCTCCGTGCTGCTTTAAGTTGTCTGCAGCCTTTGTATGTCTCTTTTAGTTAAGGTCCACGTCTCTGCACCATACGTAAGCACTGGAGAGATGCATTGATCAAACACTTTTCTTTTAAGACATAATGGCATATTGCTCTTGAAATTAAAATTATGCTGTTTCTTCCAAAAGCTCTCCAGGCAAATTTTATACGTTGATTAATTTCTTCATCAATGTGACCCTCACTTGATATCTGCTGTCCAAGATAAACGTACGCATCTGTTATCTTCAGCTTTTCTCCATCAATCAATAAATCTTCATTTCTTGTAAAAGCATTGAACATCACTTTTGTCTTCTGAAAGTTCAGTTTTAATCCCACTTCTTTACTCTTGTCAGCAAGTTCCTGGATCATACACTGCAGCTCTGATGGAGTAGTTGCAAAAATGACTACGTCATCAGCGAAAACGAAGGTAAGTTAGATAATCTCCATTAATCTTTATCCCTTTGTTTTCCCAGTTCAGTGATTGAAAGACATTTTCCAAGTGCCAGCGTGGTGAGTTATGGCCAAACCCCTCCAAAATGACTCCACAACTTCTTGGTATATACATTTCTAAAAGACTGAAAAAATTAATTTTGTTTTTAGTAGTGGGATCTATGTGTGAAACTTACCTCTCATCTTTTCTGCTGCATGATTCAAAGTTTTACTTGTGACTGGCATAAATATTTTATTCTGTGCAATTTAGTAAATCTTTATTTGTATTTTCAATGCTAAAAGTCATTTTGTAAATTATTTTCGCAACCAAGAGCTGTAGTAATAAGCGAAACGTTTCATTCATTACTGAACATTTTTGTATGCAAAATTTTCCCTCGACAGACATAAGTTTAAATATGTTGTGTGGTGTTATCTCAGTTTCAAATTGTGAAAACTCTTTATTAACATCAGCCAGTTTTGGTTGTACCTGGTAAAAACCATTGGAGAGAAATGGTGAAGGCCTTTGTCTGTCAGAGAGTTAACCAAATGAGGCTCACAAGAAAATCTGCATCAATGTAATTCATATAATGTCCATGGAAATCAAAGAAGAATTATTCCTCATAAGTACATAGAATATTCATATAATTGTTCATGCAGTAATCAGAATATGACTCTGAATTGCCTAGTTTACTGTTTACCATGTACCGTCGTATCAGAAAAGTAAACAATTACATCACCCTGGAGCAAGGATTGATCCCACATCTCCCGATTTCCATTCAAGCATGCAATCTATTACATCACCCAGGACAACGAAGTTCTAACTAAATGAAGCTTAGCAACTGCCACCTAGGAATCTCAACAACTTTAGATTCTTGCTAGTCAAAGCAAATCCTGCTTCATTGTAACATGCTAAATCACCAGTACCTCAGATATGGAAATCAAGGAAGAAATATTCCTGGAAATTCATGGGAAAATTATAGGCTTCTCATACTAACCAATTTTACTGTATAAGTTTAATCCTTTTTAGCCATATATACTCATAGAAAGATTTTCTGCAGTTGAGAACAAACTCCCTAGCATTTAAGTTTCTTTTTTTTTTTTTTTTAGACTGCTGCTGTTATTTGTATTTCACAAAGTTTGACCAATAAGAAGAGTAAAAATTTCATTAATTTTCATTGGCCCACTTTGTTCAAAATAGTCCATTTCTCCAATAAATTTATGTAGGTCAGGATTAACATATTTTTTTTATTAATAATCTAAAGCAACTTTTATGGGAATTTTACTAGGAAATTTTTTCATTAATAGCAAATTTTTGGAGAAAACTCTTCTTCTTCAGGCTGTCTTGTTGTTGTCACTTTTTACTTGTCACTATCACGATTACGGTTTACCTTGACGGTTACGGTTAACCTTGACGGTTTAGGTTATTTTTCAACAAATCCTGCCAGATGTTAGGCAGGGAAAATCCTTTGTAGTCATTGATGATGGAATTTTGATTTTTCTCAATCTCTATTTCTTCTTTCAGTTTTCTTTTTAGGAAATTGCTTTGGAAACTGATTACTTTAAGGGAATTCCAATCCATGCTGTGCCCAGTTTCTCTAACATGCCTATCTAATCCAGTCTTGTTGGAGCAATTTTTTATAGCTGCTTTATGCTCAGCTATACGAGTTTCTAGTCTGCGACCTGTTTCACCTATGTAAGATAGTCCACAACTAGAATTTACTTCATAAACTACTCCTTGCATTTTTAAAATATCTTATCATTTTTTTTTTTTTATGTTGAGTTATAGTTTTAATTTTTTTTTCTATGTTGAGTTGTAGTACATCTTTTTATTCAATGGCAATCATGATTTTAAAAAAAGAAGTGCTTTTTTGACAAAAAAACAGATTGCACGATGTTGTTTTTTCATTTTAATTTTAAGGGAATTACTAGGACAAATTATATTATCATTTGTCAAATTTTTAGGTTAAATTCCAACTCGTTGTCAAGACTGACTCAAGAGAGTAAGTAGGTGTTGCCACTGGTGTGTTGATGTCCAGCCTTTCTGTTCTTTAATTGTGGCTCCTCTTTTTTCAATTTCCACACCTTCTTCCAACTTTCTTTTCACAGAGTGCTACTGATGTAGTAGAATTTTTATGAAATACAAGTTATAATAAGTTTAAAACTTTAAAACATGCTTAAGTTATGTAAAAAGTTTAATATAAAGAAGCATTCAACTGATAACTTCAGTCTTCATCAGCCTTGTGGCAGATGGATGATGATGATAACGATGGTAATTGGTTGCCAGATCCATAAATTTGTATACATTATTTCTTTTTTAAAATTGATTTCGATATTAATAGAATGGTAAAATGAGAATCTAAATTGCAGTTCTTGAGGCTGAGAAAAATTTTCAAACTTTCCCAATAGCATGACATAAAAAGGTTAACGAACAGGCCAATTTGTATGTCCAATATTTTAACTGTGTCTGTCAAGTACTGTTTTGCTGGTAACATTTTTCATTATGCTGTTTCCTGTATTACATAACATGTGCCACAGTATGCTGATATTTGTTTGAGTGTCAAGTATTTTTTCCACCCACAAACCTAATGTTAAAGAGCTAAAAGGTTTCATCTTTGGTTATATATACAGTTGGTACTCCTTCCTTGGATTTAAACCTTTTAAGCAGCTGATATACCTAGACCAAATGTGCCTGCCCGAAAGTTTTTGCTCTCTCCGAATAGAAATATTCACATTTCACATAGCAGCCTGGTTTTACAAAAGCTCCAGCAAAACAATTCCTCCCCCTCTCTCATCTCAGCAGTACCAAGCATAAATCTTTCACTGGTAATATGGTAATAGGCACTTACTTCATGTCCTTTATTTTCTGCTTCATGACTTAAAGCAGTATGTGGAAGGGCTAGTTCCCCTGACATGAACATCATGCCATTGGGTGGAAGCAAGTGACTCAAACATCTTTTGTTTGGTTCTTTAGGTTTGTTGTCATTGTTATATCCCCTTTAAAAGAAGGTAATCAGTCAGAAAGTATTAGTGTCGATCATTGCCCTAAATGACTACTTTAAGCTAAGGTGAAAATGCTTTCTAGTGCTCAGGTTCACTCATTCCAGCCACATTCAGCACACTTCTTATACAGCAAATATATTTGTTTGAGCTGATTTTAACCTCACTTTGCTAACACCCGAGTTATTTCATTCCAGCCAGTTGAAGGGTTAAGACCTTCCAGTAGATTTTGTGTTCAAATTGTTAAATGCAAAATTTGAACACAGAGGCCTTCCAAATAGGCCTTCTTGTTCTAATTTTTAAATGCAAAAAATGCAGGATATGCAGCACTTAAATACAAACATGCATGCTAAAAATGTGTTGTGCCAATATAACAAAATATGCTTGTTTGTAAAGCACCATCTACAAAAATCTAGTATCATTGAAGTATTGTAAGGCATGATTAGTGAAATTAAAGCATGCACATTAGTGCACAAATGAAATGGCATGTTCTTGATATTTACGTGTAAAACTGTTGTAAATGTTTTATTTTACAAATTTTCATAAAATGCATGTATGATGCAATTTTTTTCAAAGCTCATAATTTTAACCTAAAAATGCAGTGATTTTTAATATGTATTTCACTATTAATAGCTCAAACTTTCTCATCATAGATTCTATTGTTCTGAGTCATTTTCTTTTTCACTTATGCTGGTAACTATGTGAACATTTCCAAATAACAGCATATATCCCAAGCAGCAGTATTTCTGACTGGTAGTCCACATCCTTGTGTTTATTATGTGTTTATGAATTCCGTTTCCTCTGCTGGAGTTCATCACATACAATTTACCAAAAAAAGGTGAAACTTGAGTAAAATCTACTGTTACCAGCTGCTTGCAATCAAGTCAGTATTTATGCTTGCTTTCATAATATAGATGCTTTCTTTTACTATCTTTTTTTTTTCCTTCCCTACCCTTAAAAAATAATGTGCTGCTGTTATGCAGCGAAGAACTCAGTGACTTAGTTGAATGTGCTTATGTAACTACACACTTCATCAGAAGGGTATTTGGACAGTATACATGGAGGAAGGACAAGGAAATTAGGGATTTGTTAAGGTTCTGTCCTTCAGGAAATATGGAATTGTCACATGATTTGCAGAATTTTTCTTTAAAGTAAAATAATTTGTAACATTATTTTCTGCTACAAGCTCATTTATTTTGTAGCATGCTACTTCTGGAACTATATTTTTCTATTTATAGCAACACTACTGTAAAAGTAGCATGCTACAGTTGCAATGCCACTTCTGATCACTTTAGAAGAGGCACAGAAAAAGGTATGAGCCAAAATTTCTACTGCATTTTTACATGGTCTCATGTAATCAGTCAGTGAAGTTAAACATAAATTGCCATTAATTTTGGCTTCACAAAATGTCTGTAAATAATAGGACGTGCATCTGTTCATGAAAAAGTTGATGTTTTTGAACATTCAGATGTGTTAAATGTTGAAATCTGTGAAAAATTAGTTTTTTAGGTTGGTGTGTGATAAACAGTTCAGTCTGCAGTAGAAACAGCCTCTTCTTCTAGGAAGGAAACAAAGAAATATGAGTTGGGTGATGTTGAACAGACATTATTGAAACAGTGTAAGAGCAGAAGGATGGGGAAAAAAAGATGGTGTTCACATTTTAAAGATACCTAATAGCAGAAAAATATAAGACAGATAAGACACTAGAATTGTCAGTGTAATAATTAATAAGGGGCTTGTTTGCTTTCAAATTCAGTATAGCATGGTCTATATTGGGCTCTGTGAAGAGACTCTCTCGGTGGATATGAAAAAAAGGCAAGTGAATGGGTGAAAATTGCTTAGGGTTGAATGCAAGCAAGCAAGGTTAGAGTGAAGATGACACCTATAGTGCATGTGAAGAAATTGCTGAGGTGTTTATAGCATAACTCCAAATGTAACTCTTAAATTCAGTGGTGACAGATATGTTACTAGTTTCTGTGTGTGTGAATGTGATTAGAGTTAAAAAAGAGCAAAAGATTTTTTTATTATTGGGAATTTACATTGTTCTAAAAGCATATGTGCTTCTTGTTTCAATATGCTGAGGGGGGGGGGAGGTGTGGACAACTTCTGATATATGCTGCTCTATCATTAATATCTGGACACCTACCTGCATGTCTGCAAATAATCTTTATTATCTTCATTTACAGAAAATTTAATATTGCATTCTGGAACTATTGACCCCTATGTTGGCCTCTTGTTTTCATGAAATACTCTCCACCAGTTTTTTTTTTTTTTAATATCTACCAGTACATTCCTCCATTTGGCCTTCAAAGCAGTGACCAGTTCAGCTTTTTTCGTTGGCTGAACTCTTCTTTTATGCTTCTGATAATCCAATTCATTCCAGAGATTTCCCATAAGTTTCAGGTCAGAAATAAGTTGGCTAGTGCAACTTTTTGATGCCCATGTCCTCAAGGTAATCTGTAACAATGTGAGCAGTATGACATGGTGTGTTGTGCTGCTGATAAAGGTGTGGACCTTCACCAAAGTACTGCCACAATGTTGGTAGTGCATAATTGTCCAGTATGTCTAAGGAGAGCTTAGGATTCATGGTTCTGTCCAAAACAATTAATGGTACCAGTACAATTTTCAAGAGCAATTTACCATTATGTCTCAAAGGAAAAGTGTTCACAAACAGTGCATCTTTGCAGTAATGAGTTGAGCATGTGATGTCATTTCTTTCATCTTATAATACTGCAGTGCAAGAAGTTTGTGTGCTATATTTCCAGCAACATTGGCTTGTAGTATAGCAGTTTTGTGCAGTTGGTATCACAACAGCATGTAAAAACTTTCCTGTGGGGCCAAAAAATGGCTCTTCCTTTTAGCACGGGCTTTCCTTACTGAAAGAGATTGAAATTTGGCCTCCCTGCCACCAATATGCATTGGAATAGACGACTATGGAATAGGAAATCTTCAGTGCCATGGCAAAATTGTTTTGTATTATTATCATTGTGCTAAGTTCCAGATTGCTTCATGTAAGTTTTATACAGAACAATTTTTATACGAGGAAAGTTTGCTACTTCACTGAAGATGTAACACACCCTAAAGAACACATTATAACCATGGGACCCATAGGACTTCATAAAAATTCTAAATGCATAGTGAATTTCATCCCAATTTGCAAAATATAAAACAAAGCATTATGATACTAGCAAAAATTTAAGCTCCTGGGTTTTTTTTTTTTACTCTTGGAAAGCCCATGGAATTTATTTTCTGTAGATGTGTATAAACCCTGAATTTATAATTATTTTTACAATATTGTTTAGCTACCGACAACAACTTTAGTTCAGAATTCAATATTTAATTCTTATGTTCCTTTAATTAATGCATGTGAATGTGGTCTTTGTACATAAGGCAGACCTCATCCTCATGTGGGATTTGATAAATTCCTCATGAATTTATAACTTCAACATGGTCTTTTGATCCCAAAAAAAAAAAAAAAAAAAAAAAAAAAAGGATCATTTTCGTTCATGGGTTTAAAAATCACCTTGAATTTAAAGGCTTCAAGAATTTTTGAAATTTTGAAGACAACTTTACAAGAAAACAGAACAACCGCAAACTTCTCTCATAATGGATGCAAAAAAAAAAAAAAAAAAAAAGAATCGTGCATGTGTAAGAGGAGCCAAGTTTTTGTAGGCATGGGTGATTGGACTTGTTATGTAAAGGTCAAGAAACAGCAAAAGGTTTATGATAAATTGTAGTTATGAGAGATCCTTCTGAGTGTGTAATACCAAGACAACAAAGGAATGGTAAGGGAACCATTGTTTTCAATCTTGTAGCTGATTTAAATGTGTATGTGAAAATCACACAATGGAATTAATATGTTTGATTAATTTGTGAATTTCAGAATTTTTAATCTTCCAGAGAACAAATGTATCATCCACGTATCATCCATCCATAGATAAAATTTTACAAGCTGGAAAAGTTTCCCTTCAAAATGATGCATATAGATTTTGCATATGATAAGTGACAGACTTTCCATGGCTAGGCCTTCCATCATTTCCTAAAATGTTCCATGAAAAACAAGTGCTTTGTTTGGTGCAAATTTCCACAAGTCATTTCCTATACTTCAGGTTGGCTGTTGTGATGTTCTATGAAATTTGCTTTTAATGACTCCAGAGCTTCTTTGTTTAGTAGAAAGTTAGTGAACATGGGTACAACATCCAAGAAGAGCATTAACTGATCTATGTGAGGATGTAGTCTGAGTCAATGGAATTTTTACTGATGTTATGTTTGAAGTTGGTAAGGTAGATAATTTGAAGTATAAGAACTTGGGCAACTATAATTTTCAATAAATTATTATTCAAGCGAAAAGTTTTAATGCAACATCTTGAACTCGATTAAGAGTCTCGTGTGCGCTATTTAAAGTCATTTTCACGATATGTAAGATTTTTTTCACACTAACTAATGTGTATTTTCTAGGTTTATTTTTATCTCACTATTTTATATTCAACAAAACTTTCTGTAAATACTATATTGTTATGCACATTTTTCTCATACTTGATTTTCATTTGGTTTTGTGTTTTAATCTCACTTTATGCAATTTAAAAAATATTTCAGAATTAATATTAAATATAAAAACTAGTCATTTAAATTTATAAAATGTATTTAAATATTCATGTAATTATTTTAAGTTCATGAAAATGAACATAAAATGATTTACCTTTTAAAAATTGTATGAAGATTGAAAGTATTTTATATAAATTTTAAAAGACTTTAAACTTTTGCTTTGTTATAATCTTACTTTTCATAATTTTTTATTTTTAAATTATTTTAAAAATATTTAAAGTGCAATTAAAACACAATATAGAAATGAACACAAGCAGGAGGAAAATATGTGCATAAAATATAAAATATGTGTGGAAAGTTTTGTCAAACATCAGGATGTGGGACAAAATTATAGGCCAAGAAAATATGAATTTTGAATTAGACACTGGGCAAAAGTCTACAACAAGTGTAATTTTCATTCCAGTAAATTTGCATAGTAAAAATTTTGGGTGAATATGAAACATGTTAACTATTTCCATGCAGATACTATGTAAAATGCCCTTACCTAATTATTTGTGTTACCATTTTCATTTTAGGCTGAATAATCTCCTAGATTAAGAATTGATAATGAATCAAGTAATTTAGAAGATTTAATTACTTGATTCATTACCAATTCTTAATCTTTTCCTTAATGTTTTTGACCACCCTTTGGTGTAAGTATGTGTTATACATTATTGAGATTTATGTTCAGGGAAAAAATATATGCTTGGGAATTACTAGTTTTAACATTTGTGATACTTATATGTATATGTTTTACAGTAGGAGTCCTCAATCTCTAAATTATTCTGGTAATATACTGCACATGTGCATATGTTGTTCACAATTAATTCACTTCTTTTTTCCTGAAATGACATTCTCATAATATATTTTTCAAAGGCAGCTCTTTGTCATTCAGTAACTTTCTAATGCCATTGATGTACATCTTTGTTTAATTATCTGTTTTCAGGCAGTGATTCTTTACGCCCTCTGAGCATCGATGAAGATGATGAACTCCTACAATATGCTATTCAGCAGTCACTCATGGAAGCGGGAAGTGAAGAAGACCAGGTAATTAGTAAAACAAGTTAGTGAAATCATGCGATGCATTGATTATGATACGCTTTCCAACATACCAGAAATTATTACTCAAGTTATGAGGATAATGGCTGTGGAATAAATCTCGCTCCTGTGTCCTGACCTTTGACCCCATTTCGATTATATTCAACAGAACAGGTTCAGTATACCTCAAGAATAACATACTAAAGTTTTGTCGCAATAGAAGCAGTTTTACGTAAGTTATGAGAATAATGGCTGTGGAATAAATCATGCTTTTGTGCAATGACCTTTGACCCCATTTCGTTGATATTCAACAGAACCTGTTCACTATACCTCCGGAACAACATGATAACGTTTTGTTGCAATCGAAACATTTTTAAGTAAGTTGTGATGCAACAAGGGCAATGGAATGGATCCCACTCCAGTGGCCTGACCTTTGACCCCATTGCGCCCATTTTCAATAGGGTTCGTCCCCAGTGGCTCCCTACCACATACTAAAATTTCATCAAAATCGAACCATTTTTAATCAAGTTATGACGCATAAGGGCAATGGAACAAATCCCACTGTTATGTCCTGCTTGACCTTTGACCCCATTTCGTCCCATTTTCAATAGGGTTCGTGCCCAGGTGGTTCCCTACCACATACTAAAATTTCATCGAAATCGAACCATTTTTACACAAGTTATGACGCATAAGGGAAATGGAATAAATCCCACTCTTATGCCCTGCCTGACCTTTGACCCCAATTTGTCAATTTTCAATAGGGTTTGTGCCCAGGTAGTTCCCTTCCACATACTAAAATTTCATCGAAATCGAACCATATTTACGCATGTTATGACGCATAAAGCCAATGAAATGGATCCTGCTTTTATGTCCTGACCTTTGACCCCATTCCGTCCATTTTCAACAGGGTTCGTTCCCAGGTAGTTCCTTACCACATACTTAAGTTTCATTGAAATTGAAACCATTTTTACGCAAGTTATGATGCATAAAAGACAATGGAATGGGTCCCGCTCCTATGTTCTGACCTTTGACCCCATTCCGCCCATTTCCAACAGGGTTCGTTCCCAGGTGGTTCCTTACCACATACTTAAATTTCATTGAAATCAAACGATTTTTACGCAAGTTATGATGCATAAAGGCAATAGAATGGATCCCGCTCCTATGTCCTGACCTTTGACCCCATTTCATTTATTTTCAATAGGGTTCGTTCCCAGGTGGTCCCCTACCACATACTAAAATTTCATTGAAACCGAACCATATTTACGCAAGTTATGACGCATAAGGGCAAGTGAATGGATCCCGCTCTTATGGCGTGACCTTTGACCCCACTTCCCCTATTTTCAATAGGGTTCGTCCCCTGGTGGTCCACTACCACATACTAAAATTTCATCGAAATCAAACCGTTTTCACGTGTGTTATCGTGCCGACAGACGGACGGAAAAAGCTGGAGCATATACGCTTCTTCAACCTACGGTTGGAAAGCGTAATGAAGCACACAAATATGTTCTTATAGCATGCTTCCACTCCTGTAAGCTTTGTTAGGTGATGATTCATAGCAGTCACTCATGGAAGCAGGAAGTGAAGAAGACCAGGTAATTAGTAAAATGAAGCACACAAATATGTTCTTATTTCTTGCTTCCACTCCTGTAAGCTTTGTTAGGTGATGATTCATATAAGGTTTTTACCTTGATGTGCTGAAAGTTGCAAGTTTTAATATGCAGTAGAACCCACTTATAATGAGAGGAGCTTAGGACCAGTGGAAAAAATCACTATATCCAGGCACTCACTAAATCTTTTTTGGGGTGAAAAACCTGCCATGTAAAAAATATACATACATTCTAATATGCACATAAGTTTATATATGATTGAGTCACATTATTGTGACCACCAGCTAATATCCAGAGTAACTGCCGTGTGCAGCACGGACAGCAGCTAGACGGGCTGGGAGTGACTCAATAAGATCCTGGAATGTGTTCGCAGGTATGTGGAACCATGCTGATTGTAGTGCACCTGACAGGTGTTGGAGGGTGCTTGGTGAAAGATCCGTAGAGTAAACAACATGATCGAGGTGGTTCCACAGATGCTCAATTGGATTTAAGTCTGGGGAATTAGGGGGCCAGGGAAGTACTTTGAAGTCTTCATCTCATTGTGCTCTTCCAACCACTCTCGGGCATTTCCAGCTGTGCAACACGTCGCATTGTCGTGCTGAAAGATCCCATCTGCCCCAGAGAAGACAATCAGCATGTATGGGTGTACGTGGTCTGCAAGGATGGATTCATAAGGAATTCGGTCCATAGTGCCTTCCACAGGTATGAGTGGACCCAGACAATGCCACAAAAACATTCCCCAGAGCATAATACCACCCCTACCAGCTTGTGTTCTTCTAGCAATGGTTGAAGAGTATTTGTTCTCCGATGTTTCTCGCCTTATACGCCAACGTCCATCAGTTCGATGAAGCAGAAAACATGACTCATCGGAGAAGGCAATCCTTTGCCAATCAGCGGAGGTCCAATTCCGATACTGCCGTGCAAATGTAAGCTTTTTCTGCCAATGTGCCTTTGTTAGCATAGATGCAGTGACCATCCTTGTGCATTGGAGCCCCATACCCAGCAGAGTTCGCTGAACTTTCATTCCAGACACACTTCTGGTAGCCCCCTGGTTCATTCAGCCAGTGAGTTGCTCCACTGTAGCGTGTCGATAGGCCCTCATGCACCTTTGAAGCTGACGTTCACCTCTCACATCAGTGGCACACGATGTTCTCCAGTTTCCACTTTGCTTATTCACAATGGTGCCATTTCTCCAATCACTTTACACTTTAACCACAGCAGCATGCGAACAGTTCACAAAGTGTGCTGTTTCAGAAATACTGCCACTCTTGGCACGAAAACCGATAATCATCCCTTTTTGCAAATCTGATAAATAGCTCTTTTTATCCATGACTGCAACAAGTGATGTGTTTTCAGAATGCCTACGGCATACCTTATATACCTTCCTAGCCATCTCACGACACGTGCCTTCATTCATTAGCTAGACGTCAAAAGTAGGAGGTGGTCACAATTATGTGACTCGACTGTGTATATCCATAACAATCGGATATACTTGAAAATGTTATTTCATTAGCTACAGTACTATATATTAAAATAAGCTCTTACATGAATACATGTTAGCAGTGAATCTTGAAATGGACATCATGTAGAAACATTGAAAAAAATATGTTCTCTGTTTTGTTTTGCATTTATGTTGCCTTCATTTTTACAGAATAACACTTACATTATTCCCTATCATCTCTGCATTTCATTACTCCCATATCCCTATCTGTAGTCATCGCCCAGAAATCTACTTAATACGTGTGCATGAATCCCACCAATCCTTTTTTTACCTAGGAGTATGTCACTTGTTTTCAACCCTATGGTGCAATATTCCTTCAGAGTAGATAGTGAAAAGTCTCTCTTGGAAAACTCTTATTTAGCTTTTGATGTATTCCTTTCCCATTGCTTTTCTATCAACATGCTTCCACTAGCATGCTAAGATTCCCCTGCAGTGTTGCATTTTTGTCCTGTATGCCACCATTTCTATTCCTCCATTCCAGGACAATGTGAATCAGATTTTGTCTGCCTCAATTAAGTATTGAATTCTATTAAATTTTATTTCTTTCCTTGTTAAAAGTGAGCACCTTAGCTTTTCTCTCCATTGATAAATCCAAGAACTTCATTAATTTTTTTCATTAAAAATGATCAAATTAGCTTTGAATTAATATTGTACCAAACAAAAGTTCCTGTTTTGCTTGTTAAGTCCAGGATCTTGATAAATACTGGCTTGTTATAAGCGGATTCTACTGTATTTCATTTTAATATGATTGGTTCCTGGTCTGCTTGCCTCGTTTGTGAACTGTACATCTCAGAATTTACGTTGTGGTACATGTTTGAGTGGAAGATTATGGAATTTTTAATTCAGTAACCAAATGAACACATCTCAGTTATGGCTATGCCACTGTCTATGGTCCCTGTGTAACAGAATGTGTCATAATGGACATTCCTCCTTACTTTTGAGGACACTTTCAGGTAGGTGCATGGATCAGAACATCCCAGATATGTACAGGATGTCTCGGGGCCAATTTAAACAACAGGCCCAGGGCACCAGATTTTTTTGGGGGACGTAAAAACTTGTAGAAGAATAAAAGACCAGGAAAAAAGAAAAACATTAAAATTCAATTCTTCTCTTATCGGTGCCTGAAACACAAGCAAGCGGATACAGCCATCTGTACTGCTCTGCCAGATCGCCACTCACCAGAGCATCCCCACCGCAAAAATCCAATCCCAAGTTCCCTTATCCTCACAGTATCAACCACCCCGCTCTGAGCTCACAAGCAGAACTCGGGGCTGAATTTTTTCTTTCTTTATTTTTGTATTCTTTTTCTTTTCGTTTTCGTCGAGGTATGTCATGCGTAAGGAATTGCCTCGCTGTTTGAAATAGCATAGCTTGGGTTCAAGCCGGCAGAAATATTGGACGCACTTCTCCGTAGGTAGGTTGGCGGAGAGACCACCCCACCAGGACGATGCTGCAGGCAACTACTGTTCTCTCTCTCTCTCTCTCTCTCTCTTTCTCTCCCTCTGTCGCTCTCTCGCTCTCCCTCCTTCGCACTCTCTTCCTATCTTAGATCCTTGACGTTCCACCTCCCCAGGAAAACACAATACACACACACGCGCCAAGCTGGAAGAATTTTTTTTTAATGAATATTTTAGCACCACTTCCCAAAAACTGTTTACTTAAATAACTTTACAAAATTTATTAATTTTTTAAACTTATATTATTTCTTCAGGAAGATGCTTTGATGTCTGTAAGTTCTGTTTTACACGTTTTGTAAAGTGGATACAGTCTGTGGTGGTGAATTAACTTATTCAATTAAAATATAAATCGGTTAAAAGTCCTAAAGATGTTACTCATGGAAGTGCGTGTTCAGTCTAATGTCAGTAGTTATTGAGTTTCTTTGTCCAAAGTTGTATCTTGCTTCAATATGGTCAGTTGTTAGGGTTAGTTCGAGAGCCATTTCGTCATAAGTTGTACCCTACTTCGGATATGTCCAGATGTTAGGGTTAGCTCCGTTCTGGTTGTGTCGACATCATATTGAATGGGTAAAGGTTTCCAGATAATATTTAAAGATTCTTGAGTTAAGAGTTACTATTTTCATACCACTTGAAGTTCCATGTCGTACTTGGCCTTTAGGGCTATCTCGTCAATGCTACACTCTCTTGGAATTGTTGAGGAAGTCTTCAAGTTTGGTCAGGTTCATAAAAAATTTAAAAGCTTAAAAAGATTCCAGTTAAAATCGTCATATACACCACCTCATACCGTCCACAGTCTCAATCATCGGACGCGCGTTTCACCTAGGCTCTACCCTGGCGTTTTTAACGGAGACTTCTCTGTCGAAGTCTGCTGTCTGAAAGTCTCATGTCCACAGTGCACATGTTCCTCATTTAACCCATTGCCAATGCCATCTAGTGTCAAGTCACATCAACTTTATCTTCATCTATGTCACTCTCACCCTTCCTTTTTCTCTTCCTCTCTCTCCTCTCCCTATTCCATTTCTTCTCAGTTTCGATCAGGTTCCTCCAAGCGTACAAAAGGTCGTATGGACTGTTATTATTGCAGTTAAATGGTTTGGTCTTATTTATTATTACTGCTTCTGCTACTTGTATTGTTCTCATATTATTCTGCTGGTTTAATATTGTAATTCCTTCCCAATAGGGTATACATTGATTATCCAAACAGAAGTCAATAAGTGCTGTTTTATTCTCTCTTCTGCTCCAGTTCTTCATGTGTTCGGTCAATCTGATTTTAATATTTCTTTTTGTACTGCCTATATATTGGTTGACGATTTTATTTTGATTATTTATTATTGGTATAGAGTAGACACCCGCTTTCTGTAAGATTGGGGTCTTTCTGTGATAGTTACTAAAAGATTTCGTTATATCTCTTGTTCGTACACCAAAATCTAGGTCAAATTTTTTACGTTTTCTTCATAATAGTTGTAATCTCCGGTATATATGGTAATGATCCACAAAATTTTATTACCTGTTGAGTCTGTGTACTCCTTTGTTGTTTATTTCTAGGGTTACATCTATTAATAAGGTTATTTATTTTCTTCACATCATAACCAAAGTTTATTGCTGTGTTTTTTATCCAATTCAATTCATTTTTTAGTAGTTGGGCGTTAGATGTATGAGTAAATGCTCTATTGATATATGATCGGAAAGCTGCAAATTTGTAAGATGCCAGGTGGCAAGAGTTCTCAGGAATGATATTAATGATATTGTCAGGTTTTCTATATACTTGGAATTTGATGTTATTTTGAAGTAGGGTACAACTTATGACGAAATGGCTCTCGAACTAACCCTAACAACTGACCATATCGAAGCAAGATACAACTTTGGACAAAGAAACTCAATAACTACTGACATTGGACTGAACACGCACTTCCGTGAGTAACATCTTTAGGACTTTTAACCGATTTATATTTTAATTGAATAAGTTAATGCACCACCACAGACTGTATCCACTTTACAGAACGTGTAAAACAGAACTTACAGACGTCAAAGCGTCTTCCTGAAGAACCTTGTGGTCACGTAATTGTATGTGAACTTTATGATAGAATCACATGATATATAACATATTATTTGTAGTCATTACTCCGTATGCATGGACGAAGAGCATTAACTGAGCAAGAGCGTCAATTGCCTGCTGTACTGGGGCTAGCCAAAATACTAAATAATTTATTGTTATATGAGCCAGTGTGACCTTGAAACTTGTTATGTGCTGGTTTGGAGGGGGAGGGAGAGAGCTCGAGGGGTGCCCCTCTTGCCTTGATGTCTAATAATATGCTAGTTTTTGGTAATATGTGGAATCAATTAGAATCACTGTTTGTGTATAGGGCGCGTTCTTCCCCTCGAAGACTACTTCAGCAGGGCTTAGCCTCACGTATTGTTTTTATTTCTAAGATTTATAAAGCTGTTCAGCCTGTTCTTTACAAATTTAACCATACACAAACATGATGAATGCTATATAGAACTAATTCATCAAAGGGCATGTAAAATAAATTTTATAATAATACTAGAAATTAACATTTATAATTTGTTAATGCAATAAAGTAATTCTTTTTAAAAACAGGTGCAGTTGGAGAACAGAAAGATAACAGCAAGGTATTTTAAAATAAAGGTCAAACTGTATCATTAATTCATAACTGCAGTAATATGAAAGAATAAACAATGGAGTGAGTAGCTACCCGAATGTGTAGTATACATGGAATGTGGACTTGAAGAAGAGGAGATCACAGCTGCTCTGTCTCTGCTGGCAATCATAACAATCAATCTTCAGAGTACATTTCCAAACTTAGAAATAACTTTGAGAATGTTTCTAGCCTTACCAGTCCTGAATCGTTCTGCTGAAAGATCATTTTCAGCAGTCTCAAGAATAAAAAATGAAAAACGACTTTATTGGGAGAAAAAAAGTTTAACTCACTCGTGATAATGTGTATAGAAAAGGACATAACTCTGGGCATAGACTACTCTTCAGTAATTAACAATTTTGCCCATGCAAAGCCCCATAAAAAAAATGGTGATCATGCCATAATTATAGTGCAGTCAGACATCGGGTGGAAAAGTAGAGAATTACGTAAGTGTTAATCAAATTTTCATTTGCATCGTAAGTGTCCATTAAGATTGTTTTAATATTTGCTTCTTTTCCTACATTATTGTGTCCTTTCTGTTGCATTATATTGTTTTATAATAATAAATGTTATTATGTATCAATCCCAAAGAACTCCAACCACCCATGGGCACATAAAACAGCTGCAATCAGAAACTTAATAAAAAGAGAAGAGCTAATATGGATTAACAGAATGATAAAAAACTTTGGGTATAACAGAAAATTATCCCAGAAAATTATATATGATATCAAGCATAAAGTTCAAAGACCAAAAAAGGAAGAAAATAAATATTGTGGAAGTTTTCCATATATTAAAGGACTATCTAATAATACCATAGAACAAATTTGTAAAAATCACCAAAAAACATTGGAATATCTGTAAAGACACAAAGAAATATGGTAATAAAAAATAAAGATCAAGTACAAATATTGGAAAAATCAGGTGTATATTGCATATCAGTAAAAATGACTAACAGTAATGATAAAAAAATAAACTATACTGGAAGTACTAAAAACCAATTAAAAACTAGGTTAAACCAACATATAAGGTGTATATTGCATATCAGTAAAAATGACTAACAGTAATGATAAAAAAATAAACTATACTGGAAGTACTAAAAACCAATTAAAAACTAGGTTAAACCAACATATAATGAACTGGAATAAAAAGGAGGAAAAAACTGCATTGGTGTAATATTGCATAGAAAATAATACAGAACCAGAATTTGAAAACATCAAGCACCTAAAATCACACAGAACGGAGAAAGAGATTAGAATCGCAGAATCGGTAATTATTGAAAAAACTGAAAGGTACTAATTGCAACATTAATCAACCCAATGAATTATATGTGCAATGGAAGAAATTTATTATCGACGAGAAAAAAAGAAAAAAAAATAGAATAGAATGTAATTCCCAATAATGACACCAGAGGACACCACCAAAGAAATATACAAGAAAAAAATATGGAACACCACCAACGAATCAACACCGAGAGGGGAGGAAGGACCGAGTGAAGAAAACTCCAAAGAAATGCAGGTGACAGCCATTTGCAACTTTCCTAACTCTGAAGATGGGCGTATGCACGAAGCACGTGTAAGTTCCACCCCAGTGGAAGTGTCCTTTGTGACACAGCACAAAAAGCGAGGATAACGGTCAGAAGCGTTTGAAAGGTTAAGAGACAGCGGTCCCTAGGTTTTTAAGATTTTTTAACTTTTTATCTGTTTCATTAGGATTTCTAACCAGAATTTCTTTGCTTCTCAAGGCTTGAATGCTCACCTATGTGATTTTCTATGAAAAATACTTAAAGTCAATATAGGGCCAGGTTTTTTCGAATGTTTTTCATTTGGTCATTAGGTTTTAACTAAGACTTCGTCTACTCATTGATTTTTAACCAAGACTTCGTTTTTAAGCCCTACTCACCTTAGAAGAACCAAGACTTCATTTTTAAAAAATATCTAGTCAAAATATAGGGCCGGGTATTTCAAATATTTTCATTTGGTCATTAGGTTTTAACTAAGACTTCGTCTGTTCATTTGAGTTTTAACCAAAACTTTGTTTTTAAGCTATACTCACCTTAGAAGAACCAAGACATCATTTTTTACGCTTTCCAACCGTAAGTTGAAGAAGCGTATATGCTCCAGCTTTGTCTGTCCGTCCGTCCGCATGATAACTCACGTGAAAATGGTTTTATTTCGACAAAATTTTAGTATGTGGTAGGAGACCACCTGGGGACGAACCCTATTGAAAATGGGCGAAACAGGGTCAAAAGTCAGGACATAGGAGCGGGGTCCATTCCATTGCTCTTATGCGTCATAACTTGCGTAAACATTGTTCAATTTCGATGAAATTCTAGTATGTGATAGGGAACACCTGGGGACCAACCGTATTGAAAATGGGTGAAATAGGGTCAAAGGTCAGGACATAGGAGCTGGATCCATTCCATTGTCTTTATGTGTCATAACTTGCGAAAAAAATGGTTCGATTTCGATGAAATTCTAGTATGTGATAGGGAACCACCTGGGGACCAACCGTATTGAAAATGGGTGAAATAGGGTCAAAGGTCAGGACATAGGAGCTGGATCCATTCCATTGCCTTTATGTGTGATAACTTGCGAAAAAATGGTTCGATTTCGATGAAATTTTAGTATGTGGTAGGGAGCCACTGGGGGACGAACCCTATTGAAAATGAGCAAAATGGGGTCAAAGGTCAGGACACTGGAGTGGGATCCATTCCATTGCCTTTGTGCATCATAACTTACCTAAAATGCTTGGATTGCGACAAAACTTTTTCATGTTGTTCCGGAGGTATAGTGAACCGGCTCTGTTGAGTATCAACAAAATGGTGGTCAAAGGTCATTGCACAAAAGCAAGATTTATTCCACAGCCATTATTCTCATAACTTGCGTAAAACTGCTTCTATTGCGACAAAACTTTAGTATGTTATTCCTGAGGTATACTGAACCGGTTCTGTTGAATATCATCGAAATGGGGTCAAAGGTCAGGACACAGGGAGCAATATTTATTCCACAGCCATTATCCACATAACTTGAGTAATAATTTCTGGTATGTTGGAAAGCGTATCATAATCAATGCATTGCATGATTTTACTAACTTGTTTAAAAATACTTAAAGTCAATATAGGGCCATGTTTTTCGAATAGTTTCATTTAGTCATTAGGTTTTAAATAAGACTTCGTTTGTTCATTGAGTTTTTAACCAAGATTTCATTTTTTAAGCCACACTCACCAACAGGGTACTTGCAAGTGTGAACATGTTACCAAATTTTTGGCATGAATCATAATGGCATAATATTTTAACTTCAAAAATTGAAAGCAATAAAAGGAAGAGGACCACCAAAAACACATTGTGAGTAAAGCCTTTTTTATTCTATTTTATAGTAATATCATGTTTCAAATGCAAGGAATTTTTAGCTTTCGACGTCCAGAATGTAACGTTGCAAAAGCGAACGCTAAGAATTTTCAAATAATTGAAGATAATCAATATGTGTATTTATTTTTCACAAAACCTTGAAGATCAAAAATTTGAAACCTACGCTGGTACACTATGAAATAAATAGACCTACTATATTTTTCATTAATACGTCGTAATATAAATATCATTGCTTAACATAATGCAAAAAAACACACTCCAGACAAACAGACACATACACGTCATGAGCCGCATCGTTTAGCAAAAGAATAAATTTCTGATGGAGGGGGGGGCACCATCTTGTCTTGTGCCCATGTCGTCAGACACACTTCCTTCATCCCTGGGACGTCTGGATGGAAGGTACCCAAGATAAAAATTTATATCTCGCAAAGTATTTATTATATACATTTCCGGTTTGTGCCATTATAAAGGGAAAATGTCAATGTTTTTTATACTATTTTTAATTGCCTCAACGAATATCAATGTGAGCACCTTTGGTGGCATGACAAACATCTGGACAATAGTCAATTTCATTCCATGTTGCTTGAAGCATGTTCAGTGTAATGGTAGCCCACAGCATCCATTACACTGAACATGCTTCAAGATGCTGAAGGTTGATGATCTTGATCTGGAAGACAATGTTTTTGACATAACACCACAGGAAAATATCCAGTGCGATTAAATATGGTGACCGAGAAGACTAAGCAATTGGTCAGCCTCTGCTGATCCATCTCCCAAGCTTCTTGTGATCCAGGTGATCCCTAACAATGTGGCTGAAATGTGGCAGTGTTCCATTGTATTGAAAGACGGTTTGAGAGGGTGACTGGTATAGCAAAAACAGTTCCAGCATTTCCAGGTATGAGATCCTAGTGATAGTTTCTTCCAAAAAGAAGGAAGTTCCGATCAGCTTATCGTGCATCAAGCCAACTCAGACGTTAACTTTGACACTGCCTCTCTCTAGCTCATGTGTGTCATGTGGATTTTCATTACCTCAAATCCTGCAGTTGGGCTGATGCACAGTCCCACTGATATGAAAGGTTGCCTCATCTGAGAAGCACACTTGGTGGAGGAAATCAGGAGTTGTGTCAATTCTTTCCAGCATGTCTACAGCGAAGTTTGTGCATGAGGCATGGTCATTTGGTTTCAGTGCTGGAAGCATTTGAATCTTGTACGTCCTTAGACGAAAGTTGCATATGTAAAACATCATGCACCATTGGACGTGGAAGGTTTAGCTGCAAGTTAGCAGCCCAAATTGATTTGCACCAACTTCGCAGGAATGCTTCAATGATGTGTTTGATATTTTTCTCAGATGTCTGTGGCTTTCCAGAAGACTTCTCACATAACAGACTTCCTGTAGTCCTCAGTTTGTTGTCCCAGAACCGGATGCTTTTCTGTGTTGAAGGTTTTCATCCATATTGTGCTCTAAAACTATGCTGAACAGCAGCAACAGACTTTAATTCAGCAAGCTACAACCCTCGTGCAACCTTCTCTTGCAGTGTTGACATTCTGACTGACCTTGTCTGCTGTCAGTTGGGATGCCAACACTAGTTGGTGCATGCATGTGAGCAAGTACCAGTTGACTCATACACGTGAGCAACACATGTAAAAATTTTTTTTTAAAAGATTCCCTCTGTGATGGCACAAACCAGAAGTGAATATAATACATACTGATGATGAGGAACAGTACACCAATTATGTAGAAAATAGTGAAACTATACCAGTGATATGATTTATTGGCATAGGAATATATACATAAGCATTTCCGAGCTTTTGCACATCAACCAGAGAGCTTTTTCAAGGAAGTTAGACAGAAATTGCAGTTTCTGTCTGAACTTCCTTGAAAACGCTATCTGGTTGATGTGTGAAAGCTTGGAAATGTTTATGTATATATTCCTACGCCAATAAATCAGATTACTAGTATAGTTTTACTATTTTCTACATAGTACATACTTTCCGAGGTATAACTTTTTTATTTTGAATACTTTCCATCCAGACACCCTGTATACTGGTGACCTCCCACTTACACCAGGTAACTGTAGTACATATGACTTCATCGCCATGAACCAGCAGAATTTCATAAAAGACGATACAATGGCATCCTTGCTCAACTGACAAATCATTCGCCCTCTTGTGAGGGTGAGAGCCTGTCCCCAAACTTTTTGACTGACCATTGCTAAAGCTAAAAGCCACCAGTGTATTTTTTCGGGGGAGGGGATGGCCAACATAAGCAACTGTGAGGGTTATAAAAAAGATGCCCAACCCTAATTTTGGGCCAATGGTTCCAGGGAAAGGAAAAAGCCATTGCCATAAGACAAGCTCACCACCTATCCCAGACCTAGCTCAACTATGAGGGTTATAAAAAAGATGGCCAACCCTAATTTTGGGCCAATTGTTCCAGGGAAGGGAAAAAGCCATTGCCATAAGACAAGTTCACCACCCATACCAGGCCTAGCTCAGACAGACAATTAGCCAGATACTGTCACATGCGAACACTCAATCTCTGATATGGTTACCACTGTTTCCCATTTGCCTTCCATGCTGACATTTCTTTTCTGTTAGATTACTTATGAGTTTGCAATTGTGTACACGATTCTTGCATATGTCCACTAAATGTAAGGTGCTAAGGGAGATCGCCAGGAAAAATATGTCCTAGTACGTGCAATGCTATTTCATTCTATACACATTCTCTGAAAGACTACTGTGCTAGTCATCAGAATTTTAAGCACAAATAAATAAAATCTTTAACTAATATGTACCCGAGCTGTGATTTCAAAAAAATTGTCGGAAATTTTCGCAAGTTCAATTTATCTTAGTCAAGAAGTATTCTATTTGGCATTGATTGAGATAAATTGAATTTAAAAAAAAATGTGGTATTTATTTATTTATTTATTTATTGAAATAACAGCACTCAGAATATTTATTTTTTATTATTTATTTGCACTCAAAACTTTGTTGTCCAGAATAAAAGTCTTTGAGAAAGTGTGCATAGAATAAATTAACAACACAGCTACAGTATAGATTTTCCCTTGAGATCCCCTTTTAACACTGTGAGAAACGTAAAAGAGAGTTTTACATGACTGTTAGGTATTGTAATCTAGAAATAACAAAAAACTCTTATCTGAGGACACCTATTGTATGGACAAAAATAAATGTCCCCACCGTGGTTTTATTGTACATATCCATTTTGAGTTACATATCAGATTGTATAATTTGTGTTTTAAAGCATTAATATTACTGGGTATCTGTTATTGAAGATCATCTCATTACAGTACCTGTACCTTCACAACTAGCCTAATACTTTAGTAAGGGTTGGTAGGTACATTATGCTAAGAAAGACATGTGGCAGGCATTTTGGTTAGAAAAAAAGTAATTTAAAAAGCCTTGCCTGGAAGGAATGGTGACCCCCTGACATTTAAGCCATTTAATTACATATTAATTTATTAAATCAGTTTAGATTTATTTAAATTTAAGTGAAGTGAATAATCATTGATTAAAACTCACTTTCTCAGCCATTCTGCAGCTGGTTGTTGGTATCATAGTAAGTGAACTGTATAGATACCTGTTATTACTCATGTTTTGTAGCACTCAGAGGCTATAGTTTTTCTTGTTTCTGGTGGGCCAACAAAAATAATAATAATAATAATAATAATAATAATAATGAGGGTTTTGAACTCCAACAGAAAGAAAAAAAAAAGAATACAGCCTAAATTTTACTATGTATGCTGATGCATTTTTATTAAAATAAAGCATTTTTTTTTAATATAAGTCACATTTTAACAAAAACCTAACAAAATGAAACACTTTTGGGAAGGGGGCAAGTCCCCTTGCCCTCCCTGTAAATAAGATTCTGGTAGCACCGAAGACAATAGCACAGACTGCCAAACATACTGCTAGCGGTTCTGAAACAATGGAGACCAATTGAACAATTGAACGTGTAGCGTCATTTGTGAATGGGGGGGGGGGGGTTGGAAAGCAAGAGTGTTTGATTCAATTCATAATGTACTGCAGAAATTATGTAGAATGTTTGCGTATGACCCGAACACTTTGTAAATCAAACTATAATTAGCAAGTGCTTATATCTGAAAAAAAAAAAAAAAAAAAAAAACAAGACTAGTGAGTTGGAAAATACAAGGCTATATTGTGTCCTGCTATATGCACAGAGCAGAGAAATAAGAAGAGAAGAAAGAAAACTACTGAACGGAAAAATTTTGCATCACATACACTTAAATCTTAAAGATTTAGAACTGAAATACCTGTGCAAACACAACTTAGCACACTAGTTACTCCCTACAATAGTGACTTTCAGTGTAAGCCAGAAGTAGCATGCACTTTGCCAGTGTGTTCTTCTCTAATGTGTTTGGGTAGCATTTGCTGATTCATACACAAAAAAGTAATAAAGTTGAATGAATCGCATCTCACTTAGTAAGGAAAATGAGAAATGTGCTTGCAAATGAAATAAATAAGTGATTTCTGGGCATCGTTTGGTAAAAAATTACAGCAAGAAAGCATGATTCTTTTTCCATGTCCTGTTAAATGTGATTTTCTACAAGAAATGTTAAGAAATTTTTGAGGTGAAAAACAGCAGTTGTAAGTTAAAACTCCCATTTCAGGATGTTCTTAAAACCACTTTACTGAGCCTTCATGTATGAGAAGGATTTCAGGAGTTTCTTTGGGTGTTCAAAACAATTTAAATCAGATCAATATTTTTTAAAGTGAAAAATTTCATCCAAAAACCTAAATTCTGAGTGCTGTATTGATTCTGGAGGAACAATGCTCAGAATGTTGCAGACAAATGGAAACTATGTAGGATATGATGATGTGGGTTTAAGAGATGTACCCCAACAAATTTTCATGACAACAGTCACTCTCCCTCCTCAGGTTTTATTTAGCTGTGTTTGGTAGAGTGTGGTAAGTGGAAGACATAGTCTGCACAAATTTTAAAACAAATTTGTACAGACTATGTCACACATTTTTTTGTGGCATTTTTTGCAGACAATGGTGAAACTGATGCAAACTGAAAATTCATCTGTTTACATTTAAAGTTTCGATAACCGAAACATTGTTTTCACAAAGCATCAATGAAGAATTAAATGCATCAACACATAGTTCATAATCATCTCAGCACTTTCATGTCTGAAGATCAAAAGCATAAATATTAGGTTGGAAGGAAAGTAATGTCCGACAACAAGGTACCTGAAGTCGAAGCCCCTGCCTCGGCACACACATTGGCCACTGAGATTGCACAGCGCACCAGCATGACATCAGCAGGTGGGTGGCTTAAGCCAGTGGCAGTTATCCATCAGAATGCGAAGAGCGTAAGCGCCAGCCAATTTGGAAGTGGACCAGGAGCACATCCGCCATTGCATGCTGTATGAGCTTCATCGTGGTATCACCCCACAAGTATTGTAAGGAACATTATCACATTGTCAGTGCTGTTGTTGGTTCAAATGGTTTCAAAAGGGAAATTTTGACCTGTCAGACTGTCCCATAGCCAGAAGCCCACAACAGTGGATATGGACATGCTAAAGACCTACCAATGGGGGGGGGGTACTTGACCCAGCACCGCGACCTAAGGTCTATTGTGCATCCCCAGCCCTAATCTCGAAAGAGACCAGATGCACGAGCAAAAGCAAGAATGCTCTTCACTGGTACCAAAGAGAGATCACTTGGTCTCAAGTTGTGAGTACCAAAGTGTTCAAGCCTGAGTGCTGCAAAAAGTCACAGTCACAAAGAAAATGCAAGAAAGTCTCCTCTTCCAGATGGCATCTTCTACAAAGTGGATCCTCTTTCACCCCAATTAAATTAAGGTGCCTGTTAAGATGACAATGTCCTGTAAGTAGACAAACAATCAGTCTAATATCCTTTTTTGGCAGTTTAAGGAGTTCCTTAGCCCTATGAGGCAAGGGTCCTTGATTAAGTTCCTTTGCTTGCCTCTGACCCCTGGTAGCATGCCAGAGGTCAAGCTGCTTAGTCCTTAGCAGCCTTTTAGTTAGTCCTCTGGCCACACCAGAGGCGAGCCCTAATGCAGGCTCTGGACCATAAAAAGCCTGTTGTGCCCCTCTTTAGCAAGAAGATCAGCTTTCTCATTACCTTCAAAACCCCTATGTCCTGGAACCCAGAACAATTGCACTTTGTTCCGGTTTGCCAGTTCAGTTAGGGTCTGGAGGCAGTTCCAAACAATTTTGGATGAAATGCGGCACTGACAAAGTGCCAGTAAAGCCGCCTGGCTGTCTGAACAAATCTGGATACTCACATTGTGATACCCTTTGATCAGACATTCTGAGGCGCATGCTAGAATAGCATACCCCTCAGCTTGGAACACGGTAGCATGCCTTCCAAGGCTTTGGCATGAACCGTAACCTCTGGATAGGTAACAATCCCCTGCTCCAACTCCTACGTTTGTCCTAGAGCCATCAGTAAACCAAACAGTTTCACCGCTGCACCCAGGGACAAAGGATGTTTCCCATTCACTGCAACTGGGAAAGTTCACACTGAATGCTTTATCAAAATGATATTTTACTAGCATGTTGTCAGTTCCCATTTGAAATATGGGCTCCTTACAAAAATACTCCTGAATAGGCTTGGTATGACTGCCAACCCACAATGAGGGTCTCCACATGCCATTGCAGCATAATCTATATGCCCCCATAATGGCCTCACCCTCAATATAAAGGTGAAGTGGCAGAATATCAAGAAGCAACTCCAATGCAGCTGTTGGAGTAGTTCTCATTGCTCCTGATATACCTATGCAGGCCAGCCTTTGTAACTTGTTAAATTCAGCCTGCACCGTGCAGAAGTTAACTCTGCACCACCACACCGTTGAGCCATAAGTTACCATAGGTCTGGTGACCATAGTATATATCCAGTGCAAGATTCTCGGGTTGAGACCCCAGGATTTGCCAATAGCACCTCTACATGACCAGAACACTTTCTTGGCTCTGGCAATACAGTAATTTAGGTGCTGTTTCCAGGTTAAGCCTCCGTCCAAAATGACTCCCAGGTACTTAACCTGTGTATTGAGAAGAACTGTTTTCCCAAAGAGAGCAATATCTCCAAGATTCCTCTTTTTAGTGAAAGGCACAAGGGGGTTTTGTCAGGGTTTACTGATAGACCAACCTTCCTGCACCAATCCTGAACAAGTCCCAGTGTTCTTTGCATTACACTCGAGACTGTTTTAGGGAATTTTCCCTTGACAATTATGGCCACGTCATCTGCATAGCCAAAACAGTCACAACCAGACCCCTCCAGGATCCTTAGCAGTTCATCCACCACCAGGCACCACAACAGAGGAGAGCAAACTCCTCCCTGAGGTCAGCCCCGGCAGGTGGAGACCGACAGAGTCTCCCCGAGTAGCGAGGCCACGGCCGTTCTGCTTGTGAGCATGGCCTTAATCCATTAACAACAGGTTTTATCAACACCATGTCTTTTCACAGCTCCCACAATGGTCTCCGTAGAGACCCTGTCAAAGGCACCTTCAATATCAAGGAAAGTGGTTAATGCCACCTCCTTAAATTCTAGTGCCTTCTCCAGGCAACAAACAATGCCATGGAGAGCTGTTTCTGTTGATTTGCCTTGTTGATAGGCAAACTGAAATTTTGAGAGGGGTTTAGGAAGTAAAACCACCTCTCTAATTTATTCCACCAAGGAACTTGCCTTGGTAAGCTAGCAGTCTTGGCCTGACAGTTTTGGTGGTAAGATTCTAGAATAGACCGTTGCAACTGGTCAACGGCTAACTCGAGATCTAACACCGAGCGCATGTTAAATTCCATGCCTCCAATATGTGCCACCAGATCTTCCCTGAAACCAATCCAATTGGTCCTTCTGGGATTTCTGACTTGCACCAGCTGTTGTCTTACATCGGCAACTGAAAAGCAAATATATCTATGATCAGACGATGAAGGTTCACTAGATACATGCCATTTAATAATGCGGTCAAACATGTTAGCACTACAGAGGGTGAGGTCAATGACTTCACTTCTATTAGAAACAATAAAAGTGGGCTCATTGCCTCGATTAAGAATATAAAGTTTAGTACTTACCAAATATTCCAAAAGGTTGTCCCCTCGTCTGTTGCAGTCGCTGCTCCCCCACATGATATGGTGAGCATTGGCATCACAGCAGATGATGAGGCGTCTTCCACCTGACTCACAGAAGTGGACAATGTCTCTTACCTCCTGAGAAGGAGGTGGTTCAGGTTCATCAAATGGTAAGTATGCAGAGACGGCAAACAGCTCTTCTCTGCCACTATCAGATGACATAAAAAGTTTAATCACGGTTGTGTCACCTGTGGTAAACTCAGGAAGTGGCATAGCATGATGTCTTTTGCTCACCAGTATATAGGTCCTTGGTCTCCTACTTGTTGTATAATAGAAGACTGTAAAGCCTGCTCCTTGTAAGCCCAGGATTTTCCCATTATGTATCCATGGCTCTTGAATGAAAGCCAGATCAACGTCCTCCGCAGCCACTCTGCAGCACAAAGCAGCAGATGCAGACCGACTATGGTGGAGATTGATCGGGATACATTTCATGCAGTTCTCCATTGTGAGATAGGCATGGAGACTAAGTGGTAGAAGGATCAGCCGGGTCAGAATCCACTCGGTGGGTGCTGGAAGCCAGCTCCACACCTTCATGGACACCACCCAGGCCGATCACATCCACCTCCTCAGTCTACCCCCACCCCCCACCCACAACTGGACCTGAGTCCTTCCCTGCTTCCAGACCATAGCCAGGGGAAGACAATGCAGTTGTTTCTGGCTCCACAACTGCAGAATGAGGCTCTTCCATTTCTCTGTCCTCCTTTGAAGTGCTAGGGCCCTGAGGGTCATGTAGTATTTTAAATTGACCCTCATCGACCCCAGTGTAGGCAGTGAACCTGGCTTCATCAATGGCTTTAGCGGATTCCCTGTCTACCTGGAAAATCCACCTGACGGCCTTAGGATCTTGCACCCGATCCAATACCCTCCAGTGGTTTGTATGCAAACTGCTGTTGTAGGCACACAACCTTCTGCAGAAGACGTTTGGATCCTTGGTCCAAATATCCCTTGTCCTAAAGGCAACCTTGATTGGTTTTGGAAAATCACTGGCCCTCATCACCTTGAGCCCAGTGCCCCTCAAAACCTTATCATTTTTTTCAAAGGCTGATGTTAGCCATTGCCCTGTTCCCTCGTTCTCACAAAGGTAAACAAAAGCTCCAGAGTTCAGGGAAAAGCTCTTGATGCGCAGTAGAGGCTCTCCTACTTGAGAACCATCCACCCACCTCAAAAGCTCCTCCTGAATAGTCCCAACCTCACTGTCATCAAGCCACTCGTTCGGGAAGTTTTCCTTCACGATGGCCATCCTAACAGTGGAGACAGCCTCACCATAAGTGCTGGAACAAGACTCGTCCCTACTCCTTTTGGTTGGCTTCCTCACATCTGGAGAAGGGGTAGAGAGAACAGATCTCTGCCTCTTGCCTTTCTTGTCCACCACCGTTGGAGAAGTATCTACAGATGTGGGTCCCACTGAACTCTACTCCTTATCAGTTTGACCCTTCATCTGCCTTGCTAACTTCCTCCTGATGTTGCGCTTAGCAGTCTTGCTAAGTTGCAACCTTTCCTTTCTGTTACCAGCCTCGCTAGCAACCACAGACTCTTTTGGCAACCCGGTATTACCTGCTGCCTCCAGATGTCTTGTTTGCTTTTGCGAAACAACTTCTCCCGCCTTAGCCTGAGAGGTGTTCCCAGAGCAACTGGGCCTCACCTCAGGATCAACAGATCCCTGCCTTGCCTGGGAAGATGCTGCTTTTTTAGGTTGGGTACTGACTAAGTCAGACCCTAACCCAGGGTTTGTTGTATCCAAAAAAGTTTCCATATTTGGTCCCATGAAACTGGAGGAAAATAAAAGGTCAACACCCTGTAATCCTCCTATCCCTGGTGGAAGGCTAATTACGACAGGGTTTCGCCTGGTGCCCTGAAGGGATCGTTAATGATACTGATATTTTACTACCTCAGTACCATTCAGCCCTCAGCACGATACCTCACACCTTGGCTTAGGTAGACCAGAGCCTCAGTTAGCCAGCATGTTTCGGACGCTCCAAATAGAGGAGCTACTGTGAATCATAGCACCTAATCCACCTGTTTCCACCACCCCACGACGAGGACGTTGTGGTTGGTTTTCTGGGGGGGGGGCTGCTAAAGACCTAAGTGGAGACCGACCCACGTGTGAGCACACGGGAGTTGGCCGAACAGCTGGGTTCTACCCACACAAGCATTATCGTCCACCTGCATCAACTTGGGAAGGTGCAGAATAGGGGAGTTTGGGTACCCCATCAACCTCACAGTTGAGCAGAAAGCAAATTGCACGAGTGCCTGCTTTTCCCTGCTTACATGTGACCAGGTTAAACCATTCTTGGATCCCATTGTGATAGGTGATAAGAAATGGGTCCTGTATGACAATGTCAGGTCCCAGAATCTGTGGATGGACCCAAATCACAAACCCAAGCCAATGCCCAAAGCCAGCTTACTCCCACATAAGGCCCTGCTGTCTGTTTGGCAGGATATGGGAATGTCGTGGTTTTTGAGCTGCTGCCAGGCACTGCCGATGTGTACTGCCATCAGCTTGACAATGTGCATGCATCGCTCAAGTGGAAATGACCAGCACGGCTCGACCACGTGGGTGTCCTCTTACAGCTGCATGGAGTGAGACCTCACAGAGTACAGGTGACCTGTCACAAGATAAGGGACCTGGGCTGGGAGCTGCTGCCACACTCAACGTATTCTCTGGACATTCTTCCAAGTGACTACCACCTTTTCCGGTCATTGCAGCATTTCCTAGACAGACAGCAGTTCACCAACTGGGACGATGTCGAGCGCACACTTACTCACTACTTTGCATCCAAGCTGCCACAATTCTACAGAGACAGTATCCAACAGCTGCCCAGATGATGGGAGCAGGTCATGGCAAACAATGGTGACAACATTTTGGATTGATTTGTACTTGTATTTATGGTACAGAGGGTGAGTCAAAAGTTTTGCAATATTTGCATTAACGCATGTGCTGCGGCGGGTATGCCACATGTTTAAACTAGTTCAAGTTGCACACTGCAGTCACTCGAAAGGGCTATAAAGTGGGAATCATTGCTGTGATATCTCCAAGGAAGGATTGAAGAGTTTCTTTCTTAGATAATCTGTCAACTGAGTTTTTGAGTGAGTTGGTGGTGTCCGACTGCAGAGGGATGCAGTTAGCCGAAGTCTTTACTGCCAAGCCAAAGTATGTAAATCTTTCTTCTGTTACTATTCCTCCTAGCTTGGATAAATTCTTATCATTAGGCCCAAAATTTTCACCAGCTTTTCCTATCAATCTTCCACAAACTGTTTCTGTTATAGAATCAGCCATCCATAGAACTGAGACTGTTCACCAACCTATCCTCCATGCCAATGCTGCTGTTATCCTATCCAAGTAAAATTCTGTGCCAATCAAGTACTCTTCTTCTTGTCTGAAAGAATTCAGGTAATTTATTTAAGAAAATAACCTTGCTGTATGCAAAGCAGATGAAGCAGGTTGCCCAGTCATCATTGGTAAAGAAATACTAAACCAAAGAGTGCATTCACTTCTTACTTCTGCAAACTGCATCCTTCTGCAGTCGGACACCACCAACTCGCTCAAGAACTCAGTTAACAGATTATCTAAGAAGGAAACTCTTCAATCCTTCCTTGGAGATATCTCACCCCTCCCTACTTTCGGACACCCAGGCTTTTCCTGCAAGTTAAACTGCATAAAGCTGGTAACCCCTTCAGACCTTTAGTTGAATATTCTTTTTCTCCAACAGGGTCCTCAAATGCAAATCTCTTGCAACCAACCATCCTCATACTGTTGTCTCTACTTCAGACTTCATCCACAAACTTCCTAATTCCTTTTCTCCAAGTGTAAATCTATATACTCTTGATGTGGAATCTTTGTTTCCCTCTGTACCATATTTTGAGTCCTACATGTTTCTCATGAAGAAATTGATTCTTCATTTCGAACCACCAGTACTCTTATCAAAGGTCTTTATGATTGTTTCCACACCATTCATCAACACAGTTGTTTTGTTTTCAACAAAATTGTGTACAAACAACAATCTGGTTTCCCCATGGGCTCACCTCTTTCCCCTTTTCTTGCCGAGATCTACATGCAACATATTCAAGTTTCCATCATTTCTCACCACCCTTTTCAACCTTTCCTGTGGTTAAGATATGTAGATGACATTTTCATTAGCTGGCCACATACAGAGTCTGAATTACAGACCCTGGTCAACTCCATTACAGAAAAATTTCCTTCTTCCATTAATCTCACTATATCTAAGGAAGTAAACAACAAAATTGATTTCCTGGATGTCTCCATCTGCAGAAACTTTGATCTCTCCATCACTCGTTCTGTCTATCATAAACCTTCTGCAGCCACTAACATCATTCCATGCAAATCTTTCACTCGGCATCTCTACAAGCTCTCAGCATTGAAGTCTTACATCCACAGGGCTCATATCATTTGCAACAACAAACTTTCTCTTTAAGAAGAATCCTCCAAAATTTCTACAATAGTCTCTCTCATGGTTTCCCTGCTCTTACAGTCAACTCCCTCTTAAAGAAATATGAAAACATTTCGAAAATGGAATGCCTCTATCCTCAAAAGAAAGAAAACCTGAAATTCTCTGGTTCTGTTCCTTACCATCCTTCCTATGCTTATAAGTTGCAGATTCTTTTAGAAGTTTTGGTTACCATCTTGCCATTAAATCCACCCCAAACATCTTGAAACTTCCACAAAGGGATAGGGAGAAAGTTGAAAATCTGGACCTCCCAGGAGTTTACTGCTTCCTATCTCTTCTTCAACTGGTGATAACTTATACACTGGTGTACAAAAATTAAGGACGAAGAGGAGAAATTAAAATAACAGCGGAACGAGCGGGCAGAACGGTCCGAAAAACCACTCAGGAGATAGACTAGAGTCCGGGTACGGTAGGGCATGCGCATATATGCAGCATGACATAGGGAAGGGGGAGTGTCGGAAGGGTATAAAGCACATGGGCGGTGTACACTCAGCAATTCGGTGAAAGCTATTGCATGGTGTACATCGGTTTGAACGACGTCGAATTGCTGCCACTGTGTGATATGGCTAACAGGCAATCCAGTAGATGACATCTGGATGACTTTACCCGAGGTCGCGTCATTGGGAAGTTGAAAGAAGGTCGCAGTGTGACTAGTGTGGCCGAGGAGTTCGGGATCTCTCACAGCATTGTTTCACGAGCTTGGAGAGCATTTCAAACGACAAGAACAGCTGTCCGAGAGTTTACCAGTGGTCGTCCACGAGCAACCACGGCGGCGGACGACCGGTATATTGTCCTACAGGCGAGAAGAGGCAGACAGCGGGAAAAATCGCAAGGCACATGCAACAGACAACTGGACGTCCGTTATCGCGTTTTACCGTGGCCAGGAGGCTGCACAAAGGTGGTCTATTTGCACGACGACCCGTACGGTGTGTGCCATTAATGCCTGCTCATTGGAGACGGCGGTTTCTGTGGTGCCAGGAACACAAGAACTGGACACATCAGCAATGGGGTTGAGTTCTCTTTACGGATGAGAGCCGATTTAGTCTGACGAGCGATTCTTGATCAACACATCTGGAAAGAGCAGGGAACACGCAATCACACCTCCAACATCATCGAAAGGTACCAGTTTGGAGGTGGCGGTGTTCTCGTTTGGGGCGGTATCATGCTTGGTAGCCATACTGACCTCCACATCTTCCAAGGAGGTTCAGTCACTGGTGTCCGCTATTGTACCGAGGTTCTCCTGCCTCACGTGTGTCTGTTTAGAGGTGCTGTGGGTCCTGAGTTCCTCTTCACGAACGACAACGCTACACCTCATCGTACAGTGGCTGTCGCAGAGCTGTTGGAGAGTGAAGATATTCAACGCATGGATTAACCCGCAAGGTCCCCGGACCTATAACCAATCGAACACGTGTGGGACCTTCTCGGGAGACGCTTAGCAGCACGTCACCAGCCGCCAGCAACGATTCCGCAGCTGCGATTGGCGCTACAAGAGGAATGGGCCACGATGCCTCAACAGCTCCTTGACAACCTCGTCCTCAGCATGGACAGACGTTGTAAATCCTGCAACGCAGTCAGGGGTGATCATATCACCTACTAAAGACTGGATTTTTCTTGGCAGCCGCCTGTCACATGGACGTTTCTGTCTTCTGTCCAGTTGTGCTCGAAGCTACCTTTTCAATAAAGTGCCTTTGTATCCTTTGGATTCCTTGTTTGGACGGTTTTGTTCACTTGTCCCATATTCTTACATCTTGGGGATCCTTATGGTATGATTTGAGTCGATGTGGAGCACTTCTGCACGACATTACATTCGAAAAACCGTCTCGTCCTTAATTTTTTGCACGCCAGTGTACATTGGAAGCACATACAGGGGCATTAACCATAGAATTTTAGAACATAAAAAAGATGTTTTGAAAGCCAACCCTAATACAGTCTTGTCTATTTTGGCAATGGAAGACACATCTGCAGTTCCCCGCTGGAACAAAGCAAAATGAATTGCTTCTTTTGACAATCGTTTTGCCCTCTGTTACCATGAAAGCCTGGAAATTCTTTTCAACCCAATGACTTGTAATTCTGAATCTCCTCTCTACATCCTGATGATCTGGAGATCAATTCTAAGTTTTGGCAACAAAAATAGAAAAATTCAAATGTAGAATCTGGCAACAATCTTAGTCCTCCATTGGCGTGATGTAGACCTAAGATAAGGTCGAAAGCCCCAACTTACGAACTTTCTTATAAAAGTTCTTTTCTTGTAACGTAACTAGTGTGATCAAGTTACCTTTATTTGGGTTTAACTTTAATAAAGTTTCATCAAATTCGCTGAAGTCTTTATTATTTCATTATTAAAATTGATTTATTACTTGAACTTCATTATTAAATTTAGATTATTCTGAAGTTAAAGAATAATTTAATACCAGCATATACAATATTGTTGTCAAACATACAAAATGTACATGCATATAGGACCTTAAACCTAATTTTTGCAAAAATAAAACTGTAGCATCCTGAAGAATTTCATGGAACATCCTTCGAAGAAAGCAGTAATTTTTTCTGACGTTGAGCAGATGATGTATCTTCATAGTAAGTGTCACAACTATTGAGAGAGCAAAAAACATCTTCCATCTATCTGTCTATGAATTGAAACCTATTTCAAATCAACCAAATTGCTCTGATAATATTGTTATGTAGGATAATTAATTCCTTTTATTGCTGAGTATGGAAAGTCATCTTAAGTGCTTTGCTGGGGATTTGGTAAACAACGTGTCATTTTGAAATCTCTGACAGAGGTGAGTGTGTGTTATCATCTCTTTTCTTTGACCATAGGAAAAACTTTGTGAGCAGCAAAATTGATGTTTACAAAAGAAGTCATTGGCTTTTCTTTTGTTGTCATTGGAGCTGAGTGTGAGTCACATGATGACAATCATGTATGCATCTGAAAAGAAAGCAATGGGTTGAAAAACAGTGTTCTTGTGGCTGTGGGAAAAAACACTCTTGTTCTTGTGACAGGTGTAGTTATGTGCGTGTGTGAAGCTAGTGCCTATGTGTGTGCATTGAAGTACTAAGTTGATTACTCTTTCTCCATATGATATTACTGAGATGTTTATTGATTTAAAGAAAGGATTTGCAGAGCCTAAATTATTGCCTGCTGTATCAAGGAAATTGTTTGCTTGGTGAACTCTTCAGCTAGGGACGGTCTGACATACTGATTTACATACGAGTTATTCACTTTTCATTTAGCTTAATTGTGTAGTTTCTTGTGATCTCAAACTTGTATTTTTAGTTATTAAATGTTGCTGTCATTTGTTGTTGTTGTTGGCTTAGTGCTCTCTAGAGGAAATTTTTTATGTTCTTACTATCTTTACTGCTCTTTGATCCAGAGGCTGAACCTTACCATTCTGGTTTCATCCTGTGCATGGTGTTTCAAAATTGATTCGGGACAGAAGGCCACCAGCAATGTGACAATATCTTTCGATGGTTTTGATTCACATTTGCTGTCGCATCTTATGAGTCATCAGTAATCTCATAACTCTTCTGAACACTCTGTAGAATGTCCCCACCAGTTAGATGATCAGCAGCCTAGCAACACCATTATCAATTTCAAGTACAATTAACAGAAACAAAATGAAAGGAACTTCAATGAAGGACTTTGTTAAGTAGATACTCAGTTTGCTAAATGGAGGTGGTTTTTGAATGCATTTTAGTTCAGGGTTCTCCCATAAAAATTGTGTTAAATAGAGAAATTTGCTAAACAGAGATTCATAAAGATATTCCACTGTATATGGAAACTCAGTTAGCAAGAAAATAATTTTAGAAATTTGAATAATTTATTTCAATAAATATGTTTCCCAAACTCTTGAAAATTAAGATTGGCTTATATGCAGGTTCCAATGTTTTGTTGTCAATTTTTAGCTGTTGAACAAAGGGGGTGGGGGTGGAGTTAGATTATATGTGAACAGGGTTCTATGTGAGCATATGCAGTATGTCTTATTGTCTTATGAACTATTAAATTGAAGAGGTAATGGTGTCATATTGTGTGTGTGCATGCATGTGTATGACTTTTTACATGAATAAGGCAAAGTAGTTGCATGAAAGTTAAAAAATTGAAATGAATTACTGCATTTGAGAACTGAGCTGCTACTGGCCATTCAGTGCTAATAATGTTTTGGTACTTTATTTTTTTTAATATTTTATTTTCCAGTAATCTCAGGTTAACCCAATTTTTCATTTGTCTGTGTTTTATTGTAATCAGCACTTGAGATTAATATTTCCCTGCCAGTGATCCTGATGTTTTTAAAAGAAACCATGATCTATGTTGTTTTTTTCCCCTAAGGTGACTGTGTGGGAAGCTTTAAGAGCTCAGAGACCACCTACAAACTTAGCTAATGATGAAGAGCAGGACCTGCAAAAGTATGACAAGTATTAAGTTCTTATTTAGTTTGCAAACATTGTGTGCACATTGGTGTTCTGCATATTGTTAATTAAATATGCTGTTTTAGAAAATGTGAATTTCATTACATAAATTTATTTGTACATATATCTTATCCATTTTTTTACTACTGAAATCTATGTGACAGACCAAAACCGGTGGGAATCTTTGACGTGTATTTATAACATTGACTTTAGTTTTTGTGATTTTTTAGCATTGTGAAGTGATTAACTTTTTAAAGAAATCATTCAACAAAATATTTTGATTATCTCTCATGGCTAATAATTCCTTAGTGATGGATGTGGTCAGTCTGTTTTTAATTTTATTGTTACATATACCATCTTATATTTAAGCATTATAAAACATTCTCTCACATGTAAGTGGACTGCATTCATAAAATATATTGGGGAAAGCAAAAATTATAAGTTTCTTAAAAAAAATATGGTATGGATTCCTACTTACTCGTATATACAGGGTGTCCGAGAATTATTGGACACATTACAAAATTATATAAGCAAAACATGAAACAGATAGAAAGAAACTGACTGTACTAACTTACAATGTAACTGCACAAGTTAATAAATTTCGATGTGAGATCCCTTGGTTCCTCGTAGTACATCCAAGCAATACTCTAATTTCATGCCATGTATTGGCAAGCAACTGAGGAGTTATGGAATTAATAGCAGCTGTGATACGCTGCTTAAGTTCCTGCAAATCAGTACAAGGCATCTGATAGACACGATCCTTCACATAACCCCACATGAAATAATCCAATGGAGTTAGATCTGGAGAGCGATTAGGCCACGGAATGGGACCACCACGCCCAGTCCATCTGTTAGGCAAATGCTGATTTAGGCACTTACGTACACACGTTGCCCAATGCATTGACCAATGCGGAGGCATTGTTGGAAAATGACGTCATATCTTTTGATCTGGGGTATAGCGAAATTTTCTAGCATATCCAAGTAAATGTCACCATTTAAAGTTTTTTCACAGAAGAAAGGGCCAATCACTTCTTTTTTTGATAGGGCGCACCCCACATTAACTTTTGGAGAATCCCGTTCCAGTTCAATAGCAGCATGAGGCTGTTCACTGCCCCATATCCTACAGTTGTGACGATTCACAATACCCGATACATGAAATGTGGATTCATCACTAAAAATTACAGTACTGAGAAAGTTTTCATCGTTTTCCACTCGATTCAGCATATCCACAGCGAAATCCTATTGCAGAATGTGATAATTTACAAGCATCTTTTGCACTATTTGAATTTTATAAGCATGAAACTTTAATTTCTTGTGCAAGATATCGTGAACTGTTTATTTCAGAATGCACAGTTCTCTGCTTGCTTTACGAACAGATTTCCTGGGGCTTTGTCGGAAACTTTCATTAACTTGGTCAACCATCTCACTGCTGATTCTAGGCTTACAGGCTCCTCCACGATGTTCACATTGCCAGTTTCTTTAAACTATTTCATCCACCGCTTACCGTATATACTCGCGTATAAGTCGAGAAATTTGGGACAAAATGAGAGCTTCAAAGTAATGGGGTCGACTTATACGTGGGGTCTAAAAAAATCGTAAGTCCAAAAGTTCTTCCCGTGAGGCAAAAGGCAAACAATCCCAAAAGAAATAAAAATGCCGATGCGGTATTAATTGCGAAATCGCAACCCTCCGAAAGAAAAAAAGAAAGAAAAAACACTGATGTGGTTGAATTACGAAATCGTGACCCTCCGAATTTCTCTGCGCTTTGAAAAGTCTCCTCTCTCCTGGCTTTGCGTATCCACAGCGCAGTCACAGCCGCGCATAGAAAGCTCCGCCCTTCTGACTACCAGTTAATTGCGCTGACCTTCGACGTAACGGAGCCTTGCGACAGCCAGTGTTGCTTGTTCTTAATCGCACGTGTCTCGCTTCTCCTATTACAGGTGACACGGATTGTGTAAAGAAACGGATGTCCTATAACGCAGGATTCAAGTTGAAAGTGGTTTCTTTTGCAGAAAATACTAACAACTGTGCTACTTCACGTCAATTTGGCATTAACGAAAAACTGATTCGAGATTGGCGTAAAAAACCGGACTTGGTGAAAATCCGAAAATCGCAAAAGGCGCTTGCGCCGTGGAACGACATCTTTCCCAGAGCTGGAAAGTGTCTTGAATGATTGGATTGTGGGCTGCAGTCAAAATGGTTACATTGTTACGCGAACTGGTATACGTTTGCGAGCAATGAAGCTCGCAAAAGATGAAAAGTTTGCAGCCGCAAATAACACTTTTCGTGCCTCACCAGGTTGGTGCACAAGGTTCATGAACCGCTATGGGTTGTGTCTACAACAGCGCACCAAAATTGCACAAAAGTTACCTTGTGACCTCGAAGCAAAGATAATGGAATTTCAAAAGTATGTAATTCAAAAGAGAAAAGAGACTGCTTTTGAACTTTCCCAAATAGGGAACATGGATGAAACCGCCATGTGTTTCGACCTTCCTGGAAATAAGACGGTGAACCAAAAGGGCGAAAAAAATATCTTGATCAAAACGACTGGCCACGAAAAATCCAGTTTCACGGTTGTTCTTTCCTGTTTGGCCGACAGCAGTAAGCTACCTCCGGTAATTATTTTCAAACGCAAAACTTTGCGGAAAAGCGTTGTCTTTCCATCTGGTGTGCTCGTTCGTGCCCATGAAAAAGGATGGATGAACGAATCCGGAAGAATTGACTGGTTAAAGAATGTGTGGAACAAAAGGCCAGGTGCACTTTTGAGGAAACCTTCTCTTTTGGTGTGGGATATGTTTGTTGCACACCGTTGTGCAGAAGTGAAAAAACTGCAGAAAATTCAAAAACAACTCTTGCTGTCATCCCAGGTGGGTTGACATCTGTTCTTCAACCACTAGATGTCTGCCTTAATAAGCCCTTCAAGGACAATGTGCGGAGGTATTGGGCAGATTGGATAAGTTCCGATTTGCCGACTGAAACCAAGGGCGGAAATCTAAAGAAGCCGGATATCGTTTTGATTGCGCGATGGGTCAAGGATGCTTGGGATGCGATACCTGCAGAAATGGTCGTGAAATCATTCAAGAAATGTTGCATTAGTAACAAACTTGATGGCACAGAGGATGATGAGATTTTTATGAGTGATGATGACAGTGATTCTGATGACACAGGCATGGATGGGAATACTGATGTTTATGATGATGCGCCGATGACGGAGAAAGACTTTTGAACTGTTTGGCGAGTCTGACTCGGAATCGGATTTTGAAGGGTTCCGATGAAGTTTTTGGGTATGCAAATTAAATTTAGTATCATATATATCATTTTTTTCGTTTTCAAATGTTTTTGAATAATTCATTGAAATTTTTTTTCTCATTCCGGGATCGACTTATACGCGAGTTTCCGATTTCTTACGATTTTTTCCTCTGAAAGTGGGGGGTTCGACTTATACGCGAGTATATACGGTAATTGAATTCATTGACAGAGGATTACAACCATACTCTAAACGGTAACGTCTTTTAACTTTAATGACAGACTTTAATTCCGCAAGCCATAACACACACATCGCCTTCTGCTGTACGGATGACATGACTACTGATTGCGCATCTGTCATACATTCCTCATCAGGCCACACGCAGTGCCATCTATCGGATTCTGGGAATAACAATTCTGCAAAACAAAAATATAGAAACCGTGTTAGTAATATGTGACATAGAAAAACAGACAGTGCTCATAGTTTTTTTTTTACATAACTTTGTAATGTATTCAATAATTTTCGTACACCCTGTATATATATATATAAATTCGCGCGTTTTCATCGACACTGGACCACGGCGGACTGGAGTAAGGTGCTTTTCACGGACGAGAGCAAGTTCAACTTGTTCGAAAGTGATGGCATCCGATACGTACGACGTCCGTGTGGCCAGAGATTCAACTCCCAGTTCATTGAGCCAACTGTCAAGCACGGAGAAGGATCGCTCATGGTTTACGGTGCCTTCTCTCGCAATGGAATGGGCCCCATCATCAAGATTGACGGAATAATGACCGGCCACAGCTACACGAACATGCTCATCAACGATGTCTTCCCATGGGCAAACCAGAACATGCCACCCGGATGGATCATGCAGCAAGACAACGACCCAAAGCACACCTCCAGAGTAGCAAAGGCAGCCTTCCACCAGCAGCAACAGATCACACTTCTAGACTGGCCAAGCCAATCTCCAGACCTCAACCCCATCGAGCACATGTGGGAGGAGCTGGAGAGACAATGTGCGAAGAAAACCTGCCAGAATAGGGCCCAGAAGTTCGACCAGCTGTCTGCAGAATGGGCACGAATTCCGCATGTCACCGTCGAGAAGCTAGTGGACTCGATGCCGGCCCGTTGCGCAGCTGTTATTAAGTCTCGTGGTTATCCAACTAAGTATTAGTTATTGTTTTGTCATTTTCTCGTACTTGTTTTCTGTTATTGTTGCATAAAATGAATGTGATACACACCTACTTTGTTGGTCAATTTGTATGATCTTTGCGATTAAGCTCGGTACCTGATCTGTGTTAAGGTTTCCGATCCATCTGCATATGGATCATGTTTACAACTGAATAACACATATCATATCCCAAAATGACCCGATTCGGTCCAGCAGAAAAAAAAAAAAAATTATGGTCGAAAAAGTACTTCGCCAAATACTTTTGTTCGCTACTGTATGCAGTACTTTTCTTATGCAAAAAATTCTTTTGCAAGAGAATTGGTGCTACCACTGTTATCTATGTCTTTATTGGAAAGCAATGTGGTGAAATGTTTGTAGCTTTCTTGTTTCTTGTAAAACATTTGCTTGTTACATAACAACTGTTGTCAAGAATCATGGCAAAGACAATGAATGATGCAAAATAATTTTCTAAACTTTTTAAGTATCTAGTCCTGTATTCTTGTTCAAGCTCATGTCTTCTTAATTTTTTAGCCATGACAGTTTTTTTATTTTGGAATTCCCAAAAATCCTTGATAGTAAAATGCTTAAGTAAATTATTTATGCTCATAGCTTTCTTATACATTAGTATTTCTAGCTGTGATTTCAAGTTTCCATGTGAAGTAGAAGAGATTTCAAAAATGAATATTTTTTTCTAATTATTGATTAGGAGCTTATCTTTAGTTTTATCTTAGGTGTTGAGCAAATGATGTGTAGTTGTGTTTATTAACATGTCTTATGGTTTTACTCTGTGATATTTTGTAAAAAATAGAATAGGACTTTTTATGCTACTGTATTTTATATTATTTTTCACTGTAGTTCATTATAGATATTTTCTCCCCATTATGTAGCTAGTGATACAGCAGTCTTATCATTGAATATGTTACAGTCAGGCTTCAGTAGCCCATTATGGCTCCTTCAATTATCATCTGGTAGTAATGTACACCTGCCTAAGCTATTTCTGATAACCCCTGTGAGCTGTTCACTATTGTTATTTTATTATTAGTAGTAGTGAGCCATCATGTGGCCACCTTTAAATCCTTGCACATGTAGAACTTTATACTTGTTCACTTGCACACCAACAGTAATAATGTAAAAAGCAAAAGTATTAACACGGCACTGAACTGCTACTTGAACAAAAAGGGTGCAGTGAATTTGAAACCTTTGGAAATTTGGTTTAATATTTTGGTGAATTTCAATTCAAGAAATAAAAACAGCAGTTTTACATCATGTATCCCATTGATTATCATCCTTTTAAAAAAAGAAAATCTTGTGTCTGATAATCTTTGTCCATGATTTATGTCAAATCACACAGCTAGCCAGCCTGTTGTGCTTTGCAAATTTAAGATAGTCAGTAGTCCTACACACACACACTCGCACACACACTCACTGAGGGGGATATGTATATAAATGCAGCAATGACTAATTCATTGGGCCACAAGTGGCTTAGTGGTTAGAGCAACCACCTTCTGACCAGATGGCAGCAGGATCAGTCCCAGGTCAATCGAGTTACTCTGTGCCTATGAAATTCGACCACACATTGCAAATAAGGTCATCTGTTCCTTTTCCATGGAAGTGCTCTTTGTCACATTATAGTCTGGTACTCTCCACTGTGTCCACTTGCGCTTTCAATCTGGCCATCCTACTCCTCTGACCTGTCTAGCCTGTTTATCTTATCTGAGCTCCTAGGTTCAGTCTATTGTAATTTTTCTTGTTTTTGATATGCAGTACAAAAAGTCTAATGGGGCATTGGTAGTTGCATCGAAGCATTCCCTTTGAGTGTAAACTCTACAAAAAATTGCTGGGTTTTAGCTCAAATCTATGAATTATTTTATGCCATTGAAGGTTTGGGTACGCTGTTATGTTTAGACTAGGTGGTAACATTTTATTTTTTTCAACAAACCATTGTGCCTATCAAAATTATTTTGTTTAGGAAAACATCAGAAGTTTGGCATTGATAAATGAAGTGTGTTATTCACATTCATGTAACTCATTTCCAATAAATGGTATGTACTGACTGATATAGACAACCTCAGCTGATCTCACAGAGTTGCAATGGTCAGAAAGTCGAATGCTATCGGCTACTGTAATTGGATTTTGCATTTCTCTTTTAATGTACGCACTGTTTGTGTGATGATCTTTGGATTCCTGTTCCTGTTACACCAGGATTTCTGTTAGTTATTCAGGCTGTGCATTCTTTTTCTATATATGCCCCAGATGCGGACTCTGTTTCTTCTATCAGGTAGTTAAACCTGATTAAAATGCTGTGCAAAACAGTATGCAACAAAAAATAATAGTTACATGATCCAGAGCCACCCAGTTCCACTTCTCAATTGCAATCCTGAAAGAACATAGCTACCACATGAAGGTGATGTTTAGTGTATGGTTAGACATGTAAAGAACTGTGTACCAAGGACTTCCAAAACTAAATCAGATTTTCAATTATGTGCAGAAGTCCAGTTTTTTAAATTCTGTTATGAATTGTTGCAGATTTAATGTCCTTATGTCATTAGCTGAGGGTGTGTTATCTGCAGTCATGGTCTTATGCTGCTAGTTTCAGTGGTGACCCAGAAAAAATTAGTGAGGCTCAACTGGGAAATGCTTTGCCCACCATATACTGTCTAGAAACTTCTCAGCTTCTTACTACTTGTGTAGCTACAATACCATATGAGATGTTGAAAGCTGTTGCAAGATGTCAAAACAACTGCACAAAGTTTCCTTGAAAATTTGTGTGGAAAATCTGAGCTCAAGGCTCTAGTCAGGAGATGGATTTGATGTTTGTTTTACAGCTCCACTTACCTCCTTTTTCCAGTCAGGAATGTGAGATTAGAAATGGATGATTCCTAATCTCAAAATGCATACAGAGGTTAGAAAATTTCTGCACACAAACAAAAAAACTTAGATTGTAATAGTTGCCATAGCAGAAGGGATGTTAACTGCTTATGTATGCATTCTCCATAAAATCATTCTTGTGTTTTATAGGGAAACAATAACAGAATTTTTGCACCAACAAAATAGTTATGTTATGCTATAATTCCTTGTTTTTGTATTTTACAGTTCTGTGCATTTGACTTCTGTAAAGCTCAATGCAGAATATTCTGAAATATTTGCATTGTGCTTAAATGGTTGTACACATTCATCCAGCAACATATCACCTATTTCTTGCAGTGCGATGAACATACACTAATGGCATTGGAAACCAGAACATCATTAAATGGCAATTCAAATTTGGCAAATTTTGGTGATAATGTTAACCAGGGATTACAGGAATAAATGAATAAGTTGTCAGGGAATCTGAATTATTAGAAGAGAGAACATTTACGAACAAAACCCTAGTGTTAAAATTGCTGTTGTTTTTATGTTAAACTTTGTAATATTTTGAAAATTTGCATTTAAAATGTAATGAATTTATAGACTGATGATAAGAAAAGGATAAATTGCTATAGAAGTGCAGTGCACAGATATCGAAGGACAGTCAGTTCAGTTAGATGGCAGACTATCATTCCATAGTACTGCTGAATAATACTGTTTGAAGGTGAAGCACACAATATCTTCCAGAAGCAATGACAAAAGACATGACTGACATACCTGAATAGGCTTTGATGAAAAGGACTACCTTTTTGGCATAAATTCAGAGTGTGTTTAGTGTGTTTGTGGCCATGTAATTCCTTCACTAGGTTCACAAACATTTGTTGAAAGCAGAATAACTCTTATGTCCCACTGAATTTCTGTTTGTTTGTCACCCCTACTCATCATCAAATGGAGGCTGAAATCGTGTTCAGTAATGTTTAGTGTTGGGAAAGTCATTTCTGCTTCAGTGTGAAGGATAGATAAATGATGAGTGCCAGAAGATAACTGGTAGGACTTGAAGGGGGGGGTCATACTGTATAAGAAGGATGTGCTGTGCACACACACTTCAAACTCCTTAAAGCCAACTGTATTTTTAGTAATACGGTGAAACCTGTGAAGAGCAGTCTCAGCTGGAAACTGAAGAAATGGTGACAGTTGTTGGAAGGTGGCCATTGTTTGGGCATCAGGTCTAAATTTATTTAGTTTGTTAGTTGTGTTTAAGCTGAGAAAATACTGAAAGTCATTATGAAATTAGAGACAGATTTGATCAGCGATTCTAGCAATGTGAAGGCCAGAATGCAGACTTCATAATATTATCCTACAGAAAACCGAGCTTTGTTCAAGAGGAAAATGTCCAGTTGGTGAACAATAAATACAGCTAATTGTTTACAGATGAATTTTTGACCAGCTATTGCAGTTTAAATGCAAGTGTTTTTCTTGTTGTCTCCACCAATTGGATGACCTGCAGCTGAACTTTAACAATTAATCGTGGTGTTGAGGATTTTAGGAAGACAGTGTCCAACCCCTGGTTGTAAACAACCCTTAAAAATATCAAGCTAGAAGATTAGGATTAGGGTACCCTACAAGAAAGAAAAACAAAAAAAATCTTAGAGACAGTGAAGTGTAACTGCTCAGTTAGGTGACCACTTATAGAAAAGCAGGAACAGAACCCACAGGGACCAAACAGAGAGCCACCATGAAAGGCCAGTATTCCAGGCACCAGCACCCACCACCAATGTCTTCTGCATGGGACTGAGACATACACTGGAGCTGAAGCTTGCATCGAATAATTACCATCACATTTCAAACTAAACTGTAACTCCTTTTATTTTACTTTATCATGTCACTTTGCCCACCACATTACATCCCATCCTGCCCGAGGCACAGTTCCTTTAGCAACATCCTTTTCCCCCATCTTATCCACACACCAAAGGAGCTAAGTAAAATTATAAGGGACAAGGTAACCATTAGTCTACCTTCTGGACTGACTTGGGTGTCCATTGTCCACCATTAAGAGGTTCCATTGTTTGGGGGTTATGATTAGTGTTAATCCTACTGCAGCTGTTCTGTACCAACCAAAACTTGCCATTGTTTGGAGGTAACCATTGTTCGGAGGTATCCATTAATGACAGTTTCACCGTAGTAAGTAGTAACTTCATAGATAGCAGTCGGTGGGTCTTGGATGACTTTTGTGTGTTTGGTTGGTTTCCATATGAAAATTTGCATATTTATGCTCAAAAATATTTAAATTTACAAAACAAATAAAAATTCAAGAGTCAAAATTAAAGTGTTCCATGAAAAGAACTGATTTTATGTATATGTTAACATAAAGATATTAATGTAATATGGCTGTTTCTGCATCAGAAATTCATTTAATACAGTTTCCTATTTTTAGAAAATTAATTTAAAAAATAACTACACCACTTGCAGAAATAAGATTTGCAACATTTGAAAGGTAAATATCTGAAGTTTTGTTGTGTAGCATTGCATGTAGATGGTGCCAGTTGTTCTTCCTATTTGTCTTTACAATGGCAAATGTGCAGGAAAAAGCGATTTGCGTTGAGTGATTTTTTTGAAATGAAATCTGTAGTTCAAGTGAGTACAAAGAAGTTTTTGTACATGTTTCATCAGGAATAGTCCTGATACTAAAAGAATTAGACATTGAATAGTTAAATTTCTAGAAACTGGGAGTGTGTTGGATAAGTCAATAAATAGGCATGCCAGTGTTTTGGAAGATAATGTGAAGCTAGTACAGATACCATTTTCCTGGAGCCCAAGGAAGTAAAATTCACCACTGCACAGTTAGAATTTGCCACACATAACAGTGATGTGAATTCAGCATTAAATACTGCAGTTATATGCATACAAAGTCAAGATTGTTCAGAATTTGGAGAAGAGCAATATGGTTCACTGTTTCAAATTTTCATGTAACGTAATGGATTGCATAGATAATGGTGAACACTTCCTTGAACATGTGCTTTTTATTAATGAGTCAACATTTTACATATCAGGAGCAGGTAATAGACATAACATGCGCATATAGGGTTCATAAAACCCACATGTCTCGCAAACTCATTTTCGTGATAGCCCCTAATGTCAATGTTTGGTGTGGGCTGCATAACCTCATATTGGTCCTTTTTTCTTTATGTAAAAAAACTATCAACTTTTACAAATGTTTCTACTGAGATATGCCACAAAATTTTTGTTGTGCTACAAGTTGAAGACCTTCAGCCAGATATCATCTTTCAGCAAGAAGGAGCTCCTTCGAAAGTGTTAACGACTACTTGGATACTGTGTGTTTCCAGGATGCTGGATTGGCCGAGATGGCCCAATTCTGTGGCTAGCTGTTCACTTGATATAACCCCATTGCATCTTTTTTTTTTTTTATGGGGATTCCTCAAAGGCCAGTATACAGAACAAAGGTAAGTGATTTAAAGAACCTAAGAAAATGGATCGTGAATGCCATTGCTGCTGTTGACGTAAATTTATTTTGACATATATGGCAAAAAACTGAGTACAAGTTGGACATCAGGGAGCACATTGTAGAAGTGTATTAATTTGCATCATAAAAACTTTAGATGTTAATTTTTAAACAGCAAATCTTATGTCCATAAGTGGTGTACTTATTTTTAAATATTTTTTCTAAAAATGAGGAATGACTTTTGGACCACTCTGTATTAGGTTTAATTCTAGAAAACTGAATTCTCATTTCAGATGCAGCAACAAGTGTATTTGGGTTTTTGTTGTATTATAATATGAAAATCCTGTCTCACATAAGGAAGTTGTAAGAAAAGGAAGGAGCACTTGAACTGCACAGTTAGACATGTTAGGGTACTCTTCTAACTAGGCTACCACATTAATTTGATTCATCAAAGAAGAAGCAATGACAAACTGAACAAATGGATCATTGCTTTGTTCACTGCCTCATTCAATTCCTCACTTAACATTTTTATAACGAATTAAGAATTGACAAACATTCACACTTTCATGCTTAGATGTGTACAAGGCTTTATATGCAATATGTGATCTATCAATATCCAGAAAAAAGTTTTATGATAAATTATAATAATTCAAAAGGAGTTGTAACTAACTTTAAAATTAAAAATTGAAGACCCTGTTGTTTAATTATAATGTTTTCACCTATTCACACCTTGTGGAACACACTTTGCATAACACTGTCCAAGTGTAATGGTTTGGGAACTCATTGGATATGACAGAAAGACAACTCTGCCTTCAGGTGCTACTTCTCACTTTAAAAATTATCTCACTTTCTAAAAAAAATGACAAATGCATGTAATAATACAGTAAGAAATGCTGAGAACATGTAGGGCAACTCATCATTAGCACAATGCTGAATAAAGACTAAGTGAGATGGAGGTTGGATGCTGCAGTCTTCACTTTAAAGAGGAGGAGAAAGTTTGTTTAATTGTATTAATGCTAAATTAGATTAGCATCATATAGTTGTGACTGAATACCTATAACTGAGTTTTATTTTATTTTTAATTGGAAGTGCACATTCTTGTGACATGGTATAACTTATTCCTTACCATTCCCATGGTCCAACATTTTGTCAGTGAAGGGTTTTTTTTTTTTTTTTAAATTAGAAAACACTGTCAAAGATGTATTTTTGTTTGTTTGATAAGTCTGTATTGTTCATTTAGACTAGATAGCAGTTGCAAGTTTTTATGGAAGAATTTGGGTATATTTCATTCTTTAAGAAATTTCTATTTTATGTAGGGTGCTTCCATAGCTAATTATCATCTTTAATCACTGTCATCTTTTTAAGACTAAAAAAAAAAAAAAAAAAAAGCGTAGCATTCTGTAATAATGTTGGTTGCTGCTGCTGTCTTTTCAAAAGTTTCTTAATGTTGGTGGCTAAGGAATGAATCAGCATGAGATAAATTGCTGTTTAGGAAATAGATTTGTCATGAAGAGTGCACAAATGTAAGAATCCTTCCTTGTAATCTCATAAGTATTAATATAGGATCCCAAAATATAGCTTCATAAAAAATGTTTGGGTCACTGTTCGAATCTCTTCTTTCACTAGTCTGTTAAATTATTTTCATAATTTGATTATGGCAGATATAAAATTAAAAATGATAATGGTATTGAAAAACCCGAAATTGTTATTCAGGAAACACAGTTGTTCACAGAGTGCAATAATTCTTGTTAGTTCGAAATATGATATTCATAGCAGAACTGGAAGATGCTGCTCATAGGGGTAAAAAAATACTGTTAAAGAGTATCAAGTCAAAAATATGAAAAATTCAGTAGCTATCTAATTTTTTACAAAAGGAACCTTATGGTTAAGAAAAATTAAATGGTCCAGCAACATAAAATGCACACATTGAAAAGCAAAAAAAAAAACAAATATGTAAGCATAAAAATTTTAAACGCATATCAAAATCAAAAATGCCATTTTTGCAAGCTTTTGTTTTTCCTTTACTGCCCCTAGTATAGCAGCAGTAGTACATGACTAATTAAAATTGTACTGTAAGCTGAAATGTTGTATCTATAAACATCAGTGTTGAGGTACATGATTTCACAACAAAAAATTTATGTCAGTATTACATTTTTTTATTTATCCATGCTTTTTAAGTTAACTGTGATAATGGACTAAATGTATAAAACTTAAGACTAAAGATAATCTTTCGGCATCTACAAAACTATGAGTAGTCACTTTGTTTTCAGCAAGCTTCTTAAGAGTTTCCCTAATGCAGTGGCATTCTGTCATGTTGGGTAGAGGTTGTGCAAAATGAAGTGTCTGACCTGAGACTGTAAAGCAGATGTCAAAGGAATGTAGAACTGTAAGCAAGAGTGGCCCATGTCTGTTTCTTCCAAACTGAACCTCATTCAATCTTGCATAACTTCTAGTAACTGAAGTTTTGTTGTAATAGAATTAAAGAATGTCATAATGTGTATTCAAACTGCTTAAAAAGAAAGGTAATTTGTGTAAAAAGGAAATTTGCTATCAAGACTTCATTTGCATATTGAATTCTTATTATGTAGGAGTTATGACTCTTCAATTAA